>JAUMHM010000005.1:11642180-11656613 GCA_032362435.1 Melikaiella ostensackeni | reverse complement strand
GTTTTACTCAAACTTACAATACAAGCTTACGGTAAGGCGTACATTTTCCTACTTGCGGTAAACTTGCCTTCAGTTTGCGGCGCAAACTTCCGAACCTTACACCGCAAACTTGAGGCAACTTTGCCGCTAACTGTTGTACTATCTGGGATTTTTGGAATTCTGTAAAATTCCTTGAAATCTGTTGAAATATGCGAAAATAAATGAATCATTCGTTTGTAGTTTATCCATTTTTTGCATTAGTTCCTTCAATATTTCAAAATTATTTATTTCTATACTGATTTTCTTATGATTTTCTATAATTATTTTTCTAGAATAGCCAAAAAAATTATAAGAAATTCATTATCAGAAAATCATTATATAGACCTATACGGAATTTCTCATAATATTTTTCCGTGTGAAGGGATTATAGGGGATTGTAAAAGATTGCAGAGAGAGTATATACACCAGATTGCAGGTGTAATTAACCCCTCGAATATACCTAAAAAAATGCAGGATGTTACCACTGGGACGGGAGAACCAGGAAATTGAATATTTAAACTGTTAAATTTGGTGCTTTTTAGGAATTTTTCAATGTTTCTTTATTTTTAATCTGTCGAATTTTTATTGTCCCAATTAAAAAAAAAAATGTATCGTTGACGCGTAATTCTGTGTGTATAATTTTAAATGCGTCTGTTTAGAGGTTATCTGATTTTAAAACCTTAAAATTATTCAACTTGAAAAGCTTATCATTTTTAATTTTATAATATTGATCTCAAACGTTTAAAATGTAGAATTCTTTTACACTCTATTCTTAAGTTTGGAAATTCTTATCTGAATGACCGAGAGTACCGTTAATTTTTTTTCTGATTTTAGTGGTCACTCTGAAAGTGAATGTCATCTTATGCAAAATTGATTTAAATACTTAAATCAAAGTAATATATGAATAACTTTTAAAAATTAAAATAAATATTGTAAAAGGACTTCTATTCATATTTGATCATCGGTCTTTCGATATCACACCCACATTCGTGACGCTTGTACCTGTTGAGCACATCTCACATAACCTGTTTAACTACACGCCACCCTATTACGTTTTGCCGAGTTTACAGTTATGTAGCAAGGTAGATGCTTCCTCACAAGCAGTTAGAAACAAAAGCTTTATAAAGCTGAAAAAAATTTTCAAGTGAATCGGTATAATTATTTTTAAAAGTGCGAACTTCAGTGATTATTTTTCTGCTCTATTAATTAAAAATAGAACAAGAATGATGTCTGTCCTAACAAAGTTATAAACAGCTGTGACAGCTGTGTTTCGTGCACAATAATAGTACATATATACAAATGTCAAAACTCAGGTATGTCAAATTATTGTTAGAGTGCAATTAATGTGATTTATGTGTGAGATAAGTGGTTACAATAATGCATCATTATTTTATTGCATTTTTTTCTGCAAATGATAAAGTACAGTCAGAGGAAAAAATTATTTTTCTATTTTTATCAGTTGATCAACTGACCTTTTAATAATGCATTCCTAGAATCGTAAACGAGTTTTTTTTTTCAAGTTAAATATTTTCTTGTATCGTGTGCCGTTTTTCTATAAATTTGAAGTTTTTAGTTTTAATAGCATTTTTTCACGATTAAAACGAAAACTACCCGTCTTATGAAAAAATGGTCAATAACAAATGTTTAGACCTTTTTTCGGTGAATAATTTCATTATTTAACATTTTGTTGTATCTTGTGTTGTTTTTATAAAAATTTAAAATTTTCATTTTTAATGTTATTTTTTATGATTAAAACAAAAACTATGCGTTTTATTAAAAAATGATCTGAAGAAAATTTGTGGATCTTTTTTAGGTAAACAATATTTGAGGGCAACATTTTCTCGTATCTTGCATTATTTGACTGGGAAATAGATTTTTTTATTTTTAATAATATTTTTCACCATTAAAACAAAAACTATGCGTTTTATTAAAAAATGGTCTGAAGAAAATTTGTAGATCTTTTTTAGATAAACAATATTTGAGGGCAACATTTTTTCGTATCTTGCATAGTTTGACTGGAAAATAGATTTTTTTATTTTTAATAATATTTTTCACCATTAAAACAAAAACTATGCGTCTTAAAAAAAATAGTTTCTTCAAATTGGTAGATGATTTCTCGATGAACAATTTCGCTTCTTAAAATTTTTTTCATATCGTACAGTTTTGCTGGAAAGTGGTATTTTTTATTTCCAATAAAAATTGTAACGATTAAAACAAAAACTATGCGTCCCGTGGAAAATAAGTCTGAGACAAATTTGTAGATCTTTTCGAGGTCAGCGATTTTGCTTCTTAACATTTTTTTCGTATCTCGTATAGTTTTACTGAAAAATGGAATTTTTTATTTTTTAAAAAGCATTCTCGATGGAAAACCAGAACCATTGGTCAAAAATGGCTGGTTAACGAACTCGTCTTTCTTTTTAGGCCTAAAACCAGTATGCCAGAGGACAATCCAATCGGATAATTCCTTTGAAAGTAATCGCGTTCACAGACAACGACACGACGACAGACAGACACCGACGTAAAATTATTTTTTTCTCAATCAGTGAGCCTGAAAACGTCAAGATTTGATAAAATCCGCGAAAGTCAATTTTGACATAAAACCAATCCATTCTCATTGATATGAGAATGTAAAAAATTAAGAAGTTAAATTCAGAACAAATCAAAATTTCAATTTCTCTATAACTTCCGACATTTAAATTTAACTACAAAACTCTTGGAAATAAGAAAAAGACAAGAATCTAATGAACAAATTTGGACAACACACTCTTAAATGTCTGCATTCAAATTAAGAAAAAAAATAAGAAAATCTTATTCATCTCATTTTTTTCGATAATTCATTTTTCTAGTAACAGTAACGGTAACGCGTTACTTATTTCAAAAAGTAACGGTAACGTTAACGCATTACAATTTTCGGGTGTCGGTAATGTAATGTACGTTACCGTGCGTTACTTCATGAAATTTTTAAATGGTATTTGTACCAAAAATTTTTTTACTCATGAAAACGGGCGTGCGGTGAAATAAAAAACAAATGTTGTACTAAAAAATTCTAATATTGCAGAAACGTTCTTGTTTCAAGAAGAAAAACACTCCAAATATTTAAAAATCGGTGAATATCTTCTTCCAATTAGGATTGATATTTTTTAGTTTGGGATTATTTAATTAAGAAGAATATTAGATCCAACAAATGAAAAAAAATTTTTTTGCTAAAAATGATCATTATTTGAATATTTCTTAATCCAATCATTGTTTTCACTTCCTTTATTTATATTTAAAAGAGATGTTTACAAAGCTTAGATAGAACTTGCAAATCATTAAAAATGGCCAAATCGAGAAAATAATTCAATAAGTGATTTAAAAAAGATTTTCCAAATCTAAAACGATTTTTGATCCATTGATCAATGCTCACTAACGAAACAAGCGAACAGAAAAAAACGGTTCATTTCAGTTATCTTCATAAAATAATAATTTGAATAATAAATATTGTTTCAGTTTTTATTCTGCTTATTTGCAGTCGAAAAAAGCTACACAAAAAAAATTTCCTATAATTTTTTTCCTTATACAACAAATTTGTTAAAGTCCCATAAGTTATTGAGACTTGTATATGGGATATTATATTCCATACATGGGATATTATAGTCCATATATGGGATATATTGGTTTTACTAAAGGAATTCGTTCATTAAGAAATAGAAGAATAAAATAATTGAAAATTTCATTTCATAAAAAGGGAGACTAGAGATATTATCTCAGAAATAAAAAAAATTGTGTACTTTACTCTTGTTTAAAGGCAAGGTATAATATTTATTGTTTGTTTCTGCATAGCAGGATCCATTATTGTTATAAAAATATTTTTTTTTTGCGATGGACTTTTTGAAAAACTAGCTTCATTAAAGGAAAAGAAATTCTATGTAAAGTTTGCGGTTTAAAATCAATAAAAGTGTAAACTTAAAACAGTTTGAAGATTATTAATGTAGAATTCTTTATTATTTTACGTTACTTTTACTTTTTTTCAGTAACGGTAACAGCAACGCGGTACACATTTTTAGGAAGTAACGGCAACGTTAACGCGTTACTTTTGACTGGTAACGTTTTAAACACTGGAAAATAAGTATTTATTAAATCCTTTAAAATATTAAAATTTTATATATATTATTAAACTTGAAGACTGTTGTAATGGCAAAGAGTAAACACTGTTCATGTTTAGTAATAAATATTTAGGATATGAATTGTAGTCACGCTCTTTGATGTATAATTTATTGTTAAAAAAATACACCATAAAAAGCCTTAAAAAGAAAACTTACCAGCCCCTTTTGGACATGATATCAATCCAAGAAAATAATTTTTCTTCAATTTTAGACAAAAAAACAAATTTTTTTTGCTTTAAAGCTTAGGAACCATAAGAATCTCATGCTATACGTAGTTCGTTAAAATAAATGCTATTTTAGTCGATTTTGAACGATTTTTTCTGTTTTTTTTTTTGAGAAAAATTTTCCAAAAAACACAAGATAAAAATCTGAAAAGAGGATAACTTTATAGATATCAGGAAGTGGAACAATTTTGGACTATAAACTATTATTCATGTCTTCCGTCCTTTTCGAGAAAAATGAGATTTTTAATCGTTAAAAACGAAGGAAATCATTTTTCTCAAACACGCGTAGTATGATATTTTTTTTCTCGGCTCAAAATAACCGGAGGATATTCCCAAAACACGTACAGTAGAGAAACTGGATGTATAAGCACTTTTGATTTAAAGTTAATCATGGCTATCTGTGATAAGCAAGTATTATTTTTTTGAATCACTCATTCTTAAGCTTTTTAAATTTCACTATAAAACTACACCCACAAAAGTTGTGAATATTGTTTTTACTAATAGTTTGTTTTCAATTTATAGAAAGCTAATTAAAAGCTTTTGAAGGAAAAGCTGATTGGAAATACTTTAATAAAATGTAAAATAATTTTCAAATTTACTAAATAAAAAAGAATGGTTTTAATAATCGTTGTGTACTAATTAGGACACGAAATTTCTTTAAAAATCCTAAATTAATTTACGAATTCTAAATTTATGTACTGAAGGCTGGCAGTACAGAACCAGATAACCAAAATTTTTCTGAAAATGGGTTTATTGCATGAAAAAATTTTCAAAAATTAAACACTCGAAACAGAATAATTTGTTTGTATCAAATATTTGTTATATTTTTATTTAGCTTCTTCATATCTCGGGAGCAAGTTTTTCTTCAAAATTGAAAATTCGATTTTCAATCGCTACCGAAACACGATTTTCAAAACTTGTGATATTGAAATTCAATATCTCAGGAGTAAGTTTTTATTCTTTATTTAAACTGAAGATTACATTATTTATCACAATCCGCAGCCGAGCCTGCTCCAATTTGTGGTCAGTGTTACTTTGAAATTGTCAACTTCCACAACTATTTTTTTAAAACTGGATAACTTTTTATAGTCAAACTTTTTTGGCCCTAATTTAGCAACACTTATGCTCGGGAGTGGACTTTTGTTTTATCTTAAAATGGTGATTTAGATTTTACAGAATGTTCTTTCACTTTCCTAAAAAATTCCCATTATGTTGGTTATCTATTTCTGCATTGCCACCCTTCGATATATTATTATTGTTAAATTATTGTAATTCTACAAATAATTAAAAAATGAAACATTATCATGATTGAATCAAAATTTCGAATTCCTAAAAGAAACTCTTATAATGAATAGTTATATTAATTGAAAAAGTATTCACTAAGACGATCAGAAGTGATTAAAAGTGATTGATTGAACAATTTCCAGAATGGTTAATGGTTCCAGATTTAAGTAGAAAAAAGCATTTTTTTTCTTACAATAACATCGGAAGAATAAAATATGCCTGACAATGGAAACATCGAAGAGCATGAGACTGAAAATGAGAGAATGCTTGACCAAAGGTTCGTTTTAAAATTAATTCAATTTTAAAGAAATTAATAATTACACGTGCTAATGTCCTTAGTTTTAACTTTCTTTTTGTGTATAGGCACGCAGATTCTACTCCACAAACACGACAAACTTTAAGGCAAACGATAAAATATGTACCAGGTCGTGGGACATCGCGATATGATAATGCATTACGAAATCTCATACCTTTGCGGCCAAAAGTGTTGTAAGTGAGGAAATTAAAAGTTGATCAAGCATAATGATTATACTATTTCTAATTGGAAAACTTAAAAATTGAGCAGTTTCGAATCAAAGGCCTTCAATATTGAGCAATTTAAAAAATAAGGCTCTTATAATTAATTAATTTGAAATGAGTGTGAAATTGAACAAAATTAAAATAAGACAGAACAGAAAAGTTAAAAAAAGATCATTCTTAAACAAATTTTTTTTGTATGTTTTTGAATTAAAAATATATAAGTTTGTATGTCTCTCCTGACTGATATTTTATTGTTAAGTGAACGTAAAAATTTGCCCAAAAGTTTGTAACGCCATTAAAAATTGTTTAACTCAAATTTAAAACTGTTCAATCTTGAAAAAATGGTCTACAATCTCGATATCTCAGCAGGAAGTAAGAAGTCATCAAGAAGTATTTGGAAAGTCATATTATGATGTCATTAAGAAATAGCTTAATGAAAATTTCTTAATATATAAGTTGTAGAAGCCTCAAAATTCTTTGAACTTTTGAATTACCTATTTAAAAATATTATTCACTACTTGTAGAATTATATATATGTTTAAAATATATAAATTCAATAAAAAATGTTTAGTTAATGGTGGAATAATTTTAGGGAAAAGCCACCTGAGGAAAATGTTGGTTTATTCTCCTTTCTCTACCTGACATGGTTCACCAAATATCTCTGGAAAGCATATCGCAAGGGGATCGAAAAATGCGATTTACCGAGTATATCCCCATATAATAGTTGCGCTTACAATTGTCAAAGGTATAGAAAAAGTCTTGTTTCTCTCACAAACAAAAGATAGTATTCATAAAAATATAGATAAGATATTTCATAAGATATTAAATCCATATTCTACATTTTTTAGACTGGAAATTCTCTGGAAGGAGGAATTAGGTAGACGAGGTTTGGATGGAGCATCTTTTACATTAGTCGTATGGAGATTCTCTCGAACAAGAATTCTCCTTTCTTGTATTCTCTATAGCTGTTCTGTCATTTGTGGATTTTTAAGTCCTGCAAGTAATTTTTATGAAAGCTATATTCAATCTTCTCTAAGAAAAAGAGAAAGGGAATTTCGCCTCGCTAATTAATATTAATTTGGGAAGCTTTACAAATTGGAATTAGCGAATAATTATAATAAATTATAATAAAGACATTTCTTACAGGCAATATTGATGCGGAAAGTATTGGAATATATTGAAGAAACTGAGGAATCGCCAATAAATGGAATAAAATGGGCTTTCCTTCTGATTTTATGCGAAGTTGGTCGATTGACATTTATCAATTGGAGCTGGACTCTAAATATAACAACTGCTAGAAGACTGAAATCCGCATGCTTAGCATTGTTGTACAAAAAAATTATTGGCTTGAATAATATTGGAAACAAAAGTACTGGAGAGGTGGGATAAAACTATTTTTCTAATACCAAACTAAAAGGGAAAATTTTATAAACTTATTGTAATTTCAGCTCATAAATGTGTTTTCTTCGGATGGACAAAAAGCATTCGAGTTGATGATTTTCGGTCCACAAATTGTTGGGGGTCCGATAGCCACGATTTTTGGCATCATATACATTTTGTGGACACTTAGTCCTATGGCACTTCTGGGAATGTTCATCTTTGCACTCTTTTATATACTCCAGGTGAATTTGAAATTTTTTTTTTTAAATTTATATGATTTTTTGCATACGTGTCTTATTAACTTCCTTGAAATCTAAATCTAAAACCGAATTTCTTGATGATTTCTTAGTACGTCCTGACACGAGTCACAAAATATTATAAGTCCAGATGTTTAAAAGTTGCGGATATAAGGATAAAGACCATTAGCGAGATTTTAGAGTGCATGAAGTTTATTAAACTCTATGCCTGGGAAAAATTCTTCACTCGCGACATTCTCCGTAAGTATTTATTAAGAAATATTTTCATTCTGTTTTTTTACCGAATTTTTGTTTAATAGGAATTCGTCAAGAGGAGAAAAAGTGGCTTTCCAAACTCGCTTTTTATGACAGTACGACTCTTTCTCTGACACCTACGATTTCAATTGTAGCCACCATTGTGACTTTTCTGGCTCATTTAGCGACTGAAGAAAATTTGACTGTTGCACAAGTAAGTGCTACTGACTACTTTATTTAAATCAGTAGAAATTTTTGAATAAGTAATATTTCTCAAAGTGATAGACTAGTTTATAATTGATCCTCGTTTTCAAAATTCAAAAGAATTATTATTTTTGTGAAAAAGAAAAAACAGAGTAAAGAGCTTCATATGAAAAAGCCTTGATAGAACTGAAGTCTTGTTTTATATTTTCACAAGGAACAATATTTTTAATGTTCAGTTGCTTCAACCTTAAGAAACATTTTGAATGTTTTGAGCCGAATTAAAAATATTATTGTCATTTATCAGTTGCCAATCCTGCGTTTTATTTTTGAAGATAATCATTAATCCTTTTACAAAGAATATCCTATATAAATAAAATAGCTTAAAGTATCATTTAGCGAATCAGAAATGATACCATTCTTTATCTCAGATATCAGTTATTATCATCATTTATTTTTGTTTCGATCAATATCTACATTTCAGGCATTTCCCACTTTGACAATCATTGGGATCATTTTAACGCAGGCGTTCTTCGACATTAGAGATGGTGCACAAAGTTATATCCCTGCTCGTTTGGCCTTTAGCAAATTCAAGGTTTCCCAAAAAAATTCAAATTTACGATTTTATGTATCCAGTAGAATAGTTCTACAAAATAAGGAATTCCACGGTCAAAGGTTATGGGAAAATTGAGAAGCTTGTAGAACTAACAAGAAAACGGTGTTTAGTTGAAATTTGCCTCACACAAAATCCCCATTTTTCTACAAAACCTATCTAAATCGATTTTAAATCATTCTCATTAGAATCGTCTTTATTATTGATTTTGTTTAATATTAGATTTTCATATTTGTGTTTTTAGTAAAATATAAGCAACGCATGACGCCTAACAGAAATCAATAAACTGAAGATCAATTATGTTGAACCAGCTACAAAAGGTTTTCAGTATTTTTGATGGACTTATCCTTAAAAATGTTTATATATATTTTATATCACAAATTTAATACAGACTTTTGTAAATGCTTCATTACATTTCCATACATTTAATAAAGGGTCTCTGGCGTGTAATATACCTTTTACTATTGGTTTTTAATTCTTAATTTATAAGGATACCTATTTAAAAACTAAATTTTTTCCTAAAAGTCTTACCCCTAAATTTTTACATTAAAAAATAATAAACTCATATTTCTTATTTTTTAAATATGAATTTGGTTGAATTTTCGCAAGGCGTTTAAAGTTGTACAACTTGTAAATCTTAAAAACGAAACAAGGAAAAAACAGGAGGTATTCTTTTTAAGGAAAAAATCGTATAGGATCAGAGTTTGAAATTTAAAAAAAAATGTAAATTTTGACATTTGAGTACCAAAGCTTTTTTTCTTAAAACTGTTTTTTCATTCTCTTTTAAAATCTATACTTTAGAGGATGAGGCCTTTGGAAAAGAGTATATGTTTTCTTAATATGCATCCTACGGTGTACATTTTGTACATTTTCACTATTTTTGTAGTAGAACTTCTTTATTATTGAATCTTATATTTTCTTTCCTTACTTTTCCAGGTTTTTCCACTATTATCATTTCTTAATGTTCAGACTCGCAGCGCTCTTACAGTCGTCTATTATGCTCTCTTAAATATTGTCGAAGGAAATTTAACATTCAACAGATTCAAGGTTTCTCTTTGTTAAAATTTACTTTGCTTTAATTACTTCTATTTCAAATTTCAATGTCGCAATGTCAGTGTCTCGAATTTTTATTTCTTTTCTCGTTCTTACAAACTGAGAACGCTTTGGTTTTGTAAATTATAATTATTACTCATGGTTCATTATTATCTATAGATATATTCAAAGATTACAAACAGTTGTACAATTTTGTAAATATGTAGTATCTTCTCTTGAAGTTCATTAAAATTCAACGATTTTTTATTAAAAATATTTGAAGTTGATTCTTCTAAAATTGTACGACTGAATTTTAGATTGAATCTAAATTATGTAGTAAAATTTGAACTATTAAAAAATAAACCAATTATAATTGAACAATTTTAAAATTGAGAAAATACGGTAAGCTTAAAATATTGACAAAATTTGATTCGTTCAATGTTTAGGACTATCTCTTTTAATTCTATGACAAACAAATAACTTCACTCTTTTTTATCACTTTCAGACTTACTAAGGTGATGTAAATAAATTTATAAAGCTGGGTAAGAATGAACCAACCCTTGTATACTTTTAATCTCTATAATAATAATTCTTTTTTTCCCTGCATCTCTTTTTAAATATAATGCTTTGAATGTGGTTTTCTTAATATTGGTATTGTTTGTGATTCTATATTGACTATTCTCTATCTTCCGTATGTTTTTAATTTCTTGCTAATTCTCTTCTGTTTATTTGGTAAGCTTTTCTGTACTATAGCTTCTGTATTTTTAATTTTCGATTCTTTCAAACTTGGTTTTTTCAATTGTAAGTAATTGCTGTAACTTGGATTAGGAATTGTAAGGGATTCTCTATTAATTTCTGAAATACGTATTTTAATTTTAAATTATAAATTCGAGTTTATTATCCATGAATTTGAAAAATGATTATTACTGAATCCTTTTAGGTTCCCTTTTTATATTAAATCAAGTTTCTGTTATTTAACAAAGCATTTTTTGTTTTATTTTGAATTATTAATTTCTCTAATGTTTATTTTAACAGAGTGTCTTACTAATTGAAGAAACCAACTGCCACATATCGAAACCAATCGTGAGGTCACAAGCTCTGGCCATCCTGAACGGAAAATTCGTTTGCGATAGTTACGAAACTCGACCTGCTTCAAGTAATTCTAATTTTGTGTGAGTGTAATCTAATGAAAATCAATACGAAAAAGCTCAAAATGTAAATATTTTTATGATTTTTTTTTTGATGCAGGGAAGGGAAAAAAGCGAAAAAGAAAAAGTCGAAACTCATTGTGGAGAACAAGCGTATCGAAATTCTTTCCGATGTAACATTCGAAGCTGCAAAGGGCCACCTGATTGGAATTTGTGGCCATGTAGGAAGTGGAAAATCAAGTTTGCTTTTGGCCGGTTTGGGCCAATTGCGAATGATTAACGGACAAGCAATGAGAGACGGTACCTGCGCTTATGTTGGGCAACAAGCTTGGATCATTAATGCAACTTTTAAAGAAAATGTAATATTTGGAGAAAAATTCGACCCTAAACGGTACTATAGAGCACTTTCTATATGCAGTTTGAAGGAGGACATTAATAATTTACCGAGTGGAGACGAAACTGAAATTGGGGAGAGAGGAGTGACTTTGTCTGGAGGACAAAAACAGAGACTTGCTCTTGCCAGAGCCTTTTATTCTAATCGGTAATTTAAAATATTAATTACATTAGGGAACATCCATTAATTACGTAAGGATGATTTTTGAAATTTTAGACCCCCTTCCACTTATTGTAAGGATTCGTAAGATTTTTGAGACCCCCCCCACTCTTCTTATGTAAGGTTTTATATTTTTTACTCAATAATCAATAGTATATCAATTATTTTCACTGTAAACGAGATTTCAAAAGATTTCCAGCTATTTGAAAAGGGTTCCAGTAGATTTCAAGACATCTTAAGGTATTTCAAAGGACTATAAAGTATTTCAAAGAATTACAACAATTTTACGGTATTTTAAGGAGATTTCCAAAGCTTTTTAGGGATTTCATGAGATTTTAAGGGATCAGAAAGTTTTCAAGTTATTTCAAACGATTTCAAAGGATTGTAAGAGGTTTCAAATGATTTTAAAAGATTTCAAGAGTTTGAAGAAATATCCACGGATATTGGAGGATTTTTTAAGATTTCAAAAGATTGAAAGGAATTTCAAAGGATTTCCGAATTTCATAAAGGATTTTAAGGGATTGCGAGGAATTTTAATTACTTCTAAAAAATTTTTATGGATTTAAAATAGATATTTTAAGGGATTTTAAGAAATTCGGAAAGATTCCCTTACGAAAAAATATTATAGGAAATTCAGTACAGGCCTATAATGATTTTCCTATAATGAATATATTATAATTTTTTCTCGACTCTAAAAAAATCATTATAGAAAATCATTATAAGTAAATCAATATAGAAATAAATGTTAAAATATTGAAAGAATTGATGTGAAAAATAGAGAAACTACAAACGAATGATTTATTTATTCATTTAAAGTAGGATTTCAAATTACTTCAAGGGGTTTCACAGGATTCCACAGATTTCGAGAGATATGAAGGAATTAAAAAAATTGAAAACGATTTTGAAGATTTTATGATATTTTAAAGTATTCCAAAGAATTTCAAGAGATTTATGAAATTTCAAGGGATTTCGAGGGACTTCCACTGATTTTAAGGCTTTTCAAAGGGTTTTACGGGATTTCAAAAGATTTTTAAGGTATTTGAACAGACTTCAAGTAATTCCAAGACATTAAAAAAATGTCAAGAGAATTCGAAGAATTTTGTAGGACTTCCAAGGTTTTTATGGGATTTCTATAGAGGACTAAATTCTGGAGAATGAAATTTGAAGAGATTCCTAACGATTCCCAAGATTTCAGAGGATTTTAAGTGATTTCAACTATAATTTCTAGAGAACATAAGGGAATAAATTAAATTTTATTTTAAGGAATTTCTAGGGATTTCCATAATTTCAAGGGATTTGAAGAAATTAAAAAAGTTTCAAAGAATTTTAAAGGTTTTGAGTTATTTTAAAAGATTCTAAAACATTTCGAAAGATCTAAAAAATGTCAAGGGATGTCAAAGAATTTTGTAGGATTTCCAGAGATTTCAAGGAATTTTAAAGAATTTCACAATATTTGGAGGATTTTATAGGATCTTGAAGTATTTAAATATTTTAGGAGATTTTACCAATTTCAAGAGATTTCAACTGTTTTCTAGAGAATTTTAGGGAATATTATTAATTTATTTTATTTTTAAGGGATTTAAAATAATTTCTACTAATTTCTGAGTAATTCAAAGATTTCAAGGGAATTAAAAAGAGGTAAAAATATTTCAAGGGATTCTACAGATTTTAACAGACTACAAGAGATTCCAAAGAATGTACATGGATTTCAATGAAATTTCAAGCTATCTTGAAGATGCCAAGGTAAATCACAGACTTTTGCTGTGTAAAGTTCAAATATAATTCAATTTTGAATGCCTTGTTTTGAAATGGATTCATTTTCAAGGCGTGAATTTGAAAAATTAATTTCTATACACATTTAAAAACAGAGGTTTTAATGCTTCTTTGGAATTGTTTAATTTTTCAGGCTTGCAATTTGAAGTTAATAGTTCAGTTTCGAATACATATCGGTATTAAATTATTAATTTGGAATGTTTTTTTTAAATAATTAAAAATTGTCACTCTCAAGCGTTTCCATTTTAAAAATGTGCTGAAATTATTATTAAATTTTGTACGACAAAAAACGAAAATTGTTCAATTTTATGACTTCCATTTTGAAAGTATAAAATTTTTAATTTATTAAACGTTAAAGGTAAAATAAAGAATTGTTAATTATAATAAAATTTGAAATTAATAACTTTTGAACGCTTCAAATATGAAATCGACTATTCAGGTTTTCAATTTACAATTTTACAATTTTGGAAGAACTAAAAATGAAATTGTCTTCGCAATATTTTTAATATTTGAAGCTATTCCATTGGAAATGTTTTTAGTATAACTAATATTAAGGCTTTCAATTTGAAATAAAATAATTGCACAATCTGACGATATTCGCGCACATAAAATTCGAAAGTCTAATTCAAATTTTGAAGTTATATTATTAAATTTTTAACCTTTTCAATTGAAAATTGTTTAATCACTAGGACTCTCAATTTAAAATTATTGCACAATATTCAAAGCATCAATCATAAATTCTTTAGCTCCAAGCACTTTCAATTCGAAATTATACAATTTTGAAATTTGAATGTTATATTTCAACAGCCAAAACAGGTTTCAATTAGCATATTAAAAAAAAAATCTATCCGCTTTGCGGGCACATTCTTATCGCGCGCTTTGCGCGCAGCTCGCTTCGCTCGCAAGTTTGAGCGCGCCTAGGGCGCGCAATTCGGTCTTCTCGTTTCGCGCTTGGTATTATATGTTCCTCATATACAAATTACTAAATTTGTTTTTGATTTCAAATGAAAAAGAAAATTTATTTACTTAAGGCTCTATCGGCCTTAAGGAAT
>JAUMHM010000005.1:11628134-11638657 GCA_032362435.1 Melikaiella ostensackeni | reverse complement strand
CAATCCAGTGAAATCTTTGGAAATCCTACAAAATTCTTTGACATCTCTTGAACTTTTTGAAATCTTTTGAAATTATTTGGAATGTTTTGAAATAACATAAAATCTATAAAATCCCTTGAATATAAATTAAATTAAACTTCTTCATTAAAGTTCTCAAAAAAAAAGTTGAAATTCCTAGAAATCTTTGAAATCCCTTGAATTTTTTTTAATGCCTTGAAAATTCTTTGGAATCTTTTAAAATAACTTAAAATCTTCAAAATCCTTGGCAATTTTTTACATTGGTTTATGTAACTTTAAATTGTTGAAATCCCTTGAAATCCTTGGAGATTCAATAAAATCCTTTAAATCTTGTGAAATTCTAGAATTTAGTTCTCTAGAAATCCCTTGAACTCTTCGGAAATCCTACAGAATTTTTTTAAATCCCTTAACATTTTTTAAATGTCTTGAAATCCTTTGGAATCTTTTAAAATAACTTAAAATCTTTAAAATCCTGAAAAATTTTTTAAATTCCTTTATTTCTCTTGAAATCCTTTGGAATCCCTTAAAGTCCCCTGCTATGTTTGGACATTTTTTAAATCATTTCAAATCTCTTGAAATTTTTATGAAATTTGACGAAATCGCTTGAAATCCACAGAAATTCTCTGCAATTCCTTGAAATTCGCTAAAATTCATTGACATATTTGAAATCTTTGAACTCTTTTGGAATTCTTTAAAGTTTCTTGAAGTCGGTTGAAATCCGCGAATACGAATAAATCATTCATTTGCAGTTTCTCTATTTTTTGCATCAATTTTTTCAATATCTTGACATTATGTATTTCTATACTAATTTTCTTATAATAATTTTTTTATAATGATTTTTTATAATTATTTCTCAAGAATCGCGAAAAAATTAGAAGAAATTCATTATAATAAAATCATTATAGACCTATACTGAATTTTTTATAATTTTTTCCGCAAGGGGAAATTACAGGGTATTGTAAAAGGTCGCATGAGATTGCACGAGATTGCATAAGATTGCAGAGAGACTGAACACCAGATTGCTGGAGTAATTAACCCCTCGCAGGGGAACGTTATTCGAATTCTTATTTTATTAAACCAGACGAATTTTAACTTCCCTTCAAATTAAATCATTTCGGGCTTCAAATTAAAAAGAGAACTTTTGAAAAATAAATAAAATTTGTCTGTATTTTATCGCATTCCATTATAACTTGTGAAACCAAAAACATTTTTTAGGAAAAAGTTTAACAGTAGAAGAAAATATCGAACGTGGATCAATCTCAGCAAATACTTTCCACGTTTACATAAAAGCTGCGGGAGGATATTTCCTTGTTATTCTAGTATTTTTAGTATTCCTTCTAAACGTTGGCAGTGTGACATTCAGCTCATGTTGGTTGGCTTATTGGTTAAAGAAAGGTGATGGAGTAAGTAAAATTTAAATATAAAAATGCAAAAGAGTTGCCATTTATGACTCAGAAAAAAATTCCTGATCATTTCCCTGTTTTCGCGGGTTATTTAAATTTTTTAATTTTAAACCTTCAAAAATAAACAATTTATGATTTGAAGTATTCATAAAAGAATTTCTAAATTTTATTAACGAATCCAATGTAGGACAATTTTAATGTGAAGCGCTTAAATTTGAAAATTAAACATTCAAAAGTGAGCAATTTCATATTCAAACGTTTAGTATTCTACAAAATCTATGCTTTCAAAATTAGACAATCTACTAATGAGAAACATTTAAAATTGTACAATTCCAAAGTAGAAACCATCGAAATTAAACAGCTTTTATTTCGAGTTCTTTAAACACAAAAGTAGTTCACATTGAACATTTTCAAACCGAGTTCCTTCAAAATTAAAAGATTAGAATTTGGGCAATTTTACATTTAGGGACATTAAAATTCGATAAATTGAAAAAGAAGCACTGAAGATTGTTCAACTTTTAAGACTTTCAATTTGAAATTGTAGAAGATTGAGCGATTGAAATTGCCTCATTCACAAATAGAAAATTATTCAATTTTCAACGTTTTCAATTTAATTGTTTAACTACTACGACTTTCAACACGAAATTGTACAATTTTTAACAATTTAAATTTTAAACCAGAGAGTTTTTAATTCTTTAATTAAAAATTGCACAACTTGAAGCGCTTTTAATTTAAAATTGTCTAATTCTCGAAATTTCAATCTCAGTTATAATTTTAAAAGATTCCGGTCAGCAAATAAATTCACTGCCATTTCCCGTTTATTCACGGTCGCCCTTTCAGTCGTCGTCTTGGAAGCAAACTATATAATTACCCTGTATAATAATTAATTGAAAATTAATAATAATTATCCTCAATACCCTTATTTAAAAGCATTATTTATGTTTATTTATTATTTTAAAAACTAATATAGAATACAACCATAAGCGAGGGAAATAAAACAGTACAATCGAGCAACATCAACCAGAATCCGGATTTCAATTATTACCAGTCAATCTATGCGAGCTGCATTTTTGTTATTCTGTTCACAAGTCTTTTACGAGCGTTTGCGATTACTGGTATAACGATCAAAGCTGCAACTTCTTTGCATAATCAACTATTTACAAAAATGATTGGGTCTTCTATCAGATTTTTCGAAACAACCCCTGTTGGAAGAATACAGAATTTGTTCAGCAGTGACATGGATGTCGGTGAGTTTTTGATCTAAATCACTTTTCTTAAGTACTTATATAATAATAAACTTTAGAAATTGAAACAACTCGTCTTATTTTAGTGGACAACGGCATGAGAATATCCCTTGAAATGTTCCTGCAGAGTATTCTTTCATGTATTTTTGCCATTTTAATAATTTGCTACGTATTTCCGTGGTTCGTCATCCCTTTGTTGATTTTGGCCGGACTTTTCTACTTTGTTGGCAAAATTTTCAGGTAAATAAAATTAATTTTTGATGCAAATTATATTGTAAATTGTAAATGTTCAATGTATAAGGTATTAAAAAAGTATTTTTATAGAGTGGGTGTGAGAGACTTGAAGAGATTCGAAAACGCATCGCGTTCGCCAGTTTTTAGTTATCTCACAGCGACTACTCAAGGACTTCATACAATTCGAGCTTTTAATAAAGAACAGGAGTTTATTGTCAAGTTAGTCACGTATCTTATTTTTTGCTTGTAAATAAATAAAATCCTAAATTTATTTAAAGTTGATACATATGATGTTCTGATTATGAAAAGAGTTTTTATCAAATATTTTTCACAGATTTCAAGAATTACTCGACGAAAACTGCTCTTATGAATATTTTCGAAATTTGGCATCGAGATGGTTGGCAATTAGATTCGATGGTTTATCAGTATTTTGTACTTTTATAGTTTTGATAATCGTGATATGTCTTAAAGGTCATGTGTCACCGACTTTAGCTGGTTTAGCCTTAGCTTTCATGGCTCAAACTTCAGGGCTTTTTCAATTTTCTCTAAGAATTATTTCCGAATTGGAGACTCGATTTGTAAACGTTGAGAGAATGTGTTACTTCTTGAGGGTGAGTAAAATTCCTTTCGAAAAAATTTTACATCTAAAAAGTAAACTATTCACATTTAAATTTCTCAAAATTTGATATCATTAGAAATCAAGGCCTTAGTAATTGAAGAATTTTTCATTCATATCTTTGAAAATTGAATAATTTTAGGTCAAAACTTGAAAGATTAAATAATTTTAAATCTATAATATTTAAAATTCGACAGTTGTGAATTGAATCCTAGATTGAATATAATTAGATTTGAAGCATAATTTTAGACTGAAACATTCAAAATTGGTTGCTTTCAAATTTAATTTAAATTGTTTAAAGCTTCAGGATTATAAATGCAAAATCCTTTTAATACTTTAATGATTATTATATCAAAACAATCAAAATCGAATAATTTCAGATTACAATTTTTAAGATTGAACAATTTTAGATCAGTAGTAAATTGAAGAAACGTGAATTTAAACGTTAAAAATTGTACAATTCCTACTTGAACTCCTGCATAGTTAAATCATTTTCAATTGACATTTAATAATTTCAGCTTGATACCTACTTTATTGGACAATTTCAAATTCAAAATCGAGTATAATATTAAGGTTGAAATATCGAGCACTGGACAATGTTTCAAATTAAAAGCGCTTCAAGTTGTGCAATGTTTAACTGAAGCATTTAAAACTGTCTGGTTTAAAATTGAAATTGTTCACAATTGTGCAATTTCCAATTGAAATCCTTAATAGTTAAATAACTCAATTAAAATCGTTTAAAATTGAATAATTTTAGATTGTAAATTCAACGTATGATGAAATTTCGAATCGTACAATTTCAAATTGAAAATCTCAATAGTTGAACAATTTTCAGTGCTTCTTTTTAAATTTGTCGAATATTAACTTGAAAGTTAAATTGGCTTATTTTGAAATCTTTAATTTTATATAAACTCGGTTTTTGAACTTTTTCTGTTTGAAGATTCCAATATAAAAATTGTTCAATTTTGATAAATTCGACTTTGAAATTGTACAATTTTATATACTTTCCATTCTGGGATTTTCTAATTTTGAAAGCTTCGAATTGGTAAAATATTGAATTTTTGAGTTTGAAATTGTTCAGTTTGGAATTTTTAATTTTCAATTTTGAATACTTCGAAACCCGGAAATGATCGGAAATTTTTTTCTGGGCGTTGAGTGGCCATCCTGATTTTTCTTCGAAACTGGGGTGCTTTCCATATTAATATTCATTATTGTAATTAATTGTCATGTAATGTTTTTAAAATTTTCATAGGCAATGGTTAATGAAAATAAAAAAGCGAAAGCTACGATCACCCCAGCTGAGGAATGGCCTACACAAGGTACTATTGAATTCAAGGATGTTCAAATGAGTTACGATGAAAACTTGGCCCGTGTATTAGATAAAATCACATTTTCCATCAACGATGGAGAGAAAATAGGTATAGCTGATTTTTTAAAAACTTTATTACTTATAATTGTTGGGTTTTTGACCTTGTTATGGTAAATTTGTGAAATTTTAAAACAAAATTTGAATTTTGAAAACAAAAACTTATTACTTATAATATTTTTTTTTATTAAATTATTTGTACTTTTTTCTTTATAAATCTGATAAGGTATCGTTGGAAGGACTGGAGGAGGCAAAAGTTCCCTCGTGGTCGCACTTTTCAGACTTTGCGAACTTTCTGGTGGAAAGATCACAGTCGATGGTATCGATGTATCCAAAATTGATCTTGAACTTCTTAGAAGTAAAATTTTCATCATACCGCAAGATCCTGTATTATTCGGTGGAACAATTAGGTAAAGAATTTTTTCTCCTAAAATAATTAAAAAATTAGGGTTTTCTTTCCTTTGTTAAAAAATTGGAATAGATTTGAAGTAGTACATTTTTTGTATTTAAAAGCTTTGTAAGTTGGGTGTTTTATAATTTGAAAATTTAAATTCATCAAATAAAGCCTCCTCAGAGATAACGTTAGATCAACAAAAATCAGTTTTGTTGGAATCGTTTTTCAAACTGTGAACATAAGTTAATATTTATATAATAATTATACTTTCTTATATGATGTAGTTTATTCACTGACATATATACTACGACATAGAACAGAAAATCCTTGAGCACAAATCTCTTAACAAACTGTAAAGATAATTTTAAATGAGTGTACGTTTATTGATCCAACGTTATCTGTGACAATGTTTCAAATATCAAAGCAAAAGCCTAAGATCATGCGTCTTTTTACGAGTTTTTGGAAATATTGAACTTTTTGCGATTTAAAAAAATGCGACCAATCTACTTTTTCCTGTTTTTCTCCTTTGTTTGCTATAGTTACTTAGTTTCAATTTTAATCGTCTTAAAACTTTCGAAACTGAAATTCAAAACGTTGAAAATTTTATAATTTTAATTGAGAAAATTGAAAATTGAATCATTTCTCAAGTTTCGAAAACATTTTTCAAATTTTCAAATCGAATAATTTCAAATTCATTTATTTAAAAATTAATCATTCCATATTTAAATTATACATTCTCAAATGTAAAGCCTTAATAGTTGTCTGGTTCATCAATTTTAAACTTTTGAATTAAATTAAATTAAATTTTTAACTTTTGAATTAATTAATTCATTTAAATTTAAAGCATTTGAAATTAAATAATTTTAAATTGAAAACTTGAAAGCGTTTAAAATTGAATTATTTATTTTTATGGTTATTGCTATCAGTAATAAATTAAATAACAATATCGTGTATTAATAGCCAAAATTTCCTGTTAGAGATTTAGGAAAAAAATGTATTACCTGTACAATATAAAGAGGATGGTGGATTTTAAAAGTTTTCTTTTTTGAAAATAGTTCAAATTATAAATCTTTCCCAGTTAATAAGAATTCAAATGGAAAAGGTTTGAGTTTTAAATGGAATGAAGTTAAAAAATCGAACAGACGATTGAAACTTTTTAAATTTACAAGAATTTCAGTTTACGAAAAATTAGAAAATGAAAAGTAGGCGATTTGAAAACCCTTAAAATTACAGAAAGAAACATTTTTAATCCGTAGATTTGGAATCCTTCAAGCTGAAGATAATGAAGATATTTAAGATTAAGATGAGGATAATTTAGAATTTCAAATCTTATCATTGAAATTAAATCAAATTTCAAGGACCGAGCGCGGATTTCAAATTTGTAATTCATTGAATTTGATTTTGTAATTGGAAATAAACTCTAATCTGAAAGTTTTAGATTTTCGAAGATTGTTTTTTTTTCGTTGAAAATAATTCAAATTAAGAGTTTAATTATTATCATTTTACGTAAATTTTCTTTTTTACTGATATTTTTTCTTCATTTGTCTTCAAAATTGTCGTTGAAAAAATCTGGAATAGGCTCTGAAATTCCTCATTCAAATATTTAAGTATTTAAAAAACAATTTTTCATTTATTTTAGAGCACATGTGGATCCTTTTGGAAAGTATAAAGATTTAGAAATATGGACTGCTCTCGAAAAGTCTCGCATAAAAGACAAAGTAGCTTCCATGCCCGGCCAACTGACTGAACCTGTTAAAGCTGGAGGAAGCAATCTAAGCATGGGTGAAAGGCAACTTTTATGTTTGGCAAGAGCTGTACTCTGTCGAAGCAAAGTAAGTGTAAAAACACTTTTTCAAATATTGTAAGTATAGGAAAATTTAGGATTTTGCTTAACAAAATTTATTAAGCTTATTTGAATAATATTTAAAAATTTAATAATAATAAGTACTATTTATCAGCTACAAACCAATCATTTATAAAGGAATAACACATCAGGAAGAATTATAAAATTTGAGATTACCGTAAACTGGGGTTAAGCGACGTATGTGGGGGAAAGCGGCGCACCCTTGATTCTGCATTTTTGAATGCGATATTTACTTGTAGGTAAAAAATATGGAAACCCGCAACTAAAAGTTGTGAAACTTTAATTGCAAAACCTAGAAGAAGCAATATCGTATTTTAAATACAGAATTAAAGGTGCGCCGCTTTCTCCCACAAATGCGCCGCTTAGCCCCAGTTTACAGTATCAATAATGTACTTATATTTAGTTTCTGATAAAATAATAATTATTTGAATTGTAGATTCTTATACTGGACGAGGCAACAGCCTCAGTGGATCCTGAAACGAGTTCAATTCTTGATCAGACAATTCGAGAGGAATTTGTAAATTGCACAGTCATTATAATAGCTCATCGCTTGCAAACGGTTGTAACCTGCGATCGTGTTCTTGTTATTGAAAACGGACAAGTGGCTGAATTTGGCAAACCCTCAGATCTTCTCTCTAATCCAGACTCAAGATTTGCTAAAATGATGACTAATATGGAAAAATCAGTTAAGAATTTTTAAGACTTAAGATTTTTTAAAATCAAGACTAGATCGCGAATTGCATTATTTTTAGAACGAGTCTTAAAAAGTGTCTTAAAAGTCTTAAAAAGTCAGAATTGGAAATTCACTGGTTACCAATATAAGAAAAATTAACTTCCATTCTTTGAGTATTTCTCTTTAAGATCTCTATTTTATTCTACACTTTTTGATAAGCCTTCTGTACATACTTTTAAATGTAAACTCAGTTTATAATCTTGTGACCTTCGTATCTTCAGAATAAGAAGTACAGAATTTATGATCTCTGTATTTTTCTACCTTACATACTGCCTTTATGAAAGTTGCTATCAACGATTAGCTCTTAGAAATTCTGATTTTTATATTTATATAGGAGATAAATATATTTTATAATGAAAAGATTTAACATTTATTTTTATGAATTTGTATAGAAAATTTGATGTTAATAAAGATTCAATGTTTACTCTAAGATCTTATTCCAATTAATAATCTACTGTGTAATTTTAGATATGTTTTTAACACTGATAACGTTCAATTTCATCACGTTTTTGCTGTCGTAAATTACGGAAAAAATATCTCAAAGTGTACGTGCGATATTGAAATGGATAAAATTTCTATTTACTTAGAAGTTAAATCATTCTTGCTTTATCCATTTTAACTTTGCAAAAGGGTTTAAATATGATGGGCTACTTTTTTCCATAGATAAAGGTAAAAAAATTAAAGTTTCGCTCTCTAGATTCTGAATTAGTGAAAATTTTGGTAATTGAATTAGTAATTGAGAGTTTCACTAAAAAACTAGTCATATTTTAGCATGTAAGGATGTTCTTGATTTCTTACAGCCAGACTCAAGATTACTCCATCTTTAACTTGATTTACAAAATCGACAAAAAAAGGCTCACTAATAATTGTCAAGAATTTTAGAAAAGAAACCCAATCGTATTTAATACAAAAATATTTGAGGTCATAATTGTTTATCTGAATATAGTTATTTGGGTCTGGGACAAGAACGTAATACTTGAGATTTAGGGTTGAGATCTGGGAGTAAAGAAAAAAGCTTAAGAAATGTGATTTATTATTGGTTTTCTCATCAATCTATTAGTCATTAAGTTTTCACAGCAATCATTTAAAATAAAAGTATAAAATTTCAATATTTTAGATAATAGGGAGACTGATACATACTAGATACCAGTCCATACTGAATAATTCGCTTTTTCTCATAATAGGAATGATATTAATGCACTTGTAATAGTCAAATAAACATGCTAGAAGTTGACTTTTTCCCATGTTAAATCAAGGGGAAACTTCCTGGTCTTTACCCAATATCTCTCCAGTTTGGAGATCATTTTTTTTTTTTTGGTATTCGAACAAAACTAGACAGTGAGAACAAAAAAATATGATTTTTAAAAATAAGGGCCACCCTAGTGGCCATTCAAAACTCAGAAAAAATTACAACTCATTTTTTGGGTTTTAAAAAAATGTTCCCAATTTAAATTTTAAGATTCAAGCTCTCAAAACTGAATTTATAATTTGAAGTACCTATTCAAATAAGAATATCTAAATTTATAAATCTAATGCGGAACAATTCTACATTTGAACTTTAAGCGTTTAAAATTGAAAATAAAAAATTGAAGATCGTCGAAATGAAATTTTTAAAGAATTGTATGTACTATTCAAAAGGCCATCAAAATTGAACAATTTTTATTTCGAGGTCTCCAAACAGAAAAAGAATTCAAATTGGACATTGAACATTGAAACACTGAATAAAGTTCAACTGTTGAGTCTTTCAATTTGAAATTAAGTCATTTAAAATTTCAACTTTAAAGGCTTTAAATAGAATATTGTACTCATTGATCAATTTTTAATCTAAAACTAATCAATTTTTAATGCTCTCAATTCAATTATTCAGCCTGTTAAGACTTTCAGCTGGAATTGTACAATTTTGAACAATTTAAATTTCAAAAAAGACGGTTTTGAATGCAAAACATTCCAAATTTTTCAGTATAAAAATTGTTTGACATTGAACGCTTTACACTTATAATTGTTCCTTGCAATCTGAAATAAAATTTTATTATATCTTTTGAAGGATTCAATTTCGCTGGCTACTATAGTTTAAAATTGTGCAAATTATAAAGTATCAAAGTAAAATTATGAAAATTTCAGCATCTTCAATTTAAAATTATTAATCGACGAAGGATGTCAAATAAAAATTGTACAATAACGTTCAAATTGACATTTCTTCAATTTCAGATGCTTCTAATTCAAAATTTTTTAGTATTAAAAATTTTAATCTGGAATTTTTCGATTTTCATCGTTGAGAAATAATAGTTGTCAAAGTATTAAGAGGCTTAGATTTCTAATTCTGCTACTTTGAACGTTTTTCAATATAAAACCAAGAAATTTTGAATGTTTCAATTTAAAATTATTCAACACTTATTTAGGCTTTCAGTTTAAAATAGATTTGCAGAATCTTAAAGGGTTAAATTTCAAAATCTTGAAAATTCAATTTCTTCTTAAATATTGAAGGCTTTCAACGTAAAATTACTCAATTATTTAGCTTTTCAATTTCAAGCTGTCTAGTTTTGACTACTTGAATTTCCACTTATTGAATTTGTAAAAATGTCATAAATCTATAGAAGGGTTCAAACAACAATTGTTGAATTTCAAATACTATAGATTTGAAATGATCTAAT
>JAUMHM010000005.1:11596177-11618492 GCA_032362435.1 Melikaiella ostensackeni | reverse complement strand
ATTTTGAAGAATATTAGTTGTATAAGCCAAAAGGTTTAATAAAACTGCTTTAAAAAAATAAGGCTCATTACTTTTCAGTCGAACCCTGTATATATTATATATTACAAATATATATTATTATATAACACTATAATACTACTACACTATAACTACTATCCGGATACATGATTCCACTTATGCTTCTCCAGCACTCGAGAGCTCATCAAGGTCGAAAAGGAACAAATCGTCAAGAAGGCTCACTGAACTCACCTAGGAGAAAAGAATCACTTAGAACGAGCAAAGAAAATCGAAATATGGTTAGGGATGGACGAACAGATTAAAAACTATGTTAAAAAATGTCCTATCTGCCAATTACAAAAAACAACCAGAATAACCAATCAACCATCCAGCATTTTACCCGACATTCAACAAACCCCAATGATGAAATTGCCTTAGACATTTTCGGACCCTTACCCGAAACCCGGAAAGGTTATAAGTATATACTGAGTATCCAAGATAGATTAACAAGGTACACCGTCCTACTGCCGTTGCAAAATGAAACGTCAAAGTCCATCATTGAAGGATTATTAGAACATTATATAAATTTTTTTGGTGCACCTAAGACTATTCTATCTGATCAAGGACGAAACTTTCTATCGAAATTAATGCAGTAATTGGAACAAGCACTTGGAATTCGGCATACGGTAATATCGTAAGAATGAACTCAACTCTAAAAAACTTAATTAAAACGTCAATGGCTGAAAATAATAACGAATGGGACGTTAATTTAAAATTCGTCAGTTTTGTAATAAATACTATGAAAAAGACAACTCTGGAAATAAGACTCTTTGAAGCCACTTTTAGTAGAGAATCCAATATCCCATCGACAATAGCCCCATCGAAAAGCCTTACATACCAAGACCTTATCAGAAATGGGAAGCTACAATATGGCCAAAATATCATTAAAATGAAGTAAAGAATAGCACTGTAACAAAAAAAAAAAAAAAACGACTAGACGAAGGAATAGTGATAACGCATCCAACCTATAAGTCAGGCGACAAAGTGAAGATTAAAAGCAACAATAAGATCAACAAACTAGATCTTAGTTGGAAGGGTCTGTATGAAGTGATGAATCTAATAGACAACAATATTAGATTAAGGGACAGGGATAAGATAATCCGAATATATATTGACCAGATAATGCTTCACTTTACAGATGAAGGTGTTGTTCCTCCTCTGCTCAATAATAGTCACGACTAGAACAGATTACGTGTTAGAAGAACTAAAAGGAAATGGCTATGTTGAAGTAATCAATAAGGTCCATCTTTTCCACGAAGAATGGAGATTGTTCATAGGAATAAATCTAACAAAAAAAGATCAGAGGTTAGAAGCAATAGGTCACACGTTAATCTTAGCAGAAAAAGCATGCAGAACCTTATATGCAACTAAGGAAGAACTAGGGCTAGTTAAAGGTAGATACAACCGATTAACGTCCAAAATTGCAATTCTACTTAAACTACTATGCTGATAATAAATGATAGCGTCAGTGTTATCTAAGCTTACAAGAATTCTTAAATTAATATTAGACTCCTCGTCAACGGAATATTTGGCGATAAAAGAGGAAATTGGAAAGGAACTGAAACTGGCACAAAAATTAGACAAACAGTGAACAATAACACCAAGGACAATTTTTTCAACACCAAGCTCATATTGACTACCCTTTTGATAGATGCGATGAACGAAGACATCAATAGTGCCATTGATGCTATCAATGACGGCAAACACGGGATAGTACACCCGCAAATTTCAAGACGTGTAATTTCAAAAGATAAGTTACAAAAGTTTGAACAATACCACAAAACCCGATACCACTTTGACAACTCAGAAGAAAATTATCAATAAATCTGAGATATTAGTTCACTTTCAGTAGCAATCGTTTAAGGGCTTTTTACTTATATCTTAGATATACCTGTCTTAGAAAAGGAGGAAAGATCCTTACAAAGGATTGTTCCTATTCCCGAAAAGAAAGGCAATCTCTACCTATCCATTATACCAGACCACAAATTAGTAATTAAATTCAGAGACTCATACATTCCTATAGACAAACAGACGACTGACCACTGTAGAACCATAACGAATTACCTTATTTGCAAAAAAAGCCAGCCAAACCTTAATCGAGCTGAGAGCAAGACCTGCGAGTCAAGTCCCTTTAAAAGATACGTTAAATTGAAATGTAAGCAATTTCTGCATCTACTTCATGAAGAAACGTGTATACCTACATCCAATGGATGTCTTGTAATCCCCCTCGACAAAATAAATCTAGATATACGTTGCGACCAAAATTTAACAGTCGCAGAAATAACCGATCCTGTTAAAATAGAAAAGAAATAATTGTGAATTATATAATAATTACGACCAGATAGATTTTCCCAAACATTCAGAAGAAAGACAAATATTTACTGGGTCAACATAAGTTATGAAATTAACTATAACGAACAAGATTTTAAATAATTAGAACAGAAGCTGATTCAACTTCCTAAGCAAACAGATAACGACGAACATAAACAAGTTCGTTTAAGCTTAGACGACACGAAAAACACATTAAAAAACATAGCTAATCACAGGCGCTTGAAAAACTGGGTGGAAAATGGTCTAGATTGGCTCAAATACGTAGGATATATTTCGTTAGGATTAGTGTTCTTCTGGGTTCTTAGAGAATGCGGTATCTTCGAACTAATGGGAGCGTTATTTTCAAAAAACCTTTGCTTATTCTGTGTAAAAACTCTAAATCACAATACTCCATAAATAGTGACTTTTACCGCTTCTACCCAACTTTTAGTAAAACCAGTAGAACTAATTGAACCTAGGGAATTTAGGATAGGTTTTAAAAAAACCATGTCTAAACGGAGGGGCGTTACTCATAAGACTGACCTCCTTTTTGGGCAATCCTTTCTACTGTATTAAAGTATAGATAGGTCTAGGTTTACGGCCCCTCGCCAGTTGTTTGTTACCGCTACCATTGAAAACCTGTATCTAACTTCCTGTTAAACAAATAACTATCATCGAATTGCCTAAAAGCAATTTGATTAGTTGTTAAAAACACAAACAAACGTTTTTACGCATAATACCAATGAAAAATTGAAAAAAAAATTTGAAAAAAATAAAATGGAAATTTTCTTACTTGCAGTATCAATTTTAAAAAAATGTTGCACTGTAATACTGATTTATCTCATATTGGTACTTCCTTTTTTTACTCAGGAAGTTTTGAACACATCAAATTTAAATTCGTCGAGCTTTGAGGTCTTGAATCTCAAAATCTGAATGACCGGGAAAAATGTTTGATAACTAGAGACAACGGGAAATAAAATTTTTTACAGTTGAATAGTCAACTTCATTAATAAAAATTTTTATTTTAAGAAATCGGTCCAAGTGGAAATCGACAAGCGACCTCAAGTAAGGGTTTCATAGGCATAGACATAAATTAAAAATGAAGATTTTTTTAGCAAACTTTTTTGCAAGTTTCTTATTGCTCATTCTTTTTCAACACTGACAACGTAACATAGCAAATTTTATTTTTTATCTCAATTCTAAATGCCAAAAGCATCAATTTGATCCATTCTCAAAGAAAATCGGATTAAAAGATAAGCTTACAGCATAAGAACCTAAATAACCAAATTTTCCAAAATGTCAGGTTTTTGTAGCCCCGGACAAAACCCCTTATAGTTTCAGTCGGGTTTCCGTTCGTCCATCGTATTTTTTTCCCGGGAGGGGGAGTGACGGAGAAGAGAGATGGTTTGGGTAGGTGAGAGGAAGTTGATGGTGATGGGAGAGGGAGTGAGGAGGGAGATGCGAGGGGAAGTAATAGGAAGGGCTGTTAGGGAAGGAAAGTGATAGGAGAGGATATTGGGAAGGGGAGGGGTTGGGAAGTGATGAGAAGGAAAGTGTGGGGTAATGGAGGAAGTTTAGGTGAAATGTGGGGGAATTCAGTTAGGAGAAGTAAGGAAGGGGCCGGCGCGAGGGGAAGTGAGGGATGTGGCAATAAGGGAGAGGGAGGAAGTGGTGCAAATGGGTGGGACGAGGGGGAGAGAGGAAGTAAAGGGATATTACGGGAAAGATAGGATCGAATAGGATCACCTCTAAGTAACTAAATGTAAGAAATTCCCCATCACTTTCTTTCTCAACTATTTTTTTTTAACCCTTCAAATTTTATTTTATTTTTCATTTTATTTTTCCTGGAAAGCGGATGCTCCCGATGTACGGTTTATTATTTTGCATGTTCCTTACCTTCTCTTTTATGATACATACGACATGATCAAATAAAAAGGCAAAATTTTACACGCAACATGTTCAATAACTAAATATGAGCTGTAAGAAGGGTTGCAGCAATTGAAGGGGCAAGGGTTGTAAGAAGGATTGCAGGGATTAAGGGGCAGAGATTTTAAGAAGGGTTGCATGGGTTAAGGGAAAAGGAATGTAAGCAGGGTTGCATGGGTTAAGGGAAAAGGGGTTTGTAAGCAGGGTTGCAGGGGTTAAAGCCCATCAAGGCTTTTTTTAACAACGCATAGTAAGGTATCTTAATTAATCAGGGTGTTTTTTTGAAACGTTGGAGGTAAGATCTTTTTATAATACAATATACCTAGAGCTTCCAATTTTGATCCAAACCTACGGGATTGATGAAAATGGAAAGTACAATGTGCAGGCACGAATAAGGATATATGGAAAAGGAATTGATGGAAAGGGGGAGGCTCTGGAGACCCTCGTGGGAAGCTCTAGAGGCCCTCATGAGAAGCATGAGTTCGCTAAAATTTGCTAAATGAAGCAAATGAATGAATTAAGCATGAATTTGCTAAAATTCTCTAAAGGATATCGTGGGAGGCTCTGGAGGCCCTCGTAGGAGGCTCTGGAGGTTGGAGGCTTTGTATGTTTTCAATTATATTTTCAGTTAGGTCAGTATATTTAGTAGAATATCGGGTAATATGCAATGTGTCACAAGGTAATATGGCATATATGCGGCAATATAACACATAGGGCAATATGTCACATGAGGTAATATGGTACACAGGGTTATGTGGCACATAAGGTTAGGGTAGTATTATTAATTATTATTATTTCATCAAGCCAAATGCCTTTTGAAGTAAGCGCAACTCGTTTGATTCTCCAATCTTTATACTGCCGGGGATCGAAGAATTTATATGGCAAGGGTACGTAAAGGGTGTGCGGGAGAAACGATAGGTTTTAAATCAATCTAGAAGTCGCTGTCGCTGATCAATCTCTCTAGCAATCACCCCAGGTGAAGAGCTTCACAGCAGTATATTTTAATAAAATATTGTACTATCTTTTCCAAAAACATATACAAAATTTGGTTATGTTTTTGTCTAGGGTAGTATATTAATTACAATATTGTATTATCTTTCCTAAAAATAACCTTGATTCCTGAATTCTTGAAACAGTGGCGGTCGTGAGATCTTTTTATAATATGGAGAGATTATGTATTATAAAAATGTCAACTGTCACACCAAATGATGTAAAAAAAATCTTAAATCCAAACAATTCTCAAATCACAACGGTAAACCGATATTTTTTAAAACTTTGACTAGTGAAATATTTTTCCAAATTTTCAAATTTGCACCTACATCATCTTTATCAGGAATATCTAATAAAATGTTTCATCTTATTTTTTATTTTTTGGACTACCCCAAGGGTTTCGGCGTTGGCCGAGTTTAAAGAAATATTGATCCTGAGAGGTCGGAATAGGGTGGTCCAGAGGGATGAGAGAAATGCGTGGTGCTCATGCCCGGTTCGATTCCTCTCAGCTGGCTGGTTGGTAGAGTTGCTTCATCAGTGCCAAAAAAAAGAAACAAGAAAAAAAATGTTCGCCGACACGCCGCCAGCATGTTGTTATTAAAGATGTTTATGTCACGTTGATCATGTTCGTTGTTTTATGCGAGAAATATGTAGTTTATACGTTTTGCCTCCGAGGGCAGAAGTACCAGAAACGGTGAGTGGTCCACATGAATTCTCGCTGGCCCCATGTTCTTCATCTACTGGCTTTCCAGCCTCTCGACCCAAAAATTTAAGGTCCGCTACAATGCGATTAAAATGCACCATCGAAGAACGGAAGATTACTTTTCGCCCGGTAAGAGACAAAATAAATAGGTACTAACTTTAGTCAGCGAATTATTTTAAAGCGGCAACACCCCTTTTTTTCAAGGAGCAACATGATTTTCGAATTCGACATCAAGATCGTGACAAACTGGTCGCGTTTAATTGAAACAACCCCCGGGGAAAGAAGTTTACCCAAGAAAAGTACGCTTCCTCCCCTTCGATATAAAATCCATTCGATGAAACTATACTAATCACAAGAACAATAAAACATTAGTCTCGTTTGGCTCAAATTTTCGAATAATTTTTCAGCTAATGTTTTGACAATAATAACGGTGAAATTTTAATTGCGGCGACGTGAGTACAATGATTCAGTGGATGTGTGCCTTTTCTGTTATGGTCATTGCTTTTTCGTGTCGAATTTTTACTTTTTTTATATACCCGTCACGCAGTTTCCCTCTGTGTGTGATCATCATTTATCCTAAAGTCATACTTCAACTTAAGAGTTCCAAGTTCTATCAAAGCAATTGCACGATGCTTATACAATTATATTGTTTAAAAAAGCATGGGCTGGAAAATTAGATTCATTTCAAGTCACTTTCATCCAATTTTCATTACAGAAGAGTTCTTGTCGTTTTTGGAAAATAAAGGAAGAATAATTGGTTTATAGTTTTATAGTTTCTAAAAAAAGTACTTTCAGGGATCACTGCGGTTCAGTAGTTCAATTTGAGGTAAAAAAGGGGGATCAAAAGGGATTTTATTTACTATTAAAACTTGTTATATCATATGGGTATTTCATGAGTACTACACTGAAGTGCCCTCTAACAACAGTAGCACCTTTTCTTCAGCAACTTTTCTTCTTATTTTTGAGCTAACTTTGAAAAATCTGTTGAACACTTCAGCACTTTATTACAGAGTCCTAATACGCTACCTTTTCGCATATTACTTTCGATTTATCTATTTTCCTCTTTTCCCCTTTTTCTCGTTTTTCCACTTGAATGCAAACTGAATTTATAGAATGAGTCGGCATAAAAAGGTGTGTATTTCAAAATTTGAAATATTTTATGCCCTGTTTTAAACAAAATTAGTCTTAAATTTCTGCTTATGATTCTTGAAAAATTAATCGAAACATTGTAAAAAAGGGGAAAATTGGGACAAAATTCTCGATTTTAGGTATTTTAGGAGATTTGTCAAATTCAAGGGGAAAAAGGGGGAACAAAAGGGATAAGGTAAAGAAGGACTGTGATCCCTGTACTACCTTTTGAATACAAATTTGACCTACTTAAATAAAATCACACAAATTTGATTAATATTGACTCGTATTTGTGATGATTAAGTTCAAAATTGTCTTTATATTTTAAATGATCCAAAAATATACTCTAAAACGGTTTTCGACTTCTGAAAGTCTTTAACTGTTTATGACATTTATTTAAAAAATACAGCGACATGTCCTGTTTCAACAGGATTTTTTCGGGACATAAACCTTATAAAGACTTGGAGAATTAAAAAAAAAGGAACCTTTTGAGTACTTTGTTCTCACCAGCAATACCGAAATTAATCGAGTCGTTTGAGCCGAGCAAAAAAAAGTTGTGGTTCAGCGTCCGAAAGAAGTAAAAACAAACATTTTTGAAACCAGTTAATGCCTTATGTTCGATTTTCGACTTTGAAAATGCAGAAAATTTTACCTAGAGGCTAAAAACTTATGACGAATTTTCTTTAGGTACAGTTTTTAATAGTGAACAACGATAAAAAATTGGAAGTTTAAAAAAATGTTGTACAAATTACAGTTTTTAGAAAATGTACAAAAAAACATGTTTTTCTTAATTTAGATAATTGCATTTTTTAAAAACAGTTGCATTTGTCGAATTTTCCAAAATACATTTTCGAAAAATATTAACATGCACAACATTTTATTTATTTATAATTTTTCATAGTCATTCACCACAAAAATTTCACTTGCAAAAAATTTGCTGTAACACGTTGTTCCATGGGGAAATCTTTTTGAATTTTTTAATTCAAGAATCGAACAGAAGACATTAACCAATTTCAAAATTTTTGTTGTACCTCTTTCGAGAGCCAAACCATAACTTTTTTTGCTTGGCCCAAATGATAAGATTAATTTTTACTATTTTCACTCCTCCCCAATACACACACATCTATTAGAATAGTAACGTTCAAATTGTTAGCATTTATAGATTTTTGATAATTTAGATTAAATATTGAATGTGAACGGTATTAAAAATTTGATCACGACGTGCGAAGTGATAAATCTATTAATTGAGCATAGTATTTAGTATCCTTTAGTGTAAAAAAAAATCCTTTGGATATTGTGTTCAGTGTTCATACATTCTAGTTCATTGTGAGTTATCACTAAATGTTTTTAAGGAAGTTGTAATTTTACCCTTATTATGTTTATCACTGCTACAATAAAGCCCATTGTCATATAAAGTTCATCTCCAACAGAAAAGTTAAACACAAGTAAACTATTATTTATTAGTATATTATTCGTCACTTTTTTATAAGACTCATATCCTTAAATTTTGAATTTAAATCTGTCAAAAGTGAATGATTCATCAATCAATTTTGACTTGGTTAATGAATTCAGTCAAATCTGTACTAATTTAAATTTAGAGTGTAATGAAATATTGTATACTTGATTATTCTTTAACCTAATTAATTAATGTTTTGATTCATGAAAGTCTAGTAAATTATTCACGGAATCACTATAAAGTTAACTGAATATTTGACAAAAAGATAAATTGATATAAAATTAAATATGAAAATTGTTTAACTCGAAAATCTGTTGGAGACAGTTTGTGCACATATTGATGTGATGTAGAAAAGTGATTCGTTGGTATATATCATTGCTCCCTTTGATGTCTAAAAAAATAATTGTAACGAAGGTGTTGTTGTCGATAGATATAAGATAGAAAATATTTCAACGAAAAGTTATAATTTGTAACAAAACTAATTTTAAAGTGATTTCAATTTGCGAAAGCATTAGAACTTTTCCTTGAAATCTTTTAGTCATTAATTTTAGTCTCATTATACATATATTACGTAAATTTGTGCAACATGAATTTACCTTGTACAAAACATGAAGAAAATAAGAAATAATTAAACTAAATGACTTCATTTTTTATCGATAAAGAGTCTTATTTCTTATTCTCTGATTGTGCTATTTAAGTACTTAAATTCTAAGTTTCATATTTTTCAAGGCAGGGTGATGTGGTGCAAGATCAGTAGTAAAATTGTTTTCGATCAGACAAATGAGGTTATTTTTTTCTTTAGAGTTAATAAAAAGTTGCGATCTTTTTTTTCTCATTGAATCATTCAAAGGTCTTAGTAGTAGCTTAATTATTTAGTAATATTATTATGATAATTATTTTAAGTTCAAAGAGAGTTTTTGATATACCAGATATTCCTAAGTATTTCAAAGTATTTCCAAATATTCCAAAGTATTTTGAAGTATTTTCAAATATTTTCTCTCACGATTTAAATATGATTTTATGAGTGAGCAGCAATACATCTAAACGAGGCTCCAATTGTTAAGAAGACATCCAACATGGTATATGTGTTCTTTGGGACCTAAAATAATGTTATGATCTGGTGCTCGATATTTTGAACTTTTTTTTAAGCCTTAAGAACCTTAAAAGTCAACGAAATAGCAGCCCTTTTTTTGAAAATCAAATTTTAAAAAAAAATACGTGTATACGGGAAAATGTTCAGAAAGAAAGTTATTCTCGTTGAAAATTTCTACAAAACGTTCTTCATGCATTTTTTGATATTTTGAAGTGTCTTTTGAGTATTTCTAAAAATGTGAATTTTTTCCCCCAAAATAGTTGTATTTCTTTCTGACTCTTAAAGTACATGTAACGTAAGTCAATGCTTATAAACCTCCGGTGGGAAAACATTCGTGAAATTGATTTTCTTCAATGTTGAAAACTTTTGTTTTTCAAATTTTTTGGGGAATATTTGAAAAAATTGCGTTTTTTCAGTTAACGCTTCAAATAAGTGTGAGAGATTGTTTTCATGTAAACACGACCAGATAGGAATGATGGCGATTTTTATTTTCTCCAAAATCTAAAATTTGGGTATGAATTTCCAATTTCGAAATATTGAAATTTTTATTTTGTTATATGAACGTAAAATCGAACAAATTTGCAATAGAATGAAAACTGTATTGAAAATGAATAGTAAAGAGTGAATAATGAAAATAAGGATTAAGGCCCAAATTCTTGATTTTGAAGAGAATAAACGTCACTAACATTCCTATCTGATCGACTTCACGTGAAAATGACAGCGCTAACTGAAAAAAAGTAATTTATGAAATTTAAAAAAAACAATGATTGAAAAAACAAAGAAAATCAATGTCACTAACGTTTTACCACCTGATATTCATAAGCAAGTGATTTCTCATACGTGATTTAGGAGTCAGAATGAAAAACAACTATCATGACAAAAAGTCACATTTTTGGACATACCCAAAAAACGGTTCAAAACATCGAAAAATGCCTTGAGAACTTTTTTGTAAAACTCTTCAAGGAGAGCAGCGTTCCATTTGGTGTTTTTCTCGCGGATCTGAAAATCTTGAGAAACCTCTCATAAAAATCAAACAGGAAAAGTTTATTATTTTTATTATTTTGAAAATACCAGATTTAAAAAATAATGTACTGTTCTTTTCGAAACAAAAATGCTTAACATTTTTTGGCAGCCCATCCCAAAAACCTTTTTTTTTAAGTCCCAAAGAACAAGTATACAAAGTATCATGCCTTCTTAGTCATTTAAGCCTAAAGTGCACAGCAGACTGATTTTCCTTTTGATATTCTGTGATTTTCTCTGAAATATATTCCGAAATATTCTCAAGTATTCTGATGTATTCACTAATATTCTAAAGTATTCTTAAATACTCTCACTATTCCCCCATATTCCCACATATTTTCTCATGGTCCCATATATTCCAAGTATTCCTTGTATTCACAGATATTCCCAAATATTCCAAAATATTCTTAAGTATTCCAAAAGATTCTTTGAGAATATATTCCTCATACACGCAAAATGAGAGTGGTCCACCCCTTGGGTCTATTTACTCTGGATTTTTTTTTAAATTTTCAGGAGTAGAATATTCTGCAACGTTCTTGAAGAATCTGGAATCTTCTAGAATGCTTTTGAATATACTAGAATGTTCTTGAATTATTCACGATTTTGTTGACTATTCATTCTATCACATTCTTATCAAAATTTGTCTTGAATATTCAATACTTTTCAATCTGAATTGTAAACACTCTGAAGATTGTGGAATGTTTTCAAATGTGCTGAATTTTTTTAGAAGATTCTGTAATGTTCTGTAATGTTCTATAATTATTTGGAATAGATTTTTTTTTAATTTTCTTGTGCAATCTGGAATCTTATGGTAGTTCCTGAATAAAGAATTTTATAATATGATTCAGAATTTTGTTGAACATTCTATATTTCTAAATTTCTATACAAATTCTAAAGTGTTCTTGACTTTTCTAGAGTATTCTTAAATGTTACAGAATGTTCTGAACTTCTCTTGAATATTATGGAAGGATTTAGAATGTTCTAGACTATTCTGGAATTTTTTATTCGAATATTCTAGTGTTCTGTAATTCCCTTTCTAGTTTTTAAAACATCCAACTAAAAAAAATGGGACGCTTCCTCATTTCTCAAACTGTAGGCTTTTTAGGCAGATGAATATACAAATATTAATTTAACAAAATCTTAATTCCAACTTTAATTTTATTACATTTTCATACTAATTTACTGAATCTTAAATCACTTCACTCTGGTAAAAGGAACAGAAATAAAAATACTTTTTTTTTGCCTAATCAGATAAACTTTCAGGCCTCACCATTGCGAACATAATCCCTATTATGATGTTGGGGCGAAAGCAAAGCCTCAAAGGGGAACCCGTCCTGGCCGATTATGGCCCGGAGGAGTTCCTCAACGAGAGTGCTGACATCGAATGGGTGAACAAGGTAGGAAAATTTTTTAAAAAATTAATTAAAGCAGACGGTAAGGAAAACTATTGAATAGGTAAATCGATACTCGAAATTAATTAACAAACATTTAATTCTATCTTAAATTTCAGCTGTGGGTCCGGAGATTAATGAGGCTTTGTGCCCTTGTTTCCCTAACTTCGGTTTGTCTAAACACTCCAAAGACCTTTGAAAAATTACCATCTCTTCAATATGTCACTTTCGTCTGCGACCTCATTGTTACATTCCTTTTTACTGCTGAAATGATTGCCAAAATGCACATACGCGGTATTCTTAAGGTAAATTTTTTATCAATTTAAAAAATGGTACCAAAGGTTTTTTGTGATGCTCAGGGTTGCCACAGCCTAATTTAAATGAAAAAAGTGAAAAAAGTTAACAGTTTAAACCGCAAAAATAACAAAAAGTGACTAATTAATAAACCAAAGAGTGACTAATGTGCATCCATAAGGTGACTGATGTTCTTTTGAATTCAAAAGAATTCAAAGGAATTCAATGAAACTCATAAGAATTCCAGATGAATTTTAATGAATTCAGGAAAAATTCATAAGAATTCAGAGTGGATTCAAAACAGTTCAACTTAAATTCAACAAAGTTTAGGGTAAATTTAAAATAATCAAAACTAATTGAAAAAAATCCAGAATATTGATTTCAGTAAAATTAAAGTGAAATTAGAAGACTTCATGGTGAATTCAATAAAACTAAAAAATCAAAAAATCCATTGAATTGAGTAGAAATAACTAAATTTAGAAAAAATAAAATGAATTCGAATAAATTTAAGAAAATTCCAAAGAATATAAAAAAATTTAGGATAAATTGATAAGAATTCAAGGTAGATTATAAATCAATTGAAAAAATTCGAAAAAATCCAAAATATTCCATTAAAAGAAGTGAAACTGGAGTAAATTCAGGAGAATCAATGTAAATTCAAAAGAATTCAGGATGAATTCGAAAAAATTCAAGAGTATTCCAGAGAATTCAGGGTGCATTCGAAAAAAATCAACAGAATTGCAAAGAATTTAAAAGGATTCGATTAAATTTATAAGAATTCCAGATAAATTTTAACAAAGTCAGGAGAAATTCATAAGACTTCGAAAGAATTCAAGAAAATTCAGAAATAGATACACCTGAATGTAATAGGGGTTTTGACCCTTGGGTTCTCTTTTAATTGATTGCATGAAAAGTGAATAAAGTGACCTTTTTAATTTAAAAAGTGATAAAATAATTGGAGAAAAAGCTATTAATTATATGACTTCGATGAAATTTATAAAAATACCAGGTGAATTTTAACTAATTCAGGATAAATTCATAAGAATTCAAAGTGAAATCTAAATAATTCAAGCTAAATTCAACAAAATTCAGATTAAATTTGAAATAATTCAAATGAAATTTTAAAAATTGAAAAATTAAAAATATTTTATTGATTTTAGTAAAATTGAAGTAAATTTAGAAGAAATTAAGGCAATTTGAGAGACTTCGATGAAATTCATAAGAATTCAAGTTTAGTTTGAAAGACTTCAGAGTGAATGGAATAAAACTAAAAAAAAAATCGAAAAAATCTATTGAATTGGGTAGAATTGAGTGAATTTAGAAGAAATAAAGTGAATTCGAATAAATTCAACAGAATCACAAAGAATTCAAAAGAATTTGAAAGAATTCGACGAAATTTATAAGAATTATACGTGAATTTTTACGAATTCAACATAAATTCATAAGAATTCAGAGTGAATTCAAAAAAATTCTAGTTAAATTTCCCGAAATTCGGGGAAAATTTGAAATAATTCAAATGAATTGAAAAAATCCAAAAAACCAAAATATTTAATTGATTTCATTTAAATTGGAGTGAACGTAGAAGAATTCAAGTCAATTAAGGAGACTTTGATGAAATCCTCAAGAATTCAAGGTTAGTCCAAATGACTTCAGGATGAATTCAATAACACTCAAAAAATCCAAAAAGTCCATTGAATTGAGTAGAATTGAGTGAATTTAGAAGAATTTAGGGTGAATTCGAATAAATTCAAGAGAATTCCAAAAAATTGAAAATATTCCATTGATTTCAGTAAAACTGGGGTAAAGTTAGAATAATTAAACTAAATTTAAAAGAATTCAGGATTAATTTTAAAAAATTCAGGAGAATTTCGAAGAACTCAGGGTGAACTCGAAAAAATTCAAGAGTATTCCAAGGAATTCAAGGGGGATTCGAAAAATTCAACAGAATTCCAAAGAATTCAAAAGAATTCCAAAGAACTCAAAAGAATTTAAAAGAATTCGAAAAAGTTCATAAGAATTCAGGTGAATTTTTACAAATTTAGGATAAATTCATAAGAATTCAGAGTGAATTCAAAACAATTCGAATTAAATTTAACAAAATTTGGGGTAAATTTTAAATAGTCTGAATGAATTGAAAAAAATGGAAAATATTTCACTGATTTCAGTAAAATTGAAGTGAATTTATAATAATTCAAGGAAATTAAAGAGACTTTGATGATACTCATAAGAATTTAAGGTTGGTTTAAAAAACTTCAGGATGAATTAAATTAAACTCAAAAAAATCCTTTGGATTGAGCAGAATTAAGCGAATCTAGAAGAATTTAGAGTGGATTCCACAAAATTCAACAGAATTACGAAGAATTCAAAAGAATTTAGAAAATGCAGGGTAAATTCCAATAAAATTGAAAAAAAAATTAAAATCCAAAATACTCCATTCATATTAATAAAATTGGAGTTGGATAAATTAATAAGAATTCAGGGTGAATCCCAAATGAATTCAAATAAATTCAAGGGAATTCGATTAGATTATTACAAATCAAAGATGAATTTAAAGGAATTCAGGGTATATTTTAAAAAATTCAAAGAAATTCAAAATAATTCAAGAAAATTCAGAAATAGGTACAGACCCGAATTTAGTAGTGGTTAACCCTTGTGTTCTTTTTTAATTTATTGAAAGAAAAGTAACTAAAGTGATATTTTCCGTCAAGAAAGAGACTATAGAGACTTAATCTTTGAAAAGTGACTGTGTGGCAGCCCTGGTGATGTAGTAATTTTTTAACTAATTAAAATGATAAATTTATCAACAGAGAGACAAGTCCTACTTGAAAGATCACTGGTGCCAGTTTGATGCCAGTATGGTTCTTTTTCTTTGGTTGTCAGTAATACTGCAAATGTTCGAGATGCTGGGCCTTGTTCTGAAATTTAGTTATGCCTCCGTACTGCGAGCTCCAAGACCTTTGATAATGATTCGATTTCTACGAGTCTTTCTAAAATTCTCTATGCCAAAGGCCAGAATAAACCAAATTTTTAAGTAAGAATAAAAAATATGTATGATCCTCTATTGTAGATAGTGTAATAATTGGAAATTTCAATTTCTAATGAATTACCTTTTAGACGCTCGAGTCAGCAAATCTACAATGTCACACTTTTCTTCTTATTCTTTATGTCTCTTTATGGCCTACTGGGTGTCCAATTTTTTGGCCAACTAACGAATCATTGCGTTTTAAATACTACACATCCAAAACATATTACAATTAACAGTCTAGCTATTCCGGACACTTTTTGCTCCACTGATCCGGATTCGGGATATCAGTGTCCTGCTGGAATGACATGTATGAAATTGGAATTGTCCAAATATATTATGGGCTTCAATGGATTCGACGAGTTTAGTAAGTTGTTACTCAGAGAATCACTGAAAATTTGGAACAGCTTCATATTCATTTTTCTTTTTTTTTTTGCTTTCTTTTCAGTGACCAGTATCTTTACCGTTTATCAAGCTGCCTCGCAAGAAGGATGGGTTTTTATTATGTACCGAGCAATTGACAGCTTACCAGCTTGGAGAGCAGTTCTCTATTTCAGCACGATGATATTCTTTTTGGCCTGGCTTGTAAAGAACGTTTTCATCGCTGTCATAACCGAAACATTCAATGAAATAAGAGTACAGTTTCAGCAAATGTGGGGTGTGCGAGGACATATTAGCAACAGTTCAGCATCTCAGGTTTTATATTTTTATAAGTTTACTTAAGTATGATATAATATATAATATAAGTATGAATGTATATCTCCTAGATTATTATTCGTTAGAATGAAAGTGGGAATCAGAAGACTATTAATTATAGCGTGCTACGCTACAGTTAATGGTGACAGTAGTGATGTAAAATATACCTTCTAGGACTCGCTAAATGATATTATAGGTAGTTGTGATCCTGGTGAAAGAATCATTCTACTCGGAGATATGAATAGCTGGGTTGGTGTATAACGTGAACGTATCGATAGGGTGCTTGGCAATTTCGGAGACCCAAAAACGAACGGTAACGGGGAGAAATTGATTAGCTTATGCTTAGAAAAAGGCTTGTTTATTACAAATACTTGGTTCAGACATAAAATGATTCACATGTATACTTGGTGCCGAGGCGAAAGCCATCGTATGATTGACGTTGTTTCAGCGGATGAGAGACTGAGTGGGCTAGTGAGAGATGTAAAAGTTATGAGAGGCTCTGAGTGTGGAACTGGTTACTACTTCGTAGTTTCAAGTATGAACCTAGCTCAAGCATGGAGGAGAAGAAGAATTAATAACATAGGCATAGAAAATAAAAAAAGTGTCATGTGCGGTGAAGTAGGCTACTATACTTATACGTTTCTGGGGTTGTTGAATCCGAATCTGGTGTCAGATTTGCTCCACCAGGTCAGGTTTTTGAGAAAATGAGCCTTTTTTGCCATTTTTTAAAAACAACCTAGGATGCGAACCAGACGTTCTAAAAATTTCTAGCAGGGCTCAAATTAAAGGCTGTACCTTTTGCTTCAAGGTAATTATATTAAAGAAATTATTTCCGTCGCCTTTCCTAAGCGGTATCAGGTTTTTTTTGCGCGGGTTTAAGATTAACAAAAAACATGAATAAAACAAAAATTATTGTATTTGAAAGAAGGGGTGAAAAATAGTATGCCATATTGCCTTAAGCGAAGAGAAGAGAGGAGTAAATGACTTTAAACTTGGGAATTATTAAAATGTAACAGAGCCAAAAGAATTTTTTAAGGTTATTGCACTGTTATAACAAAATTTTTTTTCTTGCTTCAGAGTCTTGTATCAAATATAATGTCTTAGCTCGTGTTGTTAGTTTGAAGAAAAAAATATATAAAAGGTGTGTCCTAGTTTTATTGCCAGTGTTCTCTTTTACGTGGGCGCATAAAATATGCCTTTTGATACAAATGGAAGGAGGAAGTCAATACTCATAAAAACATTGTTTCTTTAGCTTAATAATTTTATGCATGAATTTCATTTCTATAAAATATTTCTAAACGAATGAAATATGTTTCAAAAAAAAAAGTAAGCCAGAACACTACTTCTACATTTCAAGTGTTATATCATGAATCGTTATCTATCCACAACTTGTTAATAAACTTTCTCAAATAGCAATTTTTTTTTAAAACATTTAGCTCATCTTTAATTACTTGTCTTTACCTTCTCACTTGTATAAATGATTGAATTATAAAACACTTGTATTTGGTTGCAGATCATAAACAAGTGAGATTATCTCTTCCCTTCACTTCTTTTTGCATAGTGGTCAGCGTGGGCTGATCCTGATTTTTTCTAATCCAGAAAGTGTAACCGGTCCTTATCGCTAGTTACGAGCAATCTGGTCTCTTAATACTTAATATGTTTTCTGAAGAGTGTTTACTGCGACAAATCGATATCGATGTAATCATTTCTTCAGAGACAAATACTCTAAAAGTATTCAAATCAAAGACAGTTTTTTGTATGCAAAACACCATATTTTGGATTTGTAAGATTTAATCCAGAAAGATTTAAATTTGAGAAATAATCCCGAATCGATAAATTAGGCAGATCACGAACTTAATTGCATCCTAAAGTTAACTTTAGGTTATAGTAGAATACGGAGCGTGGGCTGTAATGTCTTTTTAACACACCCTATAAATTTTATCATTACGGCTCAGAGGACTATTACCACCCACACTTGACAGTTTCTTTCCGTACCTCTTCTTATTTCTCCCGAGAGTTTTTAGAAATTGTGTAGATATAAGTGTTAACCCAGTAAATTCTGAGATATCAAAACTACTGCAGCTCAATTCAATCTTTCATTAATTGTCAAAATGATCCAATCTAGTGAATCAAAAAACCTACTATAGCCCAACTTCATGATCCTAACATCCGAAGTCGCGTTGTTTTTTTTACGGAAAGCAAAAATGTATGTGAAAACATAAGGAAGCCTACATTAACTACGTTGTCCTCTCAAATACCGTGCATTCTTTTGGAAATTTTGAAATACCCTTAAAATTATTTAAATCATGTAAAAATTCCTTGAAATCCTTTGAATTGCATAGATATTATACGTAATCTCTTGATAACACCTTAAATCGATTGAATTTTCTGGAAATCTCTTGAAATTTCTTAGAATCTCTTAAACTTTTTTGAGATTCCGTGAAATCTTTTGAAATCTCATAAAAATCCCTAATGATCCTCTAAAATCCGTCACAATCTCCAAAAATCGATGAAAATCCTCAAAATTCCGTGAAATATTTCGAAGTACTCGTATTACGAAATCCCTTGAAATCTTCGAAACCCCTTGAAAATTCATTGAAATCTGTAAAATCCGTGGGAATCTTTCCGACTCTGTTTAAATCCTTCAAAATCCATTAAAATCCTTTGACATCCCGTGACTTCTTTTGAAATATTTCGAAATCTCTTCAAAATCCTTAGAATCTCTTAAACTTTTTTGAGATTCCGTGAAATCTTTTGAAATCTCATAAAAATCCCTAATAATCCTCTAAAATCCGTCACAATCTCTAAACATCGATTGAAATCCTTAAAATTCCGTGAAATTTTTCGAAGTACTCGTATTACAAGATCCCTTGAAATCTTTGAAACCCCTTGAAAATTCATTGAAATCTGTAAAATCCGTGGGAATCTTTCCAAATCTGTTTAAATTCCTCAAAATCCTTTGAAACCCCGTGACTTCTTATAAAATGTTTCGAAATCTTTTCAAATCCGTTAGAATCTCTTGAACTTTTTTGACATTCGGTGAAATCTTTTAGAATCCCCAAAAAGTTCCTTATTATAATCCTTTAAAATCCGTCACAATCTCTAAAAATCGATTAAAATCCTTAAATCTCCGTGAAATATTTCGAAGTACTCGTATTACGAGATCCCTTGAAATCTTTGAAATCTTTTCAAAATTCATTGAAATCTGTAAAATCCGTGGGAATGTTTCCGAATCTGTTTAAATCTCTTAAAATCCATTAAAATTCTTTAAAATCCTTTGAAATCGTAGTACTCGTATTATGAAATCACTTGAAATCTTTAAAATTACATGGAAATTTATTGAAATCAGTAAAATCTTTGGAAATCTTTCCAAATCTGTTTAGATCCCTTGGAATCCATTAAAATCTTTTGAAATCCTTTGAAATCTCGTGACTTCTTTTGAAATATTAAAATATTTCAAAATTTTATAAAATCTCTTGAACTTTTTTGAGATTTCGTGAAATTTTCTGAAATCTCATAAAATCCTTTATAATCCTTCAAAATCCGTCGCAATCTCTAAAAATCGATTAAGATCCTTGAAATCACGTGAAATATTTCGAAGTACTCCTATCACGAGATCCCTTGAAATCTTTGAAATCCCTCAGAAATTCATTGGAATCTATAAAATCCGTGAAAATCTTCCCGACTCTGTTCGAATCCCTTAAAATCCAGTAAAAACCTTAAAAATCCTTGGATATCTCGTGCCTTCTCTTGAAATGTTTCGAAATCTTTTAAAATTCCTTAGAATCTCTTAAACTGTTTTACATTCGGTGAAATCTTTTGAAATTCCATAAAAATCCCTTATCATCCTTCAAAATCTGTCACAATCTCTAAAAATCGATTAAAATCCTTGAAATTCCGTGAAATATTTCGAAGTACTCGTATTATGAGGTCACTTGAAATCTTTGAAATCCCTTGAAAATTCATTGAAATCAGTAAAATCTGTGGGAATCTTTCCAAATCTGTTTAGATCCCTTGGAATCCATTAAAATCGTTCAAAATCCTTTCAAATCCTATGACTTCTTCTGAAATATTTTGGAATCTCTAAAAATTCCTTGGAATCTCTTAAACTTTTTTGAGATTCTGTGAAATCTTTTGAAAACCCATAAAAATCCCTTATAATCCTTCTAAAAAAGGAAAAAGGTAATAATCCAAACCAATGACACATTTCTAAAAAATTGCTAACTTTCTCAAATTTTTAAACTATATTTGAGTAAAATAGATATCTTTTGGTAAATTGAGTTAACACATTAACACCTCAATTAAAAGAAATCTTAAGTATTCATTGGCAATCTGGCAAATTGGAACAAACCCTTGCTTAATGTCTCTCTTTCAAAATTTCTTAAAGATTAAAATGAAATCTGCTTTCTTATAAAAATTTGTTGTGTACTGAAAAAGGAACACCCAAAAAGTTCACAAATCAAAATTAGGCTTCGAGACTACCTGCTGTTCCGGCTCATTAGAGACAAATGTACAATAAATGCACAAACAAAAAAGAAAAAAGAGAGAAAAAGGATATAGTGGGCCGAAACCAACCTCACACTCTTTCTTTTTTCCGTCTTTTTTATACTACTGGGGACCAACGTGTTTCGAAGCCAATTTAGACCTCCTCATCAGGGGTAATTTATATGATAACTACAGTTATAAATAATGAAACATATATTCATTAAATTCAAATATTACCTGAAAGTATAAATAAAACATTTTTTATTATCGAATGTTGTTTGGTCAATCTTTACATTTTCTTATTAAAAACAAATATCTTTAAAATCAATGTGAAATTCACTTTCTTATGAAGATTTTTTCTTCTTACTATTCTAAAATAGCAAACACTATAAAGTAATGTGTATCTGTGCATGGCAGCCTTTTTTAACCAAATTCAAAGAGATTTATTAAATTTATTGGTATTCCCATCCGTGCACCGTTTTTTTTTTAATCATTCAATGAATTTTCAAATTGGAGAACTATCCCACGTTCTTTTCAAGCATTTCATTATCCTCACTTGTAAATGTCATGCTGCACCTTTCTTTTGATCATTTGCGTGGGGCACCTACGTCAAACAGATATTGCAAGGTTCCTTCTTCCTCCGTTACTTTCTTTGCCACCCGATTCCTATTCGCTCTTCCTTCCTTTCATCAGCAGACCTTTATGGCGGTACATTCAAATCGTGCGAATCAGAGAACACAAAGCCTCGTTATTCTTCTCATTCTGACAGAAGGGGAAAAAATTCAGAACGATCCTGTCAAGTATGCTTTTGGAAAAAAAATATTTGAAGAGAAACACTCCTTTCTCGCTTCTTCAGTTATCGTGCTTTATCTCCTTTTCTTCCCTCTAGCGACGCAATGAATGTATCAGACAAAGAGCTTTTTTTGTTGCTTTTTAAAGAAATATTGGTATAATTAGAAAGCACTAAGAATGTGTTTTAGCATCGTGCAAACTTCCACAAAAGAGAAGTATTTAAAACCTAAAAGTTAGGGAAATTGATCATTATTTTCTGTAATAATCAAAACTGTTCAATGTCAATTTATTATTATATTTTTTTATTATACCATTGAGCCAAATCGGTTCTAGCTTCTTTATACTACCGGGGATCAAGGAATTTATATGGTAGGGTAAGTAAGGGATGTGTACACGGAGAAAATGTGTTCAGTAGCTGTTACAAATATTGTAGTAAAAGTTGGACATAAAGGCTTTTCGGTAACTTGTAATATTTATTTTGAGAATATCTATATTCTGGACTGTAATGATTACCGTCTGGATGGTAAGGATTATCAAAGTCAAAGTGCGTCGAAACGCGTCCGCTTCGACTTGGGTAATCATTACAATCCAGATTGTAAAGGTTCTCGAAATGAATATTAAAAGTTACTGAAAAGCCTTTATGTCCGACTTTTACAACAGTTTTTTTAACGGCTACTGAATACAATTTCTCCGCGTAGGAGAGAGAATAGATTTTATATCAATCTAGAAGTCGCGTGTTGTTCATTCAAACGACACACTCGTCTAACAACATCTTTTGCTTCCTTTATGTCCATACATCTTTTCATACAAGCTCTTATGTTTCTATGATTTTTTATATTTCTTCGCTTCAGAGTCTCATTCACACATTCCCACCATTCTTTTCTTGGTCTACTTCTGGGTACGCTTCCACTCAATTTACCTAAATACACTTGATTCGTTAAACGTTCTTTAT
>JAUMHM010000005.1:11545987-11568396 GCA_032362435.1 Melikaiella ostensackeni | reverse complement strand
GCTTTCGTCCTCCCGCACTGTTGTTTATTGGCAATTGTACTGTCAAAGTACAATTTACTCATGAGTTTAATGCCACAGTTAATACTCATGTAACTATGGTTCATAGTTTTCTTATGACCTTCACTCGAGAGGTATTTTTTACAGCTTTTCCCCACCATGTTTAAAAATGAATCTGACATTACATTTTGAGCAAAAAGCAGTGTAGTTATCAATTTTTTTCAGCCACATTCGAAAATCTGCCTTTTGTAACCATGCATCTTGAAAACTACTGTAATATGTTTTTTTTTTCTTTGAAAGCGGTTCCCCAGGATCAGACATGATGATTAATTGTAATAACTGTTTTTATTTCTTCGGTATACGTAAAATTATTTAATCATTCAAGTAAAACCGTCATTAGGGTTATGTTTTTGTTTACATCAATTACTTCTTTTCGAATGTTGGGGTTTTCATTTCATTTCTGTGGAACGGAAAAGACCCCGACTCGTATTGAAAATATAATACGGCTAGGGTCTTTTCTGTACCACAAAAATGAGCAAATAATCATGCTCATCAGCAAGGGCATGGTAAGCTGGTATAAGCGAAAAATCGAAATCCAAATTAGAATCAGTTTCTTCAATCACCTTTCATCTTTATTTTGTGGTTAAAAATGAAAAAAAATTGCACACCGGAAAAATCAGTGGCCCGGAGAAATTTGCGTTCGCCCAGAGGGCCGGAGATTGCATTTAAGACCCGGAGAGGTGGTAACCTTAGCCAAAACAGATTAATTTTCAACCAAACAGTTGAATTTAAAAAAAAAAGATGATTAGAAGAAATTTCTACCAAAAGAGATCAAGTGTCAAACCAAAAAGACGAAATATAACAAAAGAGTTGAATTTGCTACCTGCATAGTTTAATTTTCAATCACAAAAAGAAGAATTTCCAAACCAAAAAGACAAAAATCAACTAAAATGATGAATGTTTAAATAAAAAACATGAATTTTTAACTGTTGAAAATTCAAAAAAGGAAACGGCGATCCATTTTCGAAAAAATCATCTTTTTCCACATTTTTATTTTATGAACTGAAATGTTTATTTATTAAATTATTTTATGAGATTATGTAAAAATAACATTTTTAACACTTGTTTTTAAGATCAAATTCGTTTTTTTTCTGAAATTTTTAACTGCTGCGAATTCAATTATTAAAAATATTTATTAAAATTGTTGAAAATTAAATTTTCAAATTTCTTCAATTTTTAACAGTTGAATTTTGTATCCAAAACAAATGTTAAATATGTAGAATTTACATAATTTACATGAGATTTTATTAAATAAACATTTTAATCCATAAAAACAAATTGAAGGAAGCTGGTAAATGAGTGATGAATGTATACATACTACGCTTCTCAGTTTGAGATTCTTTAAGAAACCCATCCACTGTTCTACTTTGATTTTTTTCTTTTTTGGGTAGAGTAGTTTTTTAGGCATACCTTTCTTTAATTTCTTATTTTTTATTTTTCAAAAACTGAAATTTATTAGTACAATCAATTTTTCACATCAGTTTACTGAAAAAGTAGCAAAAAAGTAGCTTTATAATGAAAAAAGTAACAAAAAATTAGCCTTGCCTAAAAAAGTATCAAAAAAGTAAAAAAGTGTGTAACTTTGAAGCCTGAAAGTTGTTATTTTTCCTCGAAAATGATTTCTATTGAAGAAATATGTTTCCAATAGTATGTTGTCCTACCGATCAGTGGATATCAGAAAAGCACTTCAACTTGAAGAATTACTAGCTCGGGAAGAGTTCGAGTTTATTATCGAAGAGGAAGTGGCAAAACAAACGATCAGAACGTGGCTTGAGGGATGCTTGAAAAAAATTCGAGCGGTTGGGGTGTGTCCTAGTTTCAATTCTTGCTCTAAACATTAGTAAATTTCATACTTAAAATGTTGTATGTTTTGCTCTTATTTAGAAACAGCAAAATAGCCTTATCGCTGGTTTAAGAGCGACCAATGATGCTGCAGCTCAACAACAAGATCATGTGGAAGAAAAAGCTAAGGAGACGGCTGTGGATCATAGAGAGGAAGAACCAGAGCCAAAAGTAATTATTTCTAAATTATTTTGAGCAGTAGAAATGTAAAAGAGAGAAATATTAATTCTGATTCAATTTTCCGCGTCAGTAGTTAAAAGGCGTCTAATTTGAAGGAAGAACCAGAGTTAAAAGTAATTGTTTCTAAATTATTATGAGTGGTTGTGCCCCGTGGGCATTTGAACCACTAGCTTCAGATCTTTCGTGGGTAACATCAGTATTTCCTTGGCTCTGTCTATCCTGTACGTATAGCCCAGAATGGCTTTCGCCTATCGGCAGCCCTAGGTTTGTTCCCAGTACTCCCGGTGCTTCGTCCAAATCCAGTTTTTGATGGCCATCCCGATGCAGCAAGACGCTAGTCCCAGAGCCGGTTCCGGGCCAACGTATTCACTTACTGCACCGATCTTTGCCAACTGGTCCGCTTTTTCGTTGCCCCTGATCCCTGTATGACCAAGAACCCATAAGAGGGTCACGTTATTCTTTTCTGCCAGTTGGCTTAATGCCTTTTTGCATTCTCAAACCAGCCCTGATGTTATGTCTGGTTCCCCAAATGCAGTTAAAGTCGCTTGGCTATCTGAGCAGATTGTAACCTGCCTGCCAGCCGCGTCTTCTTCTATAAGCATCTCAGCGCAGCGGACGACAGTCAGGACCTCCGCTTGAAAGACGGTGGCATGTCGTCCGAGTGGGATTCCCATCCCCCTTCTTCTTGCACCGTCGTAAATTCCTGCTCCAGACCCCCCTTCCCCTTTGGAGCCATCTGTGTACCAGATTCGCCCCTGAAGGAGAGGGTTACCATTTCCTTTTCACACATCCCTGTTTGGACTGACAATGCGGAAAGTCCTAGTGAAGTTAAAGCGTTTTGTTATTCTGTCCTGCCTCATTCATAGAATTGGCAGTATACTGATGTCACGTGGGAACCTAGTGTGTTTAGTTCCTCAAGTCCATCTGTCTGCTTTTGCCAGTCGGCCCGTCGCACGAGCCGCCTCGCCGGTTATCGCAACGTGTAGGGGCTCTTCGCAGAGCATGTAGTCTATCGCCGCCGTGGGCGTAATCCTCATTGCTCCCGTCACCCCCCTGAACGCTAGCGTTTGTAATCTTCGCAGTCTATACTGCGTCGTTTTTAGTGTTGCCCTTGGTTACCAAATCCCGGCCAGGCGATCATTTTAGGCCCTAGACCCCATGTCAGACCAAAAGCCCTTCTGCACATCCAAAATGCCGTGACGAATCTTCTGCATTGCGCTTCTAGATGCTTCACCCAGTTCAGTTTACTATCCAGGATTACTTCCAAATATTTAACCGGCTCTGAGATCATCAGCCTCACACCACGGAATGCAGGAGCGTCGACCTTCGGGACTTTGTACTTTTTCGTAAAAATGACCAGGCTGGTCTTTTCCGGATTCACCGAGAGCCCAGAGCTGTCGTACCAGAGCTGTACGATGCGTAGCGCTGACCTTGTTAGACCCATCAATGTGTCCAGGTGAGCCCCCCCTGGCTAGGATTACAAAGTCATCCGCATATCCCTGGGTATTATAACCCTCCTCATTTAGCCTTCGAAGGAGGCCGTCGACTAAAATGCACCACAGGAGGAGTGACAGAACACCCCCCTGATGGCATCCCTGCAGCGCTACCCCCTGAACTAGACCTTCAACCCACCTGGTTTTGAGACGCGTCCGACGCAGCAGGCTCCCTACTCTGCTTATTAACCGGCTTAGTACGCCGCACCTCAAAGCCTCCCGGCAAATGACTTCTGGAGGGGTATTGCTGAAAGCACCCTCTATGTCCAAGAAGGTTCCCACGGCGTACCCCCCCCCCCCCTGTTCAAGCTGCTTTCCCATTTTGTTACAACAGCATGGAGTGCAGTTTCCAAAGATCAACCTGCCTGAAGGACGTGCTGCCCTCTATGCAGTAGAGAGGCTAAGAGCACTTCATCCCTAATGTATCTTTCGACCAGCTTTTCTAAGGTCTTCAAAATAAAGACGTCAGACTGATCGGCCTGAAGTATTCAGCAGCAGTGTAGCCCTCCTTCCCAGGTTTGGGAATGAAAACCACTCTGCCATCCTTCCATGTTGATGACACGTGCTTGAGAGCGATAGTCACCCTAAATATTTTTTGTCAATGGGGGGACGACACAGTCCATACCCTTCTGTGAGAGCACTGAGTAGACGCCGTCCGCCCCTGGTGATTTAAAGGGGCAGAAGGACCCGATGGCCCATCCCACCTTCTTGATATCCGTGACACTTACGACGAAATGCCAGTCGGCCTTCTCCCTCTCATTGCCTCAACATTCCTTCTCCCGGTCGGTTTGTGTTAACTGAAAACATGAGAAGTGAACTTCCATCAGGTGGTTCAGGGTTTCTTCTTCGTCTTCAACAAACTCGCCATTTTTGAGCCTTATTAGCCCGAGGCGAGCCTCCGGATCTTTTGCCAGGATCTTATGGAGCCTCGCTGCCTCTGGAATGCCTTTAGCTTCCTCGTAGAAGTCCCTCCAGTCTTCCTGTCTATACATTTTGATGTCCCTCTTGTATATTCATTCTGAGCCATTTTGTAGTTGTCCCAGTTTGAAGAAAGGTTGGTTTTGTTTGCCCTTTTGTACATCACTCTAGTCTTTTTACGGAGCTTCTCAAGGCGGTTATTCCACCATTCCGCCCCTTTCCTAGACTGATGTAATATTTCGAGTCAGTAATTAAAAGATATCTAATTTTGAGGACGAACTAGAGCTAAAAGTAACTGTTTCTACATTATTTTGAGCAGTAGAAATGTAAAAAAGAGATATTCTGATTCAATTTTCCGAGCCAGTAGTTAAAAGATATCTAATTTTGAAGAAGAACCAGAGCTAAAACAAGGTTGACACAAAATCCCAATTTTGAAATTCCTTGACTTTTCAGTGACGAATTTTTCATTTTCCCTGACCGTTATAGATTTTTCTTTCAGGCGTAAAAACGACGTTACACCTACGAAATCAATAATGTTAATGCAAAATAAGGTTTGTTTCTAAATTTATTCTTAACGTTTTTAATGAAACAGACATACAGAATTTTACAAACTTCAACTTCAGTTTATCGGAAATTCCCTGAATCTTTCAGGTTTTCCATGACATTCTCTGACTTTCCCTGACCAGTTTTAAATTCCTTGGTCTTCCAGAATCCCTGATCTGTAGCAACCCTTTGAAACTAATAGTTTCTACATTATTTTGAGCAGTAGAAATGTAAAAGAGATAAATATTACTTCGAATGCAATTTCCTGAGTCAATATTTAAACCGAGTTGATAGTTGAAATATGTCTAGGCAAATCAATTTTGACTTTTATCATTTGAAGAAAAGCAACTAGGAAATCAATATTGATTGCAAAACGATACTGCCTTTTTTCTTCAGGATACCGAAGGTCTGCGGCACAGAAGTAAGAAACCAGTTGTTCTTCCAAGATCGGACAGCATTGGAAGCGGTTCAGGAAGAAAATATCTTGCTCCTACTTTATCTGATCCGGCTTCGGTGAGAACTGATAAAGACAAGCTAGGAGCCTCTAAAAAGAGGAATAATAGACCTCCACGTGAGTTCACAATTTCGAGGATGCTCGATTTCAGAAAATATTATTCAAACCCACAAATATAACTTTCAAATTGATAAATTTATTCTTACAGCTGTCGTGAAAAACAACTTGCCACACGTGACAGAAGGAGCTGAGCAGATTCGTCAACCAAAAGAAATATTCAACGCAAAATCATCTCCTCCGAAAGTGATAAACATCGTAACGGAAGTTCGCGATTGGTGGCGAGAACAATTGGCTTACAGTACTGACACCAGTGACGATGACTTATGAACTCAAATCTTAAAATCCTTAAGATCTAGGACAAAAAAGACGAGATTTATTTCGCTTTGAGAAGGAATAACTTACAATAGGAATACCATTACCAAATAGCAAAACTTTGAACTGGAGATTCCAGTTTATTCTTTCACATCTAGAAAATTCTTCGAGGCATCGAAAAACTGAAGCCTAAGAACTAAATGTAATTTACAACCCCGGAATATTTAGAAAATAGGTGATATTAATCACCTACTCAAAAAACTAAAGAAACAAATAATAGACCAGGAGAGGAAACCCACTTTAGCTAGTATTTTTATTTTGAATAGAGTGTGAGAGGCATCAAGAAACGATTTTTAGACCCGGATTTTTCTGGCGAAGGAGTGTTTTTTTTAACAAAAGCTCAGGTGTAATATAGATGGCTGTTAAGTTTGTACTTATTACGAGAATTTCGAATGTGTGCATCGCGAACCAGAGAGAATGAGAATTAGAAAAGTTAATGTTAAATTTGTAAGATATATAGGAAACTATATAGAGTAGGTATGTGGATTTTTTACAAGAACTAGATATATATATATATATATATATATATAGATTGATTAGATATTGATTGATTACTTAATTAAAGGAATCAACACTGAACATGAAAAAGGTAACCGCTATCACAATGTGAACAGAATTCAAGCCAACGAGCCTTGAGACCAGGATTTCAAATTAAAAATTAACGATCTAAAATATCTAACCCACATAAATTGTGCTGTATCGATTTCAATTTGTACAGTGCTGATCAGCCCATTTAGCGTTGCAGTTTATTTGACCGAATTTATATGAAGTCATACAAGCCGTTTTAAAAAATATATATATTTTTAAGTTTGTTACTATAAAAATTTTATTTTAAAGCTGAATTCAATTTTGCTCAAATTTGTATGCTTTTAAATTACATAAATCTTTTGACAATTTTTAAAATTTCAACAAGGTATTATGGGTATGAAGAAACAAAAATTTAAATAAATAACTATATTCGATAATAGTTTATTTATTTTCAAAAATTAGATGAGATCAAGTTGTAGAGAGTCTTTTTCAGAAAAACTAAGTCATCATTCATTAAAATCCCATAATTTTAAAGAAAATTGCTGCTAAAAAGCGACTACAAAAAAGGTCAGTCCAAAATAAAATTTGTTAAACTAATTTTTGATACGTTTCAGATCTTTTAAGAAATAATACGAATCAGCCTGCGAAAAAATAAATTAAATTGCGTGATTTTATGAAAATTCGGTCCTTTCTTTTAAGAGACGTCGAGTGAGACGAATGAAGAGAAAAAAAAACTTCAAAAATATAATAATCGAATACCTGGAGTGTACAAGCGAAGTGGAAACGTCGCCTTAGATATTTTCCTAGCTAGTTCCGAAGTTACGAAGGAAAATTTTGTTGATTTTACAACAATCTTCGAACGATATATTTTTCACGAAAGCCGCCGTCCGTGATTTATTTTTACAGCTTCGTGAAATTTGGATACGATGTATCTACTGTATTATAGTAAAAAAATCGTTGTTGGAACAAAAAAGTTACGCGAAAGAGAAGAAAAAGTGACGCAAAGTTTGCGGTAAAAATGAGACAAGTATTTTGGTGATTGTCTAAATGTTAGCCAATGGAGATATATTATATCGCAAGTATTTATATATTATACATGATATATTATATCGCAAGTATTTATATATTATACATTATGAGTTAATTTTATATACATATATATGCATAAATATATTTACACGAAATGAGGAGAAACGTAGATTGTACGTTTACGTTATCGTGATAAATGTTATGATTGTTGCCCAATTTATGTGTTGCATTTAATTAATAGAGCTAATAAATGTTATTAGGCTCGATAATATGTCTATTATCTACAATTAATGGGTGGGAAAATATAAAAATATACGCCTCTTTTAGAAAAGATTTAAAAATGTTTATTTCATAAGCTAACGAATCCTTCTTACCGCAACTCTCAAGCTGGTTATTATTAAGCTGTTTCAAGTATCTACAATCTAAACTTACAATATGTGAGATAAAAAAATATTCATCGCATTTACAAATTTTGAAATAGGATGCAATATTTTATAAGTTGTACGACCGATCAAAAGTGATTTAAGTTTAATCAAATTAAGAGTCATAATTCAAAATTAAAGTACGGGATGAAGTAAACCCATCAGTATCTTCAAGTAAAAAAAATAATAACTTGAGACCTATTTGTAAATGACATTTGATCTGCGTTTCTTCTACTCAATGAAGATAAAATATTGAACATTCCCTAAAACACATTCTAATCTTAAAATTTTCGTCCTTTGTTGAGAAAAATATCGTCCCTTTGAAATTAAAAATAATCATACAATTGTGCTGCTTAATTGAAAAAAGAACTTCAATTTACTTTTGCAGAAACTGGAGGAAATGTAAGTAACCAAATTGAATTTTCGCCTTTAGTAAAATTGTGGAATAACCACTCTTGGAAAATCCAAGTGTTCATAAGTCAACTACTAAATTTGACAAAAGGAGATTGTTTTTTTTTGTAATCGTGAGTTTTCTTCAGGAATAACGATTGGATTATTGTAAATCTCCAGAATTTCGGCGACTTACCAACATTCGGTTTAAATAAGAAAAACTTGTCCATCAGATTCCATTATTTGATTAGCTTCCGTCATTTTGTCAATGGCAGCTCTAATTTCTCGTCCAGTAAATTCTGTTCTTTGCTGTGTGTTGACGTAATCGCGAATAGTTGCTAATGGCAAGGACTGAGCACGTTTTTCAGTAAAGATTTTATTTAATAACGTTCGGAAGGTCTGGAGTCTGAAAAGAAAAAAAAGTGTTGTCAGCAAACTTAATATTCGATAAACTTCTTACAACTTTAAAAATAGGTTATTAGAATAGAATAAGTAGTTTTATCTATTAAAGTGTTTTTCTAAAATATAGTTTGCTCGTTAAGTTTTCAAGTTTTTAAGGTTTCAAATAAATATTTTCAAACTTTGCTATAAAAAAGAATGTGGCTTCAGAAAGCATTCGATAATCACAGAATTAAATATTGCAAAAATAGCTCAATGCTGTAATTTTCAATGAAATATTTTTAAACTTTGCAAGAAAAAGAAGTTTGACTTCTATTCTTCTATTCTTTCTATTCTGCTAGACTTCGCCAGAAAATCAAGTTTATCTTAAAGAATTTTGTGTTAATATTAAACTTTTAAAACTCTGCAAAAAGTCCAAGATGACGGCCACAATACTTTGCAAAAATTTATAAGTTTCGAAATTTTTTAACGATTTTTTTTTGTAATTTCTAAAGAAAATTACGTTTTTCCGTTTTGTTGCAAGCTGTATTACTCTAAACAGAATTTCGACAACAGAAACAAAATTTTCAAAATTTTAGACTTCTGGAATCAAATGATTATTTCTAAGGTAAAACTTCTTTTTCTAGCTAAGTTTTAAAATATTTTACTGAAAACTAAAGGAATGAGCTATTTTGGGAATATTTAATTATCCGCCATCTTGGATTTATTTCAAAATGTTGAACTTCTGGGATCATCGAATGATTTTTAAAGTCAAACTTCTTTTTCTACCAAAGTTTAAAAATATTTCATTAAAAACTGCAGGAATGAGTTATTTTTGGAATTCTTAATTGGCCATCATTCAATTTATAATAATTTATTACATTTTTTTACAATCTTTGAACACACTGAGTTAATACCTAACTACAGAAAATGCAATTTTTTACCCCAATTGTTTGGCCCACCATTTTGGAAATTTTGGAAATTTCAAGTTTTTCAAAATGAGAATATTTCAAGCATTACATAGAGATTATTGCCCTATGTGGATGATTGATGTGAATAAAAACTAAAAAAGTTACGTAAATTAAATGTTTTTGCACAATTTCCCCCTTGCTAATCTTATGGGAAACTTCAAATGCCCGGGGCGATGGGTAAATATTAACCGATTTGGATAAAATTTGGAGGACATTCCATTTTCGGACATTCGCACCAGAATCGCGACTAGGAGCAAACGATTTCCATAGAAACTAAAATAAGAACCACCCTAGTGAACACCAGACTTCAAGATTTCACACAGATTCCATCAAGGTTTCAAAGATTCCAAAATATTTCGAAGATTTCAAAGAATTCGCAAAAATTTCATAAAGATTTTAAAGATTTCAAAAATTTCAAACTTTCACCAAAAATATCTGCGATGCAAAAGATCTGCCAAGTATAACTAACAATTTGTGAAAAAAAAAGATGGCCAAGTAATCTGGAAAACAAAATTCATAATAAAGTATATTGAGAAACTTTTTTTTATGAAGTACCCTACACAAATTTTTTAAATCAATTTTCAAGTCATTTTAGAAATTATAAAACTTGGCTGGATTACAGAATATGGAAAGGGTGGCTAGGTTCACCGAACTTAATCGATACTTCCTTTTCTGTAAGATATTATAGAAATGTATTTTATTCATCACTAGCGAGAAATATATCATTTCGCGGCCCTGTTCAGAGTGGGAAAAATAACAGATTAGCTGATTGTTGACGATTAGCATAATTAAGAGGGCTATATTTGCCGCAATCAATCAGGTAAGTTATTATTTTCCCCCCTCTCAACAGAGGTGGTAGTTGAATAAAATATTGTATGTGACTAGTGGTCGAGGGAGAAGATTCTTCGAGCGTGTTACCGCGCTCACGGAATCTTCTCCTTCTCCCACTAGTCGCACAATATACTATTATTTTTTTGAATATTTCAAAATATTTCGAAGATTCAGCAAACATTTCAAAGATTTCACAAAAATGTGCATGATGTTTGAAATAGAACGAACCTCTCTTCAGAAATAATGGCTGGTTCTTCAACAACCATATGTTCTGCAGCAGCCGATGCATTTACTGAAGCTCTTTGTGAGCGCGTAACACTGCGAATTGCGTCATCAATATGGGAGTCGTCATCACTATCCATCTCGTAAGGATCATAACCCGGTTCACCAGGTGCAACTCGAGCCCTCGTCCTCTTCTTCTTTCTAGTTGTCGTGATATCAGCTTCTACACCCTTATCATCTCCTTCACCTTCAGAATTTCCAGAGTCGGTGTTACGTCTCCTGCGCTTCTTCTTCTCTTTTTCCAAAATGCGCTTGAAGTACGCGAATTGAACTAACTCGATCGCTGCGTTTGCATCTTCCTCCTTTACGAAATTTGAAAGACGAGCTTTCGCGTGGGCAGTCGACAAACGGATCAGAGTTTCTAATGTACGGGCAGTTATTGGTTGAGTCTAAAAATATTTAAATACAAAAATTTAATTTACATCTATTAAAAATCGGTATAAGTTTAATGAAAATTCCTGACATTCAGATCATTTCGTAGTTTTTAATCAAGTTAGAAAGCAAGCAAATTTTTTTAATACAAAGTCTGAATAAATAATCAAAATAAAGTAAAAATTATTGCACAGACTTAAATTCAAACCATTCAAAAATCGAGTGATTCTAAACTTAAGTATTTAGAATTGAACGATTATAAACTCAAAGTGTTCAGAATAGCATAATTTTTAAAGTTTAAAGTTTTTCGAAATTGAAAAATTTCAAATTTTTCATTCGAAATTAAGTAAGCAAAAATTTGAGCGTTAAAAATCAATTAATTGTGAACAAAAAGCCTTAATCATGTTTAATTAAATTAATTAATTAAATTAATTAAATTAAATTTAAAAATTCAACTTTCAAAATGAAACAGTTTCAATTTGTAAACCTTCAAGCATCAACAACTACAAGCCCTTCAAAATTGTAGAATTTTAAGTTGAAAGTATTTCAATTTCCAAAACATCGAAATTAAGGGTTTGAAAGATAGAAATATAAAATTAGAAGCGTTGCAAAATTAGCGTTTATCACTGCGAAACTATAATGAATATTTAATGTGTTCAAAACTTTGAAATTTCAGTTTGCAGAGATGAAAATTTCCAATTGATGTGGAAGCGTCATTGACCGACTTCATATGAAATCGGACAGTCTGACCCTGATGATGTCACGGAATCGTTTGAGGTTAAAATATATTATTTTCCAATGCAGAATATGAAACACGTATTTTTTGTTTTTTACCAAAAATTTTCATTACGAACTTAGACCTACTTGAATATTTAGGTGAATTATGAAAAAATTAATGAACATTTTCTTTAAAATGTATCTTGGGAACAAATTGAAATAATCAAATTTTCCTCGCGGAAGTCTGTAAGTGCTATCTACACTCTTACAAATCCCTTAAAGAAACTTTAAAAATTATAAAATTTACCGAAATAGCGTACATTTTTCGAAAAAACTCAAAAAAAAACCTTTTTTCAAAAAGATCACCTCTGATTTTTTTCTCGATTTTTTTAGATTCATTGTTATTTGAGGGAGATATCCTGTGAGTTTCGTCCTCGTTAAACTAAACTTCTTTTTATAATATAAAATAAATTATTCAAAATAGCAATTCTTCAGAACAGCAAAAATTATATTTTCATCAATTTTTAAATTTAAAATCTAAGAGATCTGACATTTCTCAGTTCTGTAACTGTATATTCTGTAAATGCATATAATTTTAGCTTCTTTAGGACATAAAACTATGGGTGTTTAAAAAAGAATGGATATTTTGAAAAATTCATCTGATATAAAAAAAAAGTTTTTCTATATTTGGGAATAGTTGAGCGAGGACCAACCTCACAGAATATCTTCCTCATATTACAAGGAATCTAAAAGAAAAAAAATGGTAATTTAGAAATGTTTTCAAATTCTCATTTTCAACATTTTAAAGAAAATTTTCGTTAATTTTTTCATAATTCACCTAAATTTTTAAGTAGCCCTAAGTCCGTGAAAAATTTTGTTGGTAAAAAACAAAAAATACGTGTCTCATATTTTGCCTTGGAAAACAATATATTTTAGCCCGAAACAATTTTGTGACATCGCAAGGGTCAGACTGCCCGATTTCATATAAAATCGGTCTATCTAATTTGATATCTTCGTATTTGTACTGAAATAATTAAAAGTTCCGTAACTTCTTGATCCTTTTTTCAAGTAAATTGGCAAATAATTATAATTTAAAATTAAAATTTGTTTGTATTGCCTTGAAAAAGGTGTTGAATGGACACCGAAACATTGGTAGATTTTTTGTAAATGTTTTTTGATTGTGATTTATAAAAATAAATAAAAATTAAAAAAAGAGAAAAAAAGAAGGAAGGAGATTCGGATGTTGCCTTATTTTTCTTTTTTTCTTTTTTTTAAAATTAGAATGGACAAATTTAAGGGTGTGTTGTCCAAATTTGATCGTTAGATTCTTGGTTTTTTTTTTAATTTCCAAGAAATTTGTAGTCAAATAATTATAGTTGTTTGTTTTCATAAATAACTACAGAAAGAACACTAAAAGATTTCCATTCATTTACATTTCGAATATTAGGGCTTCATTTGCAATAATTTATACAATAAATTTTTAAAAACCTCTAAATACACGAAATTATGAATTTAAAATTATTTGGATGAGTGTTGTCTCTCATTCCAGTAACTAGAAAATATCCATCCTGGCCAACTTCCATGACCAAGTCGTCTTTCTCCTTCAATTTATTGTCAACTTTCCTGAAGATGCAGTCAAGGATAATAAAAAATGAAGAGTTAAAAAAATAATTTTACTTACTCTCGCTACATCAGACTCCATCATATCTTCGGAACGAAGTTTCGAGTATTCATCAGCGATTACCTTACACGCCTCTTCAGTCAGCTTTGGTTTCATGCAACGCGCAATATGAATATATTTACGCATGAAGGTGATGGTAAGAATGTGGTCCCTGAAAAAGAAAAATGAATACTTAAAAGCCACAAATAAATAAATTAAAATACATGATATTCTTGTAAAGTAAAGCATGAATTTGAAGATTTTCTGAAACTATTTTTTTTTAAATAGTCCAAATTTAAAATATATTTTTCGTATACTATTTTATTTATTTTTCGTATACTCTTTTGTCCGCTTTATATGTAGAATATTTAGCATAAAACTTACGTCTTCGAACGCAACTTTCCATGTAAAAGCGGATCATATTTCTCGTAGACCGACTTCTCCTTTTCCTCAACTTCAGGTGCATCTGGATTATTTGTACTCAGAACATCCAAACTGCTTGTGAAAGGGAGTGCTTCACCATCTTGTTCAGAAGGATTTCTGTACCGGTGCATTCTCACAACATGGTCACTGATAATATTATCCTGATCATGATCCACGATATCCAGCATCACGAAGAGTAAATCGAAACGAGAGAGTAAAGAGTCCTGTAGTCCGATATTCTCCATCGGGGTTTTGTATTGATCGTACTATAAATTTTAAAATATAATTGTATGGTGCTCATTTCATGGGCACTTTGATTCCTGGTAGCAAATGCATTTGTTTCCTTATAGAGGAAGCATTATTATATTACTATACATATATTACTACAGCTAGAACCATAACACTCTTACTCTTGAATAAAATGTATCAATATTATAGGTCAATCGATTCGTTTGGAACCAATGAATTTTTTATGTTCTTGCATCAACTTTGAATTATGTGTCTGATAAAAATTTTACTGTAAAAAACCTGTTTTCCAAATACTAGAAATAACCGTAACTTCCTTAATCTTTAATAAAATTTATTAATATTATAGGTCAATCGATTCGTCTGGGACCAATGAATTTTTTATGTTCTTGCATCAACTGTGAATTATGCGTCTGAAACAAATTTTACTATAAAAAACCTATTTTCCAAATACCATAAATGACCATAACTTCCTTACTCTGTAACAAAATGTATTAATATCATAGGTCAATCGATTCGTTTCGAACCAAGGAATCTTTTATATTGTTGCATCAACTTTGAATTATGTTAATGAAAAAAAATTACTACAAAAAATCGATTTTTAAAATATTATAAAATGCCAAAAAAAATGCAATGAATATCTTTAGAAATCCTTCGGTCAGTTTTGAGATATTAGTGGTCGAAATAAGCCCACCAAATTTTATCAAGTTATCTGCAACCGTCTTCAAGTTACCGTGTCCACAAAGAAGTGTGACTTCCACACACACACATTCACACACACATCCACAAATACACACACGCCCACGCATTCATACACATCCACACATAAACACATCCGGACAATTGATCAGAACATTGTATTAGACATTTTGTAATGGAGGAACGTTCAATTATACAAATTTAAAATTTTTCGAAATTGTCATTCATTCCTCTATGAGGAAGCAAAAAGATACAATAAATCAAAATTTAAGAAATTGTAGATTATAAATCATACGGTTTTACTTACTCTTCCATAAACAGGATTAGCAGCCGCCAAGACGGAGCAACGAGCATTCAAGCTTGCGTGAATTCCAGCTTTAGCTATCGTTACTTTTCCTTGTTCCATCACCTCGTGGATGGCTGTTCTATCGATATCAGACATTTTATCGAACTCGTCAATGCAAATGACTCCTCGATCTGCTAAAACCATAGCGCCAGCCTCAAGTCTCCTTTCTCCAGTTTCTTGATCCGAAGTTACTGCTGCCGTCAAACCTACACCTGAAGATCCTCTACCAGTTGTTGGAATTGCTCTCGGCGCTGTGCACAATACGTAGCGAAGAAGCTGGGACTTGGCAACTGAAGGATCTCCAATCAGAAGGACGTTTATATCTCTGAAAAAAAATTAGAAAGTCAATTCGATTTTAGTAAAGAAATTAGATTTTAATTGATTCTAATAAGACTAAATTGTAATCCTTACCCTCTGAGTCTAGTTCCATTCGGTAAGATTTTTTCATTCCCACCGAGCATCAAGCACAGAATCGCTTTCTTGATATATTCGTGACCATAAATAGAAGGAGCCAATGATTTACTCAAAAGTTCAAAAATGTTCCTTCTTGACCTGTTTTTGGCCATGTTTTTGCACATTGTGATATCACTTGTAGAAATCGTTAGGGTTGTGTCCTTACTCAACTGAGTGATATTATTTGCGATCACGATTGTTCTATTAGTAAGAAAAATAATTTCAAGTGTCATAATAGAAATGATGGATAAGAAAAAAAATATATTAGTAAGAGCAAAATACTGACTAGTTACACAAACGTAAAAAGCGCGTTTTTTATTTTAGTCAATTGTACATTTTAAAATAAAAGTTATACATGTCGAATTTGACTTTTTTCAGTATAAGTCGAAGAAACAAGTATTTTGTTGGTAAAAAAATCGTACTTTTTAAAGCGTTTCTTCGATTCCACCTGGAGAAATTTGACATGTATAACATTTTTGAAATTTCCAATCAACTAAATTTAAAAAGTTTATTTTTGCACATTTTTAAAACATGACTTGTTCAAAAAGTTTCATTATTAATTTTTTATATTTGTTCACCACAGAAAACTTTACATGCAAAAAATTCGCCACAATATTCTTGTCCATAGAAAAATCTTGTTCAATTTTCAAATTCAAAAACCGAACAGAATACATTAACCGACTTCAAAAACTTTAGTTGTGCTTCTTTTAAATGCCAAAGCACCATTTTTATTCTCGACTCAAATTATTCAACTAATCAGCGCATTTGTTCTCCACCTTAATACACGTATTTCAAATTTCGTACAAGTAGCCTATAAGTGGCTACAACTTCTTCGGAACTTTTTTTTTCCATTTAGAATAAAGTTTTCTTGGATTTCAAATAGTAACTTTCCTGAAAAAAAAACAATTCGACTTCCTGGAAGTAACAGAGAAATATTTAGAAAATTTTAAAGTTCGGTTTTAGTTAAAAGTTCGAATTTTTCGATGGTGGCCTATAAATGGCCACAGCTTCTTTGGAATTTATTTTTTCATTTCGAACACAGTTTCTTAGGCTTCTAGATAGTAACTCTCCGGGAGTAAACAAAATTTTCGGCGCCCTAGAAGCAACAGGGAATTGTTTAGAACAGTTTAAAGTTCGGGTTTAGATGAAACAAGGTAGACACAAAACTTAATTGTCAAAATTCTTTAATTTCTTAATATTTTTAATAAGTTTGTTATTCTTGACGGTTGTTTATAGTTCCCCTTATATGTAGAAATTCCCTGACTTTTCCATGATTTCCAGGTTCTCCCTGACCTGCGGTTACCCTGATAAATGAAAAAACTGCGCGAAGTTCAAAATGCAAATTTTTTATAATTTGATTTTTAAAAAATTATCTAAAAACAGTTTAAAAATTTTATGTCTTATATTTACTGACGAATTTTGACACGTACATATTTAAAAATACATTTTTGGCAAGTTGTTATTTATATTTCTTACAAAATATGAAATTATGCTATTATACGATAAATTCCAAAATTATGCGACGAAAATAAAATTATTCGTTTTGATGCGACGTTGAATTAAGTATACTTGACATGCAAACTTTATATAACACGAAAGTTTTGAGTTATACTTAATTTTGAAACATTATGCAATTATGCGTTTCGCATAAACTAGATGTCCTTAATTATCACTTTCTACGAAAAAAAAACTATTCCGAGTCCAAAATGCATTAAAAATTCGTAGAAATTTTCATAAAAATGCGTAAGTTTTCGTATAAATTCATAGAAATTATTTCCACCAGGGAATGTAAGCAGCTTTTCAATCATCATTAAATTCTAAACAAGTCTCACTAATATTATTATGAATTTTAAAGAATCTCGAATTATAATCATATTATGTTTATCAGTAAAAAAAATTAATTCGTATCGATTCGCAAATTTAAAATTCGCAGTAAAGTACTAAAAAAATTATTAAGACTTTAAAATGGGTACAAATAAAAAAAAAATCTAGTCATTCTTTTTAAATTCTATTATTTTTCCAGCTTTTCCAAGTCGTGTAGCAACCCTGAATTTAAAAGAGAACATTCAAATCTAAAGATACCTGAAAGTGCCAGTTGTGTAGCCTCCTTGTTTTCCTGGGAGGCATCTAAAATTGCCAACGATCTGAACTCTGTCGCCGGGTTTGCAAACATCCACAAGATCATTATCACAAACGATATCAACGCTACGTGGCAATTGACCAGCCGGTGCTCTTTCAGGCATTTCTTGAACAGACAGAGTTTGATGATTTTTATAAGTCGAAAGACCATACTGAGTTTCCAAAGGGTTTCCATCTTCATCCTGCAAATCAAATAACAAAAATGTTAAATAATGTTAACAATATTTACTTTTCAGTTATAGTAATTACAGGGTGGCAAAGGAAAACGGATTTCAAAATTCCCTGACTTTCCCCTGATCAAAAAATGAAACTCCCTACTTTTTTTTCTTTCTCTCTTATCTGAGTCTACGAAGTACCTTTTTATTGGAATAAAATTCGTGAAACTAAGTGATTTTTTTCGCATCGAGTTCATATTTTCGTCATTGACAAAAAAAATTACTTTGTTGCATGAATTTCATCTCAGTTTTGACAAGCGTTGTATACTTTTTCATACTCCCTGACTTCTATCGAAATTCCCTGACTTTTCCCGGTCGCTTCCCACCACAGGAAACAGAGGTTAGGCTATAAAATATGAAAGAATATCAGTTGTTGGCTTTATTCTCGGAAAAGGAAAGATCCTTCTTTTAATTACATACGTGCTGTTCTGAAGTAGTGGCAAAGCAAATTATACTAAAAAAATCAACGAAAAACTATTTGGTTGAAGTTATCTAGAACTTTAAAAAGTAAACAAAAGTAAAATCTGTGAAATAAAGAAGTGTATAGCTTGTTTTGCGATTAAAAATTGTTAAGTAAATACTATTGAGCTTACAGTGTGATTGGAAATTATGGTATGTGGGAAAAAGTACACTTTTTTGGCTTTTTGGCATTTGTTTACTTTTTGAAGTTCTAGATAACCTCTACCAAATAGCTTTCTAGACGATTTTTGAATATAATTTACATCGTCATTGCTTCAAAACAGCACGTAACTAAATAAAGGATTTTTCCGATAATAAACCCAACAACCGATATTTTATACTTTGTTTTTAAAATTCATTGATGACGATTTTTATGACAGCTATGCGCTTTGCATACCCAGCATTCGTGATAGCAAACAATAAGTGAATCTTTTCTGAACAGGTAATGATTGGCAAAATAACCTAATATTCAGAGAGCTCTCGAGCGTATATGTGCGAGACTTTTGTCGATCTCTTTTCTCATTTTTATATTATAACTCTTTATCTTTGATTGAAATTACTCACCGTGGAGGGATAAACTGCCGACGCGGGAAAAGCATCAAAGGATGTTAAATCGCTGTAAGCTCTTTCAGTTACTGCTTTTGTAACAGGGCAGTAATGAACACTTCTCACAACCTTCGGTCTGACTAAGGAACCTTCGAAATAGAATTTGTTGTTAGATATTTAAAAAAATACTTTTAATACATACTATTTAGTGATGTAATACACAACATATTGTAGTCTTACATTTGGTAACAATGCCCTCTAAGCATATAAGATTTCCCAGAAATCTCGAGGTTAAACTTCTCGGGGTAACGTGTCTGCCTCCAAAACTTCCTTCGAAACCGATGAAGAATTCTGTATTTCCTTTCGCGTAGTCTGTATCGACGGAAGCTATAAACTGCTTCAGTGCACGCTCAAAAGCCATTTGTTCTTCGAAAGAATTTTCGAGCAAGCTAAAAGATTATCAAGATTGTTGATATTATGGATATTCAATTCCTTACGTAAATCACATGTTTTTAAAAATTTATGTTTATTTACCTTGCAGCTCGTTTTGGATTCTTCTTTCGGAGATCATTAATGTTTACAACCAGTCTGCGCTTATTCTCGTCAATCATATTCTTCACGTAAGTGGTATAAATCGCCTGATCCTCCTGTAATAAATAAAGAAATGTATAAAATATAAATTATGTATTATATCTAGAAAATGTCCAAAATAAATCTACTTTTCTCAACTTTTGTCGAGAAGTATGATTAAGAAGATTAAACAAGACCTTTATGTTGATGAGTAAAAAAGTGTACCTTCTATTGTTATATTAGTTTTTTGTAAATATAAAATAATAAAAATACTAACCGCATCGTCCAAAAAATCCATATACTCTCGCTCGATAATTTTGATTCGCTGATCCGTGTCAAATTCATCCATGGTGCACAGATTTTGCAAATTTTCTTTTAATTAAATCTCTTCAACAAAGAGTAGTTAGGAACAACAGTTTCTGCACACCCGTACTACGTAAAATCACACTGAAGCAGTATAATCACAGTTTATTTCTCGATTTTGAGTTAAATTTACAGACACTATATATTAGGTAAATAAAATATTATTTTTTTTTTAGTACAGGCTGCTTTTTTAGTTAATTCGGATCCGACTGACGGCAGTTTAATGCATTTAACGCATTTAACAAATACTCAGACAAGATGGAAATGAAGGAGTGAAAATCGCAGCGAATGCAGGAAAGATCGCGCGGGAAAACATAGCACAGCTAGAAAAGAAATAGCCAATCACAGATCACATTAACCGTTAGATTCACTTCTTGAGTGGTTGAGGATACGCTTGCGCAAAATGATTGCGCGCTTTTTCGAATATTTATTAATGTTCGTATTTTATTCAGATTAGCTTGACAGTGCTTGTTTGTATTCTTCAAAGCAAAATGATACAGCATCATTTTTATTTTTATGGATTTTATCAAGAATTTTCAGCACTTTTCGAATCATTTTACTAAATGAGATTATTTATCTGATTATCTATTTATCACCACATAATTGTCTACATGACATCAAATCTGAAGGTAATTATTAAGATAAATTAGAAAAAAATTACTGGCTAGTTAATTGCTATTTTTCTAATCTATAAGTCTCAATAGAAATTAAAATTTTTGAAAAGCCACACAAAAGAAGGAAAGGAATAACAACAAGATGTAAAAACTATTTTTAATAATAACGCTTCAAGAAAAATAGTATATTGAAACAATATCCCCGCATATTTCAACGTCCTACTATGTAATACAAAAGTAAGAAAAAAATATGAAAATCAATTGTAACCAAATTTTTGGAAAATTTCATTCGAAATTTGGAAGATTTAAGATTGGAATTATTTTTAATTGGTCTTTTAACGCTACTCCCTCCTATTTTTCACTGTTCAAAACAATATTATTAAATTAACATATTTGTAACTGTAAATGCAAAAAAAATTCGGATAAAAGGACTCAAAATTTCAAATACTTTGAAAATATTTTACTCGAACCCCAGATAAAAACCATAAATACCAAATTCATAATAAACTGTTAAATGGCTTCAATGGTCATTCAGAATGAAAGAAAAAAAACCCGCATCAATTTGGATAAACAGTATATATTTATATTGGTATGGCGACGTTTCGGTCCTAAATGGACCCTTTTCAAGCCTTTGATAAAAAAACAACCCTATAATTGAGATAACAGAGATATGTATGTAAAAAATTTTCTCTTAAACAATTAGTAAAATCTCCAATACAACAATTATGTAAAAAAATACTTACAAACGAGATAATAGTTGTGTATAAACAAAAGTGTATAAATGAAAGCGATTTTTAACCCGACGAACATTATTTTAATTATTTTATTTCCATGACGAATGAAAATTACGTTTCTAAAATAATAATAAAATACTTAACTTTTGAAAATGTTTTTTTTTTGTTTATTTATTTTATTACTAGAACTTGGCTAAAATTCTTCTTTTATAGTTTGCAGATTTTGTGCCCGATGTTGAAATTCCACACGAACAATCATAACTAATTGTCCCTTTTGAACATTTTCTTAAGTATTTACCACTTATGCAAGTTTTCAATCCAATATAATAATACAAATGTTATTAATTATTTGTTTAACATTGAGAAGTATGTTTGAAAATAATTGTAGTTTTAATTCAAGTTACTCAACTTCCTCTAAATATTTTTGATCTCCAATTTTTTTGGTGATTCAATTGCTGATCTACACGATGATATATTTCGTGACCAAATTGTTTATTGTTAACATTTTTTTGTTTGTTCAAATTAGGATCAAAGCTTTCTGTGTATGAGGCAAGCAACTCTTCTAATCTATGAGCAGCTTCTTTTTCATTGATTCCTCCATCATCTGATAAATTTACTTCTTCACTTAACTGTGCAAAATATAGAAAGATAGTAAAAGAGAAAATGGTAAAAAATTTCTTTATCGGATTTAAAAAATATCAATTTTAGAATATTGCCATCTTATATATCTATTTTTGACTTTACTCCACTTTTAGTTCTTCCAGTTTTGTTTCTTTCGTCGAAAACGATTTTTCAGTTTGATTAAAATTACAAGAACACGGTTGGTAATATTTTAATTGTCTTCCGAATCGATTTCCCATCGATTCTTGAAGATAATGAATATAAATTTATGAACGGTACAATAAATTACCTATTAAATTTTATTAATCTAGAAAAAAAATGGTTTCTTCTTCGTTCTTTTGTTCTGAATACAAGATGGAATAGAAGAAAGTCTCAATCAGTCTCAATTTTGTATTTTCTTATTTTTTATTTCCTCCTAAAAAGTTCTTATAATTATTTATATATAATAAATGGAACCTCATTTTATTATAATTAATAATTTA
>JAUMHM010000005.1:11509169-11545887 GCA_032362435.1 Melikaiella ostensackeni | reverse complement strand
CAAATTTGTAAAATCCCTATCTATTGTTCTTGTATGCTATTTATTCTTTTATAAAAACTAAAAGGACCTTAAAATTTTCAAGATTGAATTTAAAAATAATAAATAATCAATTAAAAGATTATAACCTACAAAATACACTAATAAATAATTGGTAACATTTCATGTAAAATATGCCCAAAACTCAAATTTTTAAATGGAATTTGAATTCCAAAACATGTTTAATCGCAATCCTTTCAAAACTAAACCATTCAACATGAACGTTCAAATTTGACTTTACATTAGAAAACGTTTCAAATAAAACAATTTTTTTTTAAGACTTAAAAAATTGTATAATTGAAAGTGGACACACAAGCAGTCATCACAGTACCTATTGTAGTTAAAAAAGGTGAATAGGTGTATTTTCTCGAAAATAGGTAAGGAATAGGTGACCGAAAAAAATATTGTATAAGTCAAAATAAACATGCAAGAAGTTGCCCTTTTCCCATGTAAATCAATGGAAAACTTCATGGTCTTGAACCGATATCTCTCAAATTTGGAGATAGTTTTTTTGGCATTCGAACAAAGCTAGAGGATGAGAACAAAAAAATATGATTTTGAAAAATGAGGGCCACTCTAGTGGCCATTCAAGACTTAGAAATAATGAAAACTCATTTCCCGCGGTTCAAAAAAATGTTTCCCGTCATTTAAATTTTGAAATTCAAACTCTCAAAATTGAATTTATAATTTGAAGTATCAATTCAAATAAGAATATCTATATTTATAAATATAATGCGGAACAATTCTGCACTTATACTATGAAGCGTTTAAAATCGAAAAAAAATTGAGGAATCTTGAAATAAAAAATGTTTACAATTGTATGTATAATTAAAAAGTAGAGGCCATCAGAATTGAACAATTTTTATTTCGAAGTCTTCAAGCAGAAAAAAAATCAAATTGAATATTGAACATTGAAACACTTAAAACTGTTCAGCTGTTAAGACTTTGAATTCGAAATAGACTCATTTATAAATAACTTGAAAGGCTTTCAACTGGAAATTATACTCATTTATAAACTTTTTACCTAAAACTAATAAATTTTCAATGTTTTCAATTTAATTATTTACCCTTTTAAGACTTTCAATTGGAAATTGTAAAATTTTGAACAATTTAAATTTCTGACGAGACGGTTTTTGATGAAAAACATTTTAATTTTTTAAATCTAAAAATTGTTTAAAATTGCACGGTATATATTTAAAATTGTTCCTTGCATTTTGAAATGAAATTTTATTATATCATTTTGAAGGAGTCAACTAAAAATTATTCAATTTCACTTGCTACTATAGTTTAAAATTGTGCAATTTGTAAAGTATCAAAGTAAAATTATGAAATGAAATGAAATCTTCCATAAAAGGCTTTAATTTCTAATTCTGCAACTCTGAACGATTTCAATTTGAAACGAAGCAATTTTGAATGTTTTAATCTAAAATTATTCAACACTTACTAAGGCTTTCAATTTGGATTAAATTTGCAGAATCTTGAATAATTCACTTTCAAAATCTTAAAAATTTAATTTCTTCTGAAATATTGAAGGTTTAAAACGTAAAATTACTCAATTATTAAGCTTTCCAGTTTGAAACAGTCGAATTTTTACTACTTGAATTTCAGTTTATTGAATTTGCAAAAATGTGATAAATCTACAGAAGAGTTCAGACAACAATGGAAGCGTGCTCTACAACAGTGCATTATACGCCACTTGCCATAAGGTACAATTTGTACCTATATTCACATATTAGATGACCCTTATGACAAATGGCGCATAATGCACTGCTGTAGAGCACGCTTAAATTGTTCAATTTCAAACACTGTAGATTTGAAATGATTTAATTTATCATGTTTCGAGCTAAAATGATTTAGTTTTGAATATTATGAACAAAAAATTCTTCAACTATTAAGGCCTTCATTTCTACAATATATACCTTTGAGAAATATAAATTTTATAATTATTAAATGACATCTTTGCTGGTTTTTTGAAAGACATACATTTTATATCAAACTGAATTTTATATTGAACTAGAGATCCTTTTAATGTGAAGGATATTCTGAACAGGAGACTAACAACTTAAAAAAAGCAAACGAATGTGAGAAAGCGACTCGCTATCCGACTTGAAAATAAACATTCAAAATGGTATATGTATTTTCAAATTTTTATATTTCTGAATTTTACAATTATAAAATACGAGATTAAAAAAATTAAAAGTGTCAAATTCAAGACTTCAAAATCAAAAATTTTTACAATAATTAGACTTCAAAATTCAACAATTTAAAATTGAAAATGTGTTTAAAGCTGTAAGACTTCCCACTTGAAGTCCTGATTGAATAAGTTCTTCTACTAAAACTATAAGAATTAAAAAAATTCTCGACCAGAAAATAAATTCACTGTCATTTTCCGGCTTTCTCCTGGTCTCAACAAAATTGCAGCTCATTGCAGCTCACACGAATTAACTCCAAGGCATTGTAAATTGCAACTTTGAATAAAATTTTAGTTTTTCAACTGAAAAAAAGTGAAAGGGTGATAAATATCCAAAACGGATGAAGTAGGTGACAAGTTTTAAAAAAAGTGATGAAAGGTGAATAGGTGACACTGTGACGACTACTTAATGGTTCAAACTCATAAGCCATCAGGTTTTAATTGTTCAAAAATTGTCATCTAACCTCAAGTTTGTGAAATATTCAAGGCAGCAAAAGCTGCGCTAACATTGAAGATACAAGGCGGAGTGAATCTCACAAATATAATAGTATTTTTGATATTTATATAAGTCGACGAAATTGTGATTACTATTCCTAAAATCACAACCAAATATCCGAACCAATCCCTCATCATCTGGAAGTTCCAAAACCTTCCTAGGCCTCGAGGTGCCTCTACAGAAATAATTCTCCTCCGACGTTGAATAATTCTACTAGCTTCCAAAAGCACAGGCCGATCGTCTACTTTCTGACGAGTGAGCTTTAAATCATATTTAGAAGAACCTTCACGATGTATGTCATCTTCAAGATCGGTAAGCTCACTAGAACGATCATCATCGTCGTCGTAATAAACGTAGGAATATCGATTCGGATCTGTGTTGTCATCTGGAAAACCGTAGTAAACAGACTTCGAATGGATTCTTGGATCAGAGGAAACCTCGTGAACAGAGCCTCTTTCTGATCTGGACAACACTCCTGGGGTGGAAGCTGGACCATCGGTTCTTTCTTTTAAAGCCCTCGCTCGAATGTACATTAATGGAGGAAGTACAAACACTAAAGGTCCGGTTAACGTACCTCCAATAAGTGCCATTACTATGTCAAATCGAGGTACCGATTCTCCAACTGCTACGCCCAGAAAAACTACAGCTGATCGCATTGCGCAACGTTTCCATCCGAAAGCTGAAATGATAAAGTCAATGAACTTCTAGATGAAGAAGATTTTAGGGAAGTAAGTTCAAGACTTCCAAACGGTTCTGTTTCTCGAAAAAAACTAGTAATGAAAACTTCGGGGATCACAGCGATTCAGTAGTTTAATTTTAGGTAAAAAAGGGGACTTTTTTCGAGAAAAGGAGATTAAAAAAGGATTTAATTTATTATTATTCAAAACTTTTTTAATCTTATCGGTACCTCGTAAATTGCACGAAATTACCCTCAAAACAACAGTAGCGCCTTTTCTTAGCAACTTATACATATATAGTCATTTTTGTGTTTGAACAAATTTCTTTAGCTAGCTTTGAAAAATTTGTTGCACATCTCAGCACTTTCTACTGACAAAAATACATCAGAGAAAAATTCAAGAAGATAAAAGATTGAAATAGATAAACAATAGAACTGAAAAATGCTCATATCTGAAATATTTTTTTAGGGTTCTAATACGCTACTTTTTTGCAAATTATTTTTGATTTCAAAAATTTTATTTCTACAACCTACAGTCTACACGAAAATCTAGTGTTTACGACTTTCTTGATATTTTCTGGAGAAAGGCATTTTTAGAATATTCCAATTTCAAGAAGTCAACTCTTGAGGGCATAAAATGTTTTCCATTTTCAACCACAGAATTTATTTATTTTTCGGGTTTATTTTCTCGATTGAACCTGAAATCTGGTGTACAATCCTTCGTGAAATCTATGAAATCTTCGTAAAATCTTTTGAAATCTTTGAAATTTGTTTTATTTTTGTGGAATTTTTGAAATATCTGAAATATTTGTTAAATCATTAAAATTTTTGTTAAATCTTTGAAATCTTTTGAAATCTTTAAAATCTCTGCAAGAAATCTTTCTAGAAATCTGTAAATCTTTTCGAAATCATTCAATCTTCGTGAAATATTTGAAATATTTGTGAATTCTCTTGAAATCTTTGAAACATTTTGGAATATTTTAAGACACTGGAAATCTTTGTGAATTCTTTTCGAATCTTTGTAAAATATTTCAAAATCTTTGTGAAATATTTCAAAATCTTTGCGAAATTTTTGCAACATTTAGAAATATTTTGAGATCTTTGAAATCTTTGAAATATTTGTGAATTCTCTTGAAATATTGTAAAATCTTTTGAAACCTTTGTGAAATCTTTTAAATATCTTTATGAAATCTTTGAAACCTTTGTGAATTCTTTTGAAATCTTTGTGAAATATTTTGAAATCTTTTGAAATCCTTGTGAAATCTTTGAAACCTTTGGGAATTCTCTTGAAATCTCTTGAAATACTTGAAATATTTTGAGATCTTTGAAATCTTTGTGAAATTATTCAAATATTTGTGAATTCTCTTGAAATCTTTTGGAAAATCTAAATATCATTGTGAAATCTTTGTGAATTCTATTGAAATATTTGTGAAATATTCCCTGAAATTTAAAAAGGGCGGCCTTGGGCGGTCTGAGTCCTAAATCCGACTCTGAGTAAAAATCCTCCAAAAAAGAGAAAAATTTGGAAAGTGGGAAAAAAAACTTACATCTTTGAACCCTCCATTGATCCTCTAAGTGTTGGAAGAGAGCAGAATGTCCCAATGCACTAGAGAGACATAACTGAAGCGCAGCTAATAAAATTGCTGCTCGAATTGCATAACTAGCTGGAACAACTTGAAGCACATTGGCTGTTGTGCTACCACCATATTTCCATACTGCCAAGCCAGCAGTAATCCCAAATAAAGAACCGCTGACTATAAAAATAAAAAATTATTAACATTGAAAGAATTGATCTAAGACAAAATTGTAAATTATTTACTCAGGAAGGAAATTATGACAGCCTTATTAATATGTTTCGGTTGCCTCATATCCACTTGAACGGTCATCAAGGTTGGATGCAGATCGAATTGAAAAGCCAACATACCATACCTGTAAAACCAAACCAAGTGTAATTTTTATCTCGTGGATTTTTTCGCGAGAAAATTTATAAATCTACTCAAACCAATCACCCTGAAATGAATTTGTCCCAGGCTGGTGATGTAGGAACTGGAAGAACGTTCAATGGACGATCGTCATTAATGATGCACCACCAAACTAAAGCGGCAGTAAAACCAACAGCCAATGTTGAAAGGATTGCGACCCACCTAAAGTCAAGAAATTGTTTATATTCTTTTAAATTGATAGGAAAAAATTTAAACTGTTAAAGTAATTCTAACTTCATATCTCGAGGACTCCCAAGCCACATGAGAGGGCACAAAAGAATCCCAACGACCAGCAGCCAGTAACAGAAAGAGAGATCAAACTCATTATTCGATACTTTTAAGCCGAATAACTGGAGGTTTTGAGATGCTGTACAAAATAAATATAAAGTGTAATTAAGAATTGTAATATTTTGAACACTTTTTATTTTTTAAATGAAATTTCTTTGCATACCTACTAAAAGATTAGGTATCCCACAACCAAATACTGTGAGGTCTAGTAGTAATGTGACGAAAGTGCGAACCCGTGGACCAAAAGTTAGCTCTGTTACAGCTGCTAAAGGGTAGCTGAAAGTATTTTATTCATCACTTATAATAATGTTACGCAAAATGAAATTCCTTATATAGTGAATTTTAACAGAATTTTGTATAAAACTTTATTTTTTATAATCTTACCGATTTTTTCGTGAAATATGAGGATCTAGAGCTGTAGCGATAATCCATGATTTTCCAAGTAGAGCAGCAGTATGAATCTGAAGTCCAAAAACCACAAGCACTAACGGTATACCGTACAAACCTATAAAGTTGATTAAAAATTAATTCAAGCGAGTAAAATGTTTTTCGATTTCTGTGGAGTTCTATGGGCTTTTTCAAAGACTTAAGATAAAAAGCGTGGTAGACCACGTGAAAATAATCCACAATCAGAAGAATTAGAAAAGAAAGTGGCAAATAAAAATTTGCTAATGAAAAAGCGAGGCTGACTATGTGAAGTTCTGCTAGACACAAAAGAATGTAATCCTTGCTCTTGAAAACAGAAGAGGAGGACCAAGGGAGCAAAATATAAAAAACGTAATTAAAACAAATTTTAAAAAAAATCAGCAAGTAAAACCGGAGAAATTTTAGAAAAGCTATAAGCCCGAAACCAATAGAATAGAATTTGGTCAATTATAAAAACATCTAAAATTGTTAATTATTGAATATTTTTTCAAGCAGACCAACGAATAAATTCAATTATAATAGGTATGCAAATTTGTTTTATAATAACAAATTAAAAAAACACTGATTCAAAAACTCAGTTTGATGATATTTAGATTAGTAAAAACTTGGAAGTTAAAAACTTCAAAATTGTTAACCAATCAAAATAATTGTCTACAGTAATAAATTATTTGGTTATACATATTAAGAGAAAAATTATACGCCTTCAATAAGAAAATTTAGAAAACTCACTAGACGAAATGAAGGAAAAGAAGAAAATTTTCATTAGTTTAGATAGTATTGAAAATTTCATGCGAGAAGTTGTTCAATAAATTTTAAGTGTCAATAAAAATTAAACAAAAATTACAGTTCATCAATAATAAAACTATCAATACTTTAATAAAATAAAATTAATTTAAGATTTATTAATTTTATTTAAATAAATTTATTAAATAAATTTAAGTAAATATTTTCATGTTCAAAGATTAAGGTATTATGGTCAAGGTGCGGTTTTTTCTATAGATTCTTATGAAAAAAATCATATGAATTCTAGAAAGCAAACGAAAAATATTTGCCCAAACAAAACTTTTTTTTACTGCACAGTTTTTTCTAAAAAAAATTCGTAAAGTTTACATTGAGTATATGGTAAGGGGTGGTTTTTATTTAATTGCACAACTTCCACTCTATGGATCTACATGAAATTTTTTTCATCTGTAGAATAAGCGTCAATTAGTAAGTATCATTTTTAAACACAAAGTTTTACTGCACCGTAATTATGAAAAATTGATTAACAAAAGCGTTGTTCTATCAAATTCGTACACTTGGTAACGATGTAAATTCTAGTAACTCGATGTGCGCGCACTGCGTGCATTAGGGGATACTGACAGTGACACTGACTTCCACTAAATTAGGTTAGGTCTCTAGGAATATTTCCTAGAGACTCTAATCCAAACTTTCCCTCTCGGACAAAAAGAAATAGAACGCAACACAGCGTTGTCACAATTCACAAAATTGGGGATATCTTGAATTTAGAAGCTAACGTTTTGGTTTGCGCCGAAGTTCAGCGTGATCATAATACCTTAAGAAAGATAGAAATAAAGCAAAGCGAGAGTAAGAAAAGAAAGGGATTTGAAAGTCGCCTTCTTTTTCATTGCTTGTCCAAATTTAGTCTTTTTTAGTTCTTCGTGTTTAAAGTTTTAAATTTTGAATTTTGGTATTAATTTTGTTATTAAAGTTTGATTCCGGACGATAAAGAGGAATATGAATTTTGATTTAATCTAAATTTAATGTATTAGAGGCACAAAAAAACAGGTTTCGGAAAAAATATTTACATTGTACTTTCAAGAATTGCAATATTATTATTGACGGTATTGCTTAAAAGATAAGGATTATTTTTCATGAAAAAATTTGAAACATACAAAAATTATTTGTTCAACAAATTTTATTTTTGACTGGACATTTTTCCTATTACTATTTACTAATTTTTTTTTTTAATGAAGATATTTTAAATAATTGATAGCTTATTTTTCCTAATTTTTTCGGAAAAAGGATTCTTGCCAACTTGACATCATCCAATTTTTGAAAAAAAAAGAAAACTATTATCAAGTATGATGTATAATTTTTAAAATTTCATTTATTGATCGAATTCATTTTAAATCGGGCAGGCTGTGCATGCTCAAGTCACAGAACCGTTTCGGGACAAAATATGTTGTTTTTTAAGAGCTTCTAGACGACACGTATTTCACCGATTAGACTCAATTTTCTCAAAAAGACCATCGTTTTATATTTTATTGATTTTTTTCAAGTTAGTACTAATATGGTGCAATTCGCGCATATATCCCATGAGAGTTTATCTTATGCCCGCGTTTTGGAGAAGAGAAAATTGAATTTCTGTTCTTGAAGAATGAAAATTCGCATTTTTTGCAATAACGAGACGAGATACGAAGAAAGTCAAAAAACCAAAGTTCTGCCACTCGAAAACTTCTAATAAAAAGTCTCTTGTCACTGTTTTCTATCTTGCGTTTATTCCGAAATTTTCGCTAAAATATGAATAAAGTCGGCTATACTTAATTTTATTTTTCTTACAACATTTTATAAGATTTTGTGAACAAAATTTGTTTAACTTGTTGATTAACACATTAAATCAGGCTTTCAAAATTACAGAAAATTGTATGGTTTTAAGAAAAGTACAATTATAACCGACTTAATTCATATTTTAGCGAAAATTTCGAAAAAACGCAAGATAGAGAAAAGTGCTAAGAGACTTTTTTTTCAGAAGTTTTAAAGTGGAACAACTTTGCACTTTTGACTTTTTTTCGTATCTCGTCTCATTATTGCAAAAAACTACGAATTTTCATTTTTCAAGAAAAGAAATCCAATTTTCTCTTTTCCAAGCTGCAGAGGCAAAAGATAAACTCTTATGGGATATATGCACTATATTAATACTAACTTTAACAAATTTTGAGTCTAAAGATTTTCAGAAAAACCGCGGCCATTTTGTTAATTTTGAAACTTTTTTTAATTTCCCGACAGAAATTCAACAATTTTTTTGTAAAATGCGTCACCCACTTTAAAAGTTCTAATGCTCGTAACTTATTCAACAAAATCTTTTCGTATAATTGATGAAATACGTGTCGTCTAAAATCCCTTGAAAAACAACATATTTTTTCCCGAAACGATTCTGCACCTTGAGCTTGTACATTGCACATCATGCCCGATTTGAAATAATTTCGGTCCATTAAAAAATTTATTTTAAAAAATGGATCAGGCCAAGTTGTAAAAATTTTTTTTAAAGAAAATAAGCTACCATATTTATTAAAATAAAATTTTTAAACAAACAAAAAATAGTAATAAGCGATGGAAAAAAGCTGAGTCAAAAATAAAATTTGTTTAATAAATAATTTTTTTATCTTCTAATTTTTTTTTCATGAAAAATAATCTTTTAAATGATACCATCAATATTCAGGGTGAGTTGAAAATTAAAAATTCTGGAATTCGAAATCGCTACAACGCTAAAAAGTAGCGTATTGGCATCCTAAAAAAGTATAATTAATTTGAGATTGATAGACATGCAGCTTGATTACCCGCGCTCAATAAAAAATGTTTAAAAAATTTCTTGTTTGCAATTTTTTTTTAATTTTCTTAAGTTTCAATTTTTTTTTGCATGTCTGAAGGTCAAAAAAATCTTCCCAATTTTTTGCAAATTTTAATCAATCATTTTCTAAGAGATAATTCCAATTTAATTTACCCTGTTTTCGGAAAAAGTTTTTAACACCTGTGTAGACAGGCGAAAAATTTGTTTGGGTTATTTTGGTATTTATTGAAATTATCTTTATAACTAGTGGTTCAAACAGTTTTCTGAGCATGTGTGGGCTTTTTTGCATAGAAATACATACATTAGAAGAAAAAATCGACAAGACACAGGAGTCGAAATTAGAATTACAGCAAATTTTCAAAATTTGGTATTTAATAGAATCATTTCCTATTTTTTTCTGGTGTATAGTATTTATATACTTGAGAATTCCACACATGCTCGAAAAAATTTTTAAACCAAAAGTGAAGAAAATAATTCTATTAAAAACCGAATTCCAAATTTTGAAAATTTGCTGTAATTCAAATTTCGACTCCAGGGTCTTTTTGATTTTTTTCCTAGTATATTTCTATTCTTAAAAAACGTGTACATAATCAGAAAAATATTTAAGCCACAAGTTACAGAGATAATTTTATAAGATAACAAAATCAAAATGTTAAATTTTGCTGTATTTCCAGTTTTTATTCCTGGGTCATGGCGATTTTTTCCCTAGTGCACTTTTGTCAATGGAAAGTTTTCAAGTACCCGAAAAAGTTCTTCTCCTATTTACACAAGTGTTAAGAATTTTTTTCGAAAACAGGGGTGAGTTAAATAGATATTAACTTCTAAAAAATGATTGATTAAAATTCGCAAAAAATTGGGAAGACTTTTTTGACCTCCAGGTATGTAAACAAAATATTTAATATCAAGAAAATTCAAAAACTCTGCAAACAAATTTTTAAAACATTTTTAATGAGCGCGGGTAACCAAGCTGCATGTCTATCGATTCCAAATTAATTACACTTTTTTAGGAACCCAATACGCTACTTTTGCGCGTTGTAGCGAATTCGAATTCTACAATTTTTTATTTTCGATCCACTCTAATATTTAATTCTTAAAAGTATAATTAAATACTTTTTCCAATTTCTTCATTTATAAACAATTTTGTTATTTCTTATTGCGGGGATCGTTTTTGAAATAGTTGATAGTTGTTTAAATCTATCAACCAATCTATCAAAAATCTCACAAGATTGAAATGATATAATCTCTTAAGAAGTAAATATCAAATAACTCTTTCTAATTAGAACAAAAAATTCATAACTTCCATGACTCACTGGTTGTATAATAAACGCATAAAACTCACCACATTGCACGATGGCTCTTGGGAGAGCAATAATCGGGAAGACGCCGAAGATGTCAATGATACAGAGAGTTGCAAAAGGAACTGAAAGTCCCGATTTGACTTCTTTGAATATCAGCGGTATTCTTTCTCGGTTCATGATCCTTCAAAGACTTCGGTCCTTTAGTTTTGCTAGATGTCCAGAAGTATCAACATAGACCGGTTCTCCCGGATTCGTGTTTGTAACTTGAGACTATTGAACACAGTCGGATAAAGTCTGCGGGAGAGAACGAAGACCCACAAGACTTCTCTTTGCTTCTTTGCAAAAAAATAAAATAAAACGTGTATTCTACACATAATATTTTTACAAATATAATCTGAAAATTCACTATAGTTCCTGAAAACATAACTAAATATTAAATATATATTAAAGGAGAAGAAATAAATAAACGTCCAAGTAAAAAAAATTTTTGAAACAAATTGAAACGTAACAAATATATATTTAGGATTCCTAGTTTCCAACTTGATAGTTTTAACATGATTTTATTTTTCATTCTGATCAATTCAGGGAATAAATTGAGAGTCGTTAGTTTTATTTTGAAATTTGTAGGTAAATAACGCAGATCACTTTTTTAAAGAACAATTTCAGGAGCTTTTTCAATGGTTTCTTAAAATTCTTTATTTTTAAAGGATTTATCTAAATACAAGCCCGAAGTTTTTTACGAGACAGTTATAAAATCTAAATTCGATATTGCAATCATATGAATTATCAAAAATCCGTTCGTGTATTTTTCACATTTTCGAATAACCGAACTTTTTCGATTTTATTAAGGATCAGTTTATCAAATTTCAAACTGTTTAATTTCTAAAGCTTCAATTTGAAATGAAACAATTTTGATGTACACCCAAATTTAGGAATTAAAAAATATATATAAAAAACTCTGAATAATAATTAAAAAGAATACAAAAAACTCAAAAGAATACAAAAAATTCAAATGCGTTCCATAAAATTCAAAAAATTAAAGTAAATTCAACAGAATCCAAAGATTTAACAAATATTCAGTTGGATTCAAAAGAACCCTACAAGTTAAAGAAAGTAACTAAATTCAAAATTATTCAAGTGAATTTGAAAGAATCCAAAGAATTGTAAAAAACTCAAAAGAACATAAGAGAATTCAATGCAATACATAAGAATTAAAGGTAAATTCCTAAGAATTTAAAAGAACCCAAATTTTTTTTTAATCAAGAAAATTATAAAATAATACGAAAAAATTCAAACGAATCCAAGAGAATTAAAAAAAAAATCAAGAAAACGCAAAGGGATCCAAGAGAATTCAAAACATTTCTAGAGAAATAAGAAAACTCAATTGAATTCACAAACAGGTGTACATTTGAAGAACAGAATTTAAAACCTTTAAATTTCAATGTTTTCATTTGAAAGTATTTAATTTGGAATTATTAAAATAAAATTGTTAAATTTTTAAAACTTCCTATTTGGAATTGTTAATTAATTTTCGATCAAATAAATCAAGAATTGAAAGAAGGCACAACAGAACAGATAATGTGGCAAAAATCGACGCGTCCAAATGGCAGAGATGACGCTGATACTCCCTGAAAATGTCTCTTTTTCTTCACATTATTTGAGAAAAAAAATCCTGATTCCATTCAAGACTTTACTAGGAGAAAACAAATTACTACAGAGGAATGAGAAATTATTTACCAAATTTTTGACGAGATAATGAAAAAAATTCTTGTTGCACGTTGATTTCCTTTATCACGAAAATAGTGTCTTTTTTTACAAATAATGGCACTTAGTCTGTTCTGCTATGTCATCCTTAATTGTCCATTTGGTACACATCAAATTAATTCATTTCCTTCGTCAAAAATATACATATTCGGAAAAATTCAGTCACTTAGTGTACAGTCATTCTAGTTCACATATAAAAATCAGATAAAGGTCTTTATCTTTATCTAACAAAAAAGTTTTTGCGCTCCCTAAATTTGGGGCTATCACTCCACACTTTCTCTAAATCATAATAAATAAATTCGTTTCAATTCGATTCAATAACGTTTCTCACAAAGGTACCAAAACTACATTTTCCAAACTTGTTTATTCGCGAAACGAAGCTCTTCCTCAATGAATACAATAATAACTTACATAGTCTTACAGCTAATCCTTAGAAAAACCGATTCTCTTAAAACGTGGAAATATCTTACAACACTAGCGCGAAAGGCGAGTGCTTAAAGTTGGTATACGTGAAAATGCCTCTTAAGTGTCGTCAGTCTCGTAAGCAGGTGAGGCTGGTGAATATGTAGGACTTGTGGGAGAGTAGCCAGGAACAGGAGGAGAATAGGTTGGACTTGTGGGAGAATAGCTAGGACTTGTGGGAGTGTAAGTTGGACTTGTAGGCGAGTACTTGGTACTAGAAGGCGAGTACTGTGGACTCGAGGGCGAGTATGTGGGACTCGTGGGCGAATAATTTGGACTGCTTGGCGAGTACCTCGTACTGCCTCCACTCGTGTGTTGTGGGGAACTTGGAGAGTAGGAAGGACTCGTTGGAGAGTAAGTTGGACTTGTAGGTGAATAAGTAGGACTCGCTGGTGTATATCGCGGCGAAGTTCCAGCGAAAGATGGTGAAGTTGGAGAGTAACTCGGACTCGTCGGCGAGTATTTTGGACTGCTGGGGGAGTAACTGGGACTCGCTGGGGAGTACTGAGGAGAACTTGGAGAGTAAGAAGGACTTGTGGGCGAGTACGATGGAGAGGCAGGAGTGTAATTTGGAGAACTTGGTGAATAACTAGGACTTGTGGGCGAATAACTTGGACTTGTTGGTGAATAACTTGGACTGGTTGGTGAATAACTTGGACTTGTCGGAGAGTAACTAGGACTCGTAGGTGAATAACTTGGACTAGTTGGTGAATAACTTGGACTTGTCGGAGAGTAACTAGGACTCGTAGGTGAATAACTAGGACTGGTTGGTGAATAACTTGGACTTGTTGGCGAGTAACTGGGACTCGTTGGTGAATAGCTTGGGCTTGTTGGTGAATAGCTAGGACTTGTGGGAGAGTAACTAGGACTCGTTGGTGAATAGCTAGGACTTGTTGGCGAGTAACTAGGACTCGTGGGAGAATAATTAGGACTCGTAGGCGAGTAACTTGGACTGGTTGGAGAATAGTTTGGACTCGATGGTGTCATACTAGGAGAAGTTGGTAGATAAGCTGGAGAAGTTGGTGAGTAACTTGGAGAGGCACCACCGGCTGGTGACATCGGATAGGGACTCATACTTGGTCCGGGACTGCCAGGACTGCCTGGTTGTGGTGAGTAGGCAGAATAGGCAGGAGACAATCCTGAGGCGTCTGAAGCTCCTGATGGAGAGAAGCAACCTGCTCCTGGCGTCATTCCACTTTCTAGAGCTGTAAAGAAACAGAAAAGTAATTTATTATTATTATGTGAAGTAAAGTGTGAGCTTTGAAGTGATTAAAAATAATAATAATAGCTTACCAGGAGACATGCTGGATGCACCATAGGCGGGAGTTGCTCCAATCTGGTTCCAAGGAGTCATTCGCGGACTCATGCTTGATGTGGCTGCAGTGCCACAGAACATCCCCGTACCGCCCATCATACTTGCTCCAACAGCCATTGGAATTTCCATACCTTGCTTACACTTCTCAGCATCGAGTAAGAGATCAAAGCATCCTGAAAACCATAAGCAAAGATTGAATTACCACCCAGGATTAGATGCTTCGAAAAAAGAGGCAATTAGCCAGTATAATAAGAAAATTACCTGTGCCAATACGAGGTAGCTGCCCCATAATGATGTTTTCAGAGACACCTCTCATAGGATCATTCTCAGCATGAGACGCCGCATCTAACAAAACATCCACAGTTTCTTCGAATGAACATCTGGAATGAAGATTGAAAATCATTATTTTCCCATCACTAATCCTAAATTTAAAAATCTCGAATCATTACCTCATGAGTGCTCCTGTGTCCTGCCTATTAATTCCGTGACGAGTAATAGCCATAAGATGACCTTTGGCAGTCATAACGTCACAAAGCAAAGCAAGATGTCGGTAATTTACGTAAAGTCCGTAGAACTGGAGCACAGAATTCATTTCCTTCTCCACTGACTTTCTCACAGCCTCGATACCCAAAACTTGGAATATCTCGCAAATGTCGTTACTGAAAGTCCTCACAGGATCGACATCCCTCTCACTCAATACCTTCATCAAACTCGTTCCATCAGTTTCCAGCAACCATTCGGCAATCGCCTTAAACTCACCAGTTTCTGTTATAACAATACGTTTCTTCGAATCCGTTTGTGGCAAGTGCATATACACTTTTCCAATTGCCTCAATACCCTGGAGAGTCATATCACTCAGCATATTAGCTTCAATACACCTCAAGAACATATCGTCTTCCATCTTATCCACAGACTCCTCTTCCGTATCCTGGAATTTACTATCATCGCTATTCATAATCCTAATTCGAAGAACCAACTTTTCTGCATTGTCGTCATTAAATATGCAATTCAAATCGTCACCAAAGCCAGCATTGATCTTTTCAGCGATCTGTTCCATGCTCAACTTTTTATCAGTCATCCTCTTCCTATCCAATTCAATACGAAGCAACCAGGGTGAGATTCTAGTTGGATCAAAGTCAGGCATTTCGTAGTAAACGTTGACAAACTCCTGATCTTCAGAGATCACCGTGTTTTGTGGATCCGGATCGTAGTAGATTGCAGTATTTGCAGTAACTTTCCTCAAAGTCGTGTGTTCCAAACGGCACAAAACATTTTTTGCTTTTTCAGCATCTCTCGCTGCAGCTCCAGTCAAGAAGACTGTTAGAGAGGGAGCTTTTGGCTTCTTACTGATGTTGATAATTTCCTTCAATCTAGGCACACCTAGGGTTACGTTTTTCGAAGACACTCCAGCAAAATGGAAAGTGTTCAATGTCATCTGAGTAGCTGGTTCTCCAAGAGACTGAGCAGCCAAAGCACCGACCATTTCTCCAGGTGCGGCTTGCGCCTGTTGGAACCTAGTTTCAATTTCTCCGATCAACCATTCAAAGGCTTCGCCCGATAGCCTGAAGTCTTCAGAGACACATTTTGTACACAAGGTGGATCTAATCAGACACTGGAAGAGTAGAGTTGCGTTCGCATTCGCCTGTTTACTCAATCTATCTTCTCCAGCGACGATGACACACTTCTCCAGAAGATCCTTCACTCCCTGAATAACTCTAATCGGACTTAAATCCGTCGGCGATCTCTTGTTAATGTGGAAGATCTTCTGCACGTTCCAGATCATCCTCTGTAAGTTGCAAGGAAGTACGACCTTGGACTCTCCACTTGGGAAAATCTCCCTGAGAACTGAACGGTCTCTATTCAGCTGTTCCCATTCTTTTTCCAATTCTGAGATTACTTCTCCCGATCCCATCATCTCTCGTACGATCTCCTCATTGAAGATACGACGCAAATATCTTTCATTCGTCGGGTCGAACTTGAACTTCTTCTCGAAAGCCTTATTGCTTAGTTTAATCGTAGGCAGATTCTGAAACTCGACAGCTTCCCCGCATAAACCGTCCTCGCCGTAACGCAACTGGATAAGCTGACCTACTGAATTTCTGACTGTTCCGTCGTAGTGAACCATTACGGACTCCATAGCCTTTATCAAACGACGCTGGATGTATCCAGTTTCAGCGGTTTTTACAGCAGTATCAATGAGACCTTCACGACCTCCCATAGCGTGGAAATAAAATTCGGAAGGTGTGAGACCAGCAAGATATGAATTTTCTACGAATCCTCTGGACTCGGGACCGTAATCGTCTTTGATGAAATGAGGTAGAGTACGTTTTCGGAAGCCGAAAGGTATACGCTTACCTTCTACGTTCTGCTGTCCCACACAAGCAATAACCTGGGAGATGTTAATGTTGGATCCCTTGGATCCCGAAACCACCATAGCCTTTAAATTATTGTATTCAGTCAACGATTTCTTTGCGGAACCTCCAGTCTTGTCTCGAGCGTCGTTTAGAATTCTGTTTACTTGATTTTCGAAAGTCTGCCTGAGAGTGTTACCAGGTGTTGGTTCAAGTTCCATGTTGTGCGCCTTCTGGATGACTTCTATCACATCCTCCTTGGCCTTCTTGATCGCTTTCTGAATTTCCAAGTATGTCTGAGGATCGGCAATGGTATCTCCAATACCGATGGAGTGACCTTCCAACAACAACCAGTTGTTGATCACAGTTTGGATGTTTCCGTAGAAACGACCGCATACCTCGTGGCCCAACTCCAACATACAAATATGGAGAAGAGAACCGCCTGAGGAACCAAGTGTCTTCTTACAAAGGATTCCCATAACGAGTTCACCATGCTCGACCATTACTTTTGTGTCTCCAGGCGAAATCCACTTGTAAGGTCCGTCATCTTCTTCATCTGGATGGGTGCTGTGAGTTCTGATCATGTTCACATTGCCTGGAAGAAGGGACAAATTTCTATTACCACTTTCAAATTAAAATGGTACATTTTAAGTTCTGGATTACGCAATCGATCAAAAATCGATTTTAAGAATTAAAAAACATCCTTACCTGGAATGATTAGAGAAAATATTTGCTTCCCAGTCCAGAGGGGTTTCGGTTTCAAAATACAAGGCGGCGGCATCTTTCCGTCCCAGCTGGGCAAGAACATGAGGATGTTCATGATCTGTTCCTTCTCGATAAAAACGTCCCTCTTCGTCATCTTCCTCACAGCCATAAGCGTGTCCTGCACAATACCCATAACAGGGCAGTTCGCCTGCGGTGTAATAATTTGCCGCGGGGTGACGTGAATATTTTCAACCTCTGCTCTTGTCTCCATGGATTGTGGAACGTGCAAGTTCATCTCGTCACCATCAAAATCCGCGTTATATGGAGAAGTGCAACTGAGGTTCATTCGGAATGTACTCCAGGGCAAAACCTTGACCCTGTGGCCCATCATACTCATCTTGTGAAGAGTCGGTTGCCGATTGAAAATAACCAAGTCTCCGTCTCGAATATGCCTTTCAACTTTGTACCCACATTGGAGATGAAGATCAGAAGATTTCGGATGAAACCTTAAATCAATTCGTTCTCCACTGTCTCTCACGATATACTTCGCCCCTGGATATTGAGAATTTCCCCTCCTCACAAGTTCCTGCATCTTGTCAATGTTAAAAGGTGTTACGATTTCAGGGAATGTTAGATTCTGTGCGATACTCCTTGGTACTCCGACCTGATCGATCCGCAGATTTGGATCCGGAGTGATTACAGTCCGAGCGGAAAAGTCAACTCGCTTTCCCATCAGGTTTCCTCGGATTCTGCCTTCCTTTCCCTTTAATCTTGCTTTGATGGCTTTCAGTGGTTTTCCGGATTTCTGCATCGCCCGAGGCATTCCAGGCATGTCGTTGTCTACGAGAGTTGCGACATGAAACTGAAGCATTTTTATGTTCTCTGATATCACGTGAGCAGCTCCACCGGCTTGTTCGTTTCGAAGCAACTCGTTATTCGATTTGATGATGTCGGCCAGTTTGTGAGTCAAATCATCCTGATTTTTCGCTGATCCGTACATAATGACGGCTGGTCGGACGGACAAAGGAGGTACGGGAAGAACTGTGACGATCATCCAATCAGGGCGAGCGAATTTGGGATCCATACCGAGAATGAAAGATTCCTCATCAGTAATATGTTTTAGAATTTCGAACGCTCGTTCCGCAGTCAAAGGCATCTTCCTCTCCTGTGAATCTTCGTTAATGTGCTTCCATTCTGCAGTTACATCAAGGCCAGATCTTCTTAAATTTGGTTGATAGCGACCACAACCTCCATGGCCGGATTTTTTGTCTGCTTGTTGCACTTCTTGGCCTTCTTTGTTGATGTCCATCTCGTCACCTCCTTCACAAATTTTCTTGCTTTTACAGAGGTCGTAGACGAATGTGAGACGCTTCCGTGGTTGACCTTTCGTCTTCATGACGACTTCTTTGATTTTTGGATTGTGCTGCAAATTATAAATGAAATATGCCATGAGGAAATAGCGATGTGAATGATTTTAAACAGGGAGTAGTGTAAGGAGATGAATCGCTCATGAGAATGTAATTCATAAAGTTCTATTCCTGTTTCTCCAGTAGAAACTGTGGGAAATAGGAACCGATTAAAAACAGCAGAGTGCCTTCCCGACGGATGATTTTAGATTCCCAGTCATTTCAAGGTCAACTATTTTTTGGAAAATTCACTGTTCCCAGTCCCAAATGAGGCCCAGTTCTCCGACTTTTCCTGTAGTTTTTCGCCATTGTGTGGCCCTAGGTTGAAGACCCCCCCCCCCCCCACACACCATTAAACAAACAAGTGGTGCATGAAATGCCCCTGATTGCTTCGGAAACTTTCTTGTTCCAAATCAGAAACATAATTATTTTCGAGAATTCTCCATTCCAAGTCAAAATGTATACTTCTTTTTTAAATCCAGGTATAACAGATTTATAATTCATTTGGATAACTCCCTGAACCAACTCAAAATTATCATTGTGTTCCAAATCAGAATCATATTTTTTTCGAAAATTCTTCATTTCAAGACAGAATAATAATTCTTCTCGAAAATTTCCTCTTTCAAGTCAGAATTATAATTCTTTTGGAAAATTCCTTGTTCCAGATCCGAATAAGGGGAGAGTCGGGTAGTACCGGACACTTCAGCATTTTCATTAATAATCTAGCCGGTATTAATGGAAATAGCAATATAAAACGTTAATCATAATGTTAGTGCTTTTACTAATATCTCCAAAGCAGATATTCAAAGAATAATCATATTAAATAGGAAAAAAAGGCATTTCACTTGAGGACAAAGAAAGGTTATTCAAAAAAAGTGTCGGGTAGCCCCGAACACCCAAAAAATCGTGATTTTTGATATTTTATCATATTGATCAACTAGAACTCTATTTCTAAAATGGAGACTTCAATATTTTATACACTAGAACAATAATACTTACCAAAATTCAAAAACCATTAGAGGTTATTGTGTTTACAAAAAAAGGTTATTTATTAGTTCTTGATAAAAACAAATAAAATCTAGCATGAAAAAAATCTGTTCGAGGGTACCCGACACGAAATGGCCAGGACTAACCGACTGTGACGTTACAAAAAAAACTGCAATGAATAAGAAAATACGGGAAATTATTAAACAAAAATTACAGGTCACATAGTTCGAGAGTGAATTTATGTATCTCAATCAAAACCAATCTAATGTTTTTTAAAGTGTTTCAAATATTTGATTATAAGTTTGGTCCATATTTCACAAAATGCACTTGTTTTCTAGAGAACTTGTTTTCTAGAGAAAAAATATTTAGATCGGATTTTCTTTCAAGGTAGTGAAAGATATGAGTCTATATTTTAAGAACTACGCTTTGAGACAATATTGAAAAATAACTATGTTGATTTATCATCGCAGAATATATAGTTTATTCAAAATCATGAGTGGCCGATGCTACCCGAAGTCCGGAGCTACCTGACTCTCCCCTATATATTTTTTTTCGAAAATTCTGATTCAATTCAGAATTACATATAACTGCTTCGGAAAATTTCCTATTCCAACTCAAAATTATATTTTTTCTCAAAAATTCACTGTTCCAAGTCAGAATTATACTTCATTACACTCCTTTTTTAAATCCAGGTATAACTCAGAACTATATATTTTTTTTAATTCCCTGAACTAATTCAAAATGATCATTCTTTTCAAAAATTCCCTGTTCAAAGTCAGAAGTATAATAATTCTTTTTAAAAACCGTTTTTCAAATTCAGAGTAACAGATATCTCCTTGAAAATCCCCTGTTCCAAATCATAATTACAGTTTCTGCATTTTTATTCCAAAACGTAAATCTTTCTTTATTTGATTTAATATATAAATATATATTTACAATTTCAGATATACACTAATTTACGAGTTCCGAGTGCACACTGGATTTCACGATTTCAAAAGATAAAAAAATGCAAACGGCATCAGCATCACTTATATTATTGTCGATTGTGACAATAAAAATCTTTTTCATTTTTCGTTCCGTGATTGCACAAACTTAGAATAATAAAATATCAAAACGCTTTTAATATTCATTTTAAAATTCAATTCCCGGCTACTAGTATCAAAATTTTACAATTTTTAAATATTTTAATAAGCTCCGATGGATTTTTCTTAGAATTATACCAAAAATGTGCGATTATTCGTAAGGGCCAAAGCCCAATGAAGCCAAAAACGTGAAACACGTAAAATATTTCTTACATTACTCAATGATTTGAATAAACGATTGAAGGTAGATGATCTTGGTTTAAAAGTACTTACCGGACTGACTAAAAGTTTTGAGCAGTAGAAGCATACGCATCTAAGGATTTTTATAGTCTTGGTGATAAAACCAACGTGGAATACTGGCTTGGCTAAATCTATGTGACCAAAGTGGCCAGGACACTCGGTCATGTTTCCGGCACAGGTTTGACATCGGGAATTTTTGTCGATGACACCTTGTCTCGGGTCCATAAGACCTCCCTGCTTCGGGCGGCCTCCCTCCATAGTTTCCGGAAAACGAATACCACCATCGGTAACTGACATACGCCTCTGTAAATAAAGTTTTGAGTTAGTATTTTTTTTTTCGAAAAATGCTTTGGCCTGTTATTGGCATCCCATGGTGACCGTGAAATCGTTTTTTCCCTGCCGGAGTAGATTATAGGTCAAATTTTTGGGACCACCTTTTCTTCATTACATTAGTCTAATAAATCCTAATTTTTAAAACACTTAGCAATAAAATTTTTTCTTGAAAATAACTCATTTTCCATATCGTATACAACAGAACTTTAATATTACATAAGTAAAACAACTTATGGTATTATGAAAGACACAACTAATTTCTTAGGAATTTTCTTTAAATTTGGAATATCAGTATCAATATATTTCAATCTGAAAATTTATATTTTCATAGATCTCATTATTAGGGTGGATCGTAAAAGATTGTCGAAATCGAAAACGCCTTAGAAACGAAGTTTCATTTTGGGTCACTTATGATTACAACCTGTGTCTGGGAGAAAATCTCATTTTTATGGACCTTATAAAAAGAAAATACATTTTAGGTCTGTAAATTATCCTAAAATTTTTTCGAGACTGTCTTCTTGTGCTCAAAATGTACCTAAAATTGAAAAGACTTCAGAAATTACAAAAAAACAACATTCAGGGTCAACAACTATGCTTTCTTAATTTTCTTAAATTTCTTAAATTTTTTTTCTTTTTTCTTTTTTTATTTCTTACTTTCTTTTATTTTTCTTTTTTCTTAATTTCTTAATTTTGAATTTTTAAAAGTTTCAATTAGAAAATTTTAATATTTAATGTTCTTAAATGAAAATCCTCAATTTCTAGAACACATCCTTTGAAATTATTAACTTTCAAAGAGAGAATGAGGAATAAACTATTTTGTTGAAAATTCAACTACTTGGTTGAAAATTAAATTTTTGATTGAAAATTCATATTTTCGGGTTGAAGATTCAACCCTTTTGTTGAAAATTCGTATTTTTGGTTTAAAAATTTATCTCTTTTGGTAGCACTTTCATCTTTTTGGTTCAAAATGCAACTGTTTGGTTGAAAAATAATTTTTTTTTATTGCGGATATAACTATTTTGTTGAAAATGTATATTTTCGAGTCAAAAATGCAACGGTACTGTAAAATATTCGTCTTTTTGGCTTGAAATTTTAATACTTTGGTAGAAAATTTAAGTATGTATTTGGTTGACAATTTATGTGTCTCGTTAAAAATTAACTTTTGTGTTGAGAATTCTTATTTTCGGGTTGGAAATTCAACTTTTGTGGAAAATTTGTCTTTTGGTTTAAAAATTCATCTCTTTTGGTAAACATTTCATCTTTTTTGGTTAAAAATACAATTTTCTGGTAGAAAATTAACCTGTTTTGGTTAAAGACCCAACTATTTCGGTAAAAAATTCAACTCTTTTATTAAAAATTAACTTTTTTGTTGAAAATTCATATTTCTTAAAGATCGAAATAAAATCTGTTTTCTTATGAAAATTTTTTGTGTACTGAAAAAGAACACCCAAAAAGTTTACAATTCAAAAATAGACTTTGAGACAACCTGTTTTTCCGGCTCATTAGAGACAGATGTACAATAAATGTACACATCAGGAAAAAAAAAGAAAGATTCCGTACACACAAAATTTTCATAAGAAAATAGATTTTATTTCGATCTTTAAGAAATTTTAAAAGAGAGACATTAAGCAAAGATTGGTTCTAATCTACAGGGTTGCACATGAATAATTAAGATTTCCTTTAATTTTGGTTTTAATGATTAACTCGACTTACTAAAAGATATCTATTTTTCTTAAATATATATTTTTTTAAATTTTTGATGAAGCTAGCAATATGTGCATATCTTATCATGTACCATTGTGTACTAAAATTTGACTAATTTTATGTTATAAATTTTATAATTTTACAAGTTTTCAGATGCTTATGTGTTTATTGTATCTATTTTAGATTATCTTACATCTACTATATTCTTGACTTTATTGAACATTCTGTAAATATAATCATAATGTTTTTTGGTACTTAGAAAAACGAAATAATTTTTGTCAGAACTAGGTTTCTATAAATCTTGTTTTTAAAGGGCTAAAATGATTTGAATAAATTCCATAAAGTCCTTTTGAAAAACTCTAACATGTCTTTTACAATGGAACTTGGACGATTCTGCCAGAAAAAAATTACAGCTTCGCCCAAGCGAGAGTTCCAAGTCGAAAGTCGTAAATTTTCACAAGTGTCTCAAATGTCTTTCGTTAAAATATGAGAATTTCTCTGATTTTAGACGCTTCGTAGATAAGTAAATGTCGAGCTCTCAAACAGTGTACACATTGCCGTAGTCTCCGTATTCCGGTTAAAAAACTTTAGTGCTGTGGGTTTCTTTTATAAACTTTTTCGTATATAAAATAACAATTTAAAACAAAAGTGATTGTGATTAATGTGCTTCTAAACATAAACAACGGATGACATTTACAAGACTCACAAGGATTACAATTCCTGAAAAACACAAAGGAAAGTAACAAAAAAAACTGAATAAAACTAAAAAAATTTCTCTTTAAAAATTTTTTGTTTTTTGGTAATATGGATTTCCAAGAAATTAATGAAAATTGGGGTGAAGAACCAATAAAAAACATACAAGAATTTTATTCAATTAGCAAAAAATTGAAATTAGCTGCATTACAGAAAGATTTCCTAATAAAATGTGAGATTCATGGGGTTTTTCCAAAAAAGATTTTTGACATAAACAAAAAAGTTGGCTTTAAATTTAAAAATAGAAGAAATATAGAAATGTTTAATGAGACCACAAACCAATACAGAAAATCTATTTTAAATCTAGTTATAAAAGACTGTCATGCAAAAATAAAGTATCTAAATGAAAATGTTAAAAAGACTCTTGATAATTTGAATAAACATGTACCAGATTATGTCATCAGAGAATGCTTTGAAAGAGAAACAAAATTAAATAAAAAAGTTTTTAATAATAATAAAAAACATGAAAGAAAATTTCAAAACATTCTAAATACTCAAAGTGATATACAAAAATTGACTAAATATTCACTTAGCTCTTTTTCAAGATCAACCGCACCCATGGTTTTTAAACATTTCTAACGTAGAGATTCCACAAAAAGTTATTAACATTCTAAGGTTGGGTGAAGGTTTTAGCAACAAATATAGCGAAAAAAAGTATACTCAATTCCTTGAAATGTTTAAAAGCATTGAAGCCAATATTCCCAAATTACCAGAAAACAAAATACAGGAATTCAGAGCAAGATTTAAGAATGCGAAGAACATGTTGCATGAGAAGTTTTAGGTTCCTGAGCTTCATAGTAAAGAAAAATTGTTTTTTATTTCTGAAATTGAAGAAACATCATTTTTAACGATTAAAAATCTCATTTTTCTCGAAAAGCAACGCAGAATGTGAATAATAGTTCATTATTCAAAATTGTTCTACCTTCTGAAATCTGTAAAAGTATACGCTTACTAGATGTTTATATAGTGTATTTTAACCAATTTTTCAATAAAAAAAAAAGAAAAGAAAAATTCGATTTAAATAGACTAAAATAGCACTTACTTTAACATTGTTCCTGAATTAGAAACAAACGTTTTTTGAAATAAAATGTTGAAGTTCGTTAAACTAAAGCTATTTCAGTCGATTTTTGTCAACTGTTCTTATTTTATTTTATTTTTTTGAAAAATTTGTTTAAATACACAAGCTAAAAGTCGGGTAAGGGTACATTTTTATAGATTTCAGGAGGTGGGACAATTTTTCGAACTATGAATTACTTTTAATTTTTGAGTCCTTTTCGACAAAAATGAGATTATTAATTATTGAAAATTATATTTCTTTAATTTCAGAGATGAAAACCAATTCTTCTTTACTCTGGAGGTCAGGAACCTTAATAACCTCATAAAATATTTTCCTCACATTGGTACTAAACTAAAAAAAAACGTTTTTAAAAAACAAATTCGATTATTCGTATTTACAACAGCTGTTGTAAAGCACCAGTGCATTATTTCATAAGAAAATGATAGATGAATATTATTGTTCAATAAATACGTTTTTACATTCAATATTAATTTACTTTATGCTTCCAAAGCCTTTTATTCCGAAGTTATAATTTCTCACCTTTCAAGTTATCGTTATGGCCAAAATTGGTGCAAGACATGACCAAAAGTAGCACATAAGTGGCCAAAATTGTAGAAATCCGAGTCTTTTGAATTTTCACATCTTTTCAAATCGTTAATGCATTTTTTTTTATGAGTGGCTACAATTCGTGAACGACGACATCCAAGAAGTATATTACACCAGTCATTTTTATTCGAAACATAACAGTTAACTAATTATAAGCATTCAAAATTAGAAAATTTCTTAATGCGGCCATAACCGGTGCACCGACCCTAACGTAGCAAATTTAATTTTTCATTGAAATTGGAGCCGCCCTTGAAGAAAATCGGACTAAATAAAGAAGCTTCCAGCAAAGTGGACTAAAAAATCCAATTTTCTCATTTTTCTTATTTTTCAAACATTGTTTTAAAAAAAACGAATAATATAAAACATACCAAATTTATATTTTCTGTTGAACACTTAAGTGCCAAAAGCTTCGATTTGAACCATCTTCGAGGAAAATCGGACTAAAAGAAAAGCTTTCAGCATAGAAGTCTAAAAAAAATTTCAAATTTCCTCATTCTTACTAGTTTTTAACCACTGATAACAAAAAAAAAACTTTAACATATCCATTTTAAATGTTTGTCGTAATTCCACCATCCAAGAGCTCAAATTTGACCCACTTCCGAAATAAATTAGGCAAAAAGAAAAGCTTCAAGCATTGTGGTCTAAAAACAAAATTTCAACACTTCCTCATTTCGTCCAGTTTTCAACCACTGATAACAAAAACAAACAACACTATAACATAACAAATTAAATTTTTTACCGTGATTTGAGCCGTCCCGCAAAAAATCGAACTAAATGGAAAGCTTCGAGCAGAGTGGTCTAAAAAAGAAAATTTCACAATTTCCTTACTTTTGCTAGTTTTCGACCACTGATAACAAAACAAAATTTAACATGGCCAACTTGATTGCTTATCACAATTCAACATGCCAAGAGTTTCAATTTGAGCCATCCCTGAAGAATATCGGACTAAAAGAAAAGCTTTTAGCATAGTGGTCTAAAAAACCAAAAATTACCGAATTTCCTAAGTTTTGCTTGTTTATAGGCAGATAGATGGGGTTTCGGCTACGAAACCCTCAAAACGTAAAAATGATACATTTTTTGAACATTTTTGTGTATTTTTTGGTACTTGAATCCCAAATTGGCGGAGAGGTGGGGAAACCCTTTTTGTTTTAAAAACAATATTTTTTCAACAAAATTTGTTGGTCAGTTGGCATTTGCTGAATCACCTGAAGGATAGTGATACTTCACATCAAAATGTTATTCAGATTTTTGAAACTTTTTCACATTTTTAACAACAGATTGTTATAAAAAATATTTTTCTTCAGTACATTATAGTCCGAAAGATCTGAAAAAATTCAGAGCAACCATGTGTTTTAGAGAATACAAATTACTGCTACAGTAATTTTTTATCTGCAATAATCTCGGTAAAAATTGTTCTCCTTGAAGAGAACTACAAAAAGATCCTTTTCCATTCTTTGATGATTTGAACCATTTTTTGAGAACGTTTTTTGGGTAAATATGCACATGTTTGAAGGTACTAAAAAAACAGTTCAGAATATCGAAAAATAGAAAAAAAACTTTTTGTAGGTCTTCTCAGGGGGGAAAATTTTTACTCCAAACTTTTTCCTGTATTTCGCATATTTTTCAAAAAAAAAATTTTTTTAATTTTCGAAAAATAGCCGCCATTTTGTTAATTTTGGAGATTTTTCAATTTTTTTCGGATTTTCAAGAAAAAAATTCTAAAAATTCTTTGGAACCCTATCCTAAACCTTTTTTTAGGGCAAAAAGAATACATATACCAAGTTTCATGCCTTGGTGACAATTTGAGCCTATTTTAAGTGAACCGCACTGACTAGTTCTGCCGCATAGTGAGAAAAGAAGGACTTTTTTGGGACAAATATCAGCTGACTCCTCAAATTTCAAGAGATCAGAGGTTTTTTCTTAAATACTAATAAAGAATCATACCGTCTTTTTTCAACAACAAAAATATTTAAAAATGTGTTGGTACCTTATCCTAAAACTTGTGTCAGGTCCAAAAGAATGCATATACCAACTTCCATGAGTCGGTAATAATTTGAGCCTATTTCAAGTGTACCGGACCGACTAATACTGCCCCACAGTGGAGAAAAGGACTTTTTTGGGAAAAAATCAACCGACTCCTCAAATCTCAACTGATTAGAGGTTTTTCTTTTAAATACTCATAAAGAATCGTACCGTTTTTTTTTAATATTCAAAAATGTGTTGGCACCTCATCCTAAAACTTTTGTTAGGACAAAAAAAACACATAGACCAACTTTCATGCGTCGGTAAAAATTTGAGCCTATTTCAAGTGTACCGCACAGACTATTCCTGCCCCACGGTGGGAAAAATGGACTTTTTTGGGACAAAAATCAACCGACTCTTCAAATCTGAACTGATCAGAGGTATTTTTCTCAAATACTAATAAAGAATCGTACCGTCTTTTTTTAACAAAAAAAAATATATTATAAAATGTGTTGGTACCTTATCTTAAAACTTGTTATAGGTAAAAAAAATGTATATACCAACTTTCATGCGTCGCTAACAATTCAAGCCCATTTTAAGTGTACCGGACCGACTAATACTGCCCTACAGTGGAGAAAAGGACTTTTTTGGGACAAAAATCAACCGACTCCTCAAATCTCAACTGATTAGAGGTTCATTTTTTGAATACTCATGAAGAAACGAACCGTTTTTTCTCATGGTAAACATTTTTAAAAAAATTTTTGGCACCCTGTTCTAAAACTTTTTTTCGGTCAAAAAGAACACATTCACCAAGTTTCATATATTCTTAACAATTTCAGTCTTTCCTTGGATAGTTTGAGTTGTACCGCACGGACTGTATAATTAGCAGACGAAGCAAACCAAAGTGACTCAACTTGATATCCCATTATCGCGTTTATCGCGCATGACATGTGTAAAGAACCCTTCGTTGCATGCATGCAATCATTTTTTTAATTATTCACTATCCGCAATTATATTTCTCACATTGTACTCTATTATGTGACATCTTGGAAACTCTACTCCTTGTAATTAAATAGTCGATTCCTAGCATTGTCCTGCGTTTCCCGCAGTTCTGTCTGGCTGAATTTATTATTTAAAAGCAAAGGTATAGATACGAAGAACATATGTTTGGAAATTCGTGTATTTCTTTTCAATGTCAGGAATAATAAAATTGCTCCCGATGAGTCTTCACTCTCGACAGTCTTGACTATTCTTGAGAAGGAACAAAACATGTATAATAATGCTGGGTGAAAATGTTAAAATTAATCGAATCGTTTGAGCTGAGGCAAAAAATGTGCACAGAAATAAGAAGTTAACTGTTTTAAACAATGTTTTGTTTGAATTATGAAAACCAATTCAATGTGAAGGCATCATGAAACCAAAAAAATATCCTTGGCAACGAATGTGGAAGATTGCCATTCTGAATATGTCTGAAATTGATGTTTCATGAACACCGTTTTTTTGCAAGTGCTATCTGAATATATCAAGATAGTTTTGAAATAATATATTGTGCAAAAAGTGCGCGAAGTAAGTGGTTCAAGACGATTATGAAGTTTGCTTCCTGAGCGAATCGAGGGTCTCATTCACACAAGTCGAGAATCACCTACGCGCACTTGCCACACATACTATTTTCTGAAACAACTGATTGCGAAGTGTGCGAATAACTGGCCAATCTTATCCGACACGGTTAGGTGTGCACGAATAATCTTGACTGTCTGAAGTTTGATATCAGTGGTTCCTTAAATTTATAGAAACGAAAGTTTCAAAAATTTCAGAAAACGGAATATCCATATCGTAAACTTTGTAGATCGACAATCGAAAGAAGTGAAGAAAAATGTGCAAAAAAACTTGTTTTTTTTCTTGAATCAATTCGTATGTACACATTTTGAAAAAAGTTGAATATTTCGAGTCTGAAATTTCTTCAGCTCAAATCGGAAAAACATTTCATTATTTTGCTATCATGGAAAGCATTTTTTATGTGGTTTTGAGATTTTGGATTTTTTTTGAGATTTTGAAACTTTATAAACACCACGAAAATAATTTTTTTGTAACCCATGCATGATTTCAGCTCTTTTAAATGCCTATGAAGAGGGACTAAAGTTTTACTTTTTATTCCCTTGGGAAATGAAAAGTACTTTTTACTCTCTAGGGAATAAAAAGTGATATCGGAGGTGAATAACGAAAATTAATAAGCGATCAGCTGATCGCGTTGACAGATTGTTTGACAGATTGGACCAAGTCGAAGTAATGAGTTACAATGAATTACCGATAAATTACCATAATTTACTATAAATTACCGAAAACTTCCGAAAATTTAAAAAACTTTTGAACACTCTAAATTTCGGTATATTTAAAAAATTTCGAAATTCTTAATAAATAATTTCAGAGCCATTTTACAAATTTTTCGAATCTTCAAAAATTTCAATCTAGAAGGTATTATACTCCAAAAATGAATTTCATCATCTTCTTAATTAATTTGTTTTCATGACTTCTTCTTTCATGTCCCCAATATTGCTTTCTCCTTACCGATAAAAATTTTCCGTTTCTATCTCCTCTACTAGTTTTTCATATTCTCATAATTTGTTTTTGTTACGTTTCTATATAATTTTTTTTCTATTCTTAATATGCTACTTTTTCTTAATATGAAAAACCTGGGCCCATATCACGTCACATGCAGCATGTTTCCTTTTCGGCATGTCTGCCCTGCGGCATATTTCCCGAGCAGATCGACAATTTTTCGGCAAGTCTCCCAAACCCAGTTGTCACATCCGCGGCCTGTCACCTCAGCCACAATCTTCTTGTGGCATCTCTCCCCCAAGGAAAATTTTGAGTCTTCCTCCAAAGTGGTAAAAATACGACAAGTCTCCCAAACCCAGTTGCCACATCTGCGGCATGTCTTCCCAGCCGCAAGCCTCCCTGCGGCTTCTCTCCCCCAAGAAAAGTTTAAAATCTTCTTCTAATGTAGCAAAAATGCTAAAGAAAAATTTCTTAGGTGAGATATGCCGCAGGTAGACTTGCGGCTGGGAAAACAAGCCGCAGATTTGGCAATTGATACCGAGAGACTTACCGCACTCTTGCCACTTTTAGGGAACACACATAATTTTTCTTAGGGGAAAGATGCCGCATGAAGGCTTGCAACTAGTGAGACAAGCCGCATATGTGGCAAATTGAGTTCGGGAGACTTGTCGCACTTTTACTACTTTGGAGGAAGATTTACAACTTTTCTTAAGTGAGGGATGCCGCAGGGAGAATTTCGGCTGGGGAGACAAGCCACAGACGTGGCAAATAATTCCGGGAGATGTGCCGTACTTTTGTCATTTTGAAGGAAGACTTAAAATTTTTCTTGGTCTTTGAATTCTTTGACTTTTTCTTTGACTACCATCTTTTCTTGTAGGGGAAGATGCCACAAGGAAGACATGACGCAGGAGAGACGTGGGGGGAAATTCCGTGGAAATTTATGTTAAAAATGAACTCAAGAACTTTGAAATTTTTTTAATATTTCGGGCGATATTCATAACTTATTGAAATTAGCGAATGTCAGAGAACAACGATCCTCATACTCTTGACGCACAGTAGGGCAAACGAAGTGCCTCTGAACAAAAAATTTTGAGCCGACAATAGTCATCCAATTTGCAGCTTTTTCAAAATAAAAGGTTGTTCAGTTCTACAACGTTACAATGGAGCACATTTTTGAAATTTTCAATTTATCGAACAAAATTGAAATAAACTTTTGTTTTTGTTTCTTCAAGTCTGCCATTCAATCCAAAAAAAATTGATTCGAAACATAAAGTCATTAAAAATGACATCCAGCAGTATTAGTTGAACAAAAAAGCATTTTCTCAAATTGTTATGAGCAAATTAGTAAACAAAACTTATATCTTCTTTATTCGCGATATTGAAATACATATTGGACCCATATTTTCAGAAGAAAGTGGAAGTAAAATACTGCCAGGCTGGGTCGACTCCCATGGGCGCGTTTGACTACTTATACTTTTGTAGTTAACCACCGCCTGTTAGATGGCTCTACTGTAGAGTCAGAAGTGGGGGTAAAATTTTGTTCAAATATTTTCGCACCCGCCATTTTGATGTTTTCAAATGTTTTGTAAGGTTATGTGATCATCAACAATCGTCTAGTTGTGTCGTGTCTAGTGAAATCAGTGTAATTGGGTCAATGAATTGAAATGAACAGATTGAAAGTGAAGAGAAATGTTTGTGCTGTGCCAGGATTGTACGAATGAAGTCACTGATTTCATCTTTCTCTATCGTACTATGAATTAAATGTCATAAAAAAGTTACATTTCATGTGTCATGTATTTCTTCATTTATTGAAGAATTAATGCAGAACTGTACAAATTTAGTCCGAAGAATGTTGCAGGAAACAGTATTTGCACATTTTTCGTTTTAAATTTGTATAATTTCGAATTAATCCGTTTATTTACTGTAATTTTACTTCATGCAACACATACAAATAATATTGACTATGTGCAGGTAGCCGGAGCCGAGCAGCTAACTGCAGGCAGCGCTCGCAGTGGCGAAACTCGAGAAGTACGGTGATGCGTCGAGATGCGACTTTAACGTTGCTTAATATACACGAGTGCCACGAGTTGTCCAAAAAAATCATAATTACAAATGGAAATGGCCCCAAAAAAAATTGGTCTCTGTGTTGCGTAGTCGGATGTGAATACAATCGCTTAAACTCGCCGGAAACTCATTTTCATCAATTTTCAAAAAGTGTGTACCTCAAAGACCAGAGGTTAAGGTGGATCGCAGCTGTCAAAGAAATCAAGTAAGTCAAGTGTGACAAGTTTATATATTATGTTGTGATGTTTTTTAAAGGTTTAATTTGTGATGTATTTTTTTAATTTCAGTCCCGATGGGTTACCCTGGCAACCATCGCCATCATCTTTCATACGAAATAGACATTTTATTGCCAATAAAAAATCTTTGCACCCTCAGAGCCCAGGTGACGTGCCATCAATTTTTCCCGAGGAATATAAACGACCAAATCGGTCAGCTGCTTCAATTGAGAACGCAAGAAAAAGGCATATCATATCCAATCTGTTCTTTTTTGATAGAAAATTAATCTCCGTTGTAGAAAATTGATTAATTAAATGGAAAATTCAACTATTTAAAAATTAACTTTTGTGTTGAGAATTCATGAAATTGTTAAAAAATTGTTCAAACAAAACTTATAAAAACTCAAACTTACTTAATTAACGTATTTAAAACGTTAATGAACTAAGAACTGCGCTAGGACTTACTCTCAGAGATTAGGAATTGATAATTTTGTATATTAAAGTTAATTTTCACTGTTAATTCTAAATAAATTGTATTTTAATCAATAATAAGTGAAAATAAAGTAATTAAAATAAATAAAAAAATATAATAAAATTATAAATATAATATATATAAATAAATATATAATAGAATAAAATAAATAAAAAATAAAATAAAAATGTAAATTAATGTTAAATAAAGAAATTAATTAATGAAATCAATTTTAAAGAAATTACATACATCAAGTTCTTTTTTGTACGCTGGGGCACTTATTGATGTCTGTCTCATTACGTCGCTGCGTATTCTGGACATGCAATTCGACTTTAATTCTTCAACTTTGATCAAGTTTGTCTCAGCTAGTTGTTTTCCTCTTTCGATAAACGACGGTGTAGAATTAATTGAATGGTTGGCCGACTCAAACTCCGTTCTTAAACACAAATCCATCTATAATATTCAAATTTTTTAGAACACATAAACCACATTCTTTGTCAATAATATTACTTATTTTTGAAGCTATTGCTAAATACCTTTTTCCTGTAATTACGATTTTCGCTCAACTATTTACGATTTTGCTGAATAATATTCGATATTCACACTTTTTCACATCTGATTGCACAGTAACTAGCCGATTGACGCATCACGGTATTTCCATTAGGCTCCACCGTGGCGCCACCCGTACACCGGCACATAGTCAATACACACATCCGTGTATCAACACATAACTACACTTTAGTTTGCGATTCCCTTGTAGATGCGCTACTGTTAGTATGAGTGATCAAATCCGTCCATGGGAGTCGACCCAGCCTGAATACTGCTAACTCAAAATTGAAATAAGGTTAACATTCGTTTTAAATTTTTTATAACAATTCAGTGAACAAATTCATAATTTGATAGTTTTTAAATAGATATTTAGATTTTGTTTATTCAGCACAATCAACTGCTAATATGTTGCCAAGGCTTCTTGCTGTGATACTTTGCTGTCAGACAATAATTGTATATTTTCTAAACAAATTTAATCAACAAATAGATAATATAGCCACTTTTGAGTAGATAATTTTGGTTTTTTCCCTCGTTTTTCCGTAAAATCAACTGTTCGAATGTTGCCAATGCCTTTTCTTGTGATTCTTTGCAATTAGATGATAATTACGTATAGTTTAAGCAAATTTAATGAACAAATGCAATATGGGTTCAATATATTTAAGTATCTTGAACAAAGAAGATGTCACTTTTGTTCAGTAATTTGTTTATAACAATTTAAGAAAACTTTTATTAAACTTATACTGCTGGACGTCATTTTGAATGAGCTTATGTCTCGAATCAGATGATTTTCGGTTAAATAAAACTTTTTTTGACTAAATGGCAACCTTGAAGAGACTAAAAAAAATTTTCATTTCGTTCGTCCAATTAAAAATTGTCAAAAATGTGCTCCATCGCAACGAAGTGGAATTTAATAAGCTTTCATTAGAAAAAACTTGCAAATTGGATGGGAATTGATTTGCTAAAAGGTACTTTTTTGCTCCACTGTGCGGCGGTACTGTATATTCAATTTGATGTAGGCAAAACCTTTAAATTTATTGACAAGGGGAGTCTGCCAATTGTGAATTTTAGTTGCGGTACATAATTTTTTTAGTGAAAGCTCACCACCTGAGTATTAATTTGCCAAAGCAGAAATATGCGCTTTTTCGCCGTGTTCGAGAAAATCAACTTAAAAATATTAGCCACAAACCAACTACATTTTGATGAAAAACGCTTCCGATCGGCCGATAGCTCAGGCAGTAGCACGTCGGCTTCAAAGCCGGAACGTTATGTGTACGATTCTAGCTGCCTGCACTTTTCTTATTTTGTACTTATCAAAATGTTTGTAAATATAATTTCCTTCAGTAATCTTCAAAAATTATGCGAATAATTATTTTTTTAATCCCTTTCTTTTTGACGGGAAGACTGACTTTTTTGACCTTAGCATGTTTTTAGTGAAAAAATTTATTTTCTGTAAATTTTTTAAATTTTCTTCATAATCTTCACAAATTATATCAAAAGTGAGAAGTATGAACGAGGATTTCTAAACGGAAAATTGAAATTTTTCATCAAAATTTTCAAACAGAACAGTGACTCATTAAAGAAATATTCGCTTATGCGAATAACTACAAATGAAACACAATATAAAAAATGACATACAACTGTGAACAAATATTTCTTTGATGAGTCACTGTTCTGTTTGAAATTTCTGATTGAAAATACAATTTTGCATTTTTAAAACCTCGTTTATACATCTAATTTTAAATATAATTGGTAAACATTGTGAAAAAAATCAATGACACTTATAGAAAATAAATTTGTTCGCGAAAAACATGATATTTTTGAAAAAAGTCAGTTTTTATCGTGGAAAAAAGGAATTGAAAAATTATAATATGCAAAATTTTTGGAGAGTATCGAAGGAAATTATATTTATAAACATTTTGGTCAATAAATAAAATACATAAAAAGTGCAGGCAGCAAGAACCGATCATGCAACATTCCGACTACGAAGCCGAAGCGCTACTGTCTGAGCTACTGGACGATCGGAAGTGCTTTTTATCAAATTCTATTTGGTTTGTGGCGAATATTTCAAAGTTGATTTTTTCGTAAACGGCGAAAAATCGCATATTACTGACTTGGTAAATTAATACTCATGTAAAGGAACGTCCATTAATTACGTAAAGCTTCTTGGGGAGGGAGGGTGTCCGGAAAATCTTACGAATCCTTACTTGGGGGGAGGGGGTGAGTCCAAAGCATTTCTTACGTAAGTTTTCTCTTCCTAATTATTTTTCAAATATATGATAATTGAAACTAGTTTTGACTGTTATAATTACTTTTCAGACTATTGTACACATTGTTTTATTATTCTTTTTTATTGTTAATTCCATAGGTATCGTACATAGTGTCTTAAAATTCCTTTAAAACAAATGAGATCCATGGAAATTCTTCGAAATCCTATAGAAGCTGCGGAAATCCTCCAAAATTCTTTAAAATTCCGTGAAATCTTTTGAAATCCTTGAAACCGCTTTAAATATTATAAATGATTTCAAGGGATTTCGAGAAATTTTAATGTCTTTCAAAAGATTTTAATGGATTTAAAAAAAAAATTCAATGAATAACAAAGGATCTCGTAATACTTCGAAACATGTCACGGGATTCCAAGGATTTCAACCGATTCTCAGAGATTGTGAATGATTATAAGGGATTTTGAAGATTTCAAGCGATTTCAATATTTTCAAAATATTTCACGGCATCTCAAAGAATTTTGAGGGATTCCAAGGTATTATAAGAGATTCTGAAATATTTTAAAAGAAGTTACGGGATTTCAAAGAATTTTAAAGAATTTTAAGATATTTTTAGGGATTTTAGAGGATTATAAGGGATCTTTATCGGATTTCGAAGATTTCAAGCGATTTCAAAATATTTTCGAGTATCACTTAAAATCCTTTAAAAGCCATAAAATTCCTCGCAATCTCTTTGAATTCTTAATAATTTTTGGAAATCCTTTGAAATTTCCTTGATTCTTATGAAATCTTAAGAAATCCTCTAAAATCCTGGGATATACATTGGATTCTCTGAAATCTCTTAAAATTCTTCGAAATTCTGTGGAATCATCGAAATCGCATTAAATCTCTTAAAATCCGTTAAAATCCCGTAAAATCATTGGATATCTTTTTACATCGTAGGAAATCCTTT
>JAUMHM010000005.1:11493430-11509159 GCA_032362435.1 Melikaiella ostensackeni | reverse complement strand
ATCCCTTTAAATCTTCGAAATCCAATCAAAATCCCCTGATATCCTTCAAAATCCGTAAAAATACTTCGGTATCTCTTGAACTCTTTTGCTGAACCTTACCTGCCTTACCTGAACTCGGAAACCCTTAAAATAGTTTGAAATCGGCGAAAATCGTTCTTAAATCCTTAAAATCCTTAAAAGTCCGTCGAAATTCTTTGGTATCTGTTGAAATCCGATACATTTCTTGAAATCTGATTAAACTCCTTGGAGTCCCTGAAAGTCATGTAAAATCCGTGGGAAAATTGAGATTCTCTTTAAAAGTGTACTGGAAAATTTCTTGAAATTCTCAAAATCTTTTTAAATCACTTAAATTCTATGAAACCTCAGGCAATCCTTTGGAATCGTTTGAAATACCCTAAATTTTTTGTGATCTCTTAAAATCTCATGAAATCCCTAAAAAGATTTGGAAATCTTGCTAAATTCCGTACAAATTTCTTAATTCTTTGGAATACTTTGTGGTCTTTTGAAATGCTTCAAAATCCCTTGAAATATGCTGAAATCCTTTCAAATCTCTGAAAATCTTTCAAATCTTTTAAAATCCCTGGAAATCTTTTGAAATCTCATTCACAGTGAAAATAATTGATATATTGTTGATTCATTGAGTAAAAATATAAAGCCTTACGGAAGAAGGGGTGAGGGGGTCACAAAATTTGTATGAATTCTTACAATAGGGGGGAGGGGGTCTTAAATTTCAAAAATCATCCTAAAATAATTAATGGATGTTCGCTAATGAACTTCCGTTAAAAGAATTATGAACCGAAACTAAAAATCACAATTGGCAGTCTCCCGTTGTGAAACAAATAAATAAATGACGGAATCCATTTCAAATTTCCATTTCGGATTCTGTTGAGTTCTATGCGGGCTAAACCATTTTTGAGGTCCGGAGAATTTTTCTATTCCTAATAATATAATTTTCGAATTTCTCTTGTAAACGTAGCATGATATCACAAAAGTGCAAGAGATATTTTTTGTAGAACTTTTTTAGACCTGCAACCTCTTATCACAACACTTTTTGGTACATTCTGTTTCTGCCCAGAAAATTGAGAAATTTCGATTTCATGAAAAAAAATTCACTTGAACACAAAAATCGTTTAGCCCACATAAAACTCACAGGATGTCTTCCTTATAGAAGGACAAATTGCCGAAAAAATTGGCAAAAAATATAAGTGTGGGTTTTTCGTTAAGATCGACTTTTGACATTTTCAAACGAATCGTCGCCACTTTTGTTCATTTTCAACTCTATTTGAATTTTCCGACGGATATCGGAAGAGGACGGTAAAACTCATTAGAATCCAAAGAGAAAATTAGAATATCTAAATTAGATCAAAATCTATACAAATTTTTTAAAAAATTGTGTATATTTTTTAAATAGGCGTCAAAATTCAAATACTCGTAACTTCGTGAAAATTTTTTTTCTCAATGTGGAAAAATACGTGTCGTCTAATTTCCTCTAGAAAACAACATATTTTGTCGCTGAGAGATTCCGCGAATTCAAGTGGAGAACCTGTTTGAATTGAAATGGATTCAGTCAAATAAAATATCTTCGAACTCCAAACTCATTTGCTCGATGCCAGCAAACACTCCACAAAATCTACAGCAGACAAAAAAATTATATAATACAACAAAGAGCGATAATAATCCATTGGCACCACTCTAGATTCGTATCAGGAAGATCCGCCGATAAAAATAGTCTGAAGCTTCCGAAGGAATCTTTTCATTTACGACGACAATACACGCGATAAAGCTTGCAAATAAACAAACAAAGAATCGCTTATTTATCGGTCACTTAGCAGCTCAGGTATCAGTTGCACTTTTCGTTTCGGTGCGCGATGGAATACTTGGCAAGTCAATGCCAAGCATCTTTCTTCCATCGAACACTGTAAATTCCAAAAAAAAAACAAGAAAAAATCCAAACTAAAAAAAACGGACCGGATCATTCGTTTTGGGCCAAGAGAGGAAGTTATGCTTCGAGGCAGACCTACCTTTCGCCTTCACAAGCATCAGAGGATCAAGGAACAATTCAATCAAGATACAGTCAAATAGTATCAACCCTTACTAACTTCACTGAATTATTTCTCTTTCGGTTCTGGAAAAACCGAAATCAAGATTTTCCATTTTGAAACTTCTATCATCAATATTCAAATTAGAGGATCTGAAGGCATTTTTACTTGAGGGGCTGGATTGAAGTCTCATCGCTAACCAGATGGGCATCTTTAGCAAACTCTTCGGTGAGCAATTTAATTTATAAATCATTTTCAGGCCGTGCCTATGGCTACTGAAATTTTGGTACAAACAGCCGTATTTTTGGGTACGTGTATAAAGTAAATTCTGAGGTATACTCTATTGAATCTTCCATTTAATATCAAAATGATCCAATCTTGTGAATCAAAAAATCTACTAGCCCAATTTCACGATCTCATCAACCAACATTCGCGTTGATTTTTTGGCTGGATTTTTTGGCTCCATTCAAATCTCTGAAATTTCAAGTAAAATATTGCATTTCAAACAAAATAGATGGATTTTAATCCAAATAGATGAATTTTCAACCAGAAAGATGAATTTTCAAATAAGAAGATTAATTTTCTACTAAAAAAAGACGCATTTTCAACAAAATTCATGAATTTTCAAACAAATAGTTGCTCGGGCGCAAAAGTTATGCATTGTGAAAAAATTTATGTATAATTTTTTCCATTATGCATGACTTTTCTGCCTAGGTAAATTCAGTCAAAAAACACGAGTTTCCAACAAAAAAGTTGAATTTGCAACCAAGAAAGATTTTTCAGTCATTAAAGAAAATAATTTCATCCAAAATGAATTTTCATGCCAAGAAGATGATTTTTCTACGAAACAGTTGTATTTTCAACCTGAAAATATGAATGTTTAACCAAGAAGATTAATTTTCTACCAAAAAATACGAATTATTACAAAAAATACAAACAATTTCAACCAAACAATTTAATTTCCAACTTCAAAAAAAGATTAATTTAGAGCCAAAAATAGAATAGTTACATTTTCAATTAAGAGGATGAATTTTAAAATTAAATGATGAATCTTCAACCAAAAAAACGGATTCTTAACGCAGTAGTTCGACTTTCGACCAAAAGAGATTAATATTGAACAAAATACATATATTTTCAACCAAATAGATGAATTTTCAACTAAAATCAATAAACTCTTCAACAAAAAAAACTAACTTTCTACAAAATGGTTCATGTAGAAAAATGTAATGGTTGATATTTCAACCAAAAAAAAATTTAATTTTATATCTAAAATAATTGAACTCTACCAAGAAAGACGAGTTTTCAACAAAATAGTTGAACGTTTAAGTGAAAGAGATTAATTATCAATCAAAAGTGATGGCTTTTTTCACAAAATAATGAATTTTCAAACGAAATAATTGAATTTTCAACCGTGAAAGATGAATTTTTAACGAAGAACATTAATTTTCTACTAAAAAAGTAACATTTTCAACAAAATGTATGAATGTTCAACTAAAAAGATAAATTTTCTGTCAAAAATGAAAACTTTGAACAAAATATTTGAATTTTAAACTGAATAGTTGAATTTTTCATTAACAAAGATAAATTTTCAACAACGAAGAACAATTTTCAAGAAAATATTTAAATTTTCTACTAAATTGATCAATCTTCAATAAAAAAAATTAATTTATAACAAAGTAGTTCCACATTCGACCAAGTACTTGAATTTTTAATCAAAAGAGGTGAATTCTCCACAATTTTAATTTTATATCATAAAAAGTTGAATTCAAATAAAAGAGACGAATTTCCAAGAAAATAGTTTAATCCTCAACTAAAACCAAATGATTATTAACCAAACTTTCAAATTTTCAACCAAAGAAAAAACGATATTTTCTACAGAATAATTAAATTCTCAACCAAAAAAATGAATTTTCAAGCAAAAAAGATAAATTCTCAACGAAAAATGTAGTAGTTGATATCTCAACTGAAAACATTTCAAATTTGAAATAAAAAACAGTAGAACTCTACCAAAACAGAGGATTTTCAACAATATAGTTGAATACTCAAGCGAAACAAATTAATTTTCTACCAAACAGTTGCATTTTTAACTAAGAAGGATGAAATTTTCAACAAACGAGATGAAGTTTTATACCAAAAAGACAAATTTCCAACAAAAAAGTTGAATTCTACTCCAATAAAAATTTCAATCATGGAAGAAAAAAATTACAATCAATTATGTCGGATTTGTAAGCGAAAAAGACGAATTTTCAAACAAAACAGTTAAATTTTCATCCAAAAAGGATGGTTTTTCAACGAAATTGTTAAATTTTCAACAAGTAATTAAAATTGTCAACCAAATAATAAAATTTTCAACCAAAAATATTAATCCTCAGCCAAAAAAATATCAGTAGACTTTTCAATCAAAAAGGATTAACTTTCGAAGAAAAATATTTGGATTTTCTTCATGGGTTCTATTAATTCAGTTCGCATTTATGTTGAAAACGTGAAAAAGTGGGAAAGAGGGGAATAAGAGAAAGACTGTGAAGCCACCAGTAAATAAATGGGAATTTTAATAATTTATAGACTAAAGAATAATAGTTTAAATAAACATTGGAGTAAGTTCATTTTTAATACTTTATAAATATTATGTTAGAAAACTGGAAATTTTCTCTTCTAAAACTAATTCCATTAAGGTTCTACGTTTATTCAATTATCAGAATCTATACGCATGTTCATTCCCTAAGTTTATAAGATTTTAATAAGACTTTTTTGGGGAAAGGGGTTCAAAGCAAACCTCAAGGTATCTTACATGGAGTGAGGGGGGTGGGGGGTAAAAAATTTCAGAAAAACACCTTACGTAATTTGTGGATGACCACTAAGGTGTTATCAGACGCTAAAAGGTGAACATTGTCATTTGATACATATAAAAAATGTCAATATTCTCTTGTCAATTATAATTTTGATACCAAATCGGGATCATTTTAAATAACTAACAAGGGAAGCTCACGAGATGCGGGACGCCGATTCAACTGGAGATTAAAGGGTGAAAGAAGATCGAAATCTATTAGATACGTATTTTTTCTTTCGATACAATGAGCCTCAGTTTTCGAGATATCGAGGTTTGAGTATTGACGCTTAAGTGATCGACTTGCCCCTGAAAGTACGTAAAAATTCAACAACACGTATTTTTTCTTCCGATCCAATAGGCTTTAGTTTTCGAGATATCGAGGTTTGAATATATACGCTTGAGCGATCGACTTGCGACCGAAAGTACGTAAAAATCCATTGGACACGTATTTTTCCTTTCGATCCAATGGGCCTTAATTTTCGAGATATCGAGGTTTGAGTATTTACGCTTCAGCGATCGACTCGCCACTGAAGGTACGTAAAAATTGTTCAGATACGTATTTTTTCTTTCGATCCAATGGGCCTTAGTTCTCGAGATATCTAGGTTTGAGTATTTACGCTTGAGTGATCGACTCGCTACTGAAAGCACGTGAAAATCGATTAGATACGTATTCTCTTTTTTTCGATCCAATGGGCCTCAGCTCTCGAGATATCTAGGTTTGAGTATTTACGCTTCAGCGATCGACTCGCCACTGAAGGTACGTAAAAATTGATCAGATACGTATTTTTTCTTTCGATCCAATGGGCCTTAGTTCTCGAGATATCTAGGTTTGAGTATTTACGTTTAAGTGATCGACTCGCTACTGAAAGCACGTGAAAATCAATCAGATACGTATTCTCTTTTTTTCGATCCAATGGGCCTCAGCTCTCGAGATATTTAGGTTTGAGTATTTACGCTTGAGCGATCGACTCACTACTGGAAGTACGTGAAAATCGATTGGATAAGTATTCTTTCTTTCAATCCAATGGGCCTTAGTTCTCGAGATATCGAGGTTTGAGTATTTATGCTTGAGTGATCGACTCGCTACTAAAAGGACGAAAAAATCCATTAGATACGAATTTTTTCTTTCGATCCACTGGGCTGTAGTTCCCTATATATCGAGGTTTGAGTATTTATGCTTGAGTGATCGACTCGCTACTAAAAGGACGTAAAAATCCATTAGATACGTATTTTTTCTTCCGATCCACTGGGCTGTAGTTCCCTATATATCGAGGTGTGAGTATTTACGCTTGAGCGATCGACTCACCCCTGAAAGTACGTGAAAATCCCTCAGATACGCTTTTTTCTTTCGATCCAATGGGCCTTAGCTCCCTAGATATCGAGGTGTGAGTACTAACGCTTGAGCGCTCGACTAGCCACTGTCGAGCGTGACCACGCTCAAGCGTAAATACTCAAGCCGCGATATCTCGAAAACTAAAGCCCATTACATCAAAAAAATACGTATGTAATCGATTTTGATATACTTGCACCTTCTAAAGCCCCAGCGAAATCGGTATCCCACATCTCACGATCTCTCCATGTGAGTATCAGTCCACTGCAAATCTCTTTGATCCAACTTCAAGATAAAAGTGAACCCCCATGATTTTCTGTGTAGACACTCCCCTTGTTAACTTTTCAATTGATCCTTTGAATATAAAAAATATTTTTTAATTTCAGGGAAATACTTGTTGATCACCAATACCGCAAGTTGCGGCCTCATGATGGCCGTTGCGGATGTGATACACCAGCAAGGCGAAAAATTCAGGCAAAACCGCTCGACGAAAGTGGTTTCAATTTCTGCCAATAGATTGGAAGAAGAAAATGAAGAAGATAAAATTATCACTCTGTCCTGCAGAACTGAACATGACTTCACTCGTACGAGAAATATGTTGACTGTTGGTCTTCTCCAAGGACCATTTCACCACTATTTTTACAAATTTTTGGAAAAATCTTTACCCGGGACTAAAACCCTTTCGGTCTTGAAAAAAACTGTTGCTGACCAGATGTTGTCCAGTCCTACCTGCATTGCCATTTTTTTCTTTGGTCATGGATTTCTGGAAAGACGAAATCTCAAGGAAATCAATGACGAAGTCCAGCACAAATTTCTACATACATGGAAGGTACAGTTCTTATCTATTCATTAAAATAATTGATTTTTCTTACTATAATAAAAGAACCGACGGCAGTAGCTGGGTGGTGATTCTCGACTCGTCGAGATCTTGAATGTTGAGCACGGACGGGCGCGGTTAGCGCTCGGATGGGTGACCCTCCGGAATTCTCGCCTAGTCGTATTTTCACTGTGCTTAACTACTGTGAACGGGAAGTTTGACGCCGAAAACGAATGTGGGCAGTCGATACTATCGAATGCTCTCCAAACTCGTCTGTCGGTAACTGGCTGTGCTCGGGAGTTTTGGGTTTCTGCAGTTTTCCACTCCCCTGACTAAATGTTCAGGAGAATGCGAGTGCTTCTAATAAGGCTGCAGACGGTAGGAGGTATAAGAGATTGAAAAAAACCCACAAAATTGAGTATGTCAGGCATTGTTTGGAGGCTTATTATGAGAGTTGGAGTAATTGAGGATTATGGAACGGAATTTGAGCTTAAAGGTTTTAATGATCAACGATTTTTAGTCGGAGGGGGGATTTAAAATATGTAGAAACCCAAAAAGGGTATACATGAAGTAAAAATCTAATCTAATCTAATCTACTATAATAAAATAAGAAACGAAATTGATGAATTAATCATTTTTTAAGGTGGACTGGTGTTTCTTCCCTCCTGCACAGGTGGTGAACTTTTTATATATTCCTCTTCAATATCGTGTGCTTTATATCAATATGATGACGATGCTTTTTGACATTTTCTTGTCTTACGTCAAATATGTAAATATTTTTTGTATGCAATGAATTAAAATAATTTCGTTGATACACAGCAAATATGATTCTTTTTTCAGGAAGCTGAATTTACACATTGAGAATTGACTTTAACTGGATGGCAAATGACAATCTAAACACCCAGAAGAACAAATTTGAAAAATATGGTTCGTATTCTCCCTTTATCTGAATTTACCTGATTTTACAGACTGATTTTTACAAAAGCGAGAAGGGAAACTCAAAAGGAGGAACATTATTTAGCTAGTATCAGTACAATAAGACATAGCAAACAATATTTTTATATCTTTTTACTTGTCATCCTAACACTTTTTCTACCTCTACAATATTAAGCAGTCGTAGAAAATATAATATTTGTTTTGCAATTATTGTATAATTACACTCATATTATTAAAACAAGTCTAATATTAATTCTTCTTTTTTATTAACCAATCCCATTTTTTATCAAGATACAAGATTGAAGCGTTTGAGGTCATGTATCACTTATCCGATTTCTGCCTTGTTGACATTTTTTTCAAGAAACTCCCAAGGGGAGAGCGCCAATTATAAATTTTAGTTTCGGTTCATGATTTGGTTGATGGAAGCTCATTAACTGAGTAGTAATTTGCTAAAGCAGTAATATGCGCTTTTTCGCTGTTTTCGAGAAAACCGACTTTGAAATATTCGTCAGGCGCCAAATCGAGTTTGTTGAAATACAATTCCGATCGACCGATAGCTCAAGGCAGTAGAGTTTCGGCTTCATACTCGGAAGGCTGTATGTTCGATTCTTGCTAGCTGCACCTTTTTTTATTTATTGAAATGTTTTTAATTTAATCTCCTTCAATAATCTTTAAAATGTATGCAAATAATAATTTGTTATTGCCTTTTTTGCGGAAAAACTAACTTTTTTAACTTCATCATGTTTTTCGTGGACGCATTTATTTTCCATAAATGTTATTAATTTTTTCCATAATGTTTACCAACTATATTCAAAATTACAAGTATGTACGAGGTTCTGCAAACGAAAAATTGTATTTTCAATCTGAATTTTTAAATAGAACAATGACTCATCAAAGAAATATTTGTACACAATTGAATGTTATTTTCAATATTGTGTTTTATTTGTAGTTATTTGCATAGAAAACTTGAGAGAAAATATATTCCAGTCCAGGAAGCAAACATTTCTCTCATAAGTCACTGGTCTGTTTGAAAATTCTGATCGAAAATACAACTTTTCTTCTGAAAAACCTCATTCATACTCTAATTTTGAATATAATTCGTAAAAATCATAAGAACAATTCATTAAATTTATAGAAAATATATTTGTTCCTGCAAAACATGATAAAGTGAAAAAAGTCAGTTTTTTCATCTAAAAAAAGGCATTAAAAATTAGTATTTGCATAATTATTAAAGATTATTGAAGGATATTATATTTAAAAACTTTTCAATAAATAAATAATAATAAAAAAAGTTCAGGCATTGAAAATCGTACACGCAACCTTCCGGATATGAAGCCGAAACGCTACTGCCTGAGCTATCAGCCGATCGGAAGTGTTTTTCGCTAAACTTTATTTGGCATGTGGCGAAGATTTCAAAGTCGATTTTCTCGAAAACAGCGAAAAAGAGCATATTACTGCTTTGGCAAATTAATATTCAGGCAATGAGCTTTCATTAAAAAAATTATGAACCGAAACTTAAATTCACAATTAGCGGTCTCTCCTTGTTGAAATGTAGGCTATTAAATAAAAAATACTAAGGTAGGTTTATCTGGCCCGAAATACTTATAGTTACAAAAAAAAAATATTTTTGGAAAAAGGGCGAAAAAATATCGGTAAGGTAGGAACCAGCTAAGTGATATATGGCCTTAAAACTGCAACTTTTTTTTACAAATGAAATTACAAATCGTTTTATCACTGCATGGATTTTGCCATTCAGGCAGTGTCTACGTGTACCGAAAAAATCCGGTTGTTTATACTGAAATTTCGGTACAAACAGACGCTTTTCGAGTTCCTGCTATTTGTACCGAAAAAAACTTGAAGAAATTGAAAATTGAATAAAAATTGGAGTAAGTTGATTTAAGGGACAGTGAATGAATTCAAGAAGTCTTGATTCAAGTTGCCAGGATCTTCGGTTTAACATTTGGCGACAAGGGGATTATAAAATCGTCTATTAGCGCCAAAGTAGCAAATATTTCGCTGTTAACTTATTAACAAGATAAACATAAATATCAACAATGTACTGAAAGAGCCTTCGATAAGTCTTATCGCAATATACTTGACGCCAGGTGATTCTATCTTTCATCAAGAATCCAATCGACTGCAATAAAATTAAAATTATCTCTTATCTCATTATCTCTTGTCAATGAAAATATTTACAGCCGTACTGCACGTGCATCACGTACACATAATACACCCAACTCGGTTTGGGAATTTTTTCGTTGAAAAGTCTATTACATTCAACTCTCGATATACTGCGCCTCGGCTCACTGCGTCTCTAGAATTCTGCCAGCTCGCACTCTATGACGTGGGAATCCGGGGGACAGGGGGAGACGCGCGGCGACCTTGACGCAGTCACGCAGTACCGTAGCGACAAAGCGGTCAGCTCGCACACTCGCGTTCATATTTCGCATTTATTTTCAAATACACGCGGAAAATCCTCTTTTTATTAATTAGTTTTCATTATTGAAAAAGATGCTTCCTTTATGATAACAAAAATCTACATTTGTACAAAATACAGGTAGTTAATATTATATACACAAGAGATCCCATATAACAGCAGTTTCCCGGGTTGCCTTGCACTGGCCTTGCTTGTAAATCGGTATCCTCGAAACGTAAACAGTCAGGGCCGTATGAACTCGCTAAACACTGAGAAAGAACTGACGCATATGCTGACAGCTGATGGAATTATCCACTGCGGGTACTGCCCGCTTCTATCGCTCCGCTGCTGGTGGCGACGCGTTGTTGACACCGCCTGCCCACTGAGAAACTGCGTGGGCCAGCAAGTTCTAGGAATTGGTAAATCGAATGCGCTTTTATATGAGCTCTTGTGTATTCCTGCTGGAAATGGTTCATACGGCCCTGACTGTTCTCATTGTAGAAATTCTCGGAAGAGTCTCTCGGTCAAAGTAAGCAATGCCCGAGACCCGCACTAACTCGAGAGTTGAGTGTACTATTTTTTTTTATCGATTTCATCTCGTTTAAAAATTCTGCTGTTTTATTCATCTCTTTGGGTAAAAATGTAACAATTGTGGTTTTAATTCGTTACATTTTTGGTTGAAAATTATTTCTTGAATACAAAATTTAAAGATTCCATTTCTGGTTAAAATTTTCTTTTTAGTTAAAAATGCAACTATCTGGTTAGAAATTTATCTTTTTTAGTTGAAGATTTAACTATTTAGTTGAAAATTCATAGATTTTGTTGATACTTCGTCTTTTTTGGTAGAAAATTAAATTTTAGTCAAAAAGTCATCTTCCCGGTTAAAAATTTAACTATTTGGTTGAATATGGAACACTTTAGTCTAGTTTTTTTGTAAGACTCATCATTTTAGTTGAAACTTCACCCCCTTGGCTGCAAATCTGAATTTTTCGTTGAAAATTCGTTTGTTTTTAGGTTAAGAATTAATTTTTTGAACTGAAAATATAAGAATTCCATTTTTGTTCAAAAAACAATATTTTAAAGTGAAAATTGAACATTGCCGTCTTTTTTATTGAAGATTCATCTCTTTGTTTGAAAATTTAATTCCTGTGTTGAAAATTCGATTCAATTTCATTCGAAAATTAATTTTTGGAATAAGAAATTTAATTATTTTATTTTTGGTTAAAAATTTATCTTTTTTAGTTGAAAATTCAACTATCTGGTTAAACATTTATATTTTTTAGTAGAAAATTCAACTATTTGGTTGAAAATTCATGTATTCTGTTAGAAAATCGTCTTTTTTGGTAAAAAGTTACTCTTCTTGGTTGAAAAATCATTACTTTTTGGCTAAAAGTGCAACTATTTGATAGAAAATTAATCTGTTTTGGTTGGAGATGATATGCTCCTCAACTTTTATATGGGAAAAGTCTTGGATGGTGGAGGAGGTAGCTTAAGTGTATGGGTGAGAGGGTGGATCCGATGTTAGCGGAGGGAGGACAGAAAGCGTCTACGAGTGGGTGAGTAGTGGTGACGTAATGTGTCGTAGAGGGAGTGGGCCCCACGCTGGACGCCAATTGATAAGCTCCTCATTTTAGATGCTTTAGATGAAAGAAAGTTTTGGATAGTGGAGGAGGTAGCCGTATTGCAAGGGTGATAGGTGGTAATGTAGTGTGAGGTATGAAGCGGGTGCGTTCGAAAAAAGGAGTACGAGGGGGAGTGGAGGTGACGCAGTGAGTCGTGGGAGGGAGTGAGTCCCGTGATAACGGTCGTAACAGAAGGAATAGAAGGGAGTTGAGAAAGCGTTCAAGAGAGAAAAGTGTCATGCAATGTGTCACTGTGCGTTGTCGTCCGATAAGTGAAGTGAGGTTATGATTCGGCCGAGTGCAGCTGGTATGCCAACCGCATCAGCGGAACGAGTGACTGGTGTGCCAGTAGTCTCGTTGGATGGAGGAAGGAGGAAATGAAAGTAAAGATACAAGGGTTATGTAGGTATAATTAGTATTTCATTTTAGAAAATTCGATGTACAGCGGGTTCGCAAGCAGAGCGGATGATCAACCCTGGGAGTGAGAGAGAAGAATGTAGCGTTTGGTAGTCGTAGTGGTTCCTAGCCTAAGTGGATGGCCAACCCGGGGATTTAGTTATGAGCTAGAAGCGGTTGACCGGCCGTTAGTCTTTAGGATCGAAGCGGTTAGCCAACCCTGATTGATCTCGCCGTTTCGTCGTGAACGTGCCCTCATTTATCATTAGTCGCGCCTCCTGAGAGTCGCGAGAAGCTGACCGGAGTGAGAAGGAGCGAGTGGAGGGAGATGCACGCGTTCGAGCTTCGTGGGTGCTGCACACGTGGCTCTCATCTACACTCGGTTCTGCCACTCCGCCGGCGTGAGAAAAAACGTATCTTACTTATCCTGATATGGCCATACTTACGTGCGTAGGTATGTCCACATCAGGGCAAAGAAAGCTCCTTCCTTTTCCGCAATAGGGGTGTTTCGGCTAGTAATTCTCTTTCTCTCTCTCTCTCATTCTTCATATTCTAAGGTATAATTTCTAAAATGGTTGCCCACCGAATGAAGAAACATCGCCTGCGAGAAGGTTTTTGTTTTCAATATCAAAGATGTCTCGCTCTATGCATGTCGCGTATAACGAACACTTGATTACTTTGTTAAAAATCCGTCTTTTTTGGTTAAAAATTTATCTCTTTGGTTGAAAATTTAACTATGGTGTTGAAAATTCGATTCATTTTTTATTGGAAATTTATTTTTCTCAGTTAAAAGTGCAACTATCTGTTTAAAAAATTATCTTTTCTAGTTGAAAATTCGTTTTTTTCTTGTTAAGAATTAAGTTTTTGACTAAAAATGTAATTATTCCATTTTTGTTTGGAAATTAATATTTTGAATTAAAAATTGAACTTTTCTATTTGAAAATTCATCTAATAGGTTGAAAATTTAACTAGTTTGTTGAAAATACGTCTTTTTTGGTCGGAGATTCATCTCTTTGGTTGAAAATCAATTTTTCCTATCGAAAATTTAATTATTTCATTTTTGGTTGACAATTTATTTTTTTCAGTTGAAAATTCTTCCATCTGGTTGAAAATTAATCTATTTCGATTGAGCATTGAATTTTTCTGTTGAAAATTCGTTCTTTTTGGTTACATTCAACTGTTTTCGATTTCAAATAAGAATCCTGTTTGGTTGAAATATCAACTTCGTTGAAAATTTATATTTATGGTTGAGAATTCATATTTTTTGTTGAAAATTCATCTTTTTGTTTGAAAATTCAACTATTTGGTTGAAAATTCAACTGTTTTGTAGATAATTCGTCTTTGTGGCTTCAAAATTCAACAATTTCTTGGAAATCAATGTATTTTGTTGGAAAATTGTTTGTTATTTGGTTAAAATTTAACTTTTTGTATGAAAATTTAAGTATTTCATTTTAGGTTGGAAATTTATTCTTTATAAGCTGAAGATTCACCTATTTGGTAGAAAATTTATAATTCTTGTTTAAAATTCATCTTTCTCAGCAGAAAATTATTATTTTTTTCTGTTGAAAATTCGTCTTTTTTCGTTGAATTCAACCGTTTAAAAATTCGTTCTTCTTCGCTGAAAAGTAATTTTCTATAGTGAAGACTTAGCTGTTCCATTTTTGGTTGAAAACTTATGTTTTTTAGTTGAAACTTTAACTATTTGTTTGAAAATTCATGTATTCCTTTGGTAAGAAATTTATCTTCTTGGTTGAAAATTCATTTTTGTTGCTTGAAAATTCAGTCATTTGGTCAAAAATTCAACTATTTGGTTAAAAGTTCAACTACTTCACTAAAAAGTTTAGTTTTTTAGCTTAAGATCCGTCATTTTAGTTAAGAATTTATCTCTTTAGTTGAAAATTGAATTACTTCGTTATTCGCTCTTATTTTTATTAAAAATTAATTCTTACATTCTTATCAGAGAAGGTGTTAGATTTGTGTAAAATTTGACCTCTCCTGTTTTTATTAAATGTCCACGTTTTGAGACCCTCTAAACCCGAAAAAGAGGTTTTTACGAATGTGTCTGTCTGTGTGTATGCCTGTGTATATGCATGTCTGTGTGTATGCATGTCAGTCTGTGTGTATGCATGTCAGTCTGTGAACACGATAACTTTTGGAAGAAATAATCTATTGGATTTGCCTACGGTGCACTCCTTTAGTGTCAAAAACTGAAGGTCAAGTTCGTTAGCCAGCCATTTTGGATGCAAATTTAAGAAGTTGGAGCATTTTCAAAATTTTTGAGACCATCTTTTTTCAAGATTCAAGAATTATATGTACGGCTATTCGTTGTACTCAAAAAGTCGAACAATTTAGCTTTATGATTTTTTCGATAAAAAAAAATTATGAGATTTATAGCATTTTCAACATTCAAAAAAAAACGAAAATGAAAATTTTAAGCCAAACAATATATGATATGAAAAAAAGTCGGGCAAAGAAAAAAGTTGTTTCCTGAAAACCCTCCAAGATTGTCATATCAAATTTTTGAATTTTCTTGAAAAATCGAAAATTTAAATTTTGAGTCAAATAACGCGAGATAAGAAAAAAATTCAGATATCAAAACTATTGCTTTTACGAAGACCTATAAGCTTTTTTTCTCACATTTTTTGGTAGGAGGCATAGTTTGTTTTTTAGGCAAGGAAAATTATATTGGAATATTTTAATTTTAATTTTCGAGCTAAATGACAATAGATAAGGAAAGAGGTCAAAAGAGTAGAATCTGGGCTTTTGAGAAGTCAAATTTAGAAAATCGCGTAGAAAATCGAGCGCGATGAGAATGTTCTCCTCAAAGCCGATAGCGCCTTAAGTAAATAAATTTCCTTCTTCATTTGAAATCAAAAACGACTTTAGTCATTTGTACGTGAAGAACATATAACACCGAGCACGAAGCGCGACAACCGAATCGCGCGCCCTTGGCGCACTCAAACTTGAGAGCGAAGCGAGCTGCACGCCAAGCTCGCGATAAGAATGTGCCCGCGAAGCGGGGAGATAATTTTTATCTGAAAATTTAACTGTCCCATTTTTGGCTGAAAATTTGTCTTTTTCAGTTAAAAATTCATGTATTTTGTTGAAAGTTCGTCTTTTCCTCGTTTTTCCACTTACCCCCTTGATCGAAAAGTTTTAAGACTCGTCACTGTGTGGCGCTCTCGTTCGGCCGATTTCAATTCTTCTTTTTTTGTTGTGTTGGTAGAAATGTCATTGACGTTCTTTCAGATTTTCAGCTTGATAGCTTAACATTTATTGAAGTGACGCCGTATTGTGTACATCTATCTTTGTGTGTGGTTTCGATTTTTCACAAAAAAAAATGTCA
>JAUMHM010000005.1:11477455-11493330 GCA_032362435.1 Melikaiella ostensackeni | reverse complement strand
GTTCCAAGAATTTCTATGATGTAAACAATCAGGGGCAGGGCCGTGTGAGTAAACAATCAGGGGCAGGGCCGTGTGAACCAGTGCTCCTAATGCGGGCCCCGTGCGGCACTGCGCATGCGTAGCGAAAGGCGTCTGATTGGATGCTTTACGCGCGCTGTTTAAGCCGCGAAAAAATATTTGTTCTTATTTATTATAAATAATGGCTTTTCAACTTACAGGTTTATCCATTAGACTAAAATTAATTCTGAGACAAATTAAAAATAATTAAATCACTATTCTGTAAATGAAAAATATGCTCCACTAGAATGATAAATTATAAATGTTATAATATATATCATTATAATATATTATAAATATTATAATAATTTATAAATTATAGATATGATAAATAAATGAATTATATTTTTTATTTACAGAATAGAGATTTAATTATTTTAAATTTTGGTCTAATGGATTATTCTATAAGATAGAAAGTCTTTATTAATAATAAACAAAAAATTTTTTTTTTTTTGACGTTTTAAACAGCGCATGGGTCTTAATAAACGTTATCTTTGAAAAATGTTTGAAAGACCAAACATAACCTAAAAAAACTTGTTCTAATGGATGAACGATATACATTTAATTTGTCTGAGACAAGTGTAAACTAAATATTTAGCTGAAATGAGGAACAAATGTCCACTGTAGCCTGTACCCTAGGAAATTTGAGGAGAGGTGGGGATTTTAGATAAGGAGCGGGATTTATAAAATAAATAGAGCGGCTTATGTCTAATCTCATTTTTAAAAAGAAATTTGATTATCGAATTTACACCACTTTGTAATGTAAAACATGTTCGAATCAAAATAAACATTTTAAAAAATGAATGAAACTGAAACTAAAAACTGTGATTTTCATCAATGTTAGGAAAATTGGGCTTACATACGATATATAGAGTTCCATTCAAAAGCAATTTGATTATTACATTGGATAAAGACAAATATGAGAAACTGGACAAACAATGTGTAATTTACAAATTTAAATGTAGACAATGTGATGCTGTTAACATAGGGCAGACAAGGAGATCACTTAGAACACGGAAAGATGAACATAAAAATAATTTTCATAGAAGTGCAAGATATTACTCGGTCCTTACAAAACATAGATTTACACATGGGCATGACTTTAATTGGGGTGATGTTAAAATTTTGTATCATGAGAAAAATCAAAAAAAGAGAGAGATCATGGAAATGATATTCATTAAGAGGGAAGGTAACAAAGCTATAAATTTAAGAAGGGACCTGGCTTGATACAACAGAACTTCGGATGGAATCATCAATTGGATATAATGACGCTAATTTTATAACATAATTTGGAATTTTCAGAAATCAATTTCCAATTAAAGAATAAAAGGATCGGAATCTGGGATTTATTCAGAAAATTTTTCACGTATGTCAAAATCGCAATTTTCAAATTAATGAATGAAATATGTACCAAAAAACTAAAATTAATATCAATCATATGTTTGGTTGATAATTAATCTGTTTTAGTTGAGTATTTAACTATTCTGTTAAAAATCCGTCTTTTTTTGTTAGATTCAACTGTTACTGATTTAAAATTGAAATCTTTGGTTGAAATATCAACTATTACATTTTTCACTGAAAATTCTTTTTTTTTGTTGAAGATTGAACTAATTGGTTGAAAAAAAACTAATTTGTCGGTAATTTATTTTTTGGTTGAAAATTCGTCATTTAATTTGAAAATTCGTATTTTCGGGTTAAAAATTCAACTTTTGATACAAAGAATTTTGATTTAAAGCAGTATAAATCCAGTACTATAAAAGTTACTTTTACAAATAAAAAATTACTGTTCTTAAATTAAAATCCTGAATTTCTTGAACACATTCTTTAAAATTATTTATGATATTAAAATAGAAATAATCTACAAAATATTACCGTCACTCCGAAAGCGAAAGTCACGTGAAACTTTCACTTTATTCAAAAACAACAAAAAAATCGTATAACCACTTAATAAAAAAAAAAATTCAATAAAAATAAATATAAATTAAATTCTCTTCCATGCTGGTCTGATTTAAGAATTCAAAAAATAAAAATAAAAAAACTTAATTACACAATTTTTTTCATTACAAAAACTCTAATGACGTGGGGTAATAACCAATATCTACAGCAAAACGTCAAGAACACGCGAAAAAAAAGAAGCACTCTTTATCCAGTTTCCGCTAAAAATCAAGGTACTATTTTCATTCAGTTGAATGAATTAAATTTTTCTGAAGAATTTGTGACATAAATTTGCTCGAAGTCTTCACAGATTCATGTAAATATTAGGGAGATGTTGAAACGATCGAGGCTTATGGTTACAGTTTGACGATATCATGGAAAATGGAGTCGGGGCTGAAATTTCAAGAATAATTGTTTACCCGGTAAGAAAATCGTTCACTTACTATTTCATCGGGTGAAAGGATACCGAACTGTACCCGCTTCACCGTCCGAAGCGGCGCTTTGGAGTCGGATGTGGCCATTATCAATATCACTACAATCGATGACCATGAATCCGAGGACTTCTCTGCCGTCTATCGTTCTGCAATGTAGAAGTCAGTAGTGACAAGTGACGGATCACGGAGCGGGGAAGAAACGTTGTGTTCATGCAACGTTGCCAAGCTGTCAAAATTTCATATTCGCAAGGTGAATGGCCGAGCTTCAGTCTTTCTTTGCTTAAGCTCAATGCTGATTTGCTACAGCTGGACACGTGAAGCGGCAACCATGTTCTAACACTTTCGGCATGTCTTCCGCGCTTTTACTACAAAAAAAATTATTTATGCAATATAATAATTAAAAAAGGTTCTATATTTCAAAATATAATTTCGAAATTGTACGTGAGATGAAATTTAGAGAATTATAATATTAGTTAATTTTGTAATTAGTGATACAGGTGTGTTTTTATGAAAGCAGCTGCTGGACATTTTCAACTTTTTGACCAATCAGAAAGTGTAATACATTGTCCAAAGTAATTACATAATTTGTTGTAAAACGGATCGAAGGGTTTTTAATGAAAATTATTAAAGTGACAAACTGACAACAGTACAAAATGGCGACCTCCAAAACATCTAACACTTATAATCGACAAAATTGGGAAGATGCGGTAAGTATTTTATGAAAATATAATATTATTAAATTTTCTGAATCTAGTGAAATCTTCTGGTATCTATTTTTTTTTTGTATTTGTTTGCAGGAATTCCCAATTTTGTGTCAGACATGCCTTGGTGACAATCCGTATATTCGAATGGTAAGATTTTTCTCAATTTTTCATAAGTTTTGTCGGTTTAGGGTTTGTTAACCCTAGTTTTTCATTTATTGCATCACTATTAGTTATTCGATGTTGGAAATAATAAGATTATATTTATTGTAAAAGTACAAACTGAGGATATAAATGTCTTAAAATGCAGTCGTAAAGTCACAGTTTTATTACGTTTTTGATTATTTTCTCAGCTGTTCCTGAAATAAAATACAAACAAATTAGAAGTCGTCTCTATTATTTAATTAATTAATACTTATTTTTTACGAGGGACAGGGACCGCAAAACTTCATTTCTAAAATTCTCTGACTTTTCTGACAAATTTTTAATTTTCCCTGACCATTAATATTTAAAGACCCGAATTCTAATCTTGTAATATTTTTCATAAGGACTCTTTTATAAGTGGAATGAAACAATTGTAAATTTAAATTTACTATTTATTATTCTTGACAGTTATTAAAAGTGCCCCCTATAGAAATTTCATGACTTATGTAAGAATTTTTTTCAAAATCTCTAAATTCCCCTGACCAACAAAATTTTCTGACTTTTCCATGATTTCCAGGTTTTCCCTGACCTGCGTCATTATGAATAAGGAATCTTTTATAAAGGGAAAAAACAATTGTAAATTTACATTTTTAATTTATTATTCTTGACAGTTATTAAAAGTTCCCGATGGGCCGGAAGATATCGAGGGCCGCTCGCAGCGGCCATTAAAATAAAAAATAATTAAATCCCTTAAAATCTTGAAAATCCTATTAAAATCCCTTAAATTTGATGCAATACCTTGATACCCCTTGAAATATTAGAAAATCATTTAAAATCTATACAATCCGTTGAAATCCCGTAAAATCCCTGGAAAACCCTGTGAAATTCCATGAAATCTGATATTTCATGAAATCCTGGAAAATTTATTACAATACATTGAGAGCTTTTAAAATCCCTTAATATCATTGGAATCTTCAGAAATCTGATTAATCCATTAAAATCCCCTTTGAAATATTTTGAAATCTCTTGAAATCTTTTTAAGCTTTTGAAAATTCCTTGGAATCCTTGAAAATATTTAAAGTCCTTTAAAATCTTTGGAAATACCTTGAAATAGTAGAAAATCTCTTCATATCTTTGAAATCCTTTATGATCCTGGGAAATTCATTAAATTACCTTATTGAGTGTCTTTAAAATCCCATAAAGTTATTTCAATTCTCGGAAATTTAATCAAATCCCTTGAAATCGGTTTGAAGTTGCTTAAAAATTCTTTGAAATATTTGGAAATGTTAGAAATCCTCTGAATTCTTTGAAAATAGCCTTCTATGATATCCTGCCAGATCTTTTCAAATTCAGAATGGAATTTTGGAAACCCTGTGAAATCCCCTGAAATTTTTTAAAATCTCTTCAAATCTTTGAAATCTACGAAATGCCTTAATTCTTGTGGAATTCCTTGAAATTTATAGAAAAATTATAAAATGTCAAGAAATTCTTGATACATATTGAAATCCTTGAAAATCCCATAAAAATTCATTGAAATTCTCTGAAATCCCTTGATATCATTTAAAATACCCTAAACCCTTTTAAATCCTATGAAATCCTTCAAAATCCTTAAAAAGTTTAGGAAATTCTTTGGAATCCCATAAAAATTTCAAATCACTTGAAACTCCTTGAAATCTTTGAAATAATATCAAATCCCTTAATTAATTCTTGTGAAATTCCTTGAAGTGCCTTAAAGTTTTTAAAATTTCTTAAAACGTTTGAAAGCCTTAAATATTCCTTAAAATAATTAAAATCTTTGGAAACCCTATGGATTCCCTTCAAATCTATTGTAATCCTTTGCAATACTTTTCAAGTCCCTTGAAACCTGTTGAAATCTTTCAAATCTTTTGAACTCTTTAAAAAAAATTGCATACAACCGCTTTCAGGGTCGGTTTGCAAGACTTTTACCGGTCAAGTTGGTAAATCCCAGTCCGCTTATGATTTCCAGGTTTTCCTTGACCTGTGGCCACCCTGATTTTAATATAAAAATAGGTAATAATTTTCAATCATAAATTTATTTTCCAGATGAAGGAGAAATACGGCAAGGAATGCAAAATTTGCATGCGTCCCTTCACAGTATTCCGATGGTGTCCTGGTGCGAGAATGCGTTTTAAAAAAACCGAGGTCTGCCAGACTTGCAGTCGATTAAAAAACGTTTGTCAGACTTGTCTCCTCGACCTGGAATACGGTCTCCCAATTCAAGTCCGAGATGCAGCATTAAAAATCAAGGACGATCTGCCCCGTTCCGACGTCAACAAGGAATACTACGTCCAAAATATCGACAACGAAATTGGCAAGCTAGATCACACCACACCAGCTGGTTCCGTTGGAAAATCTGCAGCCGCTAGCGATCTTCTGATGAAACTCGCTAGAACGAGTCCTTACTACAAGAGGAATCGCCCCCACATTTGTTCTTTCTGGGTCAAAGGAGAATGCAGAAGAGGAGAAGAATGTCCCTATCGTCACGAAAAGCCAACAGATCCGGACGATCCTTTGGCTGATCAGAATATCAAGGATCGTTACTACGGTGTTAATGATCCAGTTGCGGATAAGTTGATGAGAAGGGCAGCTGCGATGCCGAAGTTAGACGCACCAGAAGATAAACGCATCACTACACTTTATATCGGAAACTTGGGCGAAGTTTTGACCGAGAAGCAACTTCGGGATCACTTTTATCAATACGGAGAGATTCGATCCGTAACAATGGTTCCGAGACAGCAGTGTGCTTTTATTCAATATACACAAAGAAGTGCTGCAGAAGCTGCAGCAGAGAGGACATTTAATAAGTTGATTTTGGGAGGCAGGCGACTCACGATTAAATGGGGAAGGTCTCAGGGTCGGCAGACAATATCAGCCGCAGAAGCAAATCGAGAATTGCTGGAACCTGTCCCAGGATTGCCGGGTGCTTTGCCACCTCCACCAGAAGCTATGGGAAATAACTTCTTTAATTTGCAGCCCACACCAGGTATGATGCCTCCGATGATGATTCCACCGCCTCCAGTTGCACCGCCTTTCATGTTCCCTCCGCAAATGGCAGCAGCAGCTGCTGCAGCGGCAGCAGCAGCAGCAGTGTCGCCTATTTTCCCGCCAGGAACGACTCCGATTCACTATCCGAGTCAGGATCCTTCGAGGATGGGAGCCTCGCAGGGAATCGGGAAACCTTGGCCAGAGGAGTAGACTTAGTTCATTGTAGAAGATTTTAATGTAAATATGAACTTTGCATAATCATTGATTTATTGAATTTAGAATCGAAATATAAATTTACTTATTGGAGTAATAATTATGGTAATAATTATTAATTAAATAATCGGGAAGTGTAGGTAAGAATCGAAAAGAAAATTTTGTTTCTTTTATTGCCGACATGAGTATGAGTACTAGTTTAATTTTAAAGGATGTGTGTTTTTTTTACTACTACAACGCGTTTTATTTTAAGAATAGAAAAATAATAAGATATATCAATGAAAGAAAAGTGTTATTTGTGTATTTATAAAAGGAGTTGACATTACTAAGTACTTGTTTTCGATTTTGGTCTTTAAAATTGAATCCTTATTTTAAATTTCATGCATTGAAAATTTTTAAAAAAAGTACAAATCATTATTTAGTGATTTAATCAGTTTTTGGCGATTCTTTATTTTTTTATTTTAATTGAAATCAATGTAATTCTTTAATAAATCTAAGTATCGCATCTGTGTATGAGTCGACGATAAAAATTAGAGGATTCTCCTTTAAACAAATATAAAAAAAATAAAATAAAAGTTATTTTGTGTATTTTTTATTCTCACAAATGTAAAGTCAGGGGCGGAACACGAATAGATTAGCCCATTGCTTCTTGGTTGTTTGCTAAACAATGCTTCCTATTTACATCATTCGATTCTGAAATAATTGAAATTTTTAAAGAATGAAACATTTTATACATTTTTTCACAATTGAGAAAAAAATAATGATTGGGGCCTTGCTTTGGCCCATGAGCTTGAGCTATCAATTCGCGTTTGCGTGCGTGCGTTTGTGTGATGGAGTACATCTTTTTGGTAAGTGAATTGAATTCATGTCATTTTGAGAAGAAAATATTTAATGCAGAAGTAATACTTAGCCACTTTTTAAATCTTGAACAAATTACAATCTTCATAGAAGTTTTATGCTTCTCATTAAAACCGATTATTTCAAATCTGGCACTTTATAGGTTAGGTTCACAAAAGGATATATTGTAGCTTTATTGATCAGGCTTTAAATATTTTAATTTATTACTGTCTTGAAGTTATGAACTATATAAATGAAAATGGATTTATTCACTTTGTATTCAGTAAAAGTATATTTCACTGATTATTTGTGTTCTAATGATATAAATTCAAAATTTCTTGTTCACACATCCAATCAGAAGATAATATTATACATGATTACTATATTTTCTTTTTTTTTTTAAATAAAACTTTGAAGTCTTGTAAAATTTTATATTGTAAGAAAAATATTAAAAAGTATTTAAGAATTTTAAAAAGTGCTTACATTTTTAACAAGTTTTACCTATTTACGTATTTAATCTGAAATTGTAAACTAATTTTTGTAAAAAATTCATTTCATTTTATCGGTAGGCTTTGAAACGGAGAATAAAAGTTGTTTTTCGCCTACCTAAGTTTTCTAATCGAATTAATGATATTCCAAGTATACAGAAACATTCATTATCTTAATTTTAAAAAAAATTGATTCATCACGTTTTGTTCGCTTACTCTTCATTTACTTCGCTACTTTTAATTTTCGTTTACTCTGTTCAATCCTTTTAGAATAATTTAATGTTAAAATACTGAAACTTCTTTTCGCTTTATAGTAGGTTCTAAGTTTTTTCTTAATTCTTCAGAAAAAATTTATTATTGTGTTCCTTATTATAGTTTTTATTCTAATCCTTAAATTTTCAGATTGTAAAATTATGGGGAAGACAGTTCACAATACATATGCAGCGAAAAAAAGGCAGGCGCAGAGAATAAATGCTTTAAGAAGAGAGCGAATTGAAACAATTCGGAAAGATCCTGTGAAACATGCTATCTACCTTGCTAAAGAACGAGAAATATATCATAAAAGAAGAAAAGAGGGAAGGTTGTTACTTATTCAGGATTTAGGAAAGAAAGAAAGAAAGAAGAAAAAACAAGAAGATGAAAAGGTATTACTTACGCAAGATTTTGAAAAGATAAAACAAGAAGAAGAAGACGATGGAAAGGTATTACTTATGCAAGATTTAGAAAAGGAGAGGCAAAAAGAAGATGATGAAAAGGTATTACTTACGCAAGATTTAGAAAAGATAAAACAAAAAGGAGAAGATGGAAACGTATTACTTATGCAAGATTTAGAAAAGGAAAGGCAAGAAGAAGAAGATGAAAATGTATTACTTATGCAAGATTTAGAAAATAAAAAACAAGAAGAAGATGAAAAGGTATTACTTACGCAAGATTTAGAAAAGAAGAAACAAGAAGAAGATGGAAAGGTATTACTTATGCAAGGTTTAGAAAAGAAAAAACAAGAAGAAGGTGAAAAGTTATTACTTATGCAAGAGTTAGAAAAGAAAAAACAAGAAGAGCAAAGTAAAAAGAATAGTACAGTTGAGGCGCAAAAAAGGGATGAGGCGCAGAGAAGGAATAATGCTTTACGAAGAGAACGGGTTAGAAAAATGCGTGAAGATCCTGTGAAATATGCTCTCCACCTTGCTAAAGAGCGAGAAATATATCATAGAAGAAGAAAAGAGGGAAGGTTGTTACTTATTCCAGATTTAGGAGAGAAAGAGCGAGAAGCGCTAAGAAAAAGGAGGCAAGAAGCTGGTAAAAGGTATCGTGAAAAAAAGAAGATGGAAAGAATGAAAGAAAAAGAAGAAAACGGAAAACTTATGCAAGATTTAGGAAAGAAAAACCAAGAAGAGCAAAGTAAAAAGAATAGTACGGTTAAGGCGAAAAAAAGGGATAAGGCTAAAGAACAAGAAATATATCACAGAAGAAAAAAAGAGGGAAGGCTGTTACTTATTCAAGATTTAGGAAAGGAAGAGCGAGAAGCTCGAAGAAAAAAGAACAAAGAAGCTGCTAGAAGATACCGTGAAAAAAAAAAGATTTCTTCTATGAGTACTAATAACATCCCGTCTGAAGTAAGTATATGTACCAGAGCAAAATATAATTTGTGTTTTCACGAGAGTTGAACATTTATTTATTAATGTTATTTAATTATGATAAATTATAGTGTTTCTAGACGAAAATAATTCTGCAATACTTTTTTTAATCACAGATTATGGAAGTCTTCACAGATAAGTTGAAAACAGTTATATTTTTTATTTATGAAAAATTATATGAATATTTTAGTATTTCAATTTTATTTAAACTTTTCAAATTGTCTTTTGATATTTATAAGGTTGCCAAATTTTTTTATGAATACATTTCAAGCACATTGTTCCACTTTCAAAAAAATGAATCTCCTCTATAAATTCTCGAACCTGTGGTAATTTACAGTATTTTTCATTGTTACCTTCTCCAGTTTTATTTTACCGAGAATATTCGAACTTTTGGTCAACAACGATCATAACAACTCACAAATTTACTTTATAATTTACATATAACTTGAATATAATGTATATCTGGATATATTTTGTGTTTGAATTATAAATTATAATAATTTATATTTATTATAATTATGAAACGGTTGTTAAATTTCGAAAAGTGAAATCAAATGAAATGGACATCGAAAATATTTCAAAATTCAAGGTTAGTTTTAGAAAAATTGTTTAATAATTATAGAAAATCTATAACCCGGAAAAACAGAATATTCCTGATGAATGGAGTTTTAAAATAATAGTAACGATTAAGACTTTGTAAAATACAATTATAAAAATTTGAAGCTGTGCATAACCTCAAACTTTTAAGGGGCAATGTTTATAATGTTTTTACCTGGTTTTTGCACCTTACGTTGCTAAAATTTTCTATAATTTTTTCGCGATTATAGGAAATTTTTCTCCAAAATATCAAGATTTTTATGTAGTTTCATATGAGTAGTCTAAAGTAAATCATTTATTTTTTGTTTCTGTAGATTTTGCATTAACAGGGTGAACGCTGGATCGGGAATTTTTCGAGACCGGGAAAAACCGAGAAATGACAGTGAATTTAGTTTTTGGCCGGGAATTTTACAAATTTTTAGAAGAAAAGTCTATACAATCACTTGAAATATCCCAAATTTCATATCACATGATATAAAACAATTTAAAATGAGTTTGATTTTATTCCTTTTTTAATGTTACGTACAATTGTTAAATTTTTCAATTATGAAATCATTCAGTTTACAATGCGTAATTCTAAAATCTTTTACTTTAAAAATGTTCTATTTTAGTTCTTCATTTTCAAGCGAACATTTGCGATTCAAAGAATTTTAAAATGCAGTTTTGAATTTCGATAAAAAGCATTTTTAAATTGATAATCTATAAATATAAATTAATTAATGGCTTTACAAAACAATTCTGAATCCGTTCAAAATTAAACAATTTACATGTTTTCACGATAAAAATAATTAAACTGTTTCAATTCGAAAGCCTTAGTAGTTAAATAAGTGTAAACTTCCGATTGAAACTTTATGAACTATTTTCAATTTTCAAACAATTTCAAATTAATAGATTCATAATCAAACGCTCTTATTCAATTTCAAATCCTATTGAAATATTGTTTCAGTCTAAAATATTCTATTTTCAAACCACTCAATTTGAAATTTTTTAATTGAAGAAAACAATTTATCAAATATTTAGGAACTTAGACTTTGAACGTTACAATTTTAATTGTTTCATTTTTAAACTTTTGAATTTGCAAATGAAAGTGTTGAATTTTGATTTATAAATAATAATCAAACCATTATTAATTTTAAACGAACTAAAACTAAAATAATTTAACTTTTAATTTAAAAAGTTCCAAGTTAAAAAAAAAACAATATCGTTCAATTTTTAATGTCTATAACTTAAAATTGCTTGAGATGATATAATTTTGAATACTTACAAATTTATTGATTTATTCTTAATTTTAGAGTACATATTGAAAATGGTAGAGTGGATATATATTTTTTAACCAGAAAGCTTCAAATTTATGAAAGTTAAAAATGTAAAATTTTGCTGTTTAACTGCACTTAATTTTAAATTTTTCAATTGAAATATTTTTAAATCTTTTGGAGTCTTTGAAATCTTTCTGAAATCTTTAAAATCTTTGAAATCTTTTGGAATCAGTGAATTCTTTGTAAAATATTTAATAACTGTGTTAAATTATTGGAAATCTATTGAAATCTTTCTACAGTCTTTATAATCTTTCCGAAATCTAGAAAATCTTCTGGAATCTGTGAAGTCTTTTGGAATCAGTGAAATCTTTGTAAAATGTTCAAAAACTTCGTTAAATTATTTGAAATCTATTGAAATTTTTGCAAAATATTTAAAAACTTTGTTAATACTTTTGAAATGTATTAAAATCTTTCTGAAATCTTTAAAATCTTTGCGAAGTCTTTGAAATCTACTAAAATATTTTGAAATTTTCGAAACCTTTGTGAAATTTTTGAAATCTTTATGAAATCATTGAAATCTTTGTGAAATATTTAAAAACTTTGTTAATTCTTTTGAAATCCTTGAAATATTTCTGAAATCTTTAAAATATTTGCGAAATTTTTGAAATCTTCTAAATTATTTTGGAATCTTTGAAATCTTTTGGAATCTTTGTGAAATCTTTGAAATTGAAAATTGTTCAACTGAAAAGTATCAAAAGCTTCCATTTTGTACGCCTAAATTATTGAGCATTTGAATAAAAAGTTTCTAAATTAAAATTTGTTTAGTTTTAATTTTTTGAAATTTCAAAATTAAAAAGAGTTTTGCTTTAAGTGCCTTAATTTGCAGTTCAGTTTTGACTTCAAATAAAAATATTGTCAGCTTTAAGAGTTCGACTTTTTCAATTTCAATGACCATAAACAATTTTCGCGAACCGGGAAGTGACCGGGAATTTTTTTCCTCGATTAAAACGACCAACCTACCTGTAAATAATGATTTTCCTCTCATTTTTTCGCGAGTATATGAAATTATTAAAGGAATTATTATAGGAAAGTCATTGCAGAAAAAATCAGCATAGGAATAAATAATATTAAAATGATGATTACAGAAACCAGAAAGTAGAGAAACTGTAAGTAAATGATTTACTTTAGACTACTCATATGAAAATACATAAAAATTATGATATTTATAAGAATTAATCACGTGTTAAAGATCTCTGTTTAACAACGCGATAATGAAAATTAAATACTATCAGCATATTTTTTTATACATTTTTTTTGTAAAAATTAATAATAGGATTTATATTTCATTATGCATTGTTAAATAGTGCTGCTTAAAGTGTGATTAATCCTCATACATATCGAAATTTTTATGTACTTTCATATGAGTGGTCTAAAATAAATAATTCATTTATAATTTCTCCATATTTTGCAACAATTCTTTCAATATTTGAATATTATTTATTCTTATACTGATTTTCCTTTAATAATTCCTATAATAATTTCCTATAATCGCTAATTTGTTTGTATTTCCTTGAAAATGATGTTGAATTAACACCGAAACGTTGGTAGATTTTGGTAAATGTTTTTTTAATGGAGACATTTAAGAGGGTTTTGTCAAAACTTGATCGTTGGACTCTTGTTTTTTTTTTTTTTTTAATTTCCAAGAATTTCGTACTTAAATTTGAATGTTTGACGTTGAAGAATTTTAATTTTGATTTATTCTGAATTTAATTTCTTACTGATTTTCCTATACATTTTTTTTTGTAAGGGTAGATTACGTTAGCAGTTCATGGTATACTCTGCACATCTTTGAAATGAAATTTTGCTTTCAGATTTTACCAAAAGAGGAAGAAGCCTCATGGAACAGTATCTTCATCAAGTCTGAGCCACTCGAATACGAGTCAGAGGACGAAAAAGTGAACTTGAATGGGGAAAAGACCCAGTCAAATAATCTCTCTAACGAAGCCGACCATGATCTTATCAAAACTCAAGCACATACTTCTATATCACCTATAAAAATTATGAAAAAACTCCACTATTGTCATCAATGCCAACGAGAGTATAAAACTGCACAAAGCCTAAAAAGGCACATAAAAACTCACGCTCTCGTGAAAGGCCCCAAAACTCAGCCAAAGAAGAAACATATATGTGAAATATGCAACAAAGGTTGTGCATCACCAAGCAAGCTTCAGTCCCACGTTCACACGCACCTACATATTAAGCCTTTCGAGTGCGATATTTGTAAAAACCGATTCAGAAGCTATTATACTATGAAATACCACGTAATTGCCCATATGGAACTTGGCGGACTTTACAAGTGTTCAGTTTGTGCAAAACGGTATACTAGATCCAACCGTTTAAAGGACCATATGCTTTCCCACTCGAAAGTTAAACCCTTTGAATGTGAAGTTTGTAAGAAGGCTTATTTAAGAAAGAATGATTTAAAGGTTCATATGTATACTCACGATGAGAGAAAAGCTTTTCATTGTGAAATTTGCTTCAAAGGCTTTAGCACGATGTCTTATCTAAAACTTCATAAAAAGCTTCACTCGGATGACTTTTCTCATGTGTGTAACGTTTGTGGAAAAAGATTTTATAAGATAAGTTATCTTAAAATCCATATGAATCGCCACACGGGGGTAAAACCTTTCGAGTGCGATGTTTGTAAAAAGAAATTTCCAAGTCGAGCTTCTATGAAATGCCACGTAGTTGCTCATATGAAAGAAGGAAAATCCCACGAGTGTCCTGTCTGTAAAAAATGTTTTAGAAAAGCATCCATGTTGAAGGAACATTTGCGACTCCACTCGGGAGTTAAACCTTACAAATGCAAAGTTTGCGAGAAGAGTTTTATGAGAAAAGGTGGTTTAACGCAACACATGCTGACTCACGATAAAAAAAGACCGTTTCTCTGTGACATTTGCCATAAAGATTTTAAGACGCATGGTCATCTAAAAATTCATCAAAAGATACATTCAAGCATTGTAGATTCGTTTCTTTGTGAAATTTGCCATAAAGGTTTCAAGAAACTTGGTCATCTCAAACTTCATAAAAAGGTACATTCGAAGGGCAATACAGATTCTCAGAAGGCGAAGGACGAAACTGTTAGTATTGTGAAGTCTGAAATTAGGAGTGAAATACAAGAAGAAGATATCAATTTGCAGGGCCAAGAGATGATTGTTCCTGAAAAGATGACTGAAAGTGAAGAAAATAATCAAGATCAGACTTTAATAGGGGCAAAAACAGATTGTATTCTGAAGACTGAACTTAAGCGGGAAATATATGATGACGAGGATAAACATTTGCAATGCCAAAAAAGCAGAAACCTTATCACGAGTGGAAGTGAAAATTCTACTTCATTTTCTATAAAAAAGGAACCTTGTGATATAGTAGATTCAAATCCCGAAATCGAATTTCAAGATATAAAGATAGAACCTTAAGTAGAATAGATTGCGTGTAATGTAGAGCTAAAGTTTATTTATTTTGCACACAAATTTTGCAAAAATTTGTTTTCAGTCAATGAGTTGCTGATTTTTGTAAGGTCAAAAGGCGTATTAAATGTTTAGCATTAGTTTTTGTAACTTTTCAATAGACAGTTTATTATTTAAACAAAAACTGACTGAATCTAATTAAGTTTAGATCCTTCTTATTAAGTTAAAATACATGAGAAAACATAAAAGATAAAAATAAAATATATATATAAAGTTTGCATTAAATCAAACAAAATTTTTTTTCGCATTGTGTTCGCATCTAGATTATTTGTGAGTTTATGCTCAGGAGTAAGTGATGTCAGACATGCAATTATATGCAAGATAATTCGAAAACTAAACACTAAAATGGATTTTTTATAGTAGATAAACATAAATGATAGATGGAGAAATGTTCATCTGCTATGAAAAATCCATTTTAGTTAATACTTTTTGAATTATCTTACAGTAATATAACTGCAAATTCCGACATAACCGACGTCAAGATACCCTCTTGACCGTAAACCACAAGAAATGATTTTGTAAGTTGTAACAAAAAACAAAACGAACAAATAATAAGTTTAATCTTTATTTAGTGATATTTACTTAACATAAATATTGTGTGGAAGTCTTGCAGTTGAAATATAAATCAGTTTGAACAAGGTTGTTAAATATTGAAACCTAAAATGAATGGACAACAAAAATACACATCTCGCGTAACTGTGCCGCCCGTTCTTGTACCGACTTCACGGTTGTTTACGCTTGTTGAATGCTTCAGCCCCCCCCCCCGAGCGCCCCTTGACACCCTGTACTCAAAGTCTTCGCTCGGGCAGTCAGCGCCGTATCCGAAGTTATTTATATCGCGACTTTCTGGGCATTTACTTTTGTACGTGTGCCGGGTTCAGAGACTATATATTAGCGGTCCTGAGTGTTTACTCACTAGTCGCTCTAAATCCGGTTAAAACTAGATTTTAATAGCCCTCGTTTCCCCTGATAGCACGGAACGTTCCGGGAACGTTCCAGGAACTAGCCGCTGGGACTTTCGGAACGTTCCAGGCACGTCGCTGGGC
>JAUMHM010000005.1:11466024-11477355 GCA_032362435.1 Melikaiella ostensackeni | reverse complement strand
CCTGAGGTGAATTTTTTAAATAACAGGTAATTAAAATCAATGACTTGCATTGGACTCAAATCTGAACTTCTAAACTTGATTATTTTAATTTACTATCTTTTAATACAGTCATCACAGTATCTATTGGAGTTAGAAAAGGTCAATAAGTGAATTCTTTTTCGAAAATAGGTGACGAATAGGTGACCGAAAAAAATATTGTATAAGTCAAATAAACATACAAGAAGTTGCCCCTTTTCCACGTTAAATCACGGGGAAACTTCATGGTCTTTAACCGATATCTCTCAAATTTTAAGATTATTTTTTTTTGCATTCGAGCAAAACTAGAGGGTGAGAACAAAAAAAATATGAGACTGAAAAATAAAGTCCATCCTAGTAGCCATCTAAGACTCAGAAATAATTACAACTCATTTCCCGGGCATTAGAAAAATGTTCCCGATCATTTAAATTTTAAAATTCAAGCTCTCAAAACTGAATTTATTATTTGAAGTACCAATTCAAATAAGAATATCTAAATTTACAAATCTAATGCGGAACAATTCTACATTTAAACTTTGAGGCGTTTGAAATTCAATACAGAAAAAAATTCAAATTGAACATTAAAACTCTGAAGACTATTCAACTGCTAAGATTGTGAATTTTAAATTGACTCATTTTTAAATAACTTGAGAAGGTTTCAACTGGAAATTGTACTCATTTATAAATTTTTTATTTGAAACTAATATATTTTTAACGCTTTCGATTTGATTATTTGACCTATTGAGACTTTCAGTTGGAAATTGTACAACTTCGGACAATTTAAATTTCACATAAGACGGTTTTCAATGCAAAACATTTTTAATTTTTCAATATGAAAATTGTTTGTCATTGAACGGTTCATATTTGAAATTGTTCCTTGCATTCTGAAATAAAATTTAATTATATCATTTTGCAGGATTCAATTCATAATTGTTCAATTTTACTTGTTACTATAGTTTAAAATTGTGCAATTTATAAAGTATCAAAGTAAAATGATGAAATTTTTAGCATCTTCAATTTAAAATCATTCAACTATGAAGGATTTCAAATGAAAATTGTACAATAACGTTTAAATTCAAATTTCTTAAATTTTGAATGCTCCAAATATAAAATTGTTCTATATTAAAAATTTTAATCGGGAATTTTTTTAATTTCATGGTTTGGAAATAATAGTTTTGAAAGTATTAATTAAAGGCTTTAATTTCTAATTCTGAAACTTTGAACGATTTCAATTTAAAACGAAGCAATTTCGAAAGTTTCAATCTCAAATTATTCAACACTTATTAGGACTTTCAATTTGAAATAAAGTTGCAGAAACTTGAAGGTTTCAATTTAAAAATCTTGACAATTCAATTTCTTCTTAAATATCGAAGACTTTAAACGTAAAATTCCTCAACTACTAAGCTTTTCAATTTGAAACTGTCCAATTTTTACTACTTGAATTTCAAATTATTGAATTTGCAAAAATGTGATAAATCTATATATAGATTCAAACAACAATTATTGAATTTAAAACACTATAAATAGATTTTGAATATGTACTTTGATTACAAAATTCTTCAACTATTAAGACCTTCATCTCTGAAATATATACCTTTGAAAAATTAAAATTTTGTATCGAACAATATTGCATATGTACCAAATTGAAAATATTAAATTGGAAATCCTTTCAATTTGAACCATTCAAAATGGTATATTTTCAAATTTTTAACCTTCTGATTCCTTTAAATCTTTCAAATTCACGCTTTCAAAATTAAAATTTTTACAATAATTAGTCTTTAAAATTCAACACTTCAAAATTGGAAGTTTTTGAATTTATAAGACTACCCACTTGCTTGAATAAGTGCTACTGAAACTATAAGAATTAAAAAATTTCCAACCAGAAAATAAATTCTTCGTCATTTTCCGACTTTCTCTCAGTCTCAACAAAATTGCAGCTCATTTTAGCTCACGCGAATTAACTCCAAGGAATTTTAAATTGCAATTTTAAATAAAATTTTAGTTTTTCAACTGAAAAAAGGTGAAAACGTGACAAATTTTTAAAATAGGTGAAGTAAGTGACAAGTTATGAAATAGGTGACAAAAGGTGAATGGGTGACACTCTGTGATGACTGTTTAATATCATAGTTCTGAAACAGTGAACCCAAATTCATCTCAAAAACTTACCTTCATATTGGGAGCTTGAATGCGCTGAATCGTATTCTGGAGGTCATTAATAGATTTATTCAACTTATCAAGCGCCTTTTTGTAATCGTCTTCGTCAATATCTTTTAGGCGGTCCGAAAGAGATGAATAATCAATCGTGATTCGACTTTCCCGCTCATATTGTTGCTGTGTACTCAAGTTGGAATCGTTAGTTGTTTCATTATTTACAGTCGTATCTACCGCAATATCTTCCATGTTCCCGTGAAGCATCGGAATCGCAATGTCCTCCATCTAGGATTAAAATCAAAATTTTATAAACACATTCTTTATAGTCAAATCAAAATTAAATATATAATAAGTTTATTGGCATCGTATTGAAGTAAGAATAATTATTCGAACCTTGCAATTCATCAAAATATTGTGGCGATCAGATTTCCTCTGTTCAATTTTATTCTCAACTGAAGTAAGTTGCTTTTGTGCAGCTAGAATATCTTTAGCGATTGCTCCGATTTCCCGCCGACTTTTTCCAATTTCTTCCTCTTTTGCATCAACTTCCATCTTCTTTGCATTGCGTTGCGATTTTAGTTTCTCAATCTGAGTCTCGTCGTTCTCCATCTCTGCTCTTTGATTTGATTCTGCTTGTTTTGCTGATTCCAATTTATCTTCCGCATCCTGCACTGCGCGTTCCCACCTCAAAACATTGCCTAAAATTTTGTATAGTTTGTGAATTTTAGCTTAGATACAATTAAATTAGAATAAAATATACATGGAAGGTTTGATTTATATAATTTTTATTTAAACTCACTTTCTGTGTCACGCTGCTTTTCAAAATCCAACTGATTGTAGATACGATTACACTGGTTCTCAAATTCCATTCTCTTCTTCGCTCTTTCTTGCTGTGATCTAAAAATAAAGAACGTTAGTGACTAATGTTAATAATTTATTGTTTTTATTTGTGATACCTAGGAATTTTATTTACATCAATTCTCTCTCTTCGTATTGACGGATATTGGAAACCCCGATCGACTCGCAGAAGCTGGCAAATACATCATCCTCAACGTTGTTCATCTTCTCTTTGATGTTCTGAATCTTCGTATCTCTTTCTGCCATTGTTTTTTCGATCGCTGCAATTTTCTGCTGAATCCAAATAATATTAAATATTATATACAATCTGTAAAAGATATAGCAGGCAGCGGTAATTTATTTAATGCTTACCCCAAACTTGTTAAATTCCTTCTCCAATGCACTTAACTCAGCGTCTAATTCTGCGATTTGCTTTTTCTGAAAAAAAAGATTTGTATTTGAATACGTAATAATAACATTTGAAAGCGAGAAGGAAATATACACACGGTAGCAACCAAGTCGCTTTTGTTGTACTTTAAACGTGTCTCCAAACCTCGGATTTGGGACTCGACCGTGTTCAGTTCAGATTCCTTACGAGATTTTTTCAGCATCTCTCTTAATTCCTCTGTTAATTTTTCCTAAAAGAGAAATACTTTAATATCAGTTTAACTCGTTCGAATTACTCTTAATGAAAGTCATTAGTTAAGGAAATTCATCAGTCCCTTTTTGAAACAATAATTACCTTTTGAGATTTCAGTTGCGACATCTGTTTTTCATCCCACCTTTTAGCCTTTTTAGCCAAATCCAAACTACCACCGGAAATGATTCCAGCCTTCTGATAAAACGTTCCGTCGAGGGCGACACACTGAGAAATAAGATAAATAATACTTTTCATTACATAGAAAGAGAAACTCAACCAAATTTGAAGATAAGATTTTTTTCAAACTTACATCATATCTCGCCTTTTTGTCCATTTCGTAGGCGACTTTATTGGCATCTTCTGGTGTTTCACAAACGAGAGCATTGTTTGTCGCAAAAAGAACAGCCCTGTCGATATCTTTTGGCGAAAAGCGAAGCACGTCGTAAAGCAATTTTACATTCTTTGGTTCTTGGATGTTTCTGTAAAAAAAATAATATGAAAATAGACATTTAATTGTCAATTAGGCGCATTATATAATAAATGAAAATTATTGAATGTAAACTCACCGAAGACGTTCTTTCAAAGGCTTGGCTTGAATATAATCCAAAGGCAAAAAGGTTTCCGGCTCGAGATATTGCTCCTTCAAATACTGAATGCATTGCCTAGCTGTCTTTTCCGTATCAACAACGATGGCTTCCATATATTTCCCAAGAACTTTCGTAATAGCGACGTTGTACCGTTTATGTATCGGCTCGCACATGTTATACATTCGATCATACTGCAAAAAACAATACCATAACATAAAATAAATACTACCCGATTATCGATATGACAAAAAAATAACCAAACCAGATAGAATTAAAAAATATTTACAACTCCGGGAAATAGTTTCTTGAAATTCTCCACAATTTCAGTTTTCTTCTTGGTTCTCGAAACCTCATGCTTATCAACTTTCGCGTCACCAAGCTGTTCAGAAATGTTCTCAAGTTCTCGTTGCAGACTTTGAATCTTGTCTTTGGAAGATCCAACATCACTTTGCAAATCGCCTCTCATTTTCTTCTGTTCCTCTAAAGCAGCTTCTGAGGCTTTAATGTGTTCTTCCAATTTCTCAACGCGCTTCATCGCTTCATCTCTCATGTGTCTTTTTTGCTTGATTTTATTCTCTATCTCAGTTTTCTTCCTGCCTTCATTGTCGAGTCTGTCCTGATCAGATTTCTGTTCTCGATTAATAGAATCGAGCATTTGAAGATACCTGGCTGATTGTTTTCCTGCTTCTTCTTTCAACCGATTATACTCGTTAACTTGTTCATCTTCAAGCTGAACGTCTCTTCCTTGCAATTGAGACTGACCAGCAATACTTGCCTCGTATTCAGCCTTAGCTTCTTCCACTTGGCGAAGTTCCTCCTGCAACTCATTGATATCTTTCTTATGAGCTTCGTCAGCAGTTCTGGCTTGAGCCAAAGATTTACGAGCAGATTCAACTTTTTTCTGCATGTGAGCAACGCGTTCTTTTGCTTTGATGAAAGTAGGCCTCTTCTTCGTGATCTCCACTTCCATTTCCCTGATGTCTTGTTCAATTTTTGCGAGATCACGTTGTAGCTTGCCAAGTTCTTTCTTCTTTTCTTTGAAAACCTCTTCGGCTTTTTCTCTCTTCTTTTCGACCTTTTCCACATCGTGTTGTTTCTTCTTTTGAATGTCCTCCAAGTCTTCAATTTCTTTTTCATTGTGGAACAAACGGAACAGATTGAGTTCTAATTGCTTTTCTCCATATTCTTCCTTCAATCGCTGATACTTTTCAGCTTCTTCCTTTTCGAGTTTCGCTTCCTTCCTCTCGGCAGCGATTCCTTTCTTCTTTTGGTAGGAAAATTGAGTTTCTTCTTCAGCGCGCAGCATTTCGGTTCTTAGTCTTTCGTATTCAGCTTTCAGTGCTCCAGAATTACTGATTTCTTCAAATAAAAGTGTTCTCTCTTTAGGATTTTTCATGGCTATGGATTCTACAGCACCTTGGAATACGAGAAAATTTTTAGCCTTTACGTTTATACCGAGCTGTTCTAATTCGTTCAAATAAGCTTGACTGGTAACAACACTTCCATTTATGCGATGTTCGGAGGAAGAACCTTGTACTGAACGCATGAAACTCTTTTCATTGCCATCTTCTAGTTGAAAGACTGCAGTCACTGAAGCACTGAGAGTAGAAAAATTAAAATTATGAATCTATTGAAAATTAGATCCTTTTTAGAAATTAAATTTATATTCTATTTCATAGTAACTAGTTTAATCATACAGATCTTTATTCTCGATTTAAAATATTTTTTAAAACGTTTGTTAACAATTACTACACACTTTTGTTAAAGAAATTAATTTTTGAACAAATGAGTTCAAAATTGCAAACTTTTAGAATTTAAAAGAATTACAGGGTGTCTAGCGAAATTTCGTTTTTAAAGTTCCGGATTTCCCCGATCAGAATGAACATTTTTCCCGGTTTTATCTTGTGATATATGTGTCTCAATTTCGCACCTCATTATTAGTTTAAAAAAATTACTAAAGGATACTAGAAAAGTTTTGAAAATTAATATTCTTTTATCAGGATTGTTTTTATCTTACCAAGAGGACCAGTTTAGGACAAGTTTGAAAGAAAATAGCTTGAAATGAAAAGACAAAACATGCTGTGTTAGAAGAATGAGCCATTTATTGCTTCTAAACTAAAATTTTGAACAAGGCTAAACGAACTTTTGAAGGCATGTAGGATATCAAGAGTTTTCTGTGCAATTTCAGTTGCATAAGATGACTTTGTTTGAGTTCATGTTTTTCAAAAATTGTGTTCAAATTTACTAAACAGAGATATAAAGCCATAAACTTTGTTTCCGTTCCGTTAAGGTTCGGTTCTTGGTAAACTCTACAAAATCAATGGATTTATAAACGATTTCACAATTCAAAATTATTACGACTTATTTGTTCTAAGTTCAGATTTTGGTAGAATGCAAGGGAAAATCAGCACAGTTTTGTCAAAACGTTCATTATATTCTATGGAAATTTACCTTCAAAAGAAGCCTAAGAAAATTGTTTTACTTAAGACTTTTTTCGCGATAATTCTGAAAGATTGATAGAAAACACTTCAATCTAGGATCATTGGACGCAGAAATTTTATATCTTTCATTAGACATGTGCGGAAAAATTCGATTCGATTTCAAACCGACATTGGACGCGCTTCGAATGTCGGATCAGTTTATTCGATTCGATCGACCCGCCGATCAAATGTCGAAAAACCGGCATGTACCTCAAATTTCCATTAATTCTTATAGTATTGAATTGAAATTTGTATCCCATAATATTTTCGTATAATATTATAAATGAAAAGTGGAACCGACTTTAACTGGTTTTAACCTCTTTTAACTGAAAGTTATTTGCAGATGGGATTTTGTTTTTGATTACGGTTTTTTGGCATCCTACAAACAAGTTAAGGCCAAATTTAAAATAATCGATTTGGCCCTCTTTGAAAAAAAAACGATTTTTCTGTTTAATTAAGTTTTAAGGAAAAAATTTGCCGAAAATATCATTATTATTTATCATCATATTTGTAAATTGCTTTCTTAGTATAATTTAAATATTAAAAGTTCGAAAGTTAGAATATTATTATTGTTTGCCAATTAGTCGCTTACAAAGTCGAACTTGTTGATATTGGGCCTTACCATTCATATCCTTAGTTTAAGCTTGTGATTAAGTTGAATAAATTTTTTTAATTGATCTCAATAAGAAATTATGAATTTAATAGAATTTAACATATCATGATATTTTAGACCTATAATAAGGATATGAATTGCAAAGCCCAATACTGACAAGTTCGACTTTATAAACGACTAATTGGCAAATAATAATCACAACTTAAACTTACGAGTTGCAAAAATTTTAATTATCTTAAAAAGGAATTTAAAAATACGATTATAATGATCAGGGTTGGCCACTTCCATCACCGAAAAAAATTCCCGGTCATCTCCTGGTTTTTTCCCCGTTCAAAAAAATGTTTTCTGGTCATTGAAATTCGAAAGCTCCAACTCTTAAAGCTGACGATTTTTTCATTTGAAGCAATCAAACGTAAACGACAAACTAAAGCAGCCAAAATTGAACTCTTCTGAATTTTGAACTATCTAAATTTTGAAAATTAAAGCTTAAAAACTTTGTCATTCAAAAACTTTTTATTCAATCGTTTAATAATAATGAGCAGGTTTCAAAATGGAAGCCTTGAAATTTCAGTAGCTTTTATTTCAAGGGCTTCAAAACAAACATTATCTTGAAATGAAACATTCAAAATGGTAAAGTATCAATTTCACAAGCTTTAATTATCACTAGCTATTATGTAATCGTATAAGAAATTTCAATTAAGAAAATAAAAATTAACAACACTTTTCTGTTTATTGTTGGACTATATAATATATATCGCGTAATATTAACCACCAGATCGACACAATATTGTCCTCATTTCTCTCTGGATCTGCAATCTGCATTCTGCATGCATCGGTTCAAATTTTTAGATTTATAATTATGAATTAAAAACTTGAAATGCCTTTCTTCAGTGGCATATTGGATTTTCGACAACCGAAGGCTGGCCAATCGAATTGAAAAAAAAACCCCCGATCCGACGTAGCACGCGTCTGTCTTTCATCCTACTTCGAGCAAAAAAAGTAATTTGTTTTATCATCAAAATTAGATGATTTTATGCAACTAATTAAAACCAGGTAGTTCCATACTTCTTTCCGGTACTGTATATAGGAAAAAATTGTATGAAAAAAAGTTACTTGTAGTATTAAATTGTTATTGTTATTTTATTTAATATTTGTTCCAGTTTGTTATTGCTCTTGAATTTCTGAAAAAAAATTATATACATATGAAATATTCTTTCCTCAAATCACACAAAACGAAACTACAAAAAGTATTTAAAAAATAAAAATAAATTATTGGAGAAACTAACACCTTAGAAGCGTTGATTGAAAATAATATAAAAATTACGAAAATAAATACTAACATGAATAAAAACTAAAATTTGAAAAAAAATTCTATTATATATGTATATTGGAAAATATATTATATATACTATATATTGGAAAAATGAATTTTTTCGACATTTTTGAATTTTCAATTCTTTAGCTTAAAACTAATAAATTTAAAACAGGGTGACCGCTAAGCCGGAAAATGACCGGGAATATTTTGAGATCGGGAAAAACAGGGAAATGACAGTGATTTTTTTCATGGCTGAGAATTTTACAAATTCTTAGAAGAAAAATCTGTTCAATGACTTCAAATATAAATTTCACATCACATGCTACAAATGCAATTATAAAGAAGTTCGATTTCAACTTTTTAAAAATGTTAAGTTCAAATGTTAACTTTCTCGATTGATAAAAAACGTTTTAAGATGATCAACTGTTAATATAAATGGAAGATTTAAAAAATTGAAGTGTAGTTCAAGTATTAAAAATTGAACAATACATAATTCATTTTACAGAACGATTCTGATTCATTTTTAAAAATTATGATTTGCAAGTGAAATTGTTCAATTTTGATATATAAATAATAATTGAACAATTATTAATTTCAAACGACTTATTTAATGTAGAGCATTCAAAATGATAGCTTGGATTTATATTTTTTGATCAGGATTCTTTCAACTGTTCAACTTATAAAAGTTTGAAACTTTAAATTAATTTTAATTGAAAATTGTTCAATTATTTAATTAAAGAGCTTTCATTTTATACGTGAAAATTATTGAGCGTTTAAATTAAACTAATTTTAAGCTTCAATTTTAAAAGCTTAAAATTGAAAAGATCGGAAATTTTTTTCTTTCACTGTAGCGGCAACCCTGTAAAAACTCAGGACCAGCAGATTTCCCGCCTTCTTATTGGTTGATAATAAATCGACGACGTTCAAATTGTTACATGCTTTTACCATTTAATCGTATAATTTAATAACAATAATAATAGTTTTATGCAGAAATTAGACATTTCTAATTTAAATTTATGACCACTGATTTCCCGGATCTTTTCACGAAAATGGTAAATGTAATGTAAATGTAAGTGTAAATTAAGAAAATTAGAGTGAAGAAAAGTACGCAAATGAAAGCACACAAAGAGGAATAGTTCTGAATTTAAACCGCTGGAAATGAGAAATTAAAACATTAAAAATTTAAAGTTCTAAATTAAAACGTCCAATATTGTACAATATCAAACTGCAAGTCTTCTGGAAATTGAATAAGATTAAATTCAATCCATATAAAATTAGAGATCTTCAAAGTAAAACGTTCAAAATCGTACAATATTAAAAGATATTAATTTTTAATTGCTCAACTATTTATACAACTTTCAATTTGAAATTGTAAAATTTGAAGCACTTTAAATTTAATATTGTTGATTTTTGAGGATTTTAGGTTAGCAAATTTAAAAGTGTATCTACAGTTTCATTTTGATGTTTTCAAATTTAAAATTGTACAATATTGAAAATTTGAATTTGAAATTGTTCAATTAAATTGAAGGATTAAAATCAAAATTATTCTTTGAAATCCGAAATTAAGTTTGATCTGTTTCCCGCAGAAGTCTTAAAAATAATACAATTGTGAATTTATTATTTGTCAAGGATCTAGATTTGAAACTACCTATACAATTTCAAACGTTTCAATTTAAAACTCAAGCTTTGATGATGGAACAATTCAAAATTTGAAGTCCTTAAAATGCATAACAATTTAAAATTGTAATCCAGGCAATTTTAAATAACTTTAGGGGCTATCCTTTCTACGAAAATAACAAATTCTAATATTTTAAACATAACAAGTTTCAAAACTAATAAAAAAAAGTTCTGAATTCACCTGATTTTTACAACATTCACTTTTAAGATTTTCAGATGTAATATTACAAATTTAGACAAAAGTAAATATCTGAAAAAATTGCCTTCGTGCAACCGGCATTCCAATGGACGCTCCATGAATAAGTTCGCTGAACCGTTTTACTCGTAAACTGCTTGTTTTTTCACCCATAACAAAACTGATAGCATCCATAAAGTTGGATTTTCCTAGAAAACATAAACCACATCAGAAAATGCATACATATTTTGAAAATTCAATAAAAATACAGAACTTCAAAGATAACCCACCAGATCCATTTGGTCCAACAACAGCCGTGAACGGCTTCAGGGGACCAATTATGAGTTTTCCTTTGTAGGATTTGAAGTTATCAACTTCGATATGCTTCAAAACCGCAGGCATGGCCAAAGGATGCCTGGGAAATCCCAAAATTCAGAAAAACTTACACCATTCGCGCCATAAAATCTTATCTCAAACCTGCCATAAATCTGGCAATCACAAATATACTTTGGATGGTTTGTATGATCCAACAAACCATGGTCTCGCCACGCGCAAGTAAAAAAAAGTCAACCAATCAGCCGGCTCCCTAATTTTCCCCGTCACCCTTCCATCTTGGATGGAGTTCGGGCGGCGGATTTGAACAGACTGGGGAGTACGAATGAGATTGTAATAAGTTGAAATAAAAAATTGCACTGTACAAAATAATTTGCCATGCATAGCAGCAAAAACTTGAAATAGTTCATTGAAGGTAATGCCAAGCAGTAAATCTTTATTAATATAAAGCATAAATAATGTATGTATTCTTTATAATTATATACAGGAAACATTATAATGTATTATA
>JAUMHM010000005.1:11444244-11465924 GCA_032362435.1 Melikaiella ostensackeni | reverse complement strand
CTACACACCTTCGCTCGGGAGTTCCCCGAGCGTGCGTTTATTTCGCTAGTTGCCCGCGGAGCGGCGCTCGCAAAAAGACGTCGTGAATGCTAACGTTGGGTGAGACATCTCCCTACTTGTCTCTGGATAAACTCACGTACGCAGGGCCTACGGACCAGCGTTCCTATTGGTCAGATTCACCGCCGGGGAATTGCGCTTGGCTCCCCCGCTCTAATGCTACCCTTGCACGTAAGCCAAAAAACGCAAGGTTATAAATTTATGTGCGTCAGGGCGGAACGGCAGATCCATTGGACTCGTGAAACCTTTAACCTGCTACACTTGTGAGTTAGTTTTGAATATTTTCTAAGTGGGACTTAGAAAATGTTTCAAAGAGTTCAAGCTCCGCGCAGCTTCGCGGCGAATTTGAATATAGATTCAATCTAGGCTATTTTGTGACCTTTAGAAATTTGTAATATCGTTAGATCAAAGGTAGATCAAATAATATACTTATTAGTTATTTAATTTAATATTGTGTGTGTGTGTCTTTTCAAGGATTATTGTGTATTCCAGTGAGTGATGTTCAACGTTTAGAATAAAATGGAACAATTCTATCAATTAATGGTTTAATCTCTTTTCCCTAAAATTAAATTATGTGTTAATTCGCGGTAGTCGGTTTTTAAATCGACGCAAAATCAGCATCGAACCACAACAGGAGGACTCAGCCAATCATCGTTGGGGCGAAACCAATCTCCATTGGCTCCAGAGGGTTGGACGTAACATTATCCAGAAAATTACCGACAAGATGGCCGCTCGTCGAGTGCCAAGCAATAACACAAATTGCATGGGATGAAACATTATTTATTTAATAAATTGGTAAAAAAATATATTTCACCATTAGTGTTCTTAAATATCATTTATTATTTTCCAAAATCTATATAATTAATAACAAAATCGTTACAAAAAATTGATCGATTTTATTCTTTAATTAAGCAGCTTTTTAATAAAAAATATCCAAAAACAATTATGGTGTAGAATCATTTTTTTTCTAAGTTATTTAAAAAAAAAATTGCCACGCAATTGGTATTATTGTTTAGCCCTCAACGTTCAACCATCTTGGATTTCCGCCGCCCAATTAAAGTTTACAGTTTATTCATAAGAAAAGTAAAACATGTAAGTTATTCAGTTTGAAAAAATTGATATTTCAAGCACTGTAAATATAACATTATTGTCTACTGAAAGAATATTTCAAAATAAGTGTTTTCATAATTTTTTCTATTTTTTACTCCGAAAACAATCAAATGGTACTGTTCGTTCGAGTAATTAATCAATTACACGGAAGTCATAAATTATATCCTAAATTTGAGGTTGTGTTTCGTTATTATGGGTTTTAAGGTTTATTTATTCATATAACCGATAGCTTTGTGTAGCATTTGACAGTTTCCGGCATAAAAGGTAGAAAAATTTTGAGAACTTGAATTTTGAGAACTTGTACTTTGAAACTTCTTTCAGCAGACAATAATATTATACACTGATCTCGCATAATTACGCAAAAAAAACTGACCAGCACCTAAAATATTTAATTTTTTCTTCTCCAACTGCATGACTGGCACTTTTACTTTGTTTTATGAATAAACTAAATAATTTTATTATTAATTTGCATAAAGAAAAAAACAATTTTATTGTAATCCAATTTGAATTTTCGCGGTACTTCGACTAGAACTCCTAGCGCTATCTAGCGACTGGTAAACTACCATATCGATCTACTGCCGGTAACAATTCCGCAATATAATTACTGTACTTACCTGATTCCTACTTCACCGACATTTTTTTGCAACTTCTTTCGTCCATACGAATGACACGAATTGAGATATTGAGTTAAAATTTCCCGAAATTAGTTAAAAAGCACTAAGGAATGTTTGTGTGGTCCTAAATTTCTGGGACTACAAAAAAATTTGATTTTTTATTTTATTTTATTTATTTTAGAAATTTAGGACCATATAAACGTTCCGAAGTGCTGTTTATTCAATTTCCAAAATTTACCACGTGAACTTCCAGTTTGTGTGGACGTGAGCAAAACGTGTGTTACTCTGGTCAAACTCTGGTGTTACAAAAAAGTATCGGTAGGGTAGGAATCGGGTAAGTATAGCATGGCCTTAAGGCGGGAGTTTCTAACATTTGTTACGATATTAGTCGTAATTAATAGTTTTTAACATTTTTTATACAAGTATTGCATAAATAAAATCATTCTAGTGAAAAAAGAAACAAATTATAATAGCTTATGCCGATAAGTGCATTCAATCAATTCTCAGAGATGCAACTTTTTTTTGCAAATTTGAGAACGCACGAGAACGATCGAAGCCGGCAGATCTCAGTTTCTCGTCATTTCTCTCCATGCCTCTCGTATGTGACGTCACTGGTGAAACTGCGACTTATTTATAAATTTTTCACCGTTTCGTGAACATTGAACTCTTCTGGTACTTCTGCAACGTGTGGAAAAGTCATCATTGTCACCGGTACATGTATTACCTTGAAGTAGTAATGTTAACATCGTGAATGTTAATTTCTTTTCATGTCCGAGACATTTATTTAAATAACCTCAAATCTGTTTTTCTTATTCCTGGTTCTTATCGTTAAACCTGGTATGTAAACGTGTGCTACTTTTATTCGATAGGGAAGTCAGAAAAAGTCTTCTACGGTTTGACACAATTAGTCATTGCGGATTCCAGTTTTATATACTGCATATATATTTAAGAAAAGGCTAAGTACACGTCATTTTCAAGATTAGGTCGCCAGTGAGTGTTCAGTTTTATCCCAATATAGAATATTATCAAGACGTGATTTTTTTTTATGTCAGAGGAACTAGAATTTTTATCGTTTTCAAAGAAAAATCAAGGTGACACGATTTAAATAAACCTTATGTATAGACGTTTAAAAAGATTAATTAAATGCATTACTTTTATTATAGCTATTTTAGTTCCACTTTGATCAAATTAATTTCATTTCCAAGCCTTGTCAAGTATGAAGAATTTTCTAAATTATACTGCATTTAACATAACCAGTTTAAAATTCGCGAATTATTGCAGTTCATGATGAGATTTTTCAATTTTTTCTGGAAGAGGATGTTGAAACAGCATTGTCATCATTTCTTATTCAATAATTTTTTTATTCGTCTAACGTATGTGCTTTAATTCTTGAGCTTAGATAAAAATAAAACACTGATGTTAATTTATAATGAGCATACTAGTATATAAACAGAGAGTTAAGACTATTGAAGTTCAAATTGTTTAAAGACGTTTACTAATAACACTTTGTCTTATACGGTGTAGAAAATTCAGCAATGAGATTGTGAAATATGTCGAGGAATTTTGTACATTTTCACAATGGTCGTGTCATCTTCGGCTTATGTCATCAATTTTGATACACATGTCAGTATTGACTCGTATAGTGGATTTTTTTAGTTTTAATACAACCTATTTTTTGCTTTTCTTCGCATATTCTATTATAATTTGTGCAAAATCACTAATATTTTTAAAAAGTGCTATCCATTTCAGTTACATTCTTTTCGGCCCTTTAAAAAAATTCTATCCTATTTTATCCCCTTCAATCCAGAAGATTAGGTATTTTATTTTCAAGAATTTAGTTGATTGAAAATATTTTACGATTTGTAAAATCAGGTAAAATATAGATGAAAGTTAAATCTTGAAGAATTTTTTTTCCAGATAAATCGTAAAGAAAATCAGCCAAAATGAGTTTGCAGTGGACGTTGATCGCGTCTTTCCTCTACGTGGAGATTTTCGTAGTCCTCTTGCTGGTGCTACCTGTAGCTTCTCCAAAAAGATGGCAAAAACTCTTCAGATCGCGATTCCTTCAGAGCTTAAGCAGTCAAGCCTCTATGTATTTCCTCGTACTGTTAGCCATTCTAGTCCTCTTTCTATTAGATGCTATTCGAGAAATGAGGAAGTACTCTAACGCCGATTCTGCAGACCATGCCCATGCTCACTTGGATGCAGAAATGCAAGGTACAATAATTTCCAATAAAAAAACAAATCAGAGTCCAAAAGATAAGGTACAATAATTTCCAATAAAAAAACAAATCAGAGTCCAAAAGATAAGGTACAATAATTTCCAATCAAAAAACAAATCAGAGTTCAAAAGACAAGGTTTCATTAAGGTTTCATCTCGGTATGGGTACTGGTGTTCCCAATAAATTTTATATCAAATTTGAAGCTTCCCGAATTCGCCACCCGAGATATAACCTTAATTATTATTTGGACACGTCAAAATAATTAACTATAATCCAAACTTAATCTAATCTCTTATTTAACTACGAAATACTTCAAAATTTAAAAAAAAATCAAGAATCTAACGATCAAATTTGAACAACACACTCTTAAATGTCTCCATTCAAATTAAAAGCAACCTCCCAATCCCCTGCCTTCTTTTTTTCCCGAAGGGGATTTGGAGCTTGCCTTCTTTTTTTTTCTCTTTTTTATTTATTTTTTTTTTAGTCGAATGGAGACATTTAAAAGTACGTTGTCCAAGATTGACCGTTAGATTTTTTTTTCCTAAGACTTTCGTAGTTAAATTTAAATATTGGACGTTAAAGAGGAATTTAAATTTTGATTTATTCTGAATTTAATTTCTTAAATCTTAATTCCTTATCTTTATTCCATTTTCAGGAAACATGAGATTGTTCCGAGCTCAGAGGAATTTCTACATCTCCGGCTTTGCTCTTTTCTTGAGTCTCGTGATCAGACGCCTCGTGATTTTGATTTCCACACAAGCTACTTTGCTGGCCCAAAGCGAAGCTGCCATGAGGCAAGCACAGTCAGCAACCTCCACGGCAAAAAGTCTCTTGTCTCAGAAAACAACTGGAGAAAGCGCTCAGAATGAATCCAACGAAGCTTACGACAAGGCAGTATCTGAACTCAAGACTCAGATTAAAGAACTGAAATCAAAAAACATCGACCTCGAGAACGAACTGACCAAGGAAAAGAAGGACAAAGCCGCGATCAAATCCCAAGCCGATTCTCTCGCGAAAGAATACGACCGTTTGAATGAGGAGCATTCGAAAATGCTGCAGTCAGGCGGCGACAAGAAAAGCGACTAATTCATTTTTGGCCCTCCCTTTTTACTAATTCCACTAGTATTTTATTTTGCTTAATTGCGAAACGGTTTTTATGGTTAATTTTGGTTATACTTTGCTTTTAAGACCTTTTGCATTGTATAATCAGGGCTGCCACACAGTCACTTTTAGTAACCTTTTTTTCAAAGTCACTTTTTAGTCACTTTTTTCAGAAAAAGTTACTATTATTCACTTTTTTAAAGGAATAGCTCACTTTAGTCTTATTTCTCGCATCTCATTTTAGATTTAATCTGAAAGAAAAAAGAAAATCTAAGTAATTTATGTATGCAATCTATATAGTAATCTATATTATGAGAATGCTATTCAATATCAAAATTTAAATTATTTTAGTTTATGATTTTCTGTTTTTCTAGTTCCTATTGTAAAGCATCACACCAAATCTGAAGGTATAAATTGATTCTGCAACAAATTCATCCAAGAATGTATCAGTCTTTTGTTTCTTCATATTGATACAGATTTTCGTATCACTTGAATAACGTTGCAGCAAAAACGATACCTTCAGACTAAGTGCTGTTGCGGCACAATTGAAGAAAATTTGATGCTTACCTATAACAATACTCATTATTTTTTTAACTGATTTATCACATTAATGTATTAAATTATTTCATTTTCATTTAGATATTTGATTTTTAAAATGCAAAGGTGCAGAATAATGTCATATTAATTATGTGCATTATAGAATGGAGAAAACCTCAAATTCTTCAATGTAAAATGGAATTGAATCAAAACAGACGTATTCTACAGTCTTTAAACTTCTACTTCACATGTGCAAATCTAATTTTATTGTGAATAATGAACGAAAATTGTGTTTTAACAACAATAACATAACTATTTTTCAGCACTTTCATAGCCTTATTAAAATAGTTGTCTTTATTTTCTTAAATTAAGTCTTACCTCGTAAGGTTCAATCTGGGTCAGACTTTTCATAGTTCTAGCCCTTTTTCGACTTTTGATACTGAAATGTGAAAATTTTCGTTTCGAAATTCCACACTTTCGAGGTTTTGTTCATTTTCACGGATGAATAACTGATAGGGAGAAAAATGAGAAAATCTAGGATTTACAGTATATGTAAATCAGGTCTTCATTTTATTCCCTTGAAAATTTTGCTTAGATCCTGAGCCTTTTTGTACCGAAATATCAATTTTCAAAATAGCCCAAAGGATTGCTATTTTAAGGTTTGGTTAAATGAGGTAATGACTAAGTTGAAGTTGGCTAAATATTTAAAAATTCCATTTTCAGGGGAATAAAATGAGGACTTGATTTACATACATATACTGTCAATCCTAAATTTTTTCATTTTTCTCTCTACGAGTTGTTCATCCGCAAAAATGAACAAAACCTTCAGTATCGAGTTTCAAAACGAAAATTTCCGATTTTCAGCATAAAAATGTAACGTTTTTAATAAGGCTATGAAAGTGCTGAAAATGGTTATGTTTTAGTTGTTGTTAAAACACATTTTTGTTCATTATTTCACAACAAAGTTACTTTTGCAGTTTAAAGACTGTTGAATACATCTTATTCGATTCAATTCAATTTTGCATTGTAGAATTTGAGTTTTTCTCTATCGTATAATGCACACAAATGTGACATTTTTCTGTGCCTTTGCATTTTGTGAATTAAATTTCTAAATAAAAATGAAGTAATTTATTAAATTTATGCGATAAATAAGTTCAAAAAACATTGAGTATTAATTAGTAAGTATCCAAATTTTTAAAAGTTAGTCCGCAACTGACGTCGGCGAAATTAAATGGAGTGACCCTTATTTAGCTTGTAATGAAATTAATTATACAATTTGTCTGAACATTGCTTACAAAATTAATTATAGCAATTGTCACTTTGGTATTCAAGCCCAAAATCAGCTATAGAATTTCATATAATTTTTTATGTGTTCAGTAGTCACTTTTAGGCACTTTTTGTGTTCAAAATTAGGCACTTTTAGACACTTTTTAGCTTATATTAGTTACTTTTTGCACTTTTTTCAAGTACATTATTCTGTGGCAGCCCTGTGTATAGTTTTGTTATACTTTTAGATTAATATTAATAATCATCCCTATTTATATCGGTTGCGCGAGTAGTGTATATAAATATTAAATCTCCATTACAATCTACAATACGTAATTCTAGAATATGTCATATTTATCGAATGTTTGTGAAATTAGCCGTATAATAATGTCGATTTTGTACCTCTTAATTAAGAAAAGAATAATCTTTTAATCCTTAGAACTTCGAAATTCATTTTATAAGTCGGTTCTTAGGTATTTAAAGGTCACCCTAATTCTAATTGAATAGTGGTCACGTCTTCGAATCGAAACAAAAATAGTCTCCCCGAAATTTGCATCTTAAAATAGAATATAGCCTCAAGAACTTGGTGTTACCTAGAAAGTTGTGAGCAATGGGGATTTAATGCTAAAACGTAGGCAGGTTTATAGTTAAAATTGAAGGAACCTTAATGCTAACATTGGAAAGGAAGTAAATGACCTTTTAATCTAAAATCAAACCACGGAAAAAGGCTTTGTGATTAATAACTGCGGCCTACTTTCATTTATCGCACAAGTATAAGAAATTGGGCATTGACTATTAACATTCTTAGAGAGTAGCGTTGTCATAAAAAATATTTTACTCTCTTAAAAGTAAGGAAATGTATCTAATCCTGTGTTATTTAAATTATGTGGGTTTGATCGAGGTATTTATGGCTATTTAAGAAGTCACATTTAAATTAGATTCTGGTGTAAGCATTGTGCCTCTTGAAGAAAAATCTAAAAGAAAGATTAAAGAATATTCATCTGATTGTAAAGTGAATTCTCTTACTATTAAGGAGTGTGAAACTATTTTTATAAGTCTGAAATAATCCGGATAAAAGATAGCTTTGCAATCAGATGCTAGATTTTTATTCAATTTTTTTCACATCGTGTTGAACGCAAAACTTGAACAAAAAATTGTAGGAAAGACATGAAAATTGATAAAAATGTGTATCTACTAAACAAACTGAAAGCGACATATTTTCATCTTTTCTAAAGTCTAAGCTAATGATGTACTCATTTAATTTGAAATGTAATTGGTAAAACAAGAAACACTATTTGTGCTTTATTTCTTAAATTAATTTTCAAATTAGAGGTTTTAAATTTTATTAGGATCAGTTTATTGACTTGTCTAAACCGAATTGCGAACATATTTTTAAAGTTTGTATTTATAGTCTTTGAACAAATTTTAATTGAAAACGTTTAAACTTGAAAATTTCTAAATTAAATTGAATCAGAAATACAAGATTTTGAACAGGAAGATTTTTAAAGTTGAACTATATTTCTAAACGTAAAGTTTGAAATGAAAAAAGTGAAAGTTTATGCATTTAATATGAAGGCTTCAAAAGTAAACAATTTATAATTTGAGGCATTCAGAATTAGAAAATTTCCAATTTTTAGCAGTCCGAGCACAAAAACATTAAAGTTATTCAACAATGAAAAATTTCAAATACCAAATCTTCAAGAATGTATCATTATAAACGGAATAAAGCCCTCAAAAATAAAAACAATTAAAATTGAACATTAAAATTAAAAGGTCAAAAGTTTAAATTGTTAATTTTTAAAAATATTCTAGGTTCAATCATCTTCAGCTGAAATCCCTTCAAAATTTATCAAATTTGAATGTAAAGCATTCGAAATTTAACAATTTCAAGTTGAAAATAATAAAATGAAAGTTGAAAAATTAATGTTCACTTTAAAACGTTCAGAATTTAATAATTTTATACTTTCAGTATATACTTTAAAATACAATTTACAGAAAGTTGAATAACTTCAAAGGATATATTTGCAGATGTTCAGTTACACTATTTATAAAATGGAAGCTTTGAAAATAATTTGAAAGTTTTTATATTCTTATGTTTAGAAGGTAGAAATAAAAATTTTTAAGCATTTAAAACAGTTAAGCAATAAACTATCAATCGTAAAACATCGTTTCTCAGACCGAAGCGAAACTTTTGTTGAATTTAGTGGAATTCGCTTTGAATTTGGGCCTCCAATTTAGAAGCTTTCAAATATAAATTGAGGAGTAAGCGGCCATAAATGCATAAGACCATTTTCTTTAAATGGAGATAAGCATAGATTCTATATCTTTTAGGTCCTCAGGAATCCATCTGTCACAGTTATATTAATCATAATTAAACAAAATGGAATAAGTCCAAAACTACCTCTTTCACATAATTGACTGTAGTTTCGATATGTTAAAATTATTTTAAGGCTACACATAAAAATTAATTAAATAATGAAGTGGTTTTTTATCTCGAAGAAGAATTTTTGTGTTTTATTCGCTCGCTTTTGCAAAATAGGTGGAGTAACGAAACCAATTACCGAGGGGGATCCTATTGTCCGAGGTCGAAGATAAAATTCTTTCTGTTTTCACTATTTTTGCACGGATACTTAATTATTTATGATTCTGAAGCTAAAATGAGATTCATTTAACGAATTCTACTAAAAAAATAACATATTTAAGTTTTAGGTTCGAAGAAATCAACTGTTTCCTCGCCAAATGGTTCCCCCTCGGTAATTGGTTCCATTACCCTATTTGAAAAGAGCTCTGAAATTCGATTTTTGATATTTTTTTTTAAATACATTTTCAATTGTTTGAAGCTATTTTATATTTACTCGAGCTCTAAAAAATATTGAAGCGAGATTACGTTTGCATGAAAAATGAAAGAAAAGGTTAAATTAATTAATAATTGATCAAAAATACGGATCCAAGGTGTCATAAAGAAAGATACCGAAAGAGCAAAAAGGCAAACTTATGTTTTTTCCTTCTTAAATTAATGTTTTCATTTTTATGAATATCACGAGTTAAATGCAGTTTGATATTTATATGAATTTTCTTTCACATTTTGGATTGATTTTCGTTAGTCAAGTGAAATTCATTACAAAGAATAAGTATTATAAAGTATATGTGTATTTTCCACATACTAACGCGCTTCTAAAAATATGCATTCTATTTTCAAAAAACTGAAAAGGAATTTTCTTTTGTCTTTAAACTGATGAGGTACTTATTTATACTGAAAACAATACTTTCTAAAACGATAAACGATGTTTCTGCTTTATTTTTATCATTTACAAGACTCGCCAATCGAGAGAGACATATTTATAACCAGAAGGTTTTTAACAATTTAAAGCTTTATTACTAATTCCTGAACGTCGTATTCAGTGAATGTAAAATTCGTTCACTGAAAGTTTAGACGAAATAATTACATTATTTCTCCTCAATTTGCATTAGAGAAATTTTAGATTTTACCAACTCCGTGGCGATTTCAGTGAAGGAATATATAATGGCGTAAGAAGAACTAAATTCAAATAATGATTAACTAGCACCGAGCGGTGAGAATCCGGATACGGCATTGATCCACACAGTTTGAAAATTCATCAACCAGAGAAGAACATTCCAAAGCTTGTTTGGGATGATCTTGATAGCACTTGGCTATCTTTTGACTATTCTCGATGCAAGGCGTCAGAACATCACCGCATCCTTTACTCTTATCTGTAGAAAGAATGAAAAAATATTTGTGAAAAATCACCAAATTAAACTGTGGATTTTAAAATCAGTAAGAAGTCAAACAAATGATTAAAACATTAAATTAAAAATCATTTAAAATTAGAGCACAAATAATTTCAACCAAATATTTTTAAAACTTGTAAGTTTTTTATTCATCTGTGGGTATATATTTTTCCCTGTTACTGTTCGGATCTATATTTTCTCTTAAATTACTAACAAAAGTCATAACTTACTTCAATAAATTAAAGATAAACCTGAAAGTGATGATGATCCAAATTTTATATGTTGCATAACGGTATTCAGAGACCTATAGACTTAAAACTTATTCTACAAATTTGTATTAATTTCATACTAAGAATTAACATTTTTTATTCTTTATAATATAAATACAAAATTAACTGCTTTTTAAATATTTTGCAAGGTTTTATAGTTGAAAGAAAGATCAGTTTTTACATCGTCTTTTATAGTTTAAGACATTTTCGTATCAACTTTAGTTTTTAAATTTGTAGATAGCTATAGTCTATCTAAATAGTTAGATTTGTCAGTAAGTTGATTATTTGCAAAATTGAAATAATTTTCAACAATACCAACTTTCAAGTGGCGTGAAAGTTCGTCAAATCTAACTATGAAATTGAATGTCCATCAAAGCTTGAAAAAAAAAACATTTAGTCGACTTTGCACAATTAAAAGGGAATCACTAAAATGTTTTATTGTTTTAAAGCAATGGATAGAAAGGGAAATTAATTAATTGATAGTTAGAAACAGCCGAATGCCACGAACTATTTTCAGAGTGTCTACCAGACGGATAATTTTAAAATCCCGGTCATTTCCCGATCATTTTTTCATTTTCCCGGCCTGGTAATTATACTTCTTTTTGAAATTTCCATGTCTCAACTCAGAATTTTAATGCTTTTGGAAAATTCCTTGTTCCATGTCAGAATTATAGTTCTTTTCCAAAATGCTGTGTTCCAAATCAGAATCATAATTCTTTTCGAACATTCCCCGTTCTAAGTCAAAATTGTAATTCTTTTGGAAAAATTACTGTTCCAAGTCAAAATTATAGTTCTTTTGTGAAATTCTTGTAACAGATCTGAATTATAATTCTTTTTTTTTTTCAAAAATTCTTTAATGCAATTCAGAATTACATACAATTGCTTCGGAAAATTTCCTGTTCCAACTCAAAATTATCATTTTTCTCGAAAATTTCCTCTTCCAAGTCGGAATTATAATTGTTTTAGAAAACTCCCTGAACCAACTCAAAATTAACATTCTTTTCAAAAATTCCCTTTTCAAACTCAGAATTTCAGATATCTCTTCTAAAACCCCTGTTCCAAACTATAATTACAGTTTTTATATTTTTATTTTAAAACAAATCTTTCTCTGTTTGATTTAAAAGAAATGGACGTTCACACAAAATTTCTTCACAATTCATTCTGTCAGAATGCATACGTATTTATCAATTTCCACAAGAATAAACAATAACCACTGATGAGGGCCACCATTGTGCGCCGAAACGTTCGGTTCAACATTAATTGAATTATTTATTCTGACCCTGAAGCCAAAAATTAACAACAAATATTATAAACGATTATCTTCATCGAGGGTCAATATAATCCCCCACTGAGTTGTATGAAAAATGTGTATATTTACCATTTCAGATAAATACTAATTTGTAAGTATAAGTATAAACCGGATTTCAAGATCTTAAAGACATTATAGATTTCAAAAGATAAAAAAATAACAATAACAAGTAGCATCACTTATATATTCACTTTTCGTTTCGTAATTAAACAAACTGAGAATAATAAAATATCAAAATACTTTTAATATTCATTTAAGTACAATCGAATGAAAAATCTCGGTTACTGAATAAAATTCCCGGTTTTTCCCCAGCGAAAGAAATTTCTGGCCTTTTCCCGGTTTTCTCGGTCAGGTAGATACTCTGTGTTTCCATTCTTTTTAATTTACTAAAGGGAAGCCAGTGGCATTTGGTGAACTTCCAGAAATCATAATTCACATTTAAGTGAATACAGAAATTTTCACAGAATACCGCGAAGAGATTATAGAATAAACATTTACTCTCATGCATAACGAAGGCGTTAGCTGCTAATAGTCAATTGATAAACCCTGATTACTATTAAGTAGTCAATCGTTATATATCACCTTCTTTAGGACTAGATTAATAACACACTAAGAAACAGAAGTATCTGTAATAAAGACACGTGTTTGCAAAATCTAAGAGCATTAAATTTGTTTAAATCTTACTAAGAGGTGCACTTAAGACGGATTTAGGGTCTGGAGCGTGAGCGGAATCTAAAAGAAATAATATTTTTGTGAACTTATTATTATTCTACGCTCTTGGGGTTGGTCAATTGGAATCTGAAGTCCAAAATTAAAAACTGAAAAAGGTGGACCCATCTTAAATTAATCTCAGAAAGAGCAATTTTTTGAACTCTCTCAATAATTTTCTATCGGCACTTACGCTACTGGTCAAATTTGTGCGTCCACCTCTTTTTTGATGATTAAGTTCTCTTAATTTTAATTATATCAGTACTAAAATTTGTTCTCTGTAAAAGGTTGAAGGCTTTCAAAACTCTATAAAATACGTCCAGGATGAAGCCAATTTGTATATATTTCTAGAGTATCGCAAAAGCTTATGGACATAAATGTAAAAAATTTATCTAGCACAGTGCAAAAAATTTCCCTTTTTTTTAAAAATTCGTCATTTTTTCCCTGTTTTCAAGAAACTTTCCCTTTTTTTTTTGGTTAAGAATTAATTTTTGAAACTGAAGATCTAACTATCCCATTTTTGGTTGAAAATTTATATTTTTAAATGAAAACTAATCTTTTGTAGTTGAAAATTCATCTGCTTGGTTAAACTTCATGTATTTTGTTCAAAATTCGTCTTTTTTGGTTGAATTCAACTATTTTTTATTTCAAATTCAAATCTTGTTTGAAGTATCAACTATTTTATGTTTCGTTAAAAATTCATCTTTTTTGATTGAAAAAGCAACTACTTGGTTTAAAGTTGAACTACTTTGTAAAAAAATCCATTTTTTCTGGTTAGACATTTGTCCTTTTAGTTGAAAATTCAACTATTTGGTTGTGGAATATTCGTCTTTTAGTCTTGAAAATTCAACAATTTGATAGAAAATTAAATTAATTGATTGAAAACTAACATTTTTGTTGAAAATTCATATTTTTAGTTGAAATTTTAACTACTTTGGCAGAAAATTCAACTATTTGGTTAAAAATTAACTATTTATTTGAAAATTTAACTATTAGGTAGAAATTTAACTTTTTAGTTGAAAGATCATATTTTCAGGTTGAAAATTCGACTGTTCTGTAGATAATTTTTCTTTTTGACTTCAAAATTCAACAATTTTTTTGAAAATTAATATATTTTGTCAAAAATTCGTCTTTTTTGGTGGAGCATAAATATATTTTGTAGAAAATTCATTTTTTTTTTGCTGAAAATTGAAATTTAGCTGAAGCCTATTTGGTTAAAAATTCATCTTTCTTGGTTGAAAATTCAACTACTTGGTTGAAAGTTGAACTACTCTTTTAAAAATTTTTTTTTTAAGATTCACCTTTTTGATTGAAATTTAATTTTTTTAAAAATCCGTTGTCTATTTGGTTGAAAATTTATCATTTTCAAGTTGAAAATTCAACTATTTGGTACAAAATTCATGTGTTTTGTTGAAAACTCGTAATTTTGTATATGAAAATAATCTTGTTTGTTGAAAATTAATCTTTTTGGTTGAGGATTCCACAATTTACTTAAAAATTCATCTGTTATGGCAGGATTCAACTATCTGAATAAAAATTCATCATTCTTGATTGAAAATTAACTTTCTTTTTGAAAATTCATCGTTTCCAGTTTAACAGTCAACTGTTTTTTAAAACAATCGACTTATCAGCTTGAAAACTTAATTCTTTTGTTGCAAATTCGTCTTTTTGGGTAGAAAATAATTTTCTTTTTTGAAAATTCATTTATTTGGTTAAGGATTGAACTATTTTGTAAAAAATTATTTTTTTCTTTGTTGAATTCAACTGGTTGCAACTTCGTTTTTTTTGTTGAAAAGTAATTTTTTACACTGAAAATTTAACTATTCCATTTTTGGTTGAAAATTTGTGTTTGCTAAAAATTCGTCTTTTGGTAGAAAATTAATTTTCTTGGTTGAAAATCATCTTTTTTCTTGAAAATTCAACTGTCCTCGAAACATTTTGTCTTTTTGACTTGAAAATTTAACTATTTCATTAAAAGTTCAATTATTTTGTAGAAAATTTGTCTCTTTTGCTTGAAAGTTCAACTATACGGTTCTTAATGCAACTGTTTGGTTAAAAATATATTTTTTTCGGTTGAAAATTCATCTCTTTTTGTATTTTGGACTGTGAAGTCTGATATTTCAATACTTTTAATTATTCTTGATTCATTACCAAAGGCATATTGGCAACTAAACTCACTAGACATGCGAAAAAAAGCAGAATAAAGGTGAAATCCATGTTTAGCCAAAAGCTACGTTACTTTCGAGGTTTAAAGACTAAACTACGGTCTTTTGCAATATCTTCTTGAAAATGATCGAATCGGCTTCACCCTGGACTCTTTTTGTACAGAATTTCAAGGGCTTTCAACCTGTCAAAGAGAAAATGTTTAGCTCTAATATAATTAAAATTAAGACAACTTAATCAATCATCAAACAACAGGTGGATGCACAGTTCTGACCAGTACACCACTATTATGAAAATATCCTTAATTTCTTGGCAAAATCTCTCCGACGATTCGCAAATACAGCTAGTTTCATCATTTTTTAGACGAGGATTTCCGCCAACTCATCGAGGATACTTTTCAATAAAAATTGGTGCTCCCTGATACGAAGCACAAAAGAAAAAGTATTATCAAAAATAAGTTAAATGAATTTACCATCGGTGAACTCGGCAACGGCCTTCTTGTATTCGCACTCTAAGATGTTATTAATCTGCTCATGTTTCTTTTCCAAATTGAGGACGCGTTTCCTCCAATATTCGTCCTGCTCATCGAGCTCGGCCTCCTTTTGCTTCTGCATTTCAATAGCAGATATAGTATATTCTGGATAATAATATGCTGGATACCCACTAGGCGGCACACCACCCTGAAGAGGTGTTGCACCTCCTTCGGGAGATGCCGGTTTCGACCTCTGAACCCTTACATCCTCAGGAACACTCGACGTTTCTTGAAGGCCCTGCTTTAATCTCTGCACGATTGCATTGGAAACCTGGATTACACCTTCACCCTCATCCTCGTTGGTCACGGTTAGTTTATGCGCACTTTGACTGGCACCCATTTTTTTATTTTCAAATTTTACCTTCTCTGAACTTTATTTAGAAACCTCTCTTCATCAGATAGGACGTAATCTAATTTGACAGAAGAAAAACTTGGTTATTGTTGTTGAATTCTTATCGAACTGATTTTGAAGGTAATCCAAATTCTAGAACGAAATTGTTTGGAAACATTTAGCATGATGTTACATAAATATCATAATGCATACTACTATATACATGTTAAATACTCATATGGTTTGAGCCTCAAAACACAAAATTTCATAGAGAAGAGACCAAGTGAAGAATTTCATTTTAGGTTAGGTTACCTTTCTTTTGGATCACGTCGTTTTGCTAGTTTGGCGAATCAGAACATAGGAATAAAGGAATGATTCAGATTTGATTCGTAGATATGGCATTTAAAAATGGAATGTGGTAAAAGAAATACATGTTGTGTGTCACCTGGTCACGTGAATCACATGTTATGTCAGGTATGTGACGAGTGTGACGATCAGTGACGATCGTTACGCATGCGAGAAATGTGTGTGTTGTGCGTGGCTATTTTTTTGAGGTTACATTGTTGATATTTTGGTTTGGGATTTTTTATATAATAAAGTTACAAAAGTAAACAAATCATGGCACAAGGGAAGTTGAAAGTGAAAACGAAAGCTCCGCCCTCAACAAAAAAGAATGCCCAAAAGAAAAAAAAGGGCGCAGCTACTCAACGAAGAGGCAGTAAGTTTTATTTTTTATTTTTAAAGCAAAAAAAAAAGTTTTTATATGGGAGACATAAATTCTCCACCACTGTACAAAATACGGTTAATACTGTCAATTTATGGTATTTCGCCAAATGATAATATGAATGAAATGGTAATGAATGTTTATTTAAAATAGTTTTTCAATGAAATTAGGATCCCAATTCTAAATTATTTTTTGTATAACCAATATTTGGAAATATAAATTCAAAAACTTTCTTAACGCCACTCATTTCTTAAATACAGGGTGCCTATACTCACCTGAAATTATCAAGGAATTTTTATATACCTGAAAGACCCTGGAAATGACAGGGCATTTTTTTAAAGTCGGAATTTTTTCCGTCGTACTTAAAATTTGGTGCAATTGCAGAATAGGGGTGTCACCTCTGTTTTGGCTGAAAAAATTTTGGTGCAAATGTCTCAAATATGGGTCTGCCACGATATCGGAGTGATCATATTTAACTCGCCGTTTAGGTGCTTTTAAGCATCCGTACGGCCAGAAACACTGTAAATAATTAACCTCTGACTGGTCACAAAAATAATGTTGGTCAAACCCCTACCCGTTTCCAATGTCTCATGAGGGCGGGAAGGCACCCCTTTGACTAGTCACAAAAATAATGTTGGTCAAATCCCTATCCCTTTCCAACGTGATATCGTGACAGACCCATACTTGATACATCGTAGTAACAAAAGAAACAATAATTTTAAACTTTTGCCTCGTCAAATCGCTTAATTTATCGTTCAATTGAGAATTCTAATAGTTTGTTGCCGAATTTTTTTTTCAGCCGACGTCAAAACTAGTTTTAAGAGTTTGAACAGAATTTTTATATAAACCGAAAGGTATGTTTAGATAACGATATATGTGTGTGTGTGTGTGTGTGTGTGTGTGTGTGTGTGTGTGACCTGTCGCGAAGAAAGGGACCTTAGTCGGAAAAAATCGATTTTCGCGGATTTCATAATTCCACTGAGCACCTCTAGTCTTTTTTCCTATAACCGCAGTACCGCACACTGCAGATGCCCTCTTGAGGATACGATCCCGCAGTATTATCCATGCACCCTCTACGTTTTTGTTGCCTAATTCCGTCTTTCAGTCCTCTTTATGATGTCCTAAATTCTTCTAGTTTCTGCAAATTCTCTATTTCAACTCGCGCCTGCTTCGACTCGATAATAATTCCTATTTTCCTTAATCCTTTACCTAGGTTTATTTTCGAAACCATGACGTAAGGAACCGTTGCACATTTAGAGCCTCTCATAACTCTTGCATCTCTTACTAGCCCTCTCAGTCTCTCATCTGATACAACAAAGTCAATCATACTGTGGCTTTCGCTTCTACACCAAGTATACATGTGGCTCATTTTATGTCTGAACCAAGAATTGGTAATAAACAAGCCTTTTTCTAAGCATAAGCTCATCAAATTCTCCCTGTTACCATTGGTTTATAAGTCTCCGAAACGAGCAAGTACCTTTTCGGCACCTTCACATTGCACACCAACCCAGCCATTCAGATCTTTGAGTAAAATGATTTTTTCCCCAAGATCGCAAGTACCTAGAGTATCATTCGACGAGCCCCAGAAGGTATCTTTTACATCACTACTGTTACCATTATTTGGAGCATAGAATGGTATAATAAATAGCTCTCTGATTCCCACTTTCTTTCTCACCCATAATAATCTATGAGATACACATTCATACATTTTGACATTATGCGTTGCTCTTTCATTCCTAATCGAACCCATTTTCTATCTTTTTCAATCTTACACCCCTTTTCTTTGTCTCTGGTACACATAAAATATCTAGCTTCCTTACGCGCATTGTATGCCACAATTCTCTTTTCTTAAGATCATTTACACCTTTAGCATTCCAAAGACCCAGTCTCCATTCATCGCCTGAATCTTTTCACAGAGCATGCCTTTCGTTAACGAAAGTGTCAATCCTACACGCGAAGTTATGATCGGTTCGTATTGTACCATATATCGAAGAGGGCACCAGCCTCCTGCAGTTTGGTACTTAAGATGGGAAAAGACCACTTATTACTTCATAAATGTGATAACAATTCTTGACCCTGGGTTCCTTAGTAAAACTTGACAAGCTGAGTTACTTCCACAAACTTTCATTCAAATCTTCAAAAATTCACGTAAGTTTCTGAACTTTCAAACATTTCCATACATTTCTTTCGATTCCAAAAATTCCTACAAGATCTACAGTTTTCTAAAATTCCCACAGATTCCCAAAAGTTTCCATCATTTACATAAATTTTACAAAATTTCATATTACATTATTGCTAAATTCCTGCTTTATTGCAGCAACATACCAGTAACGTAACACTTTCATAACCTTTAAATGTCTCTTTCAAATAAAAAAATTTACTTGAATTGGTGTTAATGCAATGAAAGGTGAAATCCATTCTAATATTTTAGAAAACTGTGAAGAATTGAAAGCCACCTTTCGTAAGTTGGTTTAATTTCAGGTGAAATCAACTAAATTCAAACACATAAATTTAGAGGACTTGAGATTTCAAACTCGATTGTTATGAAAGTTAGTTTTAATTACATTTTATCTGTCACGCTCGTCATTCGTAGGCCATTAATTTTAAAACTGGAATTTTCTTGATTATTTATAAGTATACTTAAGCGTATGTCTACCTCTTATGTACACATATAGATAAGACCTGCATTTGAACTAAAGAAACTTCAGCAGAATATAACAAGTATAATATCAAATTTTGCAAGCTTTGTCGACTAAAATGGATAGAAATGAAAATGAGACTGTGAAAAATCCTCGACAAAATGCCAATTTTTTCTCGATTTTGACATTTTCGTAAGTATATGTATTGAAATCATAAAAATAATTGACGGTTAGGAAATAAATTATGAGGAAAATAATATATAATTTAATCAAATGTATAAGTCAAGTATACTTTTCATTTTAATAGCTGGGCCTGGAAAACTTTCCTCTCAGGTTATCACAGAGATTTCACAGAAGAAGACCTCATTGTTCCCCTCAAAGACCACTCTAGCCGCTTATTGGGTAGCAAGCTTGAAAATGCATGGCATGAGGAAAATCAGAGGTGCAACAAAAACGATGAATTTCGACCCTCCTTGTTAAAAGTACTTATAAAATGTTTTGGAACAGAAGTTATGGTAGTTGGATTTTTCCAAGGAATTAATGAATTGGTGATAAGGTAAAAAGGACTTCATTAATTTGATCAAAAGTGAATCAAATAGAGTGAAAATGTAAATAATTTATTTTATATTCTAGTATGTGTCGGCCCTTCATTTTAGGAAAAGTTTTGAGTTACTTTGACGAAAAAAATACAATGTCAACGGGTGTTGGACTATGTTGGGCAACTGCACACCTCAGCAGCTCTATTATTCATATTATTTTTAATAATCATTCTTTATATGCATTGAGGCTAGTAGAAATAAAAATCCAAACCGCTCTTTGTTCTCTAATATACAGAAAAATTGTGAGAGTGTCGAGAAGATCTCTTGAAGCTAAAACTACTATTGATCAGGTAAAATGAATTCAAAATTATTTCCATCCCTTATTTTTCAACACACATTCTTTTATAATTTTCGACAAATAAATTACTTCACATATTTCCTCAGATTATGAATCTTATCAATAATGACGTTAAAAGTGTGAACTGCAGCATTTTTCAAATACATTATACGTGGATAGTGCCCATTCAATTACTTATAGTTGCATATATGGTGTGCCGAGATGTAAATCTATTAGCGAGTGGAGGAATCCTAATATTTTTACTTGTTGCACTTATTCAAGGTAACTTTATTGCTGGGTATAGAAAACACCTTTCATTTGTTTTATTATTTGTTACATATTATTTTAATAACTGAATCATAACAGTCACGGTCACGTGGCATAAAAGTCATTGTTACTGTTGCATAATAACAGTTTGATTGGGATACACAGCAGTCACGTTACTGTTACATAACAGTTACGTTAATCTCACACAAAAGTTACGCTACTATTGCATACAAATTTCTTTACTGTTACGTAAACGTTTCTCTACTGTTACATTATTGTTGTGTAACAGTTTATCACTGAGAAGTATTAATTACATGAATGTTTCATAATTGTGACGTAGAAGTTACCTTGATGTTGCATGTACTACTATATATACAGATACTGTTACATTTCCGTTAAATGACATTTAAATTACTACTGTGTAGCAGTTAGATAACTGATACACAATGGTTATATTGGAGTTAGGAAATTGTTGCCTAATAGTCTTGTGACTGTAAAGTATTGGTCATATAAGAGTCTTATCACTGTTACATAACACATTTACTGATAGTGTTATCAATAATTGTTATGTAACATAAAAGTCTTCTCCAATCTGTATTACACCTCCATAATAGTTTCTTTGATACTACATTGTTACATTTGTGGTATGTGACAGTTTAGTTGTGGGTTTCAACGAGAATCATACTTATTTAATAATAAAAAATCTTTTTCCAACTTACTGGATAGCATATCTATGGAGATCAGCCACTCGTATAGCAGAATATGCTACTAAATGCACCGTTGAGACACTTCGCCTAACAAGCGAAATCCTCAACGGAATACAGTTGATAAAAATGTCAGCTTGGGAAAATCACTTTTATCATCTTCTTAAAGCAGCCAGAGCGTAAGTTTGTTCATTTAATTTAATACAATATATTTTGTAGGTTGATTTAGAACCAATCTATTCAGATTATTCCATTTTTCAAAAAGAAAAAAGGAAACAATTCAAACTAATAACATATTTCTCAAAAATTACTAACGGTGTCAAATTTTCTTAATATATTTAAGTAAAATAGACATCTTTTGGTACATTGAGTTAATCATTAACAACCTCAAATGAAAAAAATCTTAAGTACCACCTTGATAAAAAAGTTTTAGAACTTTATTTTTAAAATCAAAGATACAAGTTTATTCATCATAATCGATATTGTCCCCTTCAAAGTACT
>JAUMHM010000005.1:11421867-11444144 GCA_032362435.1 Melikaiella ostensackeni | reverse complement strand
ATATGTACGCGAGTGTGCGAGCTGCCCGCTTTGTCGCTACGGTACTGCGTGATTGCGTCAAGGTCGCCGCGCGTCTTTCCCTGCCCCCGGATTCCCTCGTCAAAGAGTGCGAGCTGGCACAATTCTAGGGATGCAGTAAGCCGAGGCGCGGTATATCGAGAGTTGAGTGTACTAATTTATTTAATTATTCGATGATGATCATCATTGTAAATAATATAATGCAAATTTTTACTCATTTTTAAGGAAAATAATCATTTTTTCTTACTTGTTTCAGATTTTCCTACAATTTGTAATTTTTTTAAATTTACCCATTGTATTTGATAATTGGCATAACAGGGGATGATTCTATATGTATAAAAATTGACTTTATGCATTTTCAGAGTGTCTACCCGATGGATGATTTTGAATTCCCGGTCATTTCCGGTCAATTGTTAATTTTCTTCCGGTCAATTTGAAAAAGTTCAAACGACTTGAAAGATTTCAAACGATTTTTATAGTAAAGATTTCAAGAGGTTTCTAAACATTTTAAAAGATTTCAAAGATTCCTGATTTGGAACAGGGAATTTCGGAAAAGAATTATAATTCTGAGTTGGAACGTCAGATAATTTTCGGTTATAAGAATTAAACTCTGATTTGGAACAGAGAATTTTGTGAAAAAAATTATAATCCTGAACTTGAACAGGGATATTTTTTAATTCCCTTCTTCTAAATCAGAATTACAATTATTTTCCAAAATTCCTGTTCCATTTCAAAAATTCTCTGTTCCAAATCAAATTATAATTCTTCACGGAAACTCCCTGTCCTAAAGTAAAAATTATTATTCTTAACGAAACTCTTTGTTCCAAAGTGAACCTTAAAGGCAAGTTATAATTCTTTGCGAAAATTCCTGTTCCACGTCACAATTACATTTGTTTCCAAAGATTCTCTATTCCAAGTCAGAATTATATTTATTCAAAACATTTTTTATCATAATTCAGAAATATAGTAACTTCCTGTTTCTAAAATTTGGAAAAGGGAAGTTTTAAATTCTGGCAAAGTTTAATTTGCAAAAAAAGAATTTTTGAATTCAAACAAATTCTGATTTGGAACAAGAAACTTTCAACATCTGAAATATTCTGACTTGGAACAGGGATTGTTTTTGTAAATTCCCATTTATAAATCAGAATTAAAATTATTTTCCCACATTTCCCGTTACATATAAAAAATTACCTGTTCCAAGTCAAAATTATAATTCTTTACGAAATGCCCTGTCCTAAAGTCAAAATTTTGATTCTTTACAGGAATTTTCCTACATTTAATTTATTTGTTCTCTGTCCAAACCCAGAATTATAATTCTTTTAGAAAATTACTCATACCAAGTCGCAATTAAATTATTTAAAAAAATTCCCTGTTCCAAGTCAGAATTATATTTATTTACCAAATTTTCTATTATAATTCAAGAATATGTTGCAACTTAGAATTGTAATTATTTTCGAAAATTCCTTGTTCCAAGTCAGGACTCAGGAAACTCCTTTTCTGAAATTCGAAATTATAATTCTTTACTGAAATGCCCTCTCCAAAATCAAAATTATAATTCTTTTAGAAAAATCCCTGTTCCAATTCAGAATTCTAGTAAAAAAATATATGAAACCACTTTCAATATGCATATTAGTACATTCGAGAGAAAAATCCCGGTCATTGAATCAAATTGCCGGTCATTTCCTGGTTTTTCCCGGTGAACAAAATTCCCCGTCATTTACCGGTTTTCCCCATTTCTCGGTCAGGTAGACACCCTGATTTTTAAAATATTGAGAAAATAAAAACAACAACAAATTAATAAAAAGATAAAAATCAAATACGGGACCTCTAAATCATATCCGATTTTTTAAAAAAATCTGTTGACTAAAAAGGTTCAACTTACGCCGTACGTATTGAGTTTCAAAAATCATTTTTTTGCCTTATAAAATGAATCAACCTAATATCCTGCAATAATTTATCAAAGCTTCCTAAATTAAACATTTTAATTAAATTCCTAAAAATTTATAGCATTATAGGAAATTATCCTTTTATAAAGTTTCTTTCATAAATGAAAAAGAAATTATATAATTTTACATACGAATAGTACCATTTTTACCTACTTAGATATTTAAAAAGACTAAAAAGAACGTTATTTATAATAAACTCGTGAAATTGTATAAATGTTCCAATTTTTTTAATGTTGAGTACCCACAAGCTAACTATTTACAGGTGGATAATAAATTTGGGTTATTCAAGTATTATCTGATGCTTTGAATGAGTCGATTGCTGTCAAAAATGCAATACTTAATACTTGAATGGCTCCCAAATAAGAAAAATGATACCTGGAAAAATGTAGATACCTGGAAAAAATCTAGAATTGTCAAGAAATTTTTTTCCAGGATTTGAGTAGACACCCTGTAAATCTCATAAACATTTCTGAAGTTTATGGAGATGGGATATCAATGCATGTTGTTGTAAAATAAAAATTCCTTCACAATAAAGTCTACTTTATTCAGAGAGTGTTTGAATTTATATAATACATTTAAATATTTATGAAAAGTTCGCTGCCTTTTAATTTTCAGTATTTCCAACAATTTTTTATTTTCGCGTAAGAATGAAAAATCTCGTAAGCCATGATTGTCTGAATTTACCGGTGTCAAATACTGATATTGCAATTTTCCAAATAATCCTTTTATGGTTTAATTAAATGTCTATCAAAGCAGTTTTTACAATCATCCATATACATATTTCATTTTAAAAGTCATCTGAAGTCAGAGAAATATTTAGTTCGATTCAGTGAAACTCGATTAACGTATTAATCTTAAGTTGTTATATAATTAACCAGATATTGTTTCTCAGCATAATATAACTCTTTATATACTAAAAAGTTTTCTATAATGTAACAAATATAATATATAATATTCATGTCTTTCCATTCTTCATAATAAGTTGATTATACATTTGACTTATTAAACTTCAGGTGCATTTATATAATTAAAAAAAAATTTAAGTATTTTCAACTCAATAACGTATAATAGTTATCTAATTCAATAATAATTAAAATAAAATAAAGTTATCACATTTCATTGCCAATGATTTAAGTTCCAAACATGCTTAAAATATTTCTGTCCTTTTTATCCCTCGAAATAAAAAAATAGATTGATAAAACTTTTTTTTTACGTTTGAAAGGAGCCCTACAAATGTATTTTATCACTCAAAACTTAGACTTTATTACTCGACAAACTATCTCTAATCTGGTGAATCTTTTACGATTCTTTTTATTTTGTCGTGTTTAATCGGTGACCTGGATATGCGTCGTTGCCACGTGTTAATTTTCTTCTTTTTTTCACGCAATCCCTCTAAACCTACTGATAACTTCCTCTTTAAAGTCTTTGGAGAGCTGCTGTAACAATGATCACTATCCACATATTTTTGTAAAGAATATACAGAAATTTCGGTTCTTGGAAATCCAACAATTTGACTTTTCAGCTTTTGAGAAGGCACACCAGCAGATGACTCCTGGAATAATAAATAATTGATTATACTTGAAAATATCTAAAATGATTTGAAATTCATACCTCTTCGATTTTGGTTTCGACTTTGTTTTTCATTTGTAAATCCTGTACTAGTTTCTCTAATGATTTCACCCTTTCTGTAAGTTTTTCATTTATCGGCACCAGTTTTTCTAAAGTTTTCACTTTTCTCACAAGTTCTTCATTAGTTGCCCTTAGTCTTGTTACTTCTTGTTTAGGATTCATTTTTAAACTTGATAAAATCTATTTTAAATAAGCAAATGATTAGTACAATTTAATAGATAATATAAAGGGAAAATATTGGAAACATTTTTTGTAACTTAAAGTTCTTCAAAATTGAAAGGAAAAGCAAAGATATTTACTATCGTTGATACTGCACCCACCATTTTTGAATCTGCAGTAATATTTTGAAAACTCTTCACATTTGAACTTCCACTCGTACCAGGATCGACCGGCGAACGCTTGCAAAGAATCATTTTAACGTTGCCCTTTGACTTTAAATTACCAAGAAGATTGACATGCACAAGATTTCTCACGTCTGGCTTAATCAGTTTTTTCGACTCAATCACTTTAGATGTGCTTGACTCTCCAAGACTTGTTGAATAGTGGGAAAGAGCCATTTTTAAAGTGGCATTTTTATCTGGATTCTCCGAGATACAGATGGCATTTGAATTTTTTCCTGCTGTCGTAATTTGAGACGTATTGTGATCTGAAGTGTTTTCTACCTGTGAAGAAATACAACTGTGTAATATGCCTTTATTTTTTTTCGAATTTTTTGATTTTCATTTTTGTAGTTTAAATATAAAAGCTATTTTTATTTTAATCTTTAAAATTGATCTAATTTAAATTCAGGGCAATCAAAATTCAATAACTTCAAAACAAGGTGCTAAAAATTGGTTAACTATACGGTATTTATTTTGTAATTTAAACTTTTTTCAACGATTTAAACTTGAAATTATTCATTTGCGAATATTTAAATTTAAAGTCATTTTTGGAACATGGGTATTCAGTTTAAGATTGTTGAACTGTTATTGCTTTTACCGTCAACACAGTATCTATTGAAGTTGAAGAAGTTGAATAGGTGAATTTTTTTAAAATAGGTGACGAATAGGTGACCGGAAAAAATGTTGTATAAGTCAAATAAACAAAGAAGAAGTTGCCTTTTTACCATGTTGAATCAACGGGAAACTTCATGGTCTTTGGGGTACGGATTAATATGAACCGATATCTCTCCATTTGGAGATAATTTTTTTTTTGTCATTCGAACAAAACTAGGGAGTGAAAACAAATAAATATGATTTTGAAAAATAAGGGCCTCTCTAGTGGCCACTTAAGACTCAGAAATAATTACAACTCATTTTCCAGGTTTTAAAAAAATATTCCCGGTCATTTAAATGTAAGAATTCAAGCTCTCAAAATTGAATTTATAATTTGAAGTACCTATTTAAATAAGAATTTATAAATTTACAAATATCGCAAGTTTGAGCGCGCCTAGGGTGCGCGATTCGGTCGTCGCGCTTCGCGCTCGGTGTTATATGTTCTTCATGTAAAAATTGCTAAACTTGTTATTGATTTCAAATGAAAAAAGAAATTTATATACTTAAGGCTCTATCGGCCTTAAAGAAAACATTCTCATCATAATATCTGCGCTAGATTTTCTGCGCTCACCTTATAAAATATACAAATAAATATTTACAAAGATTGAAAAATTATCTGATGATTAACGATTGGTCCTATAAAGAAATGTTTAACGGCAATTTTATTTGACTTTTTAAAACCACAAATTCTTCTCTTTTGACATTTTCTCATCTCGCGTCGTTTGCCTCTAAAATTAAAATTAAAATATTCCAATATAATTTTCCATACTTAAAAAACAAAACTCTGCCTCCTACCAAAAAATGTTCACAGGAAAGCTTTTAAGTTTTCGTAAAAGCAACAATTTTGATATCTTAACTTTTTTTCGTATCGCATTATTTGGCTCAAAATTTGAATTTTCGATTTTTCAAGAAAGTTCAAAAAGTTGATATGACAATCTTGTAGGGCTTTTGAAAAGAAACGTTTTTCTTCTCTTTGACTTTTTTTTGATATCGTGCATTTTTTGGCTTAAAATTTTCATTTTCGTTTCTTTTTTTGAACTTGACCTTCAGTTTTCGACACAGAAAGAGTGTACCAAAGGCCAATCCAATAGATTAATTCTTTCAAAAGTATCGTGCTCACACGTACATACAGGCATACACACAGGCATACACACAGGCATACACACATACATACACACGTACATACAGGCATACGCACGTACATACAGGCATACACATAGGCATACACACATACATACAGGCACACACATACATACACACACATACATACAGGCACACACATACATACAGGCACACACATACATACAGGCACACACATACATACAGGCACACACACGTACAGGCACACACATACACACAGGCATACACATAGGCATACACACACACATACAGGCACACACATACATACAGGCACACACACGTACAGGCACACACACGTACAGGCACACACATACACACAGGCGCACACACATACACACATGCACAAACACACATATTCGCACACAAACACACACATACATACAGACACCCACCCATACACACATACATACAGACACCCACCCATACACATATACAGACAGACACACATACATACAGACAGAAACATTCGTGAAAACCTGTTTTTCGGTTCAGAGGGTCTCAAAACGTGGACATTTGTCAAATACGGGGGGATCAAATTTTACACAAATCTAATACCTTCTCTGATGAGAATGTAAAAATTAAAGAATCTCGAGGTCTTCAGACAGAAAAAATTTAAATTGAACATTGAACATTGAAAACTGTTCAACTGTTAAGATTTTGAATTTGAAATGGACTCATTTATAAATACCTTTAAAGACTTTCTATTGGAAATTGTACTTATTTACAAATCTCAAATCAAAAACTAATCCATTTTAACGCTTCTAATTTAATTATTTAACCTGTTAAGACTTCTAGTTAGAAATTGTATAATTTTGAAAATTTTTAATTTCAAACGAGGCGGTTTTTAATGCAAAAAATTTTTAAAAATTTCATCTGCAAATGATTTGAAGTTGAAGCCTTTAAATCTAAAATTGAGATAATGAGTTGAAAATCTGGGAAATTATATAAAAGGCACTAAGAAACGTCTGTGTGGTCCAAAATTTCTGGAAATTAAAAAAAAAAAAAATCTAAAAATTTTCCAGAATTAATTTTTGTTTGTAATTTGAGAAATTTAGGACCATACAAACGTTCCTTAGTGCCTTTAAATTCATTTCTCAAATTTTCAACTAGATATCTGAATTCGTGTGGACGTACGTTGTTGTAATTTATTGACTTTTGTGATGAATAAGTTCAAAAAACATTGAGTATTAATTAGTATGAAAATTTGAAAAAATTAGGCCGCACGACTTCAACGAAATAAAATAGAATGACGCTTATTCAGCTTATAATAAAATTAATTATACAATTTGTCTAAACATTACTTGCAAAATTAATTGCAGCAATTGCAACCTTGGTATTCAACCCCGAATTCAGCAATAGAATTTCATGTAATTTTTTTGTGGATAGTAGTCATTTTAGTCACTTTTTGTGTTCAAAACCAGTCAATTTTAGTCACTTTTTACCTTAAATTAGTCACTTTTTGCACTTTTTTGAAGCACATTAGTCTGTGGCAGCCCTCTCATTTTGAAGTAAATTTGCAGAATCTTAGAGGGTTCAATTTCAAAATCTTGAACATTCAATTTCTTCTTAAACATTGAAGGTTTTGAACATTAAATTACTCAATTATTAAGCTTTTTAATTTGAAACTGTCCAATTTTTACTACTTGAATTTGAAAAAATGTGACGAATCTATAGAAGGGTTCAAAAACAATTGTTGAATCTCAAAACACTATAGATTTGAAATAATTTAATCTATCATGTTTGGAGCTAAAATTATTGAATTTTGAATGTTATGAATAAAAAATTATTTAACTATTAAGGCCTTCATTTCTAAAATATACACTTTTAAGAAACTTAAATTTTATATCTAACAATGTTGTATATATTTCAAACTAAAAATATTAAATTGGAAATCCTTTCAATTTGAACCGTATTCTGAACAGGAGGCTAATCATTTAAAAATATCAAACAAAAGTGAAAAAGCGACTCGCTATTCGGCTTAAAAATAAACATTCAAAATTGTATATTTTCAAATATTTAACGTTCTGAATCTAAAAATTAAAATTACGAGATTTAACAAATTGAACTATAAGAGTTGAAAAAATTCCCGACCAGAAAATAGTTTCACTGTCATTTTCCAGCTGTCTCATGGTCTCAAAAAATTGCAGCTCATTTCAGCTCACACGAATCAACTCCACAATATTCTAAATTGCAATTATGAATAAAATTTTAGTTTTTCAACTGAAAAAAGGCGAAAAGGTAATAAATTTCGAAAACAGGTGAAATACGTGACAATTTTTAAAATAGATGACAAAAAGTGAACAGGTGACACTCTGTGATGACTTCTTATATAAATTTGTTGCGATTTTAACGAATTAAAACCGAACTATTTTTAAAACAGAATATAGAAACAAAAAATTAAAAGTATTGTTATAATATTAATATTTATCAATAATTTTCATCATACCAAAAAGTACAAGTTTTAAAATAAATTTTTCTTATAAAATGTGGTTAACTGTTTGCTGAAAAACGCCAATTAGTTAAATGGAACCTGAAAAGAAGAAAATATTTCTATTTTTCATCAACACCCTAATGACTAGGGCAACAAATGAAAATAGATTTAAATGCACCTATCCTTATAAATAATTATAATTAATTAATAATACTAACGTTACTCTTTTGCAAATTAAGACACGGAATTGCTTCTTTTCGAAGCCTCTTTCTTTTTCCACTGCTTCGAAAATCATCGGGTTGAAAATGTTCACTGCAAACTCTATGTTCTTTTTTAGGAGTCCAGCTTTCCTTATTTATTGCCTGGAGCCATTTCTTTAATCTAACAGGATCTTCTAACGGAAAACTGTAATAAAAATTGTTAAAGAACTTACTAAAATTTAAAAACTAAATAAAAATAGGGATAATTATTGGATGAAATAGTAGGTTAACAATGGTTGCTCGTTGGTGTATCAAGTTTCTATATTAAAGTATTCAAGTATGTACTTACCTGTGAAATGAGAGCATGCAGTCTTTGTAACTTTTATTTGCACATCCCTCCGCACTGCAGATTCCCATTTTGCAGTTTCACAATAATAGCAATATAATTGCGTATTGATAAAATTTGCGTTCGTAATCGTGTAAACACTATGAAAACGTAAGTTAAGGATTATCGAGTTTGACTAGAAAGGAAAGTTTATTTGGTTTCAATCCTAGTTTTAAACAGACCCCAAAACACGTTTCTCAGAAATTAATTTCGCGAAACCGCGAATCCTGATACAGCTTATCTATACACATTCGCGTTGTCCGCGGTCGATTTATCGAAAGTGGAAGCGCCAAATTCAAATGTGCGAGTCCACGAAATTTCGTTAATTTGTATCATACGTCAAGTCTAATGTAAACCTGAAATATTAGAGCAAAATATTTATTAGTTTATGAGGTATTGCAATTTTATAAAAAATTTCATATATCTCGAGAACGGTTAATCGTAGACAGGTTTGTCTTTTTAAAAAAAATTCAGTAAAACGTAACGAATAGGATGAGTTTTAAGCATCATTGCGATATTTTTTTAAATTATCAAAGTATTTAAATAATTCAATATAACTTTCGAGCGGCCAGTCGAAATCGAATGATTTAAAGGTGTGCGATTTGAAATGTTTAGTTTTAAAAGCTTGAATTAAAAAATGTTAGTTTAAAAATCTCTTAATTTTTAATTATTCAATCCAGGACGTTACAAATCTAGAAACGTACAGTTTTTGGTGTTTATTTTCGGAATTGTCAAATTTTGACATCAAATTTAAAATTATTTAATTTTGCGGATTTCCAATTATTTTAAATTGCACAGTATTGTTTTTTTCTTTTTTAATAATGCATATTTCTAAATACCTTTTCGAATGAAACTTACACTTTTGAATACATCAAATGAAAAATTTGTCAACTCAGAGAAAACTTAAATTTCTTGATTTCAATGACCAGCAAAAATGGTTTTAGCGCCACCCTGAATTATTTTTTTTTGGATAAAATTTTAAGCAGTAATACAAAAATAATTTAGAGAAATTTCACTATTAATATTTTTTATTGTATATTTTTCGATCTTTACATATAACATTAGGGTGACAATTCTTTTCCTTTTTGCCTAAAAAGGGAGTCTTTCTGATTGATTTATTTTTTACTAAAAGTGAAAACATTATAAGAACTCCAATTGTAAAACACTAAAGAATTGAAAATTTTTGCAGGAGAACTGTTTGATTAATTTTAATTTTACCAAATTTAAGAAATCGCATGCAGTTTAAAAATTGAAGTTATTAATTCTGCTAATGGAGATTAATGTAAATCTTTTTTTTCACTAGATGCTCCTATTCAACCTAAGAAGTCTAAATTTCAAGAGGCTAATAATCTCAAGAAAATGATTTCAAAGACAGTCAACAAAACAATGGAAGATGAATTAAGGAAAAGAGCATTGGATGGAAAAATGTCGCTAACTAAAAAAGGTCCCCCAGAACCAGAAAAAGTGAAAAAATGATGTGAGTATATCACTAGCACAATACTTATGCATTATTTTTATTGTATTTGGAGAGCATTTAATACATATAATTTTCTTTTTTCTTTTTCCCCGAATGTATCTAGTTGTAAAATCATATCAGATTCATTAAATATACTATTTTTTGTTCGGATATATTTGTATTTTTTAATATAATTAAGTCTGATTATAAAAAAGTCTTTAAAAAAATTCTCTACGCACAATTCGCACTAAATAAAAAAATATTCTACAACTTATAGTTTCCTTATTTTGACTATTATTCTGCTTTCAAGTCGACCCATCTAAAAAAGGAGGATATTGGAAATGGAAACATCTACTAAAAGACAAGAAAATATTTTATTTTCATAATTCTGTACGTAATATTGTACTCTATATAGTCTACAATGAATGAACTTCTGAAGAAGCTCCGCTATATTTTCTTTACTATCATAATGTTATTTTAACAATATAGTTTCTTCAGAATTTTTTTTCAAATATGCAACAATTTTTTTATTATTAAATAGAAAGCTAATCGAAGTTTTCATACATGACTTCTTTACTTGTACGCTGTTAACTTTTGTAAATGGCACAGTTCATTTTTGATGGCGAAGAAATAAAAGTTTTGTAACAATTATTTGTAGAAATGCGATAAAAGATTGTAAAAAGTTAGTATTATCTTTTTGTAAAATATAAATTATTTGCAAAACAAAAAACTATTATTGGAAAGATTTTTTCTCTTTTTATACATTTTATATCCATGCCTGTCTTTGATAGAATTTATAAAATATTTCTAGGTAGTTAAATATCTTTCGGTTTGCTATTTTAACATTATTTCACAATATCGTATATATTATTTATTTTTAATACTCTGCTTCATTATAAATCACAACAAATTAACGGTTCGTTGGTTAACATGCAAGTTTCTGGAGCATGTGCGTTTCTTAAGTACAAAGTGTACGTTTATTGGTTTCCTTTCATCCTGGTCATAAACCTTCGGATTTTTCTACGGGGACACTACCTGAAAAAAATAAAATGTGATAAAATATCTCGCTGCGCAGAAAAATATCAAGTTGAAATTTCTAAATAAACAAATTATTTACATGAACAATTTCTGAAATCTTGGGAATTTCTAAATTTTTTGATTAGACTGTTATAAATGGAACAGTCTTAAGTTTCAAAAGCTAAAAATTCAACAATTTTTTATTTTAACCGTTCAGAATTTAATAAGTTGAAAGTTTAAGCGCTTAACAATAAAAAATTTTCAAATGCCTCGAATGGTGAATAATATTTTACGCTTATTTAGTATTAAAAAAATATACATTTATATAGTGAAACTTCAGTTAGATAATTAATTTAGTATTACATTTTAAAGGAAAGTAATGAGAATATCACTTTTAATTATACAATTATAATTATTTTTAATGTAAACACGCACTTACTACAAGCAGATGACCATTTTGTCTACTTTTACTAATTGCTGGCGTCGAGCCCGTCGTAAACTCTATAATACCTTCTTTTCCACTGACTAGTTTGTGTGACACTCTAAAAAAGTTTAAGAAAATCTTATAATTCTGAATCTTCCCTAGCCAATTTTACAACTGTAACATTACTTACGATTCTTTATTGACGATGTTTAGAATTTTAGGATTACTTGTGATGTCGATTGCTTTCGTCAAAGCTTCTATAATGTGAGGTACTTCCAAAATTAAATCACCCTAAAGTGAACAATATTATTATTTTCTTACTATCTAAGTATAAAGGAAATAGAAAACAATTTTTGGTTCTTTTAGTTTCGAATCGTTTCAGCTTAAGAATCGAATATTACCGTAAAACGGGGTAAAGTCACTCACTAATAAATTCGAACCAAATAAATTCTAAAATAAATTTTGACAGCTTTACTAATTAAAACAATAAAAAACCTTTTATTTTTTTACCAAGAAATTTGATATTGAATGTTGAGATATAAAATTTGGGGTGAGTGACCTACATGAGCGACTTCACTCCGTTTCACGGTACGCTTTGCAGAAACAAAGTGAAAATTTTTCTGTTTCGATTTCATTTTCCATTCGTAAAATAAATTAATAGTCTCTTTCTATTTTAGTTGTCTTTTTTTGAAAGAGAACAAAACAATTCGAAGAATGTATTATCTAAATAAAAAAGTTTTTGAAGCTAGAAACGTACCTTGTCATTTTTTAGTTCCGGTGGTATCCTGATGATCAACAAGTTATCAGATTCTGCAGTAACCACCAATTCTTCGATCAACTTGTAAGGCAAACGATGTTTTAATTTGAAAGTTTTTATTGTATCCAGAATGTATACTGCCTTTTCGGTCAAAATTAAAACTCTTTCTCTGGGCTTGTAACCGTGTCGATCATATTTAATGACTGGAGTTGCGTACTGAAATTTTAATTTTCAAAAATCAAATAATTCCGAATCTTCTTGCCTTAAAAATGCCTCAAAAGATCAGGGTGGCCGTTTTAATAGGGGAAAAAAATCCTGGTTTTTTCCCGGTTCAAAAAAATTTTTCACGGTCCTTGACATTAAAAAATTCGAACTCTTAAAACTGACACTTTTTTCATTTAAAGTAATGAAAACTGAACTACAAATTAAAGTACTCAAAGTGGAACTCTTTTGGATTTTAAAGTTTTAAAATTTAAGCTTAAAACATTTCTAATTCAAACGCTCAATAATTTACACGTATAAAATGGAAGCTTTTAACTCAATAAAAATGTAAAAGACAAAAAAGCTCCTTTTCCAGTTCAGGAAAAAATTAAATAACAAAATTTCTTCCCTTATAAAATTAAAATTGTGAAATTCAAACGTTTTTTCTACATAAATCCTTCAAAGTCGAATTATTTTTTATTTAAAGTAGTTTCAAACTAATAATGGTTTATTTGAACAGATTCAGCATCGTCTTGTAAAATTAATTATTTTTCATTTTTTAAATACTTGAATTACAGTTCAGTTTTAAAAATCATTAATTAATTTATGTTTACATTTGATGAACTTGAAACGTTTTTTATATCACAAATTTTCAAATTCAAACGCCTTTACTTTTTAATTGTTTAAGTCTTCAAAACTGCATTTTAAAATTCTTTAAACTGAAAATGTACGCTCAAAAACGAAGACCTAAAATTGAAATTTTTCGAAGCAAGAGATGTTAGAATTACGCATTGTCCACTGAATAATTTCATAATTGAAAAAGTTAACAATTGAACTTGACATTTAAAAAAAGTTAAAATCGAACTTATTTTAAATTGAATTATAAGTATCTTGTAATATGAAATTTCTGATAATTCAAGTGATTGTATAGATTTTTCTTCTAAAAATTTGTGAAATTCCAGGTCAAAAAATAAAGTCTCTATCATTTCCCGGTTTTTCGCGGTCTCAAAAAATACCCCAACATTTCCCAGTTTTCCCGGTCCAGTGGCCACCCTGATATATACAAAATTGTATGTGTAATTTGCAATTTAATATAAAAATTATGTGACTATTTACACAATATTTTTCAACAATTTGTCGTGCTCAGTCTTTTTTTACTAATAGAAAAATAATTTTACCTCGATGTTTTCACCACTCGGAATAATATTAGCGACAAAGGCTTGTTTCAGAGCTCTGAAATCTTCACCCAGTCGATCAGTTTGGAATCTGGGTCCCAAACTCTTTGCGTATGACTTCTTTTTGTTTTTGAAGAGAGTTTCTGCCAAGATTTTCAACTCAAATTGATCCTTGTCTGCTTTCGATAATCCCAGTCTATACTTTCTCGCCAACCACCGTTTGTGCATGTGCCTTAGATGTTCCGAAGCCTATAAATTAATAAATTAAATGATAAAATTATAAATTTGAATTTAGATTATAGATTCTGGATTCTTAATTCTCACCTCGCGACATGTGTGTGGACACTGAGGCCAACTTTTGTCTAGTAAATTTTTGGGAAGACTTTTGGAGAGCCTCATTAGCCACTGATATTTGGCTAATTCTATAAAAGCTACATTGTCTCCATTAGGTGGTCCGTTTCTCGTGATGAATCCGTGGATGAATCTACAACACATTTTTTTTTATATTTATATGAGTAATGGTTACTTTTTTTATATGGAAATTCTTAGTTTATTTAGAAAAATTTTGAATGCATTGACGAGTCTGAAAATTAATTTAAAATGACCCTGATGAAAATATATTTTCAGAATAAAATACAATGAAGAAAAAATTGTAGAAATTAAAAAAAACATGTACAAGAAATAACAATTCTTTTATTAGAATTCGGACACTTTCAAAATTATAGAATTAGAATTTTTTACACAAAATTATAATTTTCACATTGTTATTTATTGTATTTCATTGCAAAAATACATTTCGTTTAGTTTTCTAAGAAATGAACTTCTTGAATTTCGTTTTCTTTTAAACGTTAAACGAAATTCCTGTTTCTGTTACGTTTCAGAATTTTAAAAAAAGACTATTTTGTGTTCATTTTAGTAACCAAACAAAAGTCTTTCCATTTAATTTCCGATTCAGTAACTAAATTTTCGTTGGATTTTTGCCAAATATACAAACTAGATTTCCAACTTTTTTGAAAGATATTTATGTATTTAAAAAAAATCATTGTTATAGGGAAAATTGTAAAATTTATTTTTGGTTTATTAGAATATTTCTTAGAGAATCCTAAAATAAGTTTCTACTGCGATACTAGCGATGATTGAAAGAAAATGGTTTTTGCTTTTTGATAGAAAAATAAATGTTATTTGTTAAGCGCCAAAGAAAGCGCAAAAATTGTGCGATATACTTGATTTCAGTATAGAATTGGGAAAAACTTTTTTTCTCAAACGAAATTTAGTTGTAATAAACTTTCATTACGTTTTTGAAAATGAAACGAAGGTAAAAATGAATTTCCCGTTGGATCTGAAAACGAATTTCAATTGGAAGTGAATTTCGTTTTGCGATTCATAGAAAAAAATGCAGCAGAATTTCATTTTTTGTTCTTGGAAACAAAATAAAAATTATAAACGAAACTAAATTTAAGGCTACTTTTGCTTTCTTCTTGTAAATGAAACGAATAATCGATGAAAGTGAATTTCGTTTTGCTTTTGCAGACACAATGAAATGAAAAAAACGTTCGTTTATTTTTGATGCCAAAAAAGTTCCTGCAGATTTTTCTTTTGTTTTTAAAAATATAAGAGAATTTCGTTTCATTCCTGGGGCTTTTGTAAGCGAAATATTTAAAAAGGTTTCCTTTAGTTTTTACCACATACCATTTTAAAAGATTTTTGTTTTGTTCTTGAAAACAAATAATAAAATTAAGAGACTTTTTTTGATACTGACAATGAGAACGACACACATTTTGTTGTTGAAAAGAAAAGAACAATATTTGAAGCAATTTTCGAGGAATTGTTGAGAATGAAAAAACTTGGAAAGAGTTTCGTTTCTCGAAACAAAACGGAATTGAATTAATTAATTTTCTTTCACCGCAAAGGAAACAAAATTAGAAGTCTTTTGTTTTCTACAAATAGTTACTTGAAAATCCTAATTGTAAATCTATTAAAAATTCTCTCCTTACTTTCGAACGGTAGCTACAGCTTTTTTTCTTTTTTCAGCTTCTCGTTTCGCATGCCACCTGCGAACGTGTTTCTGAATCATTATCGCAGCTGCTCTCATTTCCAAAAATTTTCGCCTTTGGACTAATCCTTTCCACTTGCTTTGAATAATGGCAATGATCTCATGTTTCTTCATTTGAAAAGCATCTTCCGTGTCGAAAAGAGTCTTAGGGAATCGTATAAATAATTTCGTACTGTTAAAAAAAATTTCATTATATGAATTGTTTTCAGAATTTTCCAGTATTTAGACATTAAAAAAATCTTTAATAGACAAAATTTGCTTACTTGCCCATTCGATACTCGTCACTGTTGTAACCCAAATGACAAACTAAAACTTGAACACCTTCTTTTGCAGAACCATGATAATGGGGCCAGGTTTCATAACAGAGGGATTTGTATCTTTGCAGAAAGTCTTCGTAAGTTTTTCTGTAAGCGAAACCTGCTCGACGCACTCGTAAATTCTCCATTAGTCCTAAATATTTCACTTGGTGCAATACAATCTTCTCGTTAAATTGATCTGTAATTAGATTTAAATTTTTAATAATTGACAAGTTTTTATTTTTTTTCCGACTGAAATTTTTTGAGGACTTACTGCCCATTTTGAAATCATTTGGTTTTATGCAGCGAATATACGAAGGCTCTTTTCCCATTAGGATCTCAATTAGATTGTTTAAACTGTTCTTGAATTGTGTAACTACAGTTTCGGGTCTTCTTTTGCTTGACAAGTCCTTCTTGACGCCAAAAACTTCCTGTAAAAATATTTATATTTTAGTATAGGGAGCGTCCATCAATTTCGTAAGGCTTTTGAGGAGGGAGGGGGGGGGGATCTTACGAATCCTTATTGGGGGAGGGGTCCTAAGAATTTCTTACGTATGTTTCCTCTTTCTTATTATTTTTTTGAAAGTATGGTGATTGCATCCAGTTTTGGCTGTTAAAATTACTTTTTATACTATCAAGATTCGCGGTAGCGGATCGCCGTCAAGTATTAAGAAAAGCAGAAAAAGATTCTAAATACCCATACGAAAAAAAAATCTACCATGAAGCATGAAATGCGAAAAAGGGAAAAATCGCTACCGGGAATTATTATCTGTAACATAAATGTTTTTGTACACTAAAAGTGGAATATCTCAGTCAATTTATGAGATATCTTGACCAAACTTAGTGGGTATATAGAAGTCACAAAAGTATAAAAATTCTGCAAGTTTAGAAGATATAAATTGAAGATGGAAGAAATGCGCTATAATCGAATTTTCAAAAAAAAAAATTCTCTTGATAAAAAGTCATCTGCAGACTATAATTTTATTCCAATGATTATAAAACGTTGACAATCACATCTCATTTTACGGTTTTACACATTAATCAGGACGCAATAAATTCGCGATTGCATCCGTTGAGAAAAGAGGGGTTAAAAGCATGATTTTTGAAATGCAGACCAAGGTACAGCTTACGCGCTTTTACCAAATGAACTCAAACTTTTTTCTGTAGAAAGATGTCATCAGATTCTAAAATTTGTTTTAATAAATTTGAAATACATTTTTTTATATTGAAATTTTTTAGTTATTTCCACTTATTTTTCCACGATTTCTAGTATCCAGACGCACCTGCAGCTAAAACCAATCGATCGATTTCGATGAAACTTTACACAGATATAGTAAATAAGGTGCACATATGCCGCTTTTTCAAGAGAAAGTGATCCATGAACATACCATACAGTTAAGTTTGAATATATAAAAAAATGTACTATTTTCAAAATATGCAGACACATAACTATCGTCGACTAAGTTATACTGATTTTTCACCAGATTCATCGAGAAAATTGTTCACAGTAATGATTCTATAAGTTTGAATGATATTAATTGAAAATTTGAGAAATCCGGTGACCCTCAAATTTAAACAAAATGCTCAAGAAAAAGTAGACTGTAGATCACAATTTTCTTCCAACGTTGTCAGAGAAATTTATTAGTGCATGTGGATTTGTTATTATTGCAAGAAAAATTAATGAAATCCCACCACAAACACTACGCGCGAAAAAATTTCGCCAAGTGCGTGACTAATAATATTTTATTTATTTATGTTAAAGGTAATCAAAGTTGTGAAATGAAAAAATGAAGCCAAGTACGAATAATAGAAAGTTTATAAATAGAAGTGATTTTAATGAAAGGAATTAGTTCAATGAATTAGTTTATCAAATAATTTTTTGTTTGATACAAAAATAACATAGTAACAATAATAATGATAATAATAACAATAATAAATTATTATATTACAGGCCCCTCAAATGTTTTTTTTTTCTCTTCACTAATAATTTTTTTTTTTTTATCAAACAAAAATTATTTAATAAACTAATTCATTGAAGTGAATTCGCTTTATTAAAAGAAAACTTCTATCTATAAATTTTCTACTATTCGTACTTTGCTTTATTTTTTGATCTCACAACTTTGATTACCTTTAACATAAATAAATGAAATATTATTAGTCACGTACTTGGCGGAATTTTCCCACACGTAGTGTTTTTGGTGGGATTATACATATAATGAAATCTCGAAGGAATCCCTGGGAATCTTTGCAATCCTTTGAAATCTCGTTAAATCTTTTGAAATATTTTGAAATCTCATAAAATCCCTTGAAATCCATTAAACTATTTTGTAATCCACGGAAATCGTTCACAATTCCTTAAAATTCCTCAAAATCCATCGAAGTCCTTCGTCATCTGTTGAAGTCCCGTTAAATCTCTTCAAATCTGATTAAACTCCTGAAAGTCCCTTAAAATCTTGTAAAATCCATTGAAAAATTGAGATTCTTTCGGAAATTGTAATAGATATTTTCTTCAAATTCTTGAAATCTTTTAAAATCACTTAAAATCTGTGAAACCTTTCGTAATCCTTTGGAATCATTTGAAATACCCTAAAACTTTTGTAATACCTTGAAATCTTTTCTAACCTCGTGTACAGTGAAAAAAATTGATATATTGTTGGTATATTTGAAAAATCATCCTTACGTAATGAATGGACATTCCCATACTGCCATTAAGTTTATTTTATTTCCTTTATTAAAAATCATTAACAAATTAGTTAATACAGTATCGGTAAGATGCATACCTTTGTAATTGAATTCGTTGTGTGAGCCATAACTTCGCGCAAATCCCTGAATAGGAGATCATTATTCTTTTCCAAAAATCCTCGAACGTTGTAGGTCACATCACCAGCATAATGTACCAATCTAAATTCCTGAAAAAGGAAATAAAACAGAATATAGATAATTCAAAGCAAATTTTTACTTTATTTGATTGAAACATTTTGTATTATTTATTCTTACATCACGACCCATGATTTTCTGAGTCTGAATATCAGCTTTCATGTGACTAATATAGTGAGGATGGCTGCTCAAATTTGTATTCAATTTCTCTAGGAAACTCAGATCTGTTGGATCACCAGGTCGCAAACAGTCTTCGTCCATTAAAGATATTATTCCTAAAATTAGTATTTATTTTATTTCATTATTAAAGTATTTGAATCTTTCTATTCTATAGTTTCTATCTAGTATAATCAAAATACCTTTATACTTTTCCTCTATGAGATCACAGATAACTTTGTTATTGAAATAGTGTACGTTTTCCCACTCAATTCCTTCCTTTAGATATTCTTCTTGTTCTGATTTTAGAGTCAACTGTATGAAAAGCTGTTGTAGTTTTTCGTTGCAGAAGTTAATGCAGAACTGCTCGAAACTGTTCGTTTAAAAAGAGTGTTTGAAAATTTAGAAAAGATCAGTGAAGTATTTACACCAGATGCTTAAGGCGGCAAATTTTTAGGGGCGGTTTAGAATTTTTTTATAATTGCAGAACATGTCTGTTTTTACTCGTATTGTCTTTTCTTTTTTGCTTGTCAATTCTGCAATATAAAAAGACAAGTCACAAAAATTGAAAAAGGGCGGCAAATTTTTAGGGGTGGCACGAAGGTTCAGCATTTTTTACCCATTTTTAAAATAAAAATGTCGGGCAGAAGTACCGTTTGTGACCACGTTTATCCCATTGGTAGCCATTCACAGATTATTTCCATATTTCAAGTACTAAGTTATATGGTATTGCACTGAAAAGAGCTAAATAAGTCAAAAAAACGTATTTAGCAATTTAAGCTATTTTTCCAGCAATTTAGTTATAAGTTCTGATACTTAAAATACGGCAATTTATCAGAAAATGTGCACTAAAGGTTCACTAGCCACAAACCTATAAAAACAATACAAATACTTGTTTATCTTAAAATACTGATGTCTTAGTATTAAATGCGGATTTGATCACTCTCGAAATCTTTGAAACTTTTTGAATCTTTCAAAATTTCTTAAAATGCCTTGAAATCTTCTGAAAGCTCATGAAATCCTATAAATTTCTCTGAAACCCCACAAATTCCCTAAAAATAATTTCAAATACTTTGAAAAACTTCAATTTTTTAAAAATCCGTCATACTCAATTGAAAATTTCGAAAGCCCGTGAAATCTCGTAAATTTTTTTGAAATCCCTTGAAATCATTTATAGTGCCTCATAATTTTTTTAACCTGTTGAAATAACTTGAAATCCTTAGTGTATCATTGAAAAATTTTAAAATATTTTGCAATCCCTAGAAATCCTCTGAAATATTTTGAAACTCATTGAAAATGCTTTATCCCTTGAAGTCTTCTTAAATCGATTAAGATTCACAGATATTCTATGAAAATCTTTGAAATCTTTTACAATTCTTTACAGTACCTAGAAATGATTTGAAATCGCTTGAAATCTTTTTAAATCCTTTGAAATCCCATAACATTCTTTATAATCTCTTAAAGTAGCCTAAATCTTTTGAAATCTTTTGAAATACTTCGGAAACGTTGACATTTTTTTCAACTTTTCAAAACCCAAAGATATCTTCTGAAATCTTGTAAAATGTTGTAAAATAATTGAAATCTTAATATCTGATGTACACTCAAAATCCGAATGATCAACCCCTCGGTGTGAAAGAATTAACGGCCATGAATAATTTTGTTTATTTAATGAAATTAAATTTTATTATATTATCGAAGTAGATAATTTAAGATCTGTATTTGCAAGAACAATGAAATATTTCGCCACCATAACGATCACAAATTAAATTTCATTTTTAAATTTCAAACGTAATGAATAAAGTAATTTCAAGTATGTAATTCAAAAGTTAATTAGTTTTTTAACAACAATGAGTGAGAGATTTTCGAGACATTTCGTTATACCACTTTTTTTTTTAGATAGATTGTGATTTTTTGTGTGTCAACTCTGCAATAGAAATGAACCTCTCGCTATCGTGGATTCAGTCTGATTTGTATTGTCCTGAAAGTCAATTTTAAAAATCGTTCGAATTTCAGTTTTGAAGACTGATACTTGTAGAGAATTTCAAGGCGCATCTTTTTTTCCTTTTTCAAAAAATTGTAGTTTTTGTAATTTTTGAAGTAATTAGTAAGAAGTAGATTTTTCAAAACAAAAAATTTCAATCTTTTTATACTTTAACTCGCGCTAACTTAGTCAATTTTCAGAATTATTCGATATAGTTAATACTGAATTACGTGTTTAATTCTTCCAAAACTATTTATGAGAGGAAAACGTAAATATTTTAATAAACAAAAAAGTTGTTGATTATTTTTGAGATTTCGAAAATCACGAATTTCAACTTTCAAGCGTTTCGTTCGAAGTTTTCTGGAAAGTCTTAGCTCGATTGGATTAATGGCTGAAAAATTATGAATGTTTTAAATTGCAAGCAGCAATCTTGACGCTGCCCTATGCTTGTGCCTCCTCGGCTACGAACGTGTTAAAGCCGACGATATAAAGGTCAAGTCGGATACCAAAATAATACTTGAGATATTATCATTAAAATAATTTATTTATTAGACATTTTGAATAATAACTTATTAAAATAATACTTTATTAAAAACTATTTTCAATCATGTTTGTCACTCTCTTCAGGTCCTTCGGCATCTGGACTCCGTGTTTTATTTTTTGTATTTATTGACAATTTATTTGATTAAAACGAATTGAAACTAAGGCTGAATATGTAGAAATTATTCGCCATGCTCGTTCTTCTTCATTCACAATTGTCGAGAAATGTAAAGATCTTCTGCAGGATTTTGAAAAAAGTTTCAGTGGCAAAATGCGAAAGCCAAAATCTTCTAAATCAGGAAAGCGTTCGTTTTAAATTTTTTTCCTTATGGAAAAGTGGATTTTTATGACAATTAAGAATTGCAAATACAACCTTTTCTTTTCTTTAAGCCTACGCTTGAACTAGAAAAACTTTCGAAAAGATCTTCACCTCAAATTGGATTAAAAGCAGCCTAGGTAAAGGATGTGAAAAATCTCTATAATTGACTTAATGCTTTCACGATGATTCATTATGATGAAAGGAGGTGTTTCGGGTTTCAATCGTGTGCAAAACTACGAATC
>JAUMHM010000005.1:11406700-11421767 GCA_032362435.1 Melikaiella ostensackeni | reverse complement strand
AAGTGAACTGCAATGTTCACGAAACGTCGGCAAGATTCGTAGTTTTGCACACGATTGAAACCCGAAACACCTTCTTTAATCGATCTCTATAATTATTGAAGCGCTCAAGAAAAAGAATTTCTCGAAAAGTATTTTTTAAAAGTAACAACTCAGATTTCAGATGCCGAAGGACCTGAAGAAAGAGGCAAAAATGATTAAAAGTAGTTTTTAATGAAGTATTATTTTAATAATTTATTCTTCAAAATGTCTAATAAATAAATTATTTTAATGGTATTATCTTAAGTATTATGTTGGTATCCGACTTGACCTTCATATCGTCGGCTGCAACACGTTCGTAGCCGAGGAGGCACGTGCATAGGGCAGCGTCAAGATTGCCGCTTGCAATTTGAAACATTCATAATTTTGTAACCATGAACCCGATTGAGCTGAAACTTTCCAGAACACTTCTTTGAGCTTTAATCAATAATTTCTCCACTGGAAGTTTTCCGTTTCTTAAAATTCGCTCGATAAACAAAGCGCTTGAAAGTTGAAATTCATGATTTCTGCAGTCACAAAAAAAATTAACTACTTTTTTGTTTATTGAAATATTTACGCTTTTCTCTCTTAAATAGTTTCAGAACAATTAAACACGTTATTTAGTATTAATGAAATGAAAAAATTCTGAGCACTGGCTAAGTTAGCATAAGTTGAAATGTAAAAAGATCGAAATTTTTTGTTTTCGAAAAATCTACTTCTTACCAATTACTTCAAAAACTACAAAACCTACAAATTTTTTCAAGAGAAAAAGATGCGCCTTGAAATTCTCTACAAGTATCAGTCCTTAAAATTAAAATTCGAACGATTTTTAAAATTGACTTTCAGGACAACACTTTTCAGGCTGAATTCACGCGTATTCCCTTTTGATCGCGAGAGGTTCAAATAAATTAGTAAAGAAAATTGAAAAAGGGCGGCAAATTTTAGGGTGGGCTTGGTGGCCTGAAACCTAAATCCGGCTCTATAGAAGACATACTGTATATCTAAATCCAGTATTACTGACCTGTTTTTTTGGAAAATTTCGAAACCATAGATGTCTAAAATTCCCATTACGACAGTTCGTCGGCTATTTGTCATAGGTTGTAAAGATTTGTTGAGTCTGGTAACGAGCCAAGTGAATAATTTGTCATAAACTGCTTTTGCCAATGCATCCCTTGCATAAATGGCTAACTCTCTGTTCAAAGGAGTGACTACAACATCACCATGTGCATCTATTGTGCGATGTGTAAATCCTTGAGCCAAATCCCTCAGGTCGCATCCTAACAACTGGTAATCATATTTTTAATTAATATTTAATAAATAAAAAACAAAATCAGAGTTGCTACAAACTTCCAATTTCGAAATTCCCTGACCTTCCCTGACTTTTCCCTGAACAATTCCTTCATTTTCCGTGACCATTATAAATTTTTCTTTCAGGCATAAAAAAAACTTACACCTGGGGGATCAATAACGTTAATGCAAAAAAATGTTTGTTTCTAAATTTATCTCAAACATTTTCAGTGGCAACAGTCATACAGAATTTTATAAGCTTCAACCTCAGTTTATCGAAAATTCCCCGACTCTTTCAGGTTTTCCCTGACATTCCCTAACTTTCCTTGACTTTCTGGAATTCCCTGACTTGTAGCAACCTGAAAGTGAGTTTTATAAACTGACCCTATTTCAAATTAGGCACGATTTTGTCGGTCGTTGAAACAATTTTTGTGACAGGTTCATTTAGAAACAATCTATTAAGATTATTCCATTTTTCAAAATAGAAAAAAATAATAATAAACAATAGCACATTTCTATAAATTGCTAACTTCCTCATATTTGTATTCTATATTTAAATAAAAACAGATATCTTTTGGTAAACTGAGGTAAGCATTAATACATCAATTAAACAAAATCTTAATAGTATTCATAGGCAACCCTGCAGACTGGAACAAATACTTGCTTAATGTCCCTCTTTTAAAATTTCTCAAAGATCGAAATGAAATTCACTTTCTTATCAAAATTTTTTGTGTATTAAAAAGGAAAACCCAAAAATTTCACAAATAAAAAAAAGACCTTAGAACTACCCACTTTTGCGGCTCACACAAATGAACAATCAATGTACAACAAAAAGAAAAAAGAGGGAGAAAAAGAAAGAGTCAACCAAAGCAACCTCTCACTCTTTCTTTTCTCCGTCTTTTTTATACTACTGAGGACCAACATGTTTCGAAGGCAATTGAGACTTCCTCATCAGGAGTAATTTATAGGAAAACTACAATTATAAATAATTAAACATATATTAATTAAATTCAAATATTACCTCAAAATAAAAATAAAGAAATTAATATCAAATGTTGTTCAGTTAATTTTTCCCTTTTTTTATTAATAACAAAATTCTTCAAGATCGAAATGAAATCTACTTTCTCATGAATTTTTTTTGTACCCAAATAGAAAACACCAAAAAGTTCTGTGTATCTGTGCATGACAAACTTTTTTATCTAAATTCTAGATAGATTTTTTAAATGTATTGGTAGTCTCATTAAAAGTTTCTTCGTTTCTGTTATTGTTAAAATCAAAACATACTTTCTTGTTAATATCAAATATCTTTTTTGGATAAATATCTTTCTTGGATGAGGCTATGAATCTTGCACTTTATCAGTAAATCTTTCTGTAATGCATACAACCTCAATTTTTTACTAATTGAATAAAATTCTTTGATATTTTTCACCAGTCCTTCAATCACATCCATCACATTCTCCCAATTTTTATCAATATTACTGGAATCCATAATACCAAAACAGAAAAATCAGATTAGATAAAAAATTAACTTCTCACGTAGAAAACCCAAAAATTGTAATCCAATGTTTTGTAACGATTCACCACAAACACTGATTGAACAAACATTTCAATTATGTCAAAAACACAAAAAAAAATAGTCAAAATATTTGATCATCAATAAAATTTAATTATTAGAATTAAAGATTTTGTTAATTTTTTAAAACATAGACAGAAATCCACTTTTTTAATACAAATTTTAATTTATGAGAAATAGATTCTTCACAATAAAATTTTTTTTCGATTTTAACCGGGAAGAGACTTTAGGAATACAAAGTGCAGCGTTCCAAGTCCCGCCATAAACTGGCATTGACTGTCAACAAGAGACTTCACAGAAAATTTCATATTTTTGGAAACTCATTTCAAACCACTTGTATGAGAGATGAGCGACAAAGACCCTTTTTTCACTACATAGTTATCCCAATCTTAGGCGGAACAGTCGCTTTAAGGCTAAAACTTTCTGAATAATTTTCTTGAAATCTGTGGACATTTTTTGAACATGTGGTTTGTACGAGGGCCAAGCTGGACGATACAGTCGTTAAAAAGCGACTGTTTCGCTTAACATTGGGATAGCTATGTAGTGAAAAAATGAAGGGTCTTAGTTGCTCGTTTCTCCTACAAGGGGTTTGTAATGAGTTTCCAAAAATATGAGATTTCCTGTGAGGTCTCTTGTTAACAGTCAATGTCAGTTTACGGCGGGACTTGGAACACTGCACTCCGTATTTCTGAAGTCGCTTTTAGGTTAAAATCGAAAAGAATTTCTACTGTGAAGAAACTGTTTCTCATAAATTAAAATTTGTATAAAAAAAGTGGATTATTGTCTCTATTTTAAAAAATTAACAAAACTTAAAATTTGAAAAATTAAATCTTATTGATGGTAAAATGTATTGACTATCTATTTTGTGTTCTTGACAGAGTTGAAATGTTTGTTCAGTGTCTGTGGTGAAACGTTACAAAACATTGGATTATATTTATTGGATTTTCTACGCCGGAAGTTAATTTTGAATCTATTCTCATTTTTCTGTTTTGGTATTATGGATTTCAGTGAAATTGATAAAAATTGAGGAAATGTGATGAATGTAATTGAAGGACCGATGAAAAATATTAAAGAATTTTATTCAATTAGTAAAAAACTGAGATTGGATACCTTACAGAAAGATTTATTGATGAAGTGCAAAATTCATGGGTTTTTCCAAAAAAGATATTTGATATTAACAAGAAAGTATGTTTTGATTTTAACAATAAAGGAAACGAAGAAACTTTTAATAAGACCACCAATAAATTTAAGAAATATATCTTGAATTCGGTATGCCATGCACAGATACTCAGAATTTTTTGGTGTTATCTATTTTAGTACAGAAAAAAATTCATGAGGAAGTTGATTTCATTTCGATCTTAAAGATTTTTTATATTGATAAGAAAATAGACAAATTTTAAAAACATTTGATATTAATTTCTTTATTTTTATTTTCAGGTAATATCTGAAATTAATTAATAGAGATTTCATTGTTTATAAAAAAGAAAGAGTGACAGGTTGCTTTGGTTGACTCTTTCGTTTTCTCCCTCTTTTTTCTTTTTGTTGTACATTTGTCTCTAATGAGCCAGAAAATCGGGTAGGCTTGAACTCTATTTTTGATTTGTGAACTGTTTGGGTGTTCTTTTAAGTACACAAAACATTTTCAGAAGAAAGTAAATTTCAACCCAATCTTTAAGAAATTTGTGTGGTTTTGGTCAAAATTTTGCGTTCACGAATTGATTTGAAATGGAAAGGCTTAGACAATTTTAAAATTAATATATTTAAAATCTAAATCTAAAACTAAATATTAGGTACTGAAAACGAGACGGGAATATAATAATAAGATATTCAGCCAAATATTACAAATATTTGACTCTGATTTAAAGAAAACTATTGAAATTAGGTGCTTTATTTATTTTACCTTGGAAACGGCTTCGACCGAGGCTGGTTTTAAAATTGTTGCAACTCCTTCCGTTTCGGTGAAACCTACGTTTCCCATGTGTAGGACCGAAGCGACGATCGCAAAAAGATCATTTTGTTCTTCTTGAGAAATTTCCATCACCTTCATGGCCTCAATTACGTCTCTGTATTGACTAGCATCATCGATAGTATCTATTGCACCCTTCGTCTGAAATAAAAATCTGGTCAATATTGTCTTTTCCTGTGATTATTGCTTTTCTTATCACTTGTATAATTTTTTAAACAATTTTATTACTACATCAGGGTGTCAACTCAAAGTCTGGACAAAAATTCCCTGACAATTCCAGGTTTTTTCCAGGTATTTCTAGATTTTGCCAGGTATAATTTTTCTTAATAAGGAACCATTTAAGTATTATGTACTGCATTCTTTAAAGCAATCGACTCTACACCCTTTCAAATTGAAAGCATTACATAATTTGACTGTCTCGTACAAAATTCGTATTTTTGGATTGAAATTTCAACAGTTTGGTAGGAAATTCAACTAGTTCGTTGAAAATTAACTTTTTTGGTGTAAATTTATATTTTCGGATTAAAAATGTAACACTTTTGCTAAAAATTCATCGTTTTAGTTTAAAAATTTATTTCTTTTGGTAGAAATTTCATCTTTTTGGTTAAAAATGCACCTGCTAGGTTGAGAATAATTCTATTTTGGTTGAGGATTTAACTATTTTGTTGAAGATTCATATTTTCGGGTTCAAAATTCAACTGTTTTGTACAAAATTCGTGTTATTATAGAGTCGCCTAAAAACTGAACCTTAACGAAACGGAAACAAAGTCTATGGTTTAATGTCTCTGTTTTTTAATTGAAAAACTAACAAACTTCTTCAAATATTTTTTCTTTCTTGACTGGAAAATCTTTATTGGTTGAAAATTCGTATTTGGTTTAAAAATTCATCTCGTTTGGTAGAAATTTCATCTTTTTTAGTTGAAAATTTAACTATTCGGTTGAAAATTCGTCTTTTTGGTAGAAAAAAATAATCCTCTTGTCTGAAAATTCAACTATTTAGCTGAAAATTTATGTATTTTGTTGGAAATTCCTATTTTTTTTTTTTTGGTAAAAATAAAAGTTTCTGGTTAAAATTGCAACTGTGTGGTTGAAGATTAATCTGTTTTAGTTAATGCTTCAACTATTTTGTTGAAAATTCGACTATTTTTGTTAAATTCCACTGTTTTTGATTTAAAAATGAATTTTTGTTGTTGTTGAAATAACAACGATTACATTTTGCGATGGAAATTCACCTTCTTTGCTTGCAATATTGAACTACATTGTTTAAAATAAACTTTTTGGTTGATGATTAATATTTTGGGGTTCAAAATTCAACAGTGTGGTTGAAATATTTTTTATTTCTCAGCTGAAAAATCTTTCTTGGTTGAAAATTCAACTCTTCTTGAAAATTCGTCTTTTGGTTTGAAAATTTATGTCTTTTAGTAGAAATTTTATCTTTTTTGGTTAAAAATGCACTTTTTGGTAGAAAAATTAATCTACTTTGATAGAAAATTAACTTGTTTGTTAAAATTCATATTTTCGAATGAAAAAATCAACTGATTTGAAGAAAATTCGTCTCTTCGGCTTGAAAATCAACAATTTGGTTGAAAAATAAATATTTTGTTGAAAATTTGTCCTTTTTGGTGAAATTGAACTGTTTTTGGTTTAAAATTTGAATCTTTTTTGGTTGAAATATCAACTATTACATTTTTCGTTGAGAATTCATTGTTTTTGATTCAAAATTCAACTTCTTGGTTGATAGTTACTTTGTTAAAAATTCATTTTTTTGGGTTGAAGATTCATAATTTAAGTTGAAAATTTATCTTTTTGGTTGAAAATTCAACTATTTTGTTGAAAATTCGATTTTTTGTTGAGAATTAATTTTTTTAACTGAAAACTCAACTATTATATTTTTGGTTAAAAACTTATCAATTTTTTTAGTTGAAAATCCAACTATTTAGCCATAAATTTATGTATTTTGTTAAAAATTTGTCTTTCTTTAGTAGAAATTTGTTTCCTTTAGTAGCAACCTTTTTCATCAAAAACACAGCTGTTTGGTTGAAAATGATACAAAGAAGTTTGATTTGAATCAGTATAAACCCAGTACTAAAAAAGTTCCTTCTACAAACAAAAAATCATTGTTATTTAATTTTATATCACAATTTTAAAAAAAATTTAGCCCACTCGACAAAATTCCCTGACAATTCCAGGTTTTCCAGGTGAGTAGGCACCCTGCTAAATTGATTGTTCACGGTGTATCTCGACTTCAACTATGATACCCCACGATCATTTTGAGACTAAAAAGAAAAAAAACTCTAGGGGGATTATTGAATAAGCTTGATTTTTTTCTTTTTCTTTGGAGGTGATTATGTATATTTCAAAAATAACTCCGAACTGGAGCTTCTTCGGCTTCAAGTCTGTGATTTAGTATTTAAAAAAGGCTCTAAATGTTGAATACCTTTGGACACATTGAACTTCTTAAAATTGTTTGAAAAAGGTGCATAAAGTCAGTTTTATTCAGTTCCTTTTGGAAATTTCTCCCTTTCAGAGCATCTTCTACCTAAAGTACTTTAATAAGAATTTAACTGTGTAAAATTGTCCGTAAAACTAAAAAAAAATCAATTAATTATTTTATTATTTTTTATTATTTTATTTTATTTTTTTAGTTAAAAATTTGCATGGAAATGTTTTTTATTTTAGTTTTTGTAAATTATTTCATTTACCGTGCGTCGCAAATTAAAGTTGTATTCATGTAAGCAGAAGTAGACTTAATTTTCAGCAAGTCTAATGGGAAAAAATGTTCTATCTTTCATACTTCCGAAGTTATAGCGTCCTGAATAATATCATTTTTTATGAAATTTTGTCAGGCATTGAGTTTTTCCGAAATAACTTGTTTCTGGTGCACTTCATGTGAACGGTTGTTCTTGTGATAATAAAAATACGTACAACTCCTTGTAAAACTGAAAGAAATGATGTAATTTTCAACTTTAATCGATTATTGAACATTTTTTTGGTGCTAATATTCTGAAAATTTCACTGTACTGACACGCACTGTCAGTTAATATGCCAAAATCAAGAACGCACGATGAAAATCGTTATGAAATTTATCTACTGTGCTTCGGAAAACAAAAAAAATTGTACCATAAACAAGTTATTTAAAAAAAATCATTGCTGGACAAAATTTCATAAAAAATGGTATTTTCCAAGACGCTGTAACTTCGGACGTTTGAGAGATATAACAATCTTCTTTGTTTTATATTTGCTAGAAATTAAATGCACTTCAACCTATATGAGTACGTAAAAGAGAAGAAACAGAGAAGTTGTTAAATCCTTCAAGAATTAACGTCTGGGCATGTAATAGTTACATAAGTATATACAACAGTTTCTTATTACAAATTTTCATGAAGTTTTTGGTTCATACGAGCACTCACACAATTTTTATAAAAAATGTCAATTCTATTATGACATTTTCCAATCTATGTCATGCATTTAATGATTTTGTCTGATGAGGGAAATTGTCAATTTCCGAAACGTCACGTATTGCAATATTCTGTTTGGTGAGCATCTTTTAGTAGCAATAATAAAAAAATGATACATTATAGTCTGGAAGTTGTCGTTGACTTTGGTCTTCATTTATGTAATTATATGAGTACAACTTTTATCTACGATGCACAGGAAATGAGCTTATTTAGAAAAACTAAAATTAATAACATTTTTAGACAAATTTTTCACTAAAAATAATTTCTGAAGGCCATATCTTCCAAACTATAAGAGATAGAACATTGGATTTTTTCAAGTTTCACGGGAAATTTTATTCAATTAAATACTTATTCAGGTTACTTGAGATAGAGATTACCCTGAAAAGGAGAAATTTCTAAAAAACTGATTAAAACTGACTTTATGCACCTATTTCAAATGATTTTAATAAGTTCAAGGTGTTCGAGGGTATTCAACATTTAGAGACGTTTTTTGGATGCTAAATCACAGACTTCAAGCCAAAGACGCTCCAGTTTGAAGTTACATATATCCATGAAGATACTTATAATAACCTCCAAATAAAAATAGAAAATCAAGTTTATTCAAAAATCCCCCTAGGGATTTTTCTTTTTGGTCTCAAAATAATTGCGGGGTATCACAGAAATGAAATTGGAAGAAAACGAGAGGTTAGAGCTCTTTTGGGTTGAAGTCAGTCGAAACACACCGAGCAGGGGACATAACGTTACCAATACTCAATGTGGTAAATTTCAACCATAGTGTAACCGATATTAAAAGGTATTTTTACCAGCTTTGTTGAAATTTACGAAGTGTAGTGTAATCCACTTTACATCCAAAGTGTAAAAAAGCAGAACAAGGAAATTTTTACAGAATTTCATTATTCCACTGTTAAACGTTTGATGGCGTTGAAGTGGAGAGTGTAGAGAAATCAAGAGAAATGGCGTCGGCCTCTCGCAAAACTCGCAAGAACGTGCTGCACGTGCTGAATTGTAACGAATTTTAACGAACACTTGTTTCAAATTTGAACACCTTCAAGTTCTGAAGGCTTTTAATTTTTTTAAATTTAAGAATGCGAGATTTAGGATTTAAGCCTTGTGATATGTGGAGATTCAAAGTAAGACAGATTTTAAAATTAGTCGTCTACTTTTAACCTAAAAAAATTATATGCGTTTTATTCTTTCTTAAAAAACTTTTAATTATTTTATAAGATGCGTTTTTTATACTCAGTTCTTTAAAAAATCCAGTTGTGTTCCATAAATAAACATTTGTTATCAATATTCACACATTTGTTTTCATTTTAATATTCTTTTCAAGATATAAAATTGCTGGGGTTGACGTAGCGCATGCGCAGTGAAATACACCTCTGCCATTTTACATTGACAGATGAAATTTTCCACAGGAACGTAAAAGTGCACTACCCTAAAAGTGCTGCTACGGGAATTATACTTTCTGCATGTAATTTTAAAGTGTCGCATTACTTTTACAACATTTCAGTAAAATTACTACATTAAGCATTGGTAACTTTATGTCCAGTGCTCAGTGTGGTAATTTTCAACCACTTTTTTTTACGGTGTATAGCATTTGGTGTAAAAATAATCGTTCATCAGTAAGCGTCAATTTAAAATACATACTTTTGGTATTTTTTTAACCTGCTTGTTTATATATTTCGTTGAAAATATTGCTTTTTTTAAAATTTTGTCTGAGAAAATTCTGCAGAAAAACCGTCGTGGATAAAATGCCTCAGGAATAAGAAATGCATTATCTGTGTAAAATCAATATTTTTGTAATTACTACAAAAAAATCGGCTTTTCAGGATTGTTTATATTAAAATGCAAAAAATAGTGTCAAGAACTGTTTTATACAACTTTGGATCTAAAAATTGTGTTAAAAACATTAAGTTTGAAGTAAATCACTGCAGTGTTTTGAGTTACTTTATATTTGTTTAAATCTCTCGAAATCTCTTGAAATATTAGAAATCCCGTGAATTATTTTCAAATTTCATGAAATTGTCAAAACACATTTTTTTAATTCCTTCAAAATCTCTCGAAATCCTATACAAATTTTTGAACTCTCTTGAAATCTCTTAAGATCTCTTGAAACTTTGGAATTTTTCTGTATTCTATTCAAATCCTAAGAAAATATTGAAATCCAATTAATTGTTTTAAAGTTTTAAAATTTTTTTTAAAAACCCTCCAAATCCCATAAAATCCTTTCAGATTCATCGAAATTCCACCATAAAATCATTTCAAATTCCTTGGAATATTTTTCAATTCATTGAAATGAATTTTTTTTTAATTCCTGAAAATTTCTCGAAATCCTATAAATTTCTTTAAATTATCTTGAAAATCCATGGAAATTTTTAAAATTCCTTGAAATCTTTAAAAACCCTCAAAAACCCATAAAATTCGAGATAATACCCCTAGAAATCTTTTTAAATTTCATGAAATCTATTAAAAACTGTCGAATGTATTCAATTATTTTTTAATTGTTTTGAAACTTTTTGAAATCTTTCAAAAACCCTTCAAATCCCATAAAATCATTTGAAATCTTTAAAAATTTTTTGACATTATTCGGTTAGTTTGCATTCTTTTAAAATACCTTGAAATCTTTGAAATACCGTCAATTCTTTTGAAATTCCTTGAAATATTTTTAAATTTCTTAACATAAAATCTTTTTCGGTTCTTAAAAATTACTGGAAATCCAACAAACTTCTTTATACTCTCGTGAAATTCCATGAAAATCTTTAAAAATCCCTCAAAACTTCATAAAATTCGAGATAAAATCCCGTGAAATCTTTTTAAATTCCATGAAATCTATTGAAATCTTTTCAAAACTCTTGAAATTATTCAATTATTTTGTATTTTTCTAAAATATTTTCAAATCTTTGAAAAACAGAGAACTGTTTTTGAATTCCTTGAAATCCCATAAAACGATTTGAATTCTCTTGAAATTACATGAAAACCCTTGAAATCCTTTGAAATCCTTTGAAATCCCTTCATATTGTTGAAATATTTTTCAATTGTTTAAAATTCCTCGAAATCCTATGAAAATCCTTTATTCTCTTGAAATTCCAAGAAATTCTTTGTAATATTTAAAAACCCTCGAAAACCCATACCTACAAACCTTTGAAATCTTTTGAAATCCCTCGAAATTCCATAAAAACCTTCGAAATTCTTGATATATTTGAAAACATTTCAAATCCCTGAAAACCTTTCGAAATCTCTTGAAATATTTGAAAACTCCAAGCAATTTTGGCAATGTTAGAAATACTACAAAATCCTATAAAATCATTTGAAATCTCCTGAAATCTTCAAAAAGCTTTCGAAGTTTTAATTATTTTCCCTTATTTTAAAATCCCTTGAAATTCCAATAAATATTTGAATACCCGATCAAACATGAAATTCCTTGAAACTTGATATGCTTCTTTGAACTTTCTTAAAATCTTTTGAAATCCCTTGAAATTTTCTATTACTTTGCATTTTGTTAAAATTAATTTGTTATTCTTTGCAATCTTTAAAGATGCTTTGAAATCTTTTCAAAGCTGGTGTTACGCTCAAAATAATAATTATTTTTACTCCCTTGTGATTCAAATAAAAATTGACTTACCCCACTGCTCAAGTAGTAATACGTATCCAGATTACGTTTGAGGAACAGATTACGTAGAACGTCGTCATTTGCTCCTACAAGAAGCTGATAAAAAATGTGGAAATTGCGTTCTCCTGATGATTGGTGTACCACCCTTGACTTTTCCAGAAGGTAATTCAGGATATTTCCACCAACTGGGTCACCCTAGAAAACATTTAATATTTAAATTCAATACAGAATCTAAAAAGTTATATAATTATTGAAAAATTTTGCTTTATTTTAATTCCAAAATAGAAAATTTGTAAAATTAAAAATGATAGAAACGTATCTTTGAAAAATCAACGTACGTGAAAATCAAACTGAATGTCCATATACTTCCCAAAACGGGAAGAATTATCATTGCGATTGGTTTTGGCATTTCCAAAAGCTTCTAGAACTGGATTGCTGCCAATCAATTTGAGATTAACAGCTTCTACTTTCTTCTTGTGTCCGGTTGCAGCGGCTATGAATTCTAAAATTTTTTTTGACGCCTCTGTCTTCCCTGACCCGGATTCCCCTGAATTAAAATATATTTTCTTAATTATTAATATTTAAAATTGTTAATATTATAAAGAATAATCTCAATATAATCGGAAGTCTTCAATCTTTAAAAAGTCTTCAATTTTAAACACTTACATTGCTTTCACCGAAAGCTGTGTCAAGTCTTACCAAAAATAAATTTATCTACTGAAAAATCATGGCTAACCAAGTGTTTCTGTATCTACTTACATATGTTCTGCCTAACAAAAATGGCTAAGTAAATTCGAGTGAAAATGGAGGGTTTTGTCAAGACATGAAAACATTTCTCCATAATTGTCTTATGGAAATTAGTTTATGAATGAATGACTTTATTATTTATTGTAAATAGAAATTATTATAAACTACAATAATTAAAATGCACAAAATAATTAAAAAATAATACCTGAGATCAGGATACATTGGTCGTGGTTTTCCTTAGTGAGTGATTGGTAGGCGGTATCAGCAAGTGCAAATCTGCAAGAGGGATTGTACGATAATAAAATTAGAAAAAGAAATAGTTGTAATTCTCCATCTAGGAATGTAAAACATTGCTTTTTTTACTTACACATGTGGAGGTGTCTCGAAAAAATTCCTTCTCTGATAGTATTCAATTGTTTCTTGATTATAAATTGGCAGCTTCTTATACGGATTCACTGACACGAGCACTTGTCCAATATACGTCTGAAAACATATTTACATGATTTGTATATTCATTTATTTGAAAGTACATAAGCTTAACAGTCAATTAGACCAGTTACAGGGCTACAAAGTTATCTTAAAGGCTAAATAATCAAGTGAACTGAAATTACGAGTGAAATAGAATATATTTATTCTGACTTCCTTTCGTTTTCTGTTTAAAAGAATAGTAGGACGGAAATCGTTGTAAAATAATGTTATCAAGTTTTATTTTGTAGAAGATTTAGTTACAGATTATTGTTATCAGAATAAAAAACCATTCAATATACACCACACAGAAGTGAAAATAATGAGTAACTATTTATTTAATTCATTTATAATAACCACATCTTCTAAAAGTGAGCTTAATTGTCAGACATGATAACTTGAAAAAAAGAGATAATTTGCAAATATATTAATATAATATAATTATTACTATTACCATAGGAGATTATTTATTCTACTTGGACCACTTTAAAATCGATAATAATTACGTAAAGAAATATTTAAAAATATTGCATATTTTTCAACTTCTAAGAATTTCACGCACAATGTTATGTGATATATATTCCGGGCATTTGATCCTAAAGAAAATAATAATAATAATAACTTTGTTTTATAACGTACCCTTCGAAAATCAACTGCCCAATTCAAATTATGTAAGCAATTATATGAAAAAGTTATTGTCTCATATAATATGAAAATAGGTACAAAGAAATGAAGAAACAAATTTTTTTATAAAATTGAACTTATTTAAATTTAGTCAAATCTTATTTATGAAAGAAATTTTTCACCTCTTGGAAAACTGAGAAAGAATAACTTGTAATTACTTATGAAAAAAAACTTTTTTTTAATTAACAATGAATATATGATGAAAATTTAGTGAAATTTAGTGGAAAAAAAGGTTGATATATTATAAAGTATTCGATCAGAAAAAACATACTTTTCTAATATTCTTCTCCGGAAAAGTAACAACAAAATCGAAATTCCGTAACCAATAAACATGAATATGTACACATATTTTACAACGTATAAATCAACACATCAAAACAAAAAAAAATTTATTGTATCATAACATATGTTCTGACAATTACATATTAATTAACTCGAGAAAAAAACTAAAGACTCCAATTAGACAACATGCTTGTACAGTCTGACATACTGGGTAATAGTTGTACAAAAACTATTGATATCCCTATAAAAAAAACTTCAAAAAAGTAAAGAAATTTCGGCGGGCTTACAAGACAAAAAACATTTTGTTTAACTAACAAACGGTTTTGAAAAGACATTAACTTTTGCTAAGGAGATTATTGATTAAAATTTCATAATATTTCTACAATTGTCAGCAACAAACAGTTATGATACTAGACTGGCGGGCAAACACACCAATATTTGGAAAATATTTCTACTTTTTTATTATGTAAAAGAAACGTGGAATAATGATGAACGAATTTACAAAATGAAATCGATTGAATATACTTTACAAAAAGTGAACGCTTTTTTATCGTTACATACCATTCACTCAAAAACTTACAAAAAGGCCCGACAACCCGCTTGCTTTATGATAAATCCGTTGAAAATTTTAAAATAACACACTACCATTTACATTGATAACATCTTGATAATTATTTTGATGTAGACGGTAACTATTATTAATGATATTATTTATGATTTACTCCAAAATTTTTCATTTATTCAGTTGGGAGTAAAGTAAATTATGTTCAAACATTGTTTTGATTACTTGGTGGTAATGTGCCTATGCTCTTATTAGCATTATTATCGTAAAAATTCTTTTTATGAAAAATCCATTAAATCTTCGAGATTTTCACGTACAATTTTTTCAATATTTATTTCCTAGCTTAGTGTCGAATGACTTTTATTGATGTCGAAACAAAAGTCCTACCATAATTATGAGAGTTGCTTTACGCTCCGAA
>JAUMHM010000005.1:11383775-11400234 GCA_032362435.1 Melikaiella ostensackeni | reverse complement strand
CCCCCCCCCCCCCCCCCCCCCCCCCCCCGACAGCCAAAAAGTGTGTAGTCCGCAATTTGAAACTTTTTAGATCCTGCTAGAATTTACATAAATTTACAACATAAAACTTTTAATACTTTAAGCTCAGAACCTTTATACTTTCAGAAACATTCAAAAGTTCCGAATACATTATGAAGAAATTCAAAATTTGTGCCGCTTTGGATTTTCACATTCATTCAAAATTTGTGCTTTTTAAATTTTGAAATTGTCCACAGGTGAATGTTTGAATTTAAAAATTGTAAAATTTGGAAACAAATAAGACTTGGAAGATTACAATTTTTTGAAGCGTCTAAATTTGTTGCTTTAAATTATAATTCTATACATAATAGTTGGAATTAAAGAGCTGCAAAATCTAAATCTAATAAATGTTAAAGTTTTTCATTTAAAGGCTTCTAAGTACAGACAAATTTTGATTTAAAGGTTTTGAAATTAGGATGTATTCGTTTTTAAATTTAAACTTCTAAATTCTTGGAATTTTTAAGACATAAAATTTCGTATCTGTTAAAATCAGAATAATTAAAAAAAAGAATTTCAATTTTATTAAATTGGGAATCTTTCAGGTAGAAGCCCTTATATTATTAGACTTTTTGAATTTACCAAGAGTTCAATTTCTGAAATATTTCAATTTCAAATTTTATATTTTGAAAGTCTACAATGCCGAACTCTTCTACATACATTAACATTTAGTACTTCTATCCAAGTTAAATTTTTATTACCGTGACTATTCATAAATCTAGACATTAAGAATCACGCTGCAGATATGATTTAAAAATCGAAGACGAGATTAATCGAACGCTTACTATCCGAATATTACATTTGTTACAGGCAAACTTCCAATCCGGCCTTGTCGATATTTGCGATAAGACTCAGATTAGATACAATATTGGAAATGTTCATAACTTTTCAACTCACTGATACGCACATTCAGTTGCAAAAAGTGCACACGTGCATAAGTGCACAAATATCTTTTATTTAAATACTTAATTTCCGCATTTTATTAATATTTAATGCTTATTCCCAAAGATATTTTAACACAAAAAAAAGTTAACTCACAATCAGTTAAGAATGAAATAAAATACGAAAGAAAAATACCAAAGTTTCTATAGACTATTTAAACAGTATTCTTTCGTGTGAAATTGTATCAGTTTCTTTTCTAATAAGATGGATGTATTTGATCTTTAATCCATCAATTCACTCTATTATAAGCTTTTATCAATTTGCACTCACCCCATTTTTTCAGTTTCAGAGTAAATTATGCACCAAGTCTTATTGCAATAATGGATTAATGGGATCTCCCAGGTTTCATTTAATCTTAAGGAAAGTCCCGTGATATTGCACTGACGATCGCAGCATTAATTCTGTACTAAACGATCCTACTTAATGTATCGTCTTAAGATAAGATATGCGTATACGTGGTGGATTTATCTTGATCGGCCGGCTCAAGCTCATTGTTTCATTATTCTTCAGATCATCGATATCTATATCCTACCCTTATTGTTCCCAAGTGGAGGAGGTTCGTGATAAGAAGCATGTCTTCTCAACAAAAAAAAGCAAGTTTCGACTAAAATTTAAAATTTCAACACCTAAATTAAAAATTTTCTATAAAAAAAACTCTCTTTATTCCCAGGAGGCTGCAAATTTAAAATAATCCGCGGAAGTAACTATGCAGAAGCTAGACAAATTTTCAATGAATTGATAAAGTCAATTTTGAAGATGCGGTAATGAATTTGAGTCAAACATATAGGACAATCCTCAATTTTCACTCTACTCTTAAGTTATCAATTTTCTAATAAATTCTCTGTTGTTCCTAAGAGACTGTAAGTTTTGTATTTCCTATGACAGAAACTAAGCAGAAGCTTGAAAAATTGGTAATCATTCAATAAAGTCAATTTTGAAGGAGCAGTAGTGAATTTGAGGCAAACACAGGAAACTTTTAAATTATCACCAGACTTCAAGCTTCAAAATTGTCTAAAAAATTCCCTGTTGCTCCTAGGATGCTGCAAATTTTATACTTTCTACGAAAATAACTATGATAAAGTTAGAAAAATTTGCATCGATGTAATAAAGTCACTTTTGAATATGCTGTGGTGAATTTTACGCAAACAGAGGAAACTTTCAAATTTTCACAAGACCTCTAGCTTAAAAATTGTTTAAAAATAGCCTGTTGTTCCTAGGATGCTGCAGATGTTATAATTTCTTTGAAATAACTATGATAAAGTTAGAAAAATTTGCATCGATGTAATAAAGTCAATTTTGAATATGATGTGGTGAATTTTACGCAAACAAAGGAAACTTTCAAATTTGCACAAGACCTCTAGCTTAAAAATTGTTTAAAAATAGCCTGTTGTTCATAGGATGCTGCAGATGTTATAATTTCTCTGAAATAACTATGATAAAGTTAGAAAAATTTGCATCGATGTCATAAAGTCAATTTTGAATGTGCTGTGGTGAATTACAGGCATAAATAGGAAAATTTCAAATTTTCACCAGACCCCAAGCATTACAATTTTCTAATTTTCTAAACATTTTCTAGAAAATTTTCTGTTGTTCCTAGGATGCTGCAAATTTTATATTTTCTATGAAAATAACTAGAATGAAGTTAGAAAAATTTACATCGATGTAATGAAATCAATTTTCAATGTGCTGTGGTAAATTTCAGACAAACATAGGAAACTTTCATCACCAGACACCAAGAATTAAAATTTTCTAAAAAATTCTCTGCTGTTCCTAGGATGCTACAAATTTTATATTTTCTATAAAAATAACTATGATGAAGTTAGAAAAATTTACATCGATGTAATCAAATCAATTTTGAATATGCTGTGGTAAATTTCAGACAAACATAGGAAACTTTCAAATTCTCACCAGACCCCAAGCTTAAAAATTTTCTAAAAAATTCTCTGTCATTCCCAGGAAGCTGCAAGTTCTATATTTTCTATAAAAATAACTACGATGAAGTTATAAACATTTACATCTATGTAATAGAGTCAAGTTTGATTGTGAATTTCAGGCAAACATAGGCAAATTTCAAATTTTAACAAGACCTCAAGATTTTCAATTTTCTAAAAAATTTCCCGTTGTGCCTAGGATGCTGAAAATTTATATTTTCCATGAAAATAACTATGATGAAGTAAAAAAAATGTTCGTCGGTGTAATAAAGTCAATTTTGAATGTGCTGTGGTGAATTTGAGACAAACATAGGAAACTTTTTAATTTTCACTAGATCCCAAGGTTTGATATTTTCTAACAAATTCTTTGTTGTTCGAAGGATGCTGCAAATATTATATTTTCTATGAAAATAACTATGATGGTGTTATAAAAATTTACATCGTTGTAATAAAATTAATTTTAAATGTACTGTGGTAATCTCAGACAAACATAGGAAACTTCGAGGCACACGTAGGAAACTTTCAAATTTTCTAAAAAATTCTCTGTTTTTCCTAGGATGCTGCAAATTTTATATTTTCTATGAAAACAACTATGATTGAAATTGGAAAATTTTACTTCGATGTAATAAAATCAATTTTGAATGTACTGTGCTGAATTTCAGACAAACATAGGAAAGCTTCACATTTTCACCAGACCCCAAGCTTTAAAATTTTCTCAAAAATTCTGTCGTGTCTAGGATGCTGCAAGTTTTAAATTTTCTACAAAAATAACTACGTGAGCTAAAAAACTAAACTATGTAATAAATTCAATTTTCAATGTGCTGTGGTGAACTTCAGACAAACATAGGAAACTTCGAGGGAAATTTACAAATTTTTACCAGACCACAAGCCTCAAAATTTTCTAAAAAATTTTCTGTTGTTCCTAGGATCCTGCACTTTTTATATTTCATATGAAAAGAACTATGATGAAGTTAGAGAAATTTACATCAATGTAATAATATCAATTCTGAATATGCTATCTGAATTTAAGGCAAACATAGGAAACTTTCAAATTATCTAAAAAATTACCTGTTGTTCCTAGGATGCTACAAATTTTACATTTTCTATGAAAATAATTATGATGGAGTTAGAAAAATTCATATCAATGTAATAAAATCAATGTTGAATGTACTATGGTGAATTTCAGACAAACAGAAAACTTTCAAATTTTCACCAGACCCCAAGCTTTAAAATTTTCTAAAAAATTCTCTGTTCCTAGGATGCTGCAAGTTTTAAATTTTATATGAAAATAACTATGGTGGAGTTAGAAAAATTCACATCAATGTAACAAAGTTAATTTTGAATATGCTCTAGTGAATTTAAAACAAACATAGGAAACTTTCAGATTGTTACCCTACCCCAAGTTTTTAAACTTTCTACAAAATTTCCTTGTGTTCCTAGGAGGCTAGATATTTTGAAGGCGCCACGAAAGTCTCTCTGCAGAAGCTATACAAATTTTCATCAATGTCATAAAGCCAATTTTTAAGTTGCTGTAGTGAATTTGAGGCCGACATAGGAAAATTTCGAATTTTGGACCCAAACCCAAGTTATAAAATTTTCTAAAAATTCCCTCTTGTTTCTAAGATCCTGCACTTTTTATATTTTGTATATAAATAACTATGATAAAGTTAGAAAAATTCATGTTAATGTAACAAAGTCAGTTTTGAATATGTTATGTGAATTTAAGGCAAACATAGGAAACTTTAAAATTTTCTAAAAAATTCCGTGTCGTTCCTAGGACGCTCAAAATTCAAATTTGATATGAAAATAACTATGATGAAGTTAGAAAAATTTACACCAATGTAACAAAGGCATTTTTGGATATGCTGTAGTGAATTCAAGGCAAACATAGGAAACTTTCAAATTTTCACACTGCCCCAAGCTTTAAAATTTTCTACAAAATTCCTTGTTGTTCCTAGGAGGCTAGATATTTTGAAGTCGCCATGAAAATCTCTCTGCAGAAGCTATAAAAATTTTCATCAATGTCATAAAGCCAATTTTGGAAGTACTGTAGTAAATTTGAGGCCAACATAGGAAAATTTCGACCCAAACCCAAGTTATAAAATTTTCGAACTGATTCTGTTTACGAGTTTGAATCTAATTGTTTCTTATTTCCACAAGAGTACCTAAATTTATGGACGAAAATTCCTATAATATCTAAATCATACAGCAACAGAGTTAGATTTTCATGATTCCGCGTTGCGCACAACGATCCGTGAAATTATGCAACTGCAAATTCACTTTTACGATCTATATCACTTTCCTCTACTACACCCGCACTATCTTTTCTCTATTTTAGTGAGAGACAGAACAACTTTCATTTGCGCGAATAAAAAGATTCTCATTAATTAGAACGGTTACTGGAGTGTAACGAATCACTTATATTTCATTAAACTTGAATTGTAAAAAAATCACGGAAATCAAGATTAAAATCGATTTAATTATATTAATTTTGTTTAAATTTTTCCAAAATTCAAAGCAACTATTCTTAGAAACTTCAAAAATTTAAATTTATATTGAGTTAAATTGAAGTCCTCATTTCAAGCCATCCAAATTATTATTTCCGAATTTTGAAATTCCTTCGAAATTTAAAGCCATCCATTTGAATACTTTTCAAACTTTCAAAAAGTATTCCAATTGGAAACTTTTTAATTTTACAGCGTTGAAAACTAAATTCCTCAAATATTAAAAAGGACTAATGAAGAGGAAATTTTAGAGTTCAAATTTTAATTTCCTTCCAAAAATCAAAGCTTCCGAATTAGAAGGGTGTCAAAATCCTAAAATTTTTTAAAGAGAAATATTAACTGTATTAATGAAAGTTTTTCCCTTTTTCATCAATTTTAATACTTATTTGGAAAATGAAATTTAAGTAAAGAAAATGTCTTATTCAGTTTCTTGAATGAATATTTTTTATCTCGAAACTTGCTTTTATTTAAGTGAACCTGCTTCAAAAAAAGAATTCTAAAATTAGGCGAACATTTCTTCTTGCTCCTATAATATGATTTCGTATAAAAATTGTGAAAGAAAAATAACTTAAAACTGAAAACTTATATATTAAAATTTTTAGAATTAATTTCTGATCTATAATTTATCTTCAAAAAGCCCTGGTGCTCCGTATAGACGTAATTCTTTGAAGATTAATAATTTCTTGTGCGCACAAAAAGCATTATTGAATTTTACACTGCGTAGTCACCAATTAATTGAAAACTCAATAAACTTTTTCGAATTTTCACAGATGTCCTTTATTTTTGAATTTTTAATGTCGAAAAACCAGCACTGAATTTCGCGATAAGAACAAAGTTGAACCATCTGCCAACAGGGTCGAATCAAGAATGAAAAGATTGTCTCTCACACTATCTTCTTTGTACCTCACCTTCCCCACTCTTACTTTTTCCTCATTTGTTCTTCACCTCTGACATAATATGAAAATGTTTCCCGATATAAAGAATTTTTAATGAAAAAATGTCATACAAATCAATTATATTTAACCCTCTTTATTTTTTTACTTTGTAAACTTGATTTATTTTACACATTTTACTAAGACTACAAAAATTGCTCAATTTTCATCATAAGATTTTCTCCAAAAATGACATTAGAATTGAATATTCTCGTCTTCCATAAAATTAAAAAAATAACTATAAAATTATAACCTGAAATGACCTAGCGGTAACCTTACATTACTTTTTAAAAATAAAGTAAAAAGTGAGAAATCATTTTTTTAATTTAAGAAACTAAATTTAGAATGAATCAAAATTTAAATTCTTCCTTAACGTCCAACATTCAAATTTAACTACGAAATTCTTGGAAACCAAAAAAACCAAGAATCCAACGATCTAATTTGGACAACATACTCTTTTCTTATTTTTCTTTAAAAATCACAATCAGAAAACATATACAAAAATTGGTTTTGATTGCCTTACAAGGGATATTGAATGAACACCGGAACGTTGGTAGATTTTTGAAAATATTTTTTGATTGTGATTAAAAAAAAATTAAAATGAAAAAAGACGAGCAAAAAAAAAGGAAGGAGATTCAGAGGTTGCCTTTTTTCTTTTCACTTTTTTTTCAATTTGAATCGAGAGATTCAAGAGTGTGTTTTCCAAATTTGATCGTTAGTTCCTTGTTTTTTTTTGGTTTTTAAGACTTTCGAAGTTAAATCATTTTTTTACCAAAACGAAGCAAACTGAGGGGTAGCGTTTCAAAAATTAAAAAATTATGATTCGCAATAGGCACCTTAAAATATTTTTTTTTTGTGTCACGAATCAAAAAAGTTTAATTTACCTTTGATCCCTGAGTGTCTTGTTTTATGCAATGAAAAATAAGCGCTAATTTTGTTACAACTTTCGCAAAGTGTCTCGTAAATGTTTCAACACTTAATATTCAAAGTTGGGTTACGATTCACTTAATTATAATACTACCGCGATGTACCGAAGAATACGAAGAGCCAGAGTTTCTCCTTGTTACAATAATTACTAAAGATTTATCACCACATTATTGAACTTATCTACAAAAGTAGTAAAATTGATAATTAACAATATTATCGAACGCAAATTTATGAACTTAGTAGTTTAACATTTTAATAGCTAAAAACTAATAAAACAAAGACAATTATTATCAAACAAAAACACATTTTTTTCTCAAAACACAATTGAATACAACTAAAAATGACTAACTGAACATTACAATGCGGATTTGTATTTTTCAAATTACCATCGTAATTTAAAAGTTGAAGTTTGTAATAGTTATTAAAAATCTTTAAAATTGTATATGTAATGAAATTAAAATAAATATATAGAAATATATAAAGTTTTATAATTTGCTAAGATTATGCTACTCTTTATTATGATATGAGAAATAATAATTCTCAAATAGTCTGACCCAAATACGATATCATGTAAAGTGGTTCATAAAAAATAAGGATTCCTGATATATTTTATTGTCAATTGAATATTCAATTATCTGAAAACTGATATTATTTTTTTCATAACGTATAGGGGCCGTCCATAAAATACGTTACCAATTTTAGGCTATTTTTTACACTCCCCCCCCCAAAAAAAGTAACGTAGCCGTTGGTGAAACACGGGCTTCACGTTTATTCTGCGTTTTTTTTGCGTTTCTAGTGAGTTTAATTGCCGATATGCCAACGTGACTAGAAAATATTTTCTTCCAAAAGAGATGTATTTTAAACCCAAAAAGGCGAATTTTCAAACAAAAACAAAAAATTAACTTTCAATTAAAAAGTTGCAATAACAACAAAATAGTTGTAATTTTCCAGCCAAATAGATTAATTTTTTCGAAGATAGTTGAATTTTCAGCAAAAAGGTCTATTTTCAACCAAGAAAGATGAATTTTCTATAAAAAAAGACGACTTTTTGTCGTAAAAGATGAATTTTTGAGCTACAAAGATAAATTTTTTACTAAAAAGACCAATTCTCTACCAAAAGATGGATTTTCAAAAAAATACATGAATTTTCAATCAAATCGTTGAATTTTCTGCTGAAAAATAATTTTTCTACCAAAAATGAACAGTTGACCTTTATACCGGTGAAGATGAATTTTCAACAATAAAGTTCGTTTTAAATGAAGATTTTTTGACCAAATAGCTGAATTTTCAACTAAAAAAAAAAGTTTTTATCCAAAAATACAATTGTTCAATATTTAGTTTCAAAAATTAATTTTCAGCAAGAAAAAATGAATTTCTAACCAAGTAAATTAATTTTCAACAAAATAATAAAAATTTTAACTAAGAAAATTAATATTCTACCGAAAAAGACGAATTTTCAACAAAGTATATGAATTTTTAAGAAAATTATTGAATTTTGAAGCCCAAAAAAAGAATTATCTACAAAACAGTTGAATTTCTACCAAAATAGCTGAATTCTTAACCGACAGTATGAATGTTTACCAAGAAAGTTGATTTTCAACCAAACAGTTAAATTTTCTACCAAACTGTTGAATTTTCAAGCAGAAAAGAAGAATTTTCTACAAAATAGTTCAATCCTCAACAAAATCAGATTAATTTTCAATCAAACAGTTGCATTTTTAACCAAAAAAGATAAATTTTTAACCAAGATTGAGAAGATTAACTTCTAACGAAAAGACGGTTTTTCAACAAAATACATGAATTTTCAACCGAATAGTTGAATTTTCAAGTAAAAAAGATACATTTCTAACAAGATAGTTGAATTTTCAACTAAAAAATATAAATTTTCAACCAAAAATGGAATATTTAAATTCTCGACAATAGATTCTCGACAAACAGATTAATTTTCAACAAAACAGTTGCATTTTTAAACAAATAGGATGAATTTTCAACCAAGAAGATCAACTTTCTACCAAGAAAGACGGAATTTCAACAAAATACATGAATTTCTAACATAACAGATGAATTTTCGCCTAGAAAAAATCAATTTTCAATTAAAAATAAAAAATTTCAACAAAAATGGAACAATTGGATTCTCACTTTAAAAAAATTAATTCTCAACTAAAAGAAACTGAATTTTTACCAAAATAGTTTAATTCTCAACTAAAGATATGAAGTTTCAACTAAGATGATGAATCCTCAACAAACAAAAAAAAGAATTTTCAACAAAAGAGTTCAATATTCCAGCAAATAGTTGAATTTTTGACTGAAAAGACGATTTTTTGACAAACAGGATTAATTTTATAACAAAGAAGACGAATTATCAACAAAATGAATTAACTTTCAACCAAGCAATTGCATTTTTAACCGAAAAGGATACATTTTCAACCAGATAGTTGAATTAAAGAGATAAATCTGCAACTAAAAAAATGAGTTTTTATCAAAATACTTAAATTTTCAACTAAAGAGATGAAGTTTTAACTAAAATGATGAATTTTGAAAAACATGAATTTTCAATGAAATAATTCGACATTGAATCAAATAGTTGAATTTTAAACCCTACAAGACGATTTTTTTAACGAGAAGATTGACTTTCTACAAAAAAAACGAATTATCAACAAAACAAATAAATTTTCAAACAAATAGTTGAATTTTCTGCAAAAAAAGATCAATTTTCAACCAGATAGTTGAATTTTTGGCTAAAGAAGATAAATTTTCAACCAAAAATGAAACGAATTTTTGACACAATAGTTAGATTTTCAACCAAAGAGATGAATCTTCAAATTTAATTTTTAACAAAGTAGTTCAACTTTCAATCAAGTAGTTGAATATTTGATCAAAAGAGATGACTTTTAACAAAATATTTGAATTTTCAACAAAATAATTAAATTTTCAACAAAACAGTAAATTTTTCAAGGAAGCGAGATAAATCTGAACTGTTCCGAACCAAAAATATAATAGTAGCCTTTTCGACCAAAAAAAAAGCTTTTAACCAAAAAAAGTTGGATTTTCTTATTGGGTTCTATTAGATTAGTTCGGATTTGAGCGAAAAAACGAGAAAAGGGGGAAGATTCTTACAAACAGGAAAAAAAAGAATTACATTACCATTACAGGGCCATCTTTCACAAAATTCGCAAACTTTATTAAAATTTATTAATTAATTTTGTTAAATTTATAACTCAGTTTTGTTCATAACGTTACTTCCACTGACCCCCCCACCCACGTTTCCAACCGTATTCTTTGCCCCACCCCCCCCAAATTTATAAGGCAGTTAATGGGCAGCCCCATATAACACTTATATTCTATTATCACAATCTTGAACTACTTTAAATGGAATTAAAATTTTTTTAATAAATCATCAAACATTATAACATAATATTTTATATAAAATTTATAATTGAAAAAATAATTTATGATACACATTCTAACATGGCTTTTTTGTTTAACATATTATTTAGAACAGTTCTACAATTATTTTTTCGAAAATTGAATTACTTTTCAGTTTTCAACTATAGCAGGTAGTATTTTTTTAAAATACTTATAAAAAAACGAAGTGTCTAGGCACACCGAAAATATTTGTTCCATGTTCACCGAATTTCGGTGAACCTAGACACGGCCAATAAAAAAAAAAGAAATTTTTCGGGGTTAAATTAAAAAAAAAAAAAAGATAATGGCACTAGCACGCTATTTTGTAGTTTTACATAAATAACACCTGACAAAATGAAGCTAAAAGCTTAATTGTTCCCGATGTTATTTTTCTTGGTCTACTGGTATGTACGAGTATTAATAATATTAAAGTATTAATATATTTTTCATAGTAAGCTGATTTAGAACCAATGTATTCGGATTATTCCATTTTTCAAAATAGAGAGGACGGTTTTAGTTGACTCTTTCTTTTTTCTCCCTCTTTTTTCCTTTTATTATAAAGTCTCTAATGAGCCGGAAAGGAGGTAGTTGGAAGTCTATTTTTGATTTGTAAGCCCTTTGGTGTTCTGTTTTTAGGGATAAAAGGAAGAAAGTAGATTTTATTTTGATCTTAATAAAAATATATATTAATCTGTGAAAAAATTATCTCTTATGAATTCTCTTTTATGCCCTTATACCTATCACTGGTAAAAAACTGTAACATGGAAAATAAAACTAAAAACTTAATTATTGACTATAGTAATTTATAAGGACTTGCTGGAGTATTATAAGCTTATATGTTTGTAGAAAATATATTTTTTAAAACTTATTATACATTTCTCGAAAACTATAATTTATTTTGTGGGTTGATATAGAAGCAATCTATTCAGATTATTCCATTTCTCAAAAAGAAAAAAGTAATAATCCGAAACGATAACAAATTTCTGAAAATTGCTAACTCACTCAAATTTGTATACAATATTTAAATGAAAATATATATCCGTTCGTAAATTGAGCTAATCATTAATATCTCAATTAAAAGAAATGTTAATAGTACTTTAGTGATAGGTAAATTATTTTTTGAAAAGAACTAGTTATCGTTACTGTTACATCACGAAAAAAGTAACTAGATATCGTTATCGTTACTGATTCAAAATGTAACATTTTCTGAGATGTATTTCCCAAAAAAAGTAACTATCGATACTTTTTCAGTTACTTTTGTATTTTAGAAATATATATCCAAATTTAATGTTTACAAAACTTTATTCATAACTTTCGAAAGACAGTTGTTATACTTTTTAATGAAAGTCGTAGGTTAGTCATGACCCATATAATATTTCTAAAACAAGGAATGTTTTAGAAAATTTTGAATTTCAGTGTGCAAGAAAAATTTCAGCTTTCCTATTTTGGGCTATAAATCTCTTTGGCGTTGAAAATTATTTATTTATTTCTAAAAGTGTTTCTTTAGATTTACCTAGCTACGACTTCCACTTCTAGAAGATTTACAATATTTTAAGACCAACAGAAAATGTTTTAGAAGACGTTGAATTTTCAACAAAATACGTGAATTTTCAAAAAAAGGATGAACTTTTAACCAAAACAGGCATATCTTCAACGAAATACATAAATTTTCGAATGAAAAAGAGAAATATTTAATTAAATAGTTGAATCATTAACTAATAATATAAAGTTTACACCAAAAATGGAATGGTTGAATTTTCATTTATAAAAAATTGAAAGTTTAACCTAAAAAAATCTTTAAAAAATAGTTATTTTTTCAACGAAAGAGATGAACTTTCAATCAAAATGATAAATCTTCAACAACAAAAAAAATATATTTTTAACAAAGTAGTTCCACTTTCAACCAAAAAAAGTGAATTCCCAATGAAAAAAGTAATAGCTGAAATTTCAAAAAAAAAGATTTTCATTTTAAATCAAATACAGTTGAACTCAACCAAAAAAGACGATTTTCCAACAAAATAGGAAAATTTGAAACCAAAAAGATTAATTTTGAAGCAAGAACATAATTTTTTAACAAAAAAATATTTTCATTTTAAATCAAAAACAGTGACATTCAACCAAAAATCAATTTTTCAACAAAAAAGTTGAATTTGCGGTCAAGACAGAAAAAAAATCAACCAGATTGTTCGAAGTTTCAAGCTAAAAAGGCGAATTTCTAACAAAAATGTTTATTTTCAACCAAATAATAAAATTTCTATCCAAAAAAGTTCAATTCTCGATGAAAAATGTAATATTTTAAATTTCAACCAGAAAAGACAAATTTTCAAAAAAATATTTAAATTTGAAACCACAGAGATAAATTTTAAACCAAGAACATAATTTTTTACCAAGAAAGACGAATTTTAAACAAAATACATGAATTTTCAACTAAAAAAGATAAATTTTCAACATAAAGTGGGATAGTTAAATTTTTAATTGAAAAAATTAATTTTTAGCGGAAAAAGATGAATCCTGAACAAAAAATGTAATAGTTGATATTTCGACCAAAAAACAGTTTAATTTTAAATAAAAAACAATTATATTTAACTAAAAAAAAATGTTTATCAAAAAAGTTAAATTTTCAGTCAAGAGAGAAATAAAATCAACCAGACTGTTAAAATTTCAAGCCAAAAACGCGAGTTTTCAACAAAAAAGTTGATTTTCAACCAAATAACACAATTTTTATCCGAAAAGATAAATTCTCAATGAAAAATGTAATTGATGAAATTTCAACCAAAAAAGACGAATTTTAACAAAATGTTTAATTTGAAGCCAAAGAGATTAATTTCTAACAAAATACATGAATTTTCAGCTACAAAAGATAAATTTTTAACAAAATAGTGCAATTCGAAACCAACGAGATGAATTTTCAACCGAGAAGATTAATTTTTTACCAAAAAAGACAAATTCTCAACAAAATATATGAATTTTCAACTTAATAAAGATCAAATTTCTACCAAAATGTCATAGTTAAATTTTGAATTAAAAAAATTAATTTTCAGTGTAAAAAGACGGATCCTCAACTAAAAGTGTAATAATTCATATATTTCAACCAAAAAAATTTAATTTTAAATCAAAAACAGTTTAATTCAACCAAAAAACTAATTTTTAACAAAACAGTTAAATTTTTAAACGAATGATTTTCTTACAAAATCGTTCAATTTCAAATAAAATAATTAAATTTTCAACCAAATAATGAAATTTTTAACCAAAGAAGATGAATTTTCAACTAAAATAATAAATAAATGACTGAAATTGTTAAATTTCCGGTTAAAAAAATTCATTATCAACCAAATAGAAATGAATATTTAACTCTAAAATTATTTTTTATTTCTTTCTAAGTGTTTTTATACATTTTAGAAAATTTTGAATCCCAGGGTGGGAGAAAAATGTGAATTTTCCTATATTAGGCTACAAATCTCTGAGACTATCTGCCGCCACAATTTAAATAGTGAAAATGAAAAAATAGTTGAAAAAGCAATAAAATTGATTGACTGTCGTAAAAAAGACTTGTGAACTACATTTCAAAAGTAACTAAAAAAATAACGATTTTTATAGTTACTGTTACTGAAAAAAATGTAACTAATTGCCAATCCGTTACTTGCTTACAAAAGTAATTTCGTTACCACTAACGTTACCAAAAAAAAGTAACTATTTACTTCCCATCACTGTAGTATTCATAGGCAACCCTGCAGATTGGGACAAATCTTTGCTGCCAACCAAAACCAACCTCACACTCTTTCTTTTCTCCGTCTTTTTTATACTACTGGGGACCAATATGTTTCGAAGACAATTTAGACTTCCTCATCAGAGGTAATATGTATGGGAAAACCACAGTTATTATTAATGAAAAAAGTTCAAAAAATTACCTGAAAATAAAAATGAAATTTAGTATCAAGTGTTGTTTGGTCAATCTTTCCATTTTCTTATTAAAACCAAAAATCTTCAATATCAATTGAAATTCACTTTCTTATGAAAATCTTATTGCATATTTTCTTGTTAATATTAAATATCTTTTTACTAAAATCCCATGAATCTTGCATTTCATTAATAAACCCCTCTGTAATGCACCCAATTTAAGTTTTTACGAATTGAATAAATTTTTTAATACTTCTCACCGGTCTTCCAATAACATCCATCATAAAATCACATTGCCCTCAATTTTTATTAATTTCACGGAAAACTATAATACCAAATACAGTAAAAACAGAATAGATAAGAAAATTTCTTCAACTTCACGCGTAGAAAATCCAATAATGATAATCCAATGCTTTGCAAACAATTCACCACAACGCGAATGGAGCAAACATTTCAATTATTAATTAAAAATAGAAAATTTTATTAATTTTCTTTTTCTTTTTAAACATAGAGACTGTCTATACAGGGCCCCAGAGAAAATCGCGTATTTTAGACTATTTCAAAATTTTTGTGTGAGAAACAAAGCAGTCGCTTTCAAGCAACCAACCCAACCCTCGCAAAAAGCAATAGCAAAAATTTTTTTTATCCTCAAATATGAAATTCAGTTTTAATTGTATGTAATTATTATACCTTAAATTTATGTACATCCTTATGGCAACCTTATTTTATCTATAATAAGTACCAGGATGACTTTTCAATTATATTAGCAGTATATTTGAAAAGCAATTGTGTAGTAGACTGAAAAATATATTAAATATATTTTAAAAGCAAAAACATCTGTAAAATCATAAAATTATAGAAAAATGTAAAGTATTCAATGGTACATTATAACAGAATGCACATATTGTGTATATGGCATCTTCCTCTGAATACCATTTTTTATAGGCAACGAGGGTATCATTTTTTACCTGAATGTATGTAAAACCTTTTGGTAACCTTATTTTTTGATAAGTACAAGGCTAACATTTTAATTAGTTGTAAAAATTAAGGAACCTGAATGTATGTAAAATCTTTTAGTAACCTTATTTTTTGATAAGTACCAGGCTAACATTTTAATTAGTTGTGAAAATGAAGGAACCTGAATGTATGTAAAATCTTTTGGCAACCTTTTTTTTGATAAGTACCAGGTTGACATTTTAATTAGTTGTAAAAATGAAGGACCCTGAATGTATGTAAAATCTTCTGGCAACCTTTTTTTTGATAAGTACCAGACTAACATTTTAATTGGTTGTAAAAATGAAGGAACCTGAATGTATGTAAAATCTTTTGGCAACCTTATTTTTTGATAAGTACCAGGTTGACATTTTAATTAGTTGTAAAAATGAAGGAACCTGAATGTATGTAAAATCTTTTGGCAACCTTTTTTTTTGATAAGTACCAGGTTGACATTTTAATTAGTTGTAAAAATGAAGAAACCTGAATGTATGTAAAATCTTTTGGCAACCTTTTTTTTTTGATAAGTACCAGGTTGACATTTTAATTAGTTGTAAAAATGAAGGAACCTGAATGTATGTAAAATCTTCTGGCAACCTTTTTTTTGATAAGTACCAGACTAACACTGTAATTAGTTGTAAAAATGAAGGACCCTGAATGTATGTAAAATCTTTTGGCAACCTTATTTTTTGATAAGTACCAGGCTAACATTTTAATTAGTTGTAAAAATGAAGAAACCTGAATGTATGTAAAATCTTTTGGCAACCTTTTTTTTGATAAGTACCAGACTAACACTGTAATTAGTTGTAAAAATGAAGAAACCTGAATGTATGTAAAATCTTTTGGCAACCTTTTTTTTGATAAGTACCAGACT
>JAUMHM010000005.1:11367944-11381943 GCA_032362435.1 Melikaiella ostensackeni | reverse complement strand
AGGAAATAATAGGCAAAAGCTATTTTTGAAGTGAACGTAAAATATCTGACATTTTGCACATTTTAAAAACTTTCCTGGGAAAAAACTACTTAACGTAAAATGTTAAAACTTAGCGTGAATAATGTTTGTACCATTTTTTATCTGAATAAAAAAAAAATCTGAGGCTTTGCACATAATCAAGTTCCACTATCATTCACCCACTGTTAAAATTTTACGAAGCAGTTTTGCTACAAAAAAAAAATCGTCTTTACAATTTACACTCAGGAGGGTTATTTTACACTAGGTTAAGATATTAACTAAAGTTAGTGGAACAATTATTTTGAATGATTTGCACATGCTCTAATTCGAAAATGATTCGAAAATAATTGCTCTTCTAACTTCAGTGAAGTTCAGTTAATATCCTAACCTTGTGTAAAATAACCCTCATGAGTCTAAATTTTAAAGGTGATTATTTTCAAAATTAATCAGAACTACTTCGTCAAATGTTAACATTGAGTGAATGATAGTGGAACTTGATTATGTGCAAGCCTCAGATTTTTTGGAGGTCCCAGGAAAAAGTTACGACCCTCGAAAAAGTGTATTTTTTCGTGAATCTCTATCTTTCCCTCAGTGATTCCATTATGAAAAAAATTATTTTCGTACAAATATCACTTGCATTCAGATAAAAAATGGTAGATACATTACTCATGGTAAGTTTTAACATTTGACATGAAGTCTTAACACTTTACGTTAAGTAGTTTTTTCACAGGAAAGTTTTTAAAATGTGCAAAATGTCAGACTTTTTACGTCCACTTCTAAAATAGCTTTTGCCTATTATTTCCTTCTAAAGTCGACTATGCAGTTATAAACTACAAAATTTAAATGCCACTCAATCATGATATTGTCGCTAGGTTCAATTCAAAGATATATTTTGATAGTTTAAAGACTTTCTAATGTACGTGAAAAACGCCATTTTCACTAAACTCTTGCACCTTTTTATTCAAATTACAACTGAAATATACATTATTTATAGAGTACTTAGAGGCTAACTCAACTCTAGATAGACCAAAAGTACTTGTTCCAAAATCTCAGATTTTTTAAAAATATGCCTGCAACACGTTTCAGACGAAAGTCAGTGGACTTACCCAATGAGCTGTTCAATTTTGAACAGTAATTGTAGAATTGTTCAATTTTGAATGCTTATTAAAGCCTTATTGCAAGTTTCTTACTTTTAGACGAATTTTAAATTCAATGCTTTCAGCTGCGTTTCGATTGAACTATACACATTTTTTTGGTTTAAAATAAAATGTCTTAAAATAGTATAATTTACAAAGCAAGGCGTTTATATTTTAAAAAATATTAACCCCCATGGAAAAAAGTGTTGTAAAGTATCAGATCTTAAGCTTACCAAAACTTATTTTTTATAAGGGTAATTCATAACCTTTAAAATTGAATAATTGTAGGTCCAAACTTAGTAAATAAGATTCATTTTAACTGTATAGCGTTCTTATAAAATTATTTTGGTTTTGTTTTTATGAGAAAAGAAGAGCTGTTTGGCCCACAAAACAGCTTACAAGATCGCAAATTTATTGAGGTAGAATAAAAATATTTTTCCGTTTACTAACAACAAAAAAAAGTTATACACCAGAATTTGCAAGAAGAAAGGTGTTTTTCAATATGTTACGATGGTCTTCAAAGGGCTATTCGCAATTTGAAAAATATTGAAAGCCTCAATAGTAGAAAAATGTTTAATTTGTAGTATTCAGTATATTGAATAATTTGAAATTTAGAGCTTTTCAAATATACAAGAATTTTCAATGGAATGTGTCAGATAATTTTAGATTGAAACATTTCAAATTGTTTAATTACAAATTTAGATGGTTTAAAGTTGCAGGATTAAAAATTAACATTTTTAATACGTACATTATTATTTCAGAACGAACGATTTAAGAGATTTCAAAGAATTCAAAAGATTTTAAAGATTTAAAATATGTAAAAATACGTAACAAAGTTTTTGAATATTTCACAAAATATTCATTGACTTCATAAAGATTTCGAAAATTTCACAAAGATTTCAAAATATTCCAGAAGCTTTCAAAAATGCAGCAAAGATTTGAAACATTCCAGAAAGATGTCAAAGATTTCCAAACAGTTAACAAAGTTTTTAAATATTTCACAAAGATTGTAATGATTACAACGATTTAAAAAAATTTCAAAACCATTTTAAAAATTTCACGAAGATTTCAAGGATTACAAAAGATTTCAAACATTTCAAAAGATTTTAATGATTTCACATATTTCAAAATGCTTCACAAAGTTTTTAAATATTTCACAAAGATTTCAATGACTTTATAAAGATTTCAAAAATTTCACAAAGATTTCAAAGATTTCAAAATGTTTCAGAAGATTTCAAAGATTTCAAAAGATTTCAAACTATTTCAGGAGATTTTAAAGATTTCGCAAAAATTTCACATATTTCAATATATTTCAATAGATTTCGAAAGATCCAACAAAGTTTTTAAATATTTCACAGACAGTTCAATGATTCCAAAAGATTTCTAAGATTCCAAAAGATTTCTAAGATTTCAAAATATTTCAGGAGCTTTCAAACATTTCGCAAAGATTTCCAACATTTCAGAAAGATTTCAAAGATTTCAAAAATTTCACAAAGATTTCAAAAATTTGAAATTGATTAAAAGCGTTTATTATGAATCTGTTAATTTGAAATTTTTTGTAAATTGAGAATAGTTTATAAAGTTTCAATCTGACGCTTGCATTTGTTTAGCTACTAAGGCTTTCGAATTGTAACAGTTCAATTTTTATAGTCAAAACCTGTAAATTGTTTAATTTTTAACAGATTCAGAATTGTCTGGTAAAATCATTAATTAATTTATATTCACAGATGATCAACTTAAAAATGTTTTTCATCAAAAATTTTCAATTTCAAACGCTTTTAATTTTTAATTCCTTAAGTCTTCAAAACTGGATTTTTAAATTCTTTCAACTGAAAATGTTCGCTTCAAAATAAAGCCCTTGAAGGAAAAATTTCTAACGTAAAAGATTTTAGAACTGCGCACTGCAAACTGAATGATTTCATAATTGAAAAAGTAACAATTGAACTTGACATAAAAAAAGTTGAAATTGCCGGTCAAAAAATAAATTTTCTGACATTCCCCAGTGTTTCCCGGTCTCAAAAAATTCCCCGTAATTTCGTGGTTGTAATTATTTGTATTCAATATTTTCTTTTTTGTTACATAGCCTTGAGAGAAAGACTGTGTCCAGGTTCACCGACATTCGTAACACAAATATTATTTCGGTGCGCCTACTTATAGACACTGTCTTTGAGTAAATATCGGCCTTTTTGATTTTTTTTCGAATTAGTATTTTCGACTTATAGACACTGTCTTTGAGTAAATATCGGCCTTTTTGATTTTTTTTTCGAATTAGTATTTTCGTTGATGATTTTTTTTAAGTGCCTAATTTTTGCTGATATATAATGAGCTATGCGTAATTCTGTATTATAAGTTTAACTTTAACTTCACTGTATTAAAATTTTAATGTTAAACTAGGTATTTCTTTCATTATATTATGAATTAAAAAGTATTGCATGCAACAAGAAATTCGTAGAAATAAAATAATACAAAGGATATAGATACCCTTTTTTATTATATTTTTCTTATGAACATAAAGGCAGTATATAAAAATAATCTAAAAATATTTATTATAGTAAAAAAGAATTTCGTAAATATTTTTTTCTTTCAATTAACAATTAAGAAATAATAAGTACCTTATTATAAATTAATTATTTTATTATATTCTCTGAATAACTCAGAACCAAGTCTCCATAGAAGCTATGGAAAATGGGGTGCGCGTGCGGTTCAAAATGAATTTGGACCTACTCAATAGTTCGATGAAGGGTCCATGGTTTTGGAGGCGGTAACTACTCGTATAAGTATAATAGACATTTACTGAATACCCCTTAACAGTAAAAGTTTTGTCTATTGAAAGAGAAAGCATAAAATCATAAATTTACAGTCACAAAATTTTTTATTTATTATAAATCGTTTGAAAATTTTATTTTATATACTTACATATATGTAAGCCAGAATCAAAGGAGCTATGATCGGTTTGTGTTGTATACTGAGGAGGGCACCAGTCTCCTGCAGCTTTGACTCGAAGATGAGAAAAGACCATTCAATGTATATGTGACAAGAGTACTAAACTGTGAATAAGAAATGAAGAATCTCCTAAACTTCCCTTAATTTTCCCTTTAAAAGGTCCATTTGTAAAACCCTTCTTAACATATATTTACGCAACATTCAGCACATTCAAAAAATTCTCGAAAGTTCCTGAGTTTCCATCAATTTTTGGAAGTACCCGTGAATTTCCCTAGACTTTCCAAAGTTTCCATATGTTTCCGAAAGTTTCAAAAGACAAAAACACAAGCTACAACTGCAAAATGTAGGAAAATCACTATAAATCTTAAAATCCTTCAAAATGTTCGGAAATACATTGAAATTCCGGTAAATCGCTTGAAATCAGGGGGAATCGCTGAGTCAAAAGCGACTTTGCAAATAACATTGCTATTCCTTAATCATTTTAATTCTTCTTTGCATAAAATAGTCTATTTTCTGAAAGAAATGGTGCTATAAACTTAAATCTTGAAAATTTTCGTTGTAAAAAAAAAATCGTGCAGAAAACAGTTTTCACAACTAAAGAATAGAAGATTCCTTGGCAGAAATTTGACGTTTGCAGCAATAATTAAAACACAGCATGAAAGTTTGATCTTCTGGTAGGTCAAACATTATTCCACAAAGTAGTTATGAAAATTAAACCTAATTCAAATCCAAAATATATTAAATTCAGAAAATGAATGAGGCTTTATCATCGGGTAAGAGCTACTAAGGAATTAGTTGACAAATGCTTGGATGGCAACTCTACTATAAATTAGTCGATAATACAATCAAACCCTAACCTCAAAACAAAACGTGTTCAAAGCACACAGAATCATTTATTTCTCAACGGGCGGTAAAGCAGATATTCTTACTTATTTGGCAGATTATACCTGCGTGTGTAACCCGTATCTAGCAAAATGTAAACGAATAAGAGATTATACCACAGCTATCACTATTTTTAATAAAAAGAACTTTTACTTCTTGCTGCATATATTTAAAGGTAACTTTTTCAATGTATAACATACCAAAGAATCCTACCGTCAAATTTTTAAATCCTAAGATATTTCTATTTCATAAAAAACTGTCGTTGGTCTTGCCCCCGCATGCGGGGAAGACCGACGAAATGCAGCTTGTTAGAAATAATGAAATTATCAAATAATTGTTCAATTAAGATAATTAGTACGTATGGAAATATGATATACAATAATGTGGGACTCGGAATAAAGAAAAATTTGATTAATTCCACGTCTTTATTAACTTTTTATAGAGCAATGAATGTTAACTCGTCGGTCTTGCCCCGGTACCTACCCCATTTAAATTTAGAGTAAATGTTTTTCTGGATGATATTATAATTTCAACCGTGATTTCACGGTGTATAAAAACTCCCTTCCCCTCCCTATTATGCTCCGTCATGTTTGATGGAACCCCTCCCCCTGGTAAAATAGCATGACGTCATATTTTAGAGTAGATAAACCTTCCTCAGTGCCTTTTATTTAATTAACCAAAATTTCAGTTCGATATCTCATTTCACGTGGATAGGAGTTGTGCGAAAAAAAATGTCGGTAAGGTTAGGAATCGGGTCACGTGACCCATTTGGATCACATGTCCTTAAGTTTAAGTTCATAAATGGGCTTAAATTGAGGCGTAACAAAAACAAGCCATAAAAAAACTATGCATCGAAGTAGTTTTTAGCAAAGTTTCAAAATTTTAGTTGCTTTTGTTTAGAAATGGGAAATTAAAGTATAGCTCAAATTTCCACTCGGTGACTTGTCCCCAAATACAAATTCGCACACAAAAATTGAGAAATTAATGAAGAAAGAATTTTTGCTTATACGAATCGTTTGTATTAAGTTGAGGAATCTTAAAATTGTGAATAGAAATAAATATATTAGTTTTAAAGGGGCTTAGTCATTGTGCATAAAAATATGTCCCTGAAAAGTTTTGTTTCCACTCGGTAACACTCATATTTTAATATATAACTCGAAATAATCACTTTAAAAAATCCTAAAAAAAGATCAATAATTTCATTCTTGTGTAAGTGTTCTATTTGGTAATACTGGGTTACTCTGCGGTAACTTTTTTATAGGTTATGTGTTCCGCTGTGCATTCAGATTTCTGCTCTAGTTTTAATTTAGTGCAGTATATTATTACACTTTCTACATGGTTCTAAAAATCTGTCAATGCGTTTTTAGACCATTAAACAGTTTCTGATTTACATGTTCTAAAATTTATTTACACTACAAATGAGTTTCTTGATCTCTGAAATTGGTATTTTCATTCTATTTTGAGTGTGGAATAGTTAAAAAAGATACTTTAGTTGATTTTTTGAAGTTTCTTTTTTTTAAAAAAGTCATAGTCCAAATTAAAAAAACTTAATGGCAATGACGCTTATGCACTCAAAGTATGAAAAAAAAAAGTTAATTCTGTATCTCAAACTTGTAAATTTTAGTTTATGCAAGAATTAAAATTTTGAAAATCCTTTACTAGAAAAAAGTGTTAAATCCGGAAGACGACCGGGAATTTTTTCTGATTTTTTGGTGGTCATCCTGTTTGCGTATAAACTCATATTTCCAAACGTCTTCTGGTTTTTTGGATTTCAAAACAGCACTGGTCCTCTTCCATGTGCAGGAAAAGCATCTCAAGGTGCGTGTACCTGCAAAATTGAGAATGCGTGCAAGTGCACGTTTTAGGGAGTAGGTGCGTGCTATCGACCGGGTGTCCATGCCGGACCGCGTTGTGCCCCACCCTGAAGAGTAGGAAGAGAGAAAGAGAGAGAACGAGAGATCGCGACACGCAGAATTCCTCTTGCTTAGTGGTAACGTAGATACTGTAGTGTTCACTTCACCACACATCACAATCATCAAATCACACCTACATTTTACAGTCGCACAATACCGTCAACACCCTCAACATCCTTCAATTTGAACCGGCACACACCCCGCTGCTGCTGCTTTACAGTTTACTCCTTACAGATACTTCACACTTTATAGATTCACACACTCGCAATTACGCAAACGCCGATAGGATTGATCTAACAGACCGGCACACATGTCATGGATCACCCACGAACTAAAACTATTATTATTCCAAATCGCACATAACCTCGCAGAGTCGCAACCCTCACTACACTCAATGCACGGCAAACAACGAAATGCACATGCACCGAGACTGATCTAATATTAAGGACTTTTAATCAAAACCACCCAATCTAAGTAACCCGATCCTAGTGTGCGGAAGTCAACAAGGGAACGCGGAAGCCGGTAGAACTCGAAATGTACCGCATCCTTCGGTCAGAAAACTCCTTTGAAATAAAGACACGTGCGAGTTGAAACTTGAATTACAAGAGAACTATCTCCAATAATTCGTCAGAAATCTGTATAAAAAACAGCCTATCTAGCTCGAACTCATCTCGTGTATGGATCTATAAAAATGCACTGAGTTCGTGGGATTTTTTATCCTGTAACAGTGATCACCGACCGACCGACTTCCTGGTTGTGCCAACGACAACTGTGTCGTGCTCTTAGAGCAACGCATCGTCGTCGTGCATACATTTGCACTTTTGTACTAAAAGCAAGAGAGTCTTCGACAATGGGCGGATGCACCTCCAAGGATACAGCTTCAGGTGATGAGTAAGTACTTATTATTCACATAAATAATGGTTGCGCCAACGACAACTATGTCGTGCTCGTAGAGCAACGCATCGTCGTCGTGCACCCATTTGCACTTTTGTAATAAAAGCAAGAGAGTCTTCGACAATGGACGGATGCACCTCCGAGGATATAGCTTCGGGTAATGAGTAAGTATTTATTATCCAAATCGATATTTACGTGTTTATCCAGTAAATTTCGGATTTGAAGCTTTCGATTAATTTAGGAAATTGGAGAAAGCCGGATCTGTTATGTGTGCTGTGCGCAAGTACGTCTCCTTTCTTGTCTTTGTGAGCACCTACAGATTAAACTATTTAGTTTTGAATTCGAGGCATCGCTCTGCGGTCATTGTAGTTATATTTACTGTTTTGGGGTAAGGAAGGATCTGCAAATTGTTTCCTTGATCGATCTTCCCTTAACCGGCCAGAGGAGGGCAAACTTAAAACATATTATCTAATGGTTTTTTTTGTGCATTTTTGCGCCCAAACTAAAAACACACTTATTATGACTAAAGCTAGTAATAATATAACAATTAAGATATGAAATTGCAGAATGCAGTTTGCCACCGAGGGGATTCGAAAATAATTTTACTCTGTATTATTTTCTTTGACAGGCTTAGGATATGATGCCGCAAATACCTCACATCCTCTTGAACTAAAATTGCAAAAGAAATCAAATAGCCTTGCTTATAATTTCCTTTTGATATCAATAATTTATAAATTAAAAAATTCGTGTGAAATATGGCAACCGCAACTCAAAAGTGTCGGTCTTATTAAAAAATAGGGAAACCGATTCAATATGAAGGAACTGATCGATTCAGATAGTCGCAAACCTACTGATTAGTTTTAAATACACTCGAACTCTCATATAATCCCATCCAGGTCAAGGATTCCTAGAACTGCTGGCCGACTGCTGGCCCCCACAGTTTCTCAGCTCGCGGGGCGAGAGACGGTGTTCAACGAAGCGTGAAACACCAGCAGCATATAGATAAAGGCGCAGCGCGCGTGTACTCAGGTTCGAACTCACGTTCGGAGATTGTGTAATATTAGGAAATGATACACACGTCCCTGACTGTTTACGTTTCGAAGGTACTGCTCTAGTCCCAAGGCCAGTGCGAAGCAACTCCCGAAACTGTCCTTATATTGGAGTTCGAGTGTATCTGTATCTGCAATTGACAGATATGCAATTCACAGAGTCGTCATTTCAATTGGCGCTTTTTTCCTGTGTAGTATTCAATATACGACCTTCTAACGAGCAAACTTTAAGTTGATACACCTGTACCTGATTTGGGAAATCTATTATTATATATTCAGATTAATATTTTGTATTAATATAATTATTTTTCATTATTTAAAAACAATACAACGTTGAAAAATGATTGTATTTCTTCGATTATTGTCTGTTAACACAAAAATGAACGACCACAAAATATGCAAATTAACTAATTTTTGTGAAATAGAAATGAGCAAGTAATTTTTAAATTATAAACCCTTACGGTAATCCAGCTATTATTTAAAGTATATTATCACAGTAAACCCCAGGAATAAATTCTATCTTCAAATTGGATAAAAACGCTGCAGCACATTTATCAACTGAAAGATAAAATTTATGTGGCAATAGATAAAATTAATCTGGCGAAAGATGAAAATTTATTTGTCGAAAATATTTACATCACGTGCGTGACATTTGTCAAGTGACACTTCGATGTCAAACACCTCCCTATTGAAAAAATCCTGGGGGAAATACTCGTGTAATTTTCGGACAGAATTTGCACGAATAAATCCGCGAGGATCATTTGCCTGACTCACGGATTTCCTAGAGAAATTTAAAAATCCTCGCGGAATTCCCAGTGTTTATGGTGTCCGAAAATTACACGAGTATTTTCCCCAGGATTTTTTCAATATGGAGGTGTTTGACATCGAAATGTCACTTGACAAATGTCACGCATGTGACATAAATATTTTCGCCAGATAAAATTTTATCTTTCGCCAGATAAATTTTATCTCTGAGAGTTTGAGTGGATAAATGTGCTTCAGCTTTTTTATCCAATTTGAGGATAGTATTCATTCCTGGGGTTTGCTGAGATCGAAAATAGTTAAATATCAGAATTATAATCTTGCTTTAAAGAATAATAAGACACCAATGTAATGTTTTAAAAACCAAATTATGTCCCCAAAAAAGAGGGTCCCGCAGGGCTGGGACTCACGCAACTATTGACACCATTTGACACTTTTTTTTAGCGCTGCCACTGTTTTTAAAAAAATTCCACTAATGCCACTATTTTGAAAAAAAATTCCACTAACACCACTATTTTCTCGTGATTGGCCTCCAACTCCACTATTTCTTCACTTTCCCTTTAAAAATATTTTTAAACTTCTATGCTGATTGGTTAAATTAACATGTCTACCATCTGAAGTACAGAAATGTCCACCGGAAAATAGTCCCAAAGGCTAATATTGTATAGAAAAATTAATTTAAAATATTTTAAATTCATCTATTCTTTATTTCCTAAGCTTCAGATTGTACGATAAATTCATATTTCAATCGTGCTGTTTCAAAGTATAATTTCCAAATGAAAGCTTTACTTGTCGATATATTTTAAATTAGATATCGCTCAAAAATTAGTGATATCAAGTTAAAAGAGTTTTAAAATCAGCAATTTGATTTGAGCATTCAAGAGTATAACGTATCAAATTGGAAGCATTCAAAATTAATAAAAGCTGAGAGAATTGAACAATTTTTAAATAAATAAGTTCCAAATTGAACATTATTTGAATTTGAATGACTTCAAGAATGAACTATGCGAAATAAAAGCATTCATCTTTTATTAATATCAAAATTTCAAAGTCTTCTGTTTTGAAGATAGTTCAAATTAGAGATTCTTTCCAATTAATAAGAATTCAAATAAAAAGATTCGAGTTTGGAAAAGAATGAAGTTGAAATTAAATGGAACAGAAAATTGCAATTTTTCGAATTTGCAAGAAGTTAAAATTATAAAATAAGAAAAACTATAATCCAGAAATTATTCCAAATTCAAAAAACCTTTAAATTAACAAACATTTTTAATTCAGACAACTCAAGTTCAAAATGCATGTGAACTATAACTCGTCGCATTTGAAAATAATGCAGGTTGATAAGTTAGAAGTATTAGAAAGAAATGTTTTGGACGTGGATCAATCCTGCCATTGAAAAATATTTACATAAGATATAAACGCCCATCAAATTGGTAGCTAATTTTTTTTCAAAAAATTCAAAGTATGTAGAAATTCCTGGAATTTAAAAACACTTCAAAATTAAATTTATCTTGTTTAGAGATTTATTAATTTTATTGGAATGAGTGAAGTAGGAATTAATTTTCAAATATTTTCTTTATCTTTGCTAATATAGTTCAAATCAAAGTTTAATTAGTTTCATTTTATGCAGTTATTCTTTTTTAATTATATTTTTTCTTCCTCTAAAAGTCTTTAACTTTTCTAAAATGGAATTTTCAGCGTGTGGTTAAGAATTTTTTTAAAATTACTTTTGAAAAAACCTGAAAAAGGCCTGGAATCTAGAAATCAAATGTCTGTAGCAACCCTGGCATAAGAAATTAAATATTAGGAAATTTTATATAATATTTCATCAAATCATGCCAAAATATCAAAATAGCAATTCTAAAGTTAAGAATTTATACAATAAAATCATTTAGAAATTTAAAATACCTATATAGAGTGCAAAATTATTAATATAATTTTATGGACATTCTTTATAATACTGTTTTAGACAATTTTGATATGCCTTATAACTTTAAAAAAAAGAATGGGTTAACCAATTAATTTTGGTTGCGCAAATATAATGTTCAAATCCATATTATGTTATACGCGCACTATACAGCGCACAGTGGGGCTAAACGTGGTAACAAATAAAGTAAAAAAAATTGCAACTATTACAACTTTATTTTTTATCCTTCCGTAAACAATTGAAATAAATTTGGGATCAATCGAAATAAGTGTAGTAGTCTCTAGTACACAAAATTTATTCATGAAATGTTAAAAATTATTTTCATAAACAATGTGTATAAACATATTTAAAAGTTGGTGATTCGACGATTCAAAAATTTTTCCTCAGCAATTCCACTTTCTATTCCACCTTTGTGGTTCAGAATAAAAAAATATTGTAACCAATCTATATTTGTTAATTTTAGAAACAAATTATATTTAAAAATGTAAAATTGAGGCACTTAAGACAAGAAATGAGTCATGTTTTCATCAGAATGGTTCGAAGTTGTCCTCACAGTGCTGAAATATTAGGTAACTTTGTTCGATAACATTTATTAATGTTGTGAAAATTATATGAATAAATGTAAAATTCAAGCATTTAAGACAAGAAATAAGCCGTGTTTTCATCAGAATGGTTTAAAATTGTCCTCACAGTGCTGAAATATTAGGTAAATTTATTGTTCGATAATATTTATTAACGTTATAAACAAATTATATCAACAAAAGCAATATTCGGCCATTTATTCACAGAAATACACTCTGTTTTCACTAAAACGACTTTTAATTGGTTAATTATTGATAATCCATCAACAAACCTTATTTCTCTAAAAATATTTGTTAACGTTGTAAACAAATACACTATTCGGCTATTTATTCACTGAAGTACATTCTGCTTTCACTAAAATGACTTTAAATTGATTTAATAGCGATGTTCCATCAGAAAACTTTGTCCTTCCAACATGTTTGTAAATTTTTTAAACAAAATTATATAAGCAAATGCCCTATTCGGCCATTTATTTACAGAAATACATTCTGTTTTCACTGAGACTATTTCAGATTGGCCTAACAGTGATGTGCTGTCGAAAAAGACTTTTACAACATATTTGTTAATTTTTTAAACAACTATTGCCCCGGTTGAATATCACTGTTAAGCCAACGTAAAGTAGTTCTAGTTGAAACTTTATTTTTTGTTGGCATACGATCGAACAGTGTATACGTGTTACCTAATATTTCAGAACTGTGAGGACAATTTCAAACCATTCTGATGAGAACACTACTCAAATCTTGTCTTGAATTTCTGAATTTAACATTTGTTTATAAAATTAACGAATATTGATTGTTTACAATATTTTTTATTCTGAACCACTAACGGTGGTATACAAAGTAGATTTGCTAAAAAAAAATTTTTGAATCGTAGAATTACCGAACTTTAAATTTGATTATGCAGCTTGTTTATAAAAATCAATTGAAACATTTTATGGATCAATTTCGAGCACGAGATGCTACTACACTTACTTTAGTTGATCCCAAGTTTATTTTAATTGTTGACGAAAAGATAAAAATAAAGTTGTAAAAATGCCATTTTTTCACTTTATTTGTTAACAAAAAAGTGCAATAAAAAATTGAAAGTCGACTTTCATAATTCTCTTTAAAATTTAGTTAAGAGTATTTTAAAAAAAAGATCAAAATCGATTAAGAATTGTCGGCTCTAGGCATTTTTGGAACAAATTTTCACGTTTTGTCTAACTGTGCAGCGCGCGGAAAATATTGCATTGTCAATTAATAGTACACAAATATAAAACAAGATTACTATGATTCCAATTTGAAATCGTACAGTTTAATTCCTTCAAAAAAAAATATATATTTTGAGAGGCATTGAGTTTGAAATGTTCAATTTTGAATATTATCAAATTTAAAATAATTAAATTTTGAATGTCTAGTTTTTGCTTGGTTTTTGATTTGATTTATTAAGCGATAACCCAATATTACGAAGACCAATTACAGGGTTACTTATTCATTAGTAATTATCCTTGGTGTCTAATCGTAAGTCCTTATTTTCTACGAAGTGTATGCACTACCGATACCGGTAAAAAAAATTACCGGTACCGACAATTTTTTTCATCGGTTTCTCAAAAAGCGTAGTATAAGCACACGGTATTATGAGTCATTTTTCTTTTATGCATAATTTTAGATATAGCTCGAAGAGCAAGTTTACAAATGATATCAGAAGAGAAAATTGCGACGCCATTAGAGCTTTATAAGTGGGTTAGCAAAAAATCTTCTTTCTGAAGTATGTCAGTAGTGTACAGAGATACAAAATATTATAGTCCAGGAGCTCGTGAAAAAAATCCGGCTGATTTTATATCGGCTGAAAAAATTGTAAAATATTGTCTCGAATGTGTATAATATGAAATCGAGTGACTGCCAGCTCGAATCGGTT
>JAUMHM010000005.1:11354400-11367844 GCA_032362435.1 Melikaiella ostensackeni | reverse complement strand
CCCGCGCCAAAGCATTTCTTATGTAAGTTTCCTCTTTCTGATTATTTTTGAAACGAGTTTTAGCTGGTGAAATTCAATTTACACTATTATACACATCATATCATTATTCCTCTTGTTTCTTTTTTATTATGTGATATCTCATGTCACATAAGTCTGACAAATATAGGGTCAAGGAATTAACCACTCTTGAAATCATTGCAATCCTTTGAATTCCCATGAATTCTTTCGAAAATATTGTAAATCCCTTTACATTTTTCAAATCATGTAAAAATTCCTTGAAATCCCTTTAAAACGATTGGGTTCCCTGGCAGTTCCTTGAAATCCTTTAAAAACTGTGGAAATCCCTTAAATTTTCTTCATGATTCTATGAAACCCTTTGAAATTCTTGAAATTGATTCAAATCTTCAAAATTCCATGAAAATCCCTTATAATCCTCTAAAATCCGTGAAAATCTATTAAAATCTCTAAAAATCGGTTGAAATCCTTGCAATTTTGTGCAATATTTCGAAATACTACGAGATCCCTTGAAATCTTTGAAATTCTTTTTAAAATTCAATGAAATCTAATAAATCCATAAAAATCTTTCCGAATCTCTTGAAATCTATTTAAATCCTTTGAAATAGCGTGACTTTTCAAAAAATATATCGAAATCTCTTATCTTCCCTTGAAATTCTTTGAATTCTATGGATATCGTATATAATTTTTTGAAATCCCTTAAAACGATTGCGTTCCCTGGAAATCCCTTGAAATCCTACAGTAACTATGAAAATCCATTAAATTTCCTTGAGATTCCGCGAAATCTTTTGAAATTGCTTGAAATTTCAGAATCCCATGAAAATCCTTTAAAAAACGTGGGAATCTTTCCGAATTTTTTGAAATTCCTTCAAATTCCAACATTCATTAAAATATTTAAAGACATTGAAATTCCTCGAAATCCCTTGAAATCCTTTATTTTATTCAGAAATCCTTTAAAATTACGTTAAACCTTTTGAAGTCTTATGAAACTTCTAAAATCCATGAGTATACTTTGGAATCTTTAAAATCTTTTAAAATTCTTCGAAATCCCGTGAAATCATCAGAACCGCTTTAAATATCTTAAAAGCCTTTAAAATCCAGTAAAATTCTTTGAAATCTTAAAAATTTTCCTGATATTCTTCAAAATTCGTGAAAATACTTCGATATCTCTTGAAATCTTTTAATATCCTTTGAAATCCCTTGACTATTTTTGAAATATTTCGAAATCTCTTGAAATCGTACATAATCTCTTGAAATTTCTTCAAAACGTTTGGACTCCCTGGCAGTTCCTTGAAATCCTTTAAAAACTGTAGAAATCCCTTAAATTTTCTTCATGATACTATGAAACCCTTTGAAATTCTTGAAATTGATTCAAATCTTCAAAATTCCGTGAAAATACCTTATAATCCCTTATAATTCTCTAAATCCATGAAAATCTATTAAAATCTCTAAAAATCGGTTGAAATCCTTGCAATTTCGTGCAATATTTCGAAGTATTACGAGATTCCTTGAAATCTTTGAAATTCTCTTCAAAATTCAATGAAATCTAATAAATCCGTGGAAATCTTTCCGGATCTCTTGAAATCTATTAAAATCCTTAGAAATCCCGTGACTCCTTTCAAAATATTTCGATCTCTCAAGAGCCCTTGAAATCCTTTCAATTCCTTGGATATCGTACATAGTCTCTCGAAATCCCTTTAAAACGATTGGGCTCCCTGGAAATCCCTTGAAATCCTTTATAATAAAATCCCTCAAAGTCTCGAAAAATCGGTCAATATCCTTGAAATTCCGTGAAATATTGTAAAATATTAGGAGATCCCTTAAAATCTGTGAAATAACTTTCAAAATTTATTGAAATCTTCAAAATCCGTGGGAATCTTTCCGAATCTCTTTAAATCCCGTAAAATATTTGAAAAGCCAATTAAATTCTTCGAAGTCTTTTAAAGTCCTCGTATAATATTCGGAAATCCTCAAAAATCCGTGGATATACTTTGAAACCTTTGAAATCTCTTAAAATCCTTCAAAATCCCGTAAAATCATCGAAACCGCTTGTAATCTCTTCAAATTGATTTAAAGCCCGTAAAAGCCTTTGAAATCTTTACAAATCATTTGAAACCCCGTGAAATCTTTCGACATCTTGTGAAATTCCTTCAAATCTCTTCAAATCTTCGAAATCTAATTAAAATTTCCTAATATCCTTCGGAATTCAAGAAAATACTTCAGTATCTTTTGAAATCTTTTGAAATCTTTCAACTTAAAATATGTAAAACCTCTCGTGATCCTTTGGAATCGTTTGAAATACCTTCAGACTTTTGAGATCCCTTGAAATCTCATAAAATCCTTAAAAAGCTTTGGAAATCTCGTTAAATACCGTAAAAATTTTGAAACTTTTTGTTATCCTTTGAAATACCTTGAAATCCCTTAAGATCCTTTCGAATCACTGACAATTTTTGAAATCTTTTGAAATACCTTGAAATATTTTGAAAACTCGTTTACAGTGAAAAAGATCGATGTATTGAGTAAAAATATAAAATCGTACGTAAGAAGAGGGTTGGTGTATAATAAAAATCTTATGAAGCCTTACAATGGGGTGGTGGGAGGGGGTCTGAAATTGAAAAAATCATCCTTACGTAATTAATGTACGTTCCTTAACGAAGAATAATTATGCCTTTAATTTTTTATAAAATAATTTCAATAATTACGTAACGAATAAAATTGTGAAAAATCTTTTAAGGAATAAAGTGAGCTATTGTTAATTTAAATTGAATAAAAGTTATGACTTTTTTCTAAAGTGAAACGTAAAATACAAATATTCAAATGACTATACCAATTTAAATAAACAATTATGATATCAGCTATTTTTTATTATATACACTTAGGTTTCTTTTCCAAAATTTGTTGCAATAATCAAATGGGTCCTTTTCTTTGTCAATTTTATGGATCAAGTTGAAGAATGAGTAATTCTGAGCTAGGCTTTACACCTAGGACAATTTTAAATTTAGAACGTTATATCTTTAAAAATCTCGGTTCTCTATAAGTTATTTATGTAATCAGGAAGCAACTTTTCACAATTTTCTTGAAAGAAAGAAATAAACGTGTAAGGAGAGTTCTAATAAAAAAGGGAGGAAATGAAATGAGAGAGCTATCCTTTCCAAGTTGGGTTTGTTCTGAGCTACTTTGACTAGGGGTAATTTGTTTAGAAACAATTTATTTGCCCGGAACCTTTCTTTGCTAGAGAATCTTTACCCAGAGAAGCTTTCTGAATAGCTTGTTTACTTTCGACTTTTCTTCTTGAGTTTTGTTTTATCTTTCGAACTGCTTTCACCACATTGTTCTATTTTCTTTCTTTTTTTTACTTACCTATTTGTTTTTTACCCTTTAAGGAGTTTATTCAACGTGATGGGGCTCCTCATTTTTTTAATGACGTGAAAATTAAGGAACATTTTCTTCAAAATGTTTTATCTCGGGAACAAATTGGCATAATTTAATTTTCTTTATACGGTATTTTAGTAATTTTTATAATTTTTTAAGTTTCTGTAAGGGATTTGAAAGAGTATAGATTGCACTACAAGTGAACTTGTCAGGAATTTTGAATTAATAATCTGTAAATTGTTTTCAGTTTGCACTATTATTAGTTCTAAACCACAAACGAAAGATTTTAAAAATGAGAATGGATCTTGCTCTGCCGAACAATAATTGACGCACCGAAGAAAAAAAAACTACTAAAAAAATTTACATTGAAATGATTTCAAATGATTTTGTGTGTACAATTCTTAAAGTTTCATTTTGAATCTGCCAAATTTTCATTGCCTCAAATATAAATTTAATCATTCAAAAAAAAAAATGAAAATTTGTAAAATTTGCGTTTTGAAAGTTGTGCAGATTTGAAACGTTATTTCAGTTTTGTAAATTTTAAATTGAAGTTTTCTATTTTGAAGATATCTAAGTGGATAATATTCACCATTAAACGTTCCCAATTTTCGTGTACAATTTTTAAGGTTGTAATATGGATCCTCCAAATTTTCCTTGCCTCAAATATAAAACTAATAATGTGAAAAAAATGAATATTTGTAATATTCGCGTTTTGAAAGTTGTGCAGATTTGAAACGTTATTTCAGTTTTGTAAATTTGAAATTAAAGTTTTCTATTTTAAAGATATCTAATTGAATAATATTCACAATTAGACGTTCCCAATTTTCGTGTACAATTTTTAAAGTTACAACACGAATCTGCCAAATTTTCATTCCCTTAAATATAAAACTCATAATTTCGAAAAAAGAAATGAAAATGTGTAATATTTGCGCTTTGAAAGTTGTGCAGATTTAAAACGTTATTTCAGTTTTGTAAATTTGAAATTGAAGTTTTCTATTTTGAAGATATCTAATTGGATAATATTCATCATTAAGCGTTCTCAATTTTTGTGTACAATTTTTGAAGTTTCAACGTGAATCTGCCAAATTTTTATTGCCCTTAATATAAGACTCATAATTTTGAAAGAAGAAATGAAAATGTGTAATATTTGCGTTTTGAAAGTTGTGCAGATTTAAAACGTTATTTCAGTTTTGAAGATTTGAAATTAAAGATTTTAGTTTTAAGAATATTTAGTTGGATAATATTCATCCTTAAACGTCCCCATTTTGTGTGTACAGTTTTTAAAATTTCATTTTGAATCGGCCAAATTTTCATTGCCTCAAATATAGAACTCATAATTTTGAAAACAGAAATGAAAATGTATAATATTTGAGTCTTCATAGCTGTCTAGATTTAAAACGTTATTTCAGTTTTGTAGATTTGAAATTAACGTTTTCAATTTTGAAGATATCTGATTGGAATATATTCACCCTTGAAAGTTCTCATTTTGTGTATACAATTCTTAAAGTTTTATTTTGAATCTACCAAATTTTCATTGCCTCAAATATAAAACTCTTAATTTGAATAAACTAATGAAAATGTATAATATTTGCGTTTTGAAAGCTGTCTAGATTTAAAACGTTATTTCAGTCTTGTAGATTTGAAATTGAAGTTTTCAATTTTGAAGATATCTAATTGGATGAATATTCATCCTTAAACGTTCCAATTTTGTGTGTGAAATTTTTAAGTTTCATTTTGGGACTGCCAAATTTTCATTGCTCTAAATATAAAACTCATAATTTCGAAAAAAATGAAAATGTGTGAAAAGAAATAAGAATTTATAATATTTGCGTTTTGAAAGCTGTGCATTTCAAAATTTAAAAGTAGTAAATTTTATATTATACAATTTTCCACCACTTCAGATTCAAAATTTTCAAATTTTAAACCCTCTGAATTTGAAAATGTTTCACTTTTAAGTTGTAAAATTGATTAATTTTCAGTTTTAAATGCTTACTACTGAAATTTCATGTTAAAATAAGTTATTTGACTAAGCATTGGCTTTAATTATTTTTTTATATATAAAGTATGATTATTTTCAAACGACAAAATTTTTAAAAAATTTAAATAAAACGAAACAATTTTCAATATCTCGATACATGCTTTCAATTCACAGTTGTTTAATATTAAACAATTCCAGTTTAAAATAATTGAATATCGAAAGCGTGAGGCTGAAAGCTGATCAAAAAGTAAGATTAAAAATTTGTTAATTGACAGTTTTGAAGGATTCGAAAAGGGGAAAGTCGTACAACTTTTATAATACTTCAATTCATTCTGACTTTTTTATATAATAAACTAAGAAAGTTGGAGACTCCACTCATGCTTGAAATTAAAAAATTGTAATTGTAATAAATTTTAGCAATTTAGTTATTTTTACTAAAACTAATGCCAAAAGTCAAAAAGTTTAGGTTCTTTCTTTATTCCAAGTATTTTGAGTATGAAAAAATGAGAAACTTATTAACTGAAAAGGAAAATTAAAGAAACGTTATGAGTATCTAAAACGCAAAATATATTTATTTCAAAAATATTAGCTTCCAATTATTGATTTCATTTTGTGGTACAATTTCGAAGATTCGAAATTGATCCCCGAGAATCTCATATATATTCAATCGAATATTATTCCATTTTATACATACATATGTATTTCTAAACTTTGAATAATGAAACGAACCAACTTAAAGAATAAAAAACAATAGCATCTCAGCGAACCAACTTCATACTGCAAACGGAATGTATTAACTGCGAACGCGTACGCTCGTAGATTATTATTAGTAATTGTTCATCATGACATATAATATAGTACAAATACCATCAACATATTTCATCAAGTAACGTACAGTAACGTACGTTGCTTTACATTACTGTCACCCAAAAATTGTAACGCGCTAACGTTATCGTTACTTTTTAAAATAAGAAACGCGTTATTATTATTCTTATTATTAGGGTTGAGACCAAAAGAGCCCCTGACGCTTGGGTAATACTTTTGCGTCCCCTTGTAGGCGTATGCGTCACCCCAAAGCCCTCTCCACACGGAGAGATCCGCAGCCACGCCCTTGGCCGATATGTCTGACTCACGGATGCAGTTGCTGCCCGTGAGTGCCAGACGCTTCCCCGCAATTGCGGGGCAGTGACACAGGATGTGAATAACTGTTTCATCATCCTTTCCGCACAGTCGAGAGAGAGGGCCCTCTGCGAGCCCTATCTTATGCCTGTGATAGTTGAAAATTCCATGCCCCATAAACATTTCTGTTAGGATCCTGACTTCATTTCTACTGAGCAAGTAACGCGTTATCGTTACTAAGAAAATTTAACGTTCCCGGTAACGCATTACTGTCAAGCACTGTAAAAAAAACCGTCTTTTATTCCTTAAAACTTAAAAAATCGATTATGCACCATGACTGAGATTTTTTAAAATAACAGAACATATGATTTTATACCTCTCATAAATTTAACATTCTCTGAGAGAGCTTTTCGAAACCCCTTCATGCAATCTGCTATAAAATGTGACATTATGGCACATTGAGAAATTCTGTAATAAAACGAATATGAAAACCCGATCACGTATTCAGATTCTGGTGTTTGCTCTGTGTATTAATTTTGTTTGAAAATCGACACACCTGTCTCTATCACTGCCTGAATGTATCAAAATAATCGGATAATCCCAATAATCGAGATGAACTTTCTATAATGTTTTCTTGTTAATTCTCGTTAAATTGATTGTTACATTAATTGGATGATGTAGAGTTGTTTAACATGACTGAAATATTGATTAATAACTGATAATTAATCCAATTTCCTCTGACGGGAAATCCCAATATCAAATTATTTCCCGTACATGCACTAGGCGATAGCAAAACGGACCTGTAGTAGATTCGAAATTAAACGTTACACTCGATTTGGTGGAAGTCGAAGACTTATTCAGAAACGGTGAAGAGAAGAGTAATAGGCACTGATAAATAATAATTGGCGTACGATCGGTGTTAATTGAAAAGAGGCCATTACGAGAGCCGATATCCAGTTGCTCTACATCAATAATTAGCGATTACTCTCACTTCAAAGCCAATCAATTTTCAGGTTTGCTCTTTGAGTATGAATTCCTGCTATAAATGGTTGATTCTACTGAAGGGACCCTTTTCAGTTCGACTTTTGCTGCAAAAACTTTTCTACATTTTTAGATCTTTTTCCCCTAAAATGAGTTGATACGACCTTCGGCAGTGAGAAGGTGGTTTGCGCGAAATTAATTCTCAAAAATATTGATATTTTAGGGGTAGTTTTGCACCGCATCAGTTCACAGTAGGCCAGGAGATCCAGTTCCGTGGCCAAAAGTCGGTAAACCCATCAAATTATACAAAAATGAATTTTTATTACGCCTATATACAGTGAGATCCATCTCATCCCGGTCATATAATTGTTGCATGTTAAAATTTTTTTAAAAATGCAACCCTCCATCCACAGCAGCACTCAAAAAGATGTTGAACAGGGGTCTTTTCGAATTTCGCGCACAAATATGGACGTTTGCGCATGCGCATGGTTCAGAAAGTGAGCTAGGGTCGGAACTTTGGGTGACGAGTTGTTTACAAATTTCCCATCCGTATTTGAAGTTGTTTATTGTTAAATGAATTTAAAAAATAACTATTGAAGGTGGATAAAGGTATCATACGATACTGTACCGCTAACTAATGCACAGCTTAAAAAATTGTGACCCCCACTTTTAAATAAAATTCACAATTAGTGTTAGGTTTTCCGCAATTAATACACACAGAAAAACCATAATCTGCCATAATTTACAGTGAACAAAAATTTTGAATATTTCCTAATATAATCAAATGTCAAACACATCAATGCTATCATAACATCAACAATATCAAACACAATTTTCAATTTTAAATGCCATATTTTAGTTCGGATTTCGACATCATCTTATTTTTCTGAAAAATTTGACAAAAAGTTGATCCAAGTTTTTGTTTCTGGTTAATAATTTTTTTTTATTATTTTGTATTTTAGGTTGAAGGTCCCTTTGAATTATCAAACACAATTTACAATTTCAATTGCCATATTTTAGGGGGGATATCATAATCAACTTTTTTTTCTGAAAAATTTGACAGAAACTTTATCTAAATTTTTGTTTGTTGTTAATAAATTTTTTTTTTATTGTTTGGTGTTTTAGGTTAAGGGTCCCTTTAAATTATCGAACATTATTCTTAATTTTAATTGCCAGATTTCAGTGAGGATTTCAAAATAAATTTTTTTCTGAAATTGCTACTAAAATATAGCAATTAAAATTGAAAATTGTGTTTGATAATTTTGAGGAAACTGTAACCTAAAATAACAAGCAATAAAAGAGATTCATGAACAACAAACGGAAATTGGTATAAATTTTTTGTCAAATTCTTCAGAAAAAAAGGTTTATTTTGAAGTCACTACTAAAATATAGCAACTGAAAAACGAGGCCACAACACACGTTTTTTGCAAATATTTCGAAAACGCTTCTTTATAAAAAATGAATGAGTATCATTTTCTTTTTCAGCAATCCAAAATAAGTCTAGAAAACACTCTTCCTTTTAGGTCCTCGCGATGAACCAAAAATTTGTAAACTAGTGTAATTTCAAACTTTGCTTGTTTAAACAATCTGTTCAAAATGCGAACTACGGAAAAACTAATAGCACCAATTGATTCTGCGCGAAAAATTACATACAGCCTACTGGAATTCTCTCGAATTCGCCTGAGGACGTTGGATGAAGGGGACTTGGAAATTTGTTTTGTTGCGCCCAATTTTGAAGACGGCCCTGACCCCATATTTATTTTCCGAAGCAGATTGCAGGATAAATAGACCAAACTCGACAAGTATTCGGAGTCTGACGAAATCCCGGAATCCATATAACGTAAAATACATCGCGTTTTTTATGAGAAAATTAATATTTTGATAGAAAATATTCATTTTCTGAAACGGTGATTCAACACCGAGCAAACAAATCCCGAGAAAGAGATGGCAAATGTCAAACACACTTGACTTCAGTCATATTTTACAGACGCAACACCGACATTAAATAAAAAAAAACGCTCTGTATAGCATTCTTCCACAAACTAAACTTCACAATTATGAAGCGAATTTTGCGATTTAATGCGAAACAAAAATGAAAAATACTCCCAAATTTTTCGAGAACTACGCGACGGAAGATGACAGATGAAAAAGCAAGAGAAACCGATCTAGCAGCGCGTTCGCAAAGCGTTAGCGGCTACTTTTTGTACTAAAATGATGAAATCACAGATCACCCAAAGAATCACGGTCCGTAATTTGTCTTTTTCCTCAATACTAATTATCGTAATATATAAGTAAAAACTAAAAATTTTCGTTCCAGACATGCATCCTGAAATTATTTTTTACAGAAATACAAAGATAAAATACTATTTATAAAGTTATTTACTGAGTTCACAAGTCATTCATGAATATATAAATTCACTAAGTTGAGACAATTATTTATAACTAACTAATTTTTTTGTTTATTTACAAGAAAGAGACTTGTGAATTTGGGAATAAATTATTTTGCAAAGTTGGTAAATTTATTTATTTATTTATTCATAAAGAACAAGGACTTGTGTTTTCATAAATGAATAATTTCACAAGGCTGGTAAGTTTATTTATTTATAAGGGAAAGTGACTTTTGAAGTTAGCAATAAATAATTGTCTAAACTTAGTAAATTTATGCATTTATAAATGACTTGTGAACTTACGAAATAACTTTATACATAGTATTTTATCTTTGTATTTCTGCAAAAATAATTTCAGGATTTAGGTTTATAACGAAAATTGTTAGTTTTTATTTATATATTCCAATAATTAGTTCTGAGGAAAGAGATAAATGACCGATCGCGATTCTCTATGATCTGCGATTTTATCATTCTAGTACAAAAAGTGAACGCTTTCACCTTATGAACGCGCTGCTAGATCGGTTTCTCTTGCTTCTTCATCTGTCATGATCCGTGGCGTATTTCTCATAAAATTTGGAAGTATTTTTCACTTTTGTTTCTCATTAAATCGCGAAATTCGCTTCATAATTGTGAAGTTTAGTTTGTGGAAGGATGCTATACAGAGCGTTTTTTTTTTATTTAATGTCGGTGTTGTGTCTGTAAAATATGACTGAAGTCAAGTGTGTTTGACACTCGCCACCTCTTTTTCGGGATTTGTCTGCTCGGTGTTGATTTCCGTGTTTCAGAAAATGGATATTTTCTATCAAAATATTCATTTCCTCATATGAAACGCGATGTATTTTAAGTTATATGGATTCCAAGATTTCATCAGACCCCGAATACTTGGTGAGTTTTGTCTATTTATCCTACAATCTACTTCCGAAAATAGTTATGGGGTCAGGGCCGTGTTCATAACAAGGGAGCAGTCAAAAAAATTTCAAAGTCCCCTTTATCCAACGTCCTTAAAGTCCCTCGAAATCACTTGAACTCCCTCATGTTCTCTTTAATTCTCTTAAATTTCCTCTAATTCTGTTAAGTTCCCTCGAACCTACTTGAATTCTTTGCAACTATCCGGATTTCGCGTAAATTCCCGTGAATTCCACTGAACTCCATGAATTCTCTTGAATTAGCCCGAATATGCATCAATTCTTCTGAATTCCAGTGAATTCGGCAGAATTTTATTCGACTTCGTCGAATTCAATTGAATTTTTCATCCTTTTCTTGAATTCATTTGAGTTCTCTTGGATCCGCCATAATTCGATCAAATTCTCTTGAATTCAGGTCATTTATTTTTAAATTGCTAGAATTTAATTTAAATTCGGTCTTCAAGGAATTCCAATGGATTAACAGAATTCAAGTACAATTATTCACCTTAAATGAGAATGAATAGTCCAATTCTTAACGGAAAAGAAAGTCATGCATCTTGTGAACAGTTAGTGCTGGAACTATAAACAGTTTTTTGATTTTTTCTCCGTTAAAAAACGAAAGAAGATGACATCTATTTAAACAAAAACGAACTAATATTTAGCTCAGTATAATATGATTTTTCGAAGAAAAAGAAATTGATTAGAAAAAACTCAAAAACCAAACGTGATGCAAAAAGTGGAGGTCGAAGTCGAATTCAGCACGATGAACTTCTTCGGAAATGATATCGCTTATTCCATGAACGAATAGGTCTTTTTTTGTTATACAGTGTTTTCAATCTTTCAATTATCGCAGCCTTCAAATTGACATTGTTTAAATTTTAACTTTTCATTTTGAAAATTTGAAATTTTGAATGCTTCTGTTTACATTTTGCATCATCTTTCTATTTCACCATTTTTTTCATTTTTAAACTTTTGTAAAAAGTTTTAAGTGTAGTTACAATTATTCATGTTGAAAGATTTCTAATGTCTTTTTTGAATGATTTTGTAAATTTTTAGTATACAATTTTTCTATTCAAATTAGGAATGACTATTCTTGGAACACTTATTATTTAAATTGTCCATTTTAAAAGCTCTGAATTTAAAAGTGCCTAATTTCGAGACCTTCTAATTTCAAATTGTTGATTTTGAAGTCACATTCAATGTTGAATGCTTCAACATTAAAAGTCTGCTATTATTTTCTCTTCCAATCTATCTAAAAGTATTAAAAGTAGTGAAGTAATTTCGACTTTAAAACTATTACTTCTGAGTATCTGCCATGAAATGAAGAAAAGTGGTACGTAAGCAAAAACCTTAAACTTCTTTTTCTCTTCGAGTCATGAGAAATCGCCATAAATTATCATTGAAGCTTTCCGAAGGTTCAATTGTGTCCCTGGTGTCATTCTAAGAAATCTCTCGAATCGTTTCTAGAGGAAGAAAATTGCAATTTTATTCGCTGGGATAAATCCAGCATGGAGAGAAAAATCTTTTTCCGCTGATACTGAATCTACTTGCGAAAATTTCATACCCACAAAAAATGCATTAATCTTGGAAGACCTCTTTATTTTTTTATACGTTGATTTGGAACCAATCTATTCAGATTATTTAATTTCTCAAAATAGAAAAAGATAATAATCTAACACAGTAACACATTCCTGAAAATTGCTAGCTTCCTCAAATTTGCATACAATATTTAAATAAAAATTGATATCTTCTGGTAAATTGAGTTAATCACTGATACCTCAATTAGCAGAATTCTCAATAGTAATCATGGGCAACCCTGTTGATTGGAACAATTCTTTGCTTAATATCCCTCTTTTAAAATTTCGTTAAGATTGAAATGAAACTTACTTTCTTATGAAAAGTTTTATGCACTAAAATAAATCCAAAGAAAATCCATAAATCAAAAATAGACTTCGAAACTATTTATTTTACAGCTTATTAGAGGCAAATCTACAATAAATGTACAACAAAATTAAAAAAGAGGGAGAAAAAGAAAGAGTCAACCAAACCAAACTCTCACTCTTTCTTTTTTCTATCTTTTTTATACTAATGGGGACCAACATGTTTCGAAGTCAATTTAGACTTCCTCATCAAGGATAATTTGTAGAAAGACTACGGTTATAAAAATGAAACATATAGTAATTAAATTCGATTATTACCTAAAATAAAAATGAATAAATTAATATCAAATATTCTTTGGTCCATTTTTCTATTTTCTTATTGATATCAATCTTTTTTGGAGAAACCCCATGAATCTTACTCTTCATTTTTAAACCAGCCCCTCAGTCACATCGGTCACATTACACAAATTTATATCAATTTCGTTGAGCTCCATCATGCCAAAGAGGAACAATCAGAGCAGACAGAAATTATCTTCCTACGTAGAAAATTCGAGAATTATACTCCATTATTTTCACAATTCACCACAACATTAGGTTCCTTCAGTGTTACAAGTACTGAAAATGTTAACCTGGTTCTTGTTAGAAAATAAGATTGCCAAAAGGTTTTACAAACATTTAGTTGAAAAAAATACCCTCGTTACCTATAAAGAATGATACTCAAGGAAGATGCCATATACATAATAATATGTGCATTCTGTTATTATGTACCATTGAGTACTTTATTAATAACATTTTCTTAAAAGGTTT
>JAUMHM010000005.1:11341618-11354300 GCA_032362435.1 Melikaiella ostensackeni | reverse complement strand
GAAATTTTTGGAGTGTTCCTTTTTGGTGCACACAAGGTTTTCATAAGAGAGTGGATTTTGTTTCGATCTTTTGAAATATTAGTCTAATTTTTTATTGCAATCTTAATGATGGTGTGTACTTTTATAAAAAAAATAGTCACATTTTTTACATTATTTTCTTTTTTTTCTAATAATTAAGACTCTTAGTTTATGTACATGGACTTCTAGATATTTTCAACATGAATTCATTAGTACCATGTAAATATTGTTGTCATGTTTATATAATTTTTATTTTGAGATTTATTTGAAGATGGATAAAATGGACTAAATTAAGTTTAAAACAATTTAAGTGATGCCAATGAATTCGTATCGAAAATATCTACAAGTCTATGTACATTTAAAGTCCTAATTATTAGAAGAACAAGTAAATTATGTAAAAGAAAGTCTCTGAAAGTTTGTTCTTTACAATTACACATCACCATTAAATTAACCATACAAAATTAGGCTAATATTGTCATAAACAGTTTTTTGTAAGCACGAAAGCAACGAAGATATTTAGAATTTAATCTTTAATATCGATGCGGGAGTGCAAGATTTCATCAGATTGGATTACATTTTTTAGGGATTTTTTTTTAAAAAGGAACAAGAATTTCCAAGAGCACATTGCATTTATCAAACTTTGCGATTTTTGAACCTGCCTATGGTACACTGATTAACAAAATGTTCAAATCATTGCAAAATTGTCTATTAAAAACATTTCATATTCAACAATTTCAAATTTAAATCTGAATCTACAAAATTTGAAAGAGTATAAGTTTATCAAAATTAAGTATTGTTTTATTGTAAACTATGGCGTGGGCGGAATGAAAATTCTGGAATTAGTCGAATCATTTGAATCGAGCAGAAAGAAGTTCTGGTTATTGCATCCGAACGAAATACAAAAAATGTTTGAAATAGGTTTATGCCTTCTATTCGGTTTTTGAACTAAAATTTTTCTTCAACATTTCCCTTCAAGGCAAAATACGAGAAAATGGTCGTTTTCAAAATCGTTCAAAGAAAGTCAAATTTACGATTTTGAAATGCTTTCAAGAGTACGATTTTTTTTTTATAATAAGAAGAAAATATCACGTTTCTTCGATTCAAATTGAATTAATTTCAATTTCAACATGTACAACATGAAAAAGTTCAATGAACTAAATTAAAAAAGCATATTTTTTATACTTTTACAAAAAATTGTAACTTGCACAAATTGTTTTTTAATCTCTATTTTTTTTGTTTTCTCTAATAAAAACTGTCCCTATTACAAATTCGTCATAATATTCTATCCTATGGGGAAATCGTTCTTAATTTTTAAATTCAAAAATTGAACAGAAGACATTAACCGATTGCAACATTTTTTTACTTGTTTGGGATTCCAAGCCCTACTACTTAAAATTGAAGTGTATAAAATTAAACAACCTGTTTGAACAATTTCAAAGTGTTCCAAATGAAAAAAATTTAATGTGCAAACGTTAAAAACTCAACATACAAACGTTTTGAATCAAATTTTCATTGTTGAAATTGTAAGCATTCATGTATATTCCTCTTTCCTCTCAGAATGCTTACGCAATACTTGAATTACCCTCCAAAGACTTTTTCGATTAACAAAATTAAATTGCAAAAAAGTTGATAAAAAATAATATTGTTGAATCAAAGAGTAAAGATTATAATTTTCAGCTACTCCTTAGAAAAAACCCTCGATTTTTGATGAATTTGGAAAGCAGGGGATTATTGTGTGGGCTCTTTTGAATGAAGGGATTATGGGGTAAATTGACGCAAAAGTGCCATAGTAACTTAAGACTGGCCACTGGGGTTAAGTAAGTGAACAAAGCAATTTGTGGAGATGAGAAGGTAACATAGAAATCTCCATACGTAGCCATAATAACACGGCAGGGCTTTAGCGAAGTGTTACAAATAGCGGCGGAGTAACAAACTGGCACTAAATCATACTTGTCAGTCAACCAGGCTCGTTCATCGTTTCGCGGACAGGTGCACCTTGGTTGTTGTAAAATAAAGACTAGTTCCCATCGAAAGTCAAAAGACTGACAAATCACTGCTGCCGTTTGTGCCACTCTTCCCCAAGAAATCATACTTCAAGGTCAAAGTTGCATCTACCCTTACAATACCCTTTAAAATCATTATTTCATTCAAACTTGTATTCTAAAATAAATTTTAGAAACAGAACATTCTTTGTTTATGAAATGAAGAGTAAGAACTTCAATCAGTATGTTGTTATCAGTACTTTTTAGAAATGTTATTACTACGCAGATAAGGTTATTTACGCTAAGTACGTATGTCAATCTACATTGAACACTATGGAGTGTACAGTCCACACTTGAAGTTCGATCGCTCTTTGTGTGGAATTGTTTTTACACGGACCACGGTGTATTTGCTCCAAACATGTAACGAGACGAAAAGTATACGCTTTTCCCAACAATATGAATTATGTTCAGGGCGATTATAGGTATTATGCTCATGTTGTACGGTAAACGTTCCTTGCTGCTAGAGACGGAAAAATTGATGGTTCATTTAATTTAATTTCTCACTGTTTGAACAATTCTATTTCCTTGTCAACTTTCCGAAGGAAATAAAAATAAATAGGAATAAATACTTGATTTTCCTGATTTAAAATTAATCCCGATGTTGCTGTACAGCCATATGGTAAGGGACAAAAAATTGTTTTGAACGGATGGCATAAAAAATATGTTTTCCTGAAGATGGAAGAATAATTGAATAACTTTTGTGTATTGCAGATCGTAGACATTTTTTGTGGTTTCTTTTTCAAGCTGTCATTTTGTCATTTTGAAGAACACGACACGGAAGATCAACGCGTCAAAAAAGTCGTCCAGCATGTACACGCAGAATATATAAACAAATCGCGTGTTTGAGCACATCGTTGAGATTTGCAATTCTAACTGGAAACACGAATACATACATAGGTATGAGCGACGCTGCGAGTACTAAAATGTGAGCACCTGCGGTCATTCCAACACACCTCGGAATATCGACTACGGTTGATAATTATTGCATATTTGACTTTTACTTGGCGTTGAGTATACTAGCATCGAGTGTACTCTCGACGCTCAAGCAAATTGGTTCGCATGTCTTCTCTCCTCGAGCGTACAGAATTTATAGCTTCATTGCACTATGTGAGGATCCACGTTGCCGCAATGCATTTGTGAGAGCTATGCACATATGTGCAATATGGGAATGTACGCTTGTGAAGGTGATGACGAACGTAGTTTGTAAGACATGGTTAGATAGATAGAGGAGCTAATATATCACTCGAAACGTTTTCATTTTGTTGAGACATTTTTTCAGGGAGAAATCCTGTGTAAAGAATCGATGAGTGTGGAAAGTGAAATCAGAATTAAATATGGGATTCTAATAAATAAATAAGTTTTATTAGGAAGTCTACTATTTCATAGTAGTTTCGAACAACTTATCTTGAATCCCGAATTTATTTAGACTTCCATTGATTAATTGAAAAGCGTTTAATAGCGATGCATTCAAAGCTTCTTCATTTGATTCGATCAACGCGAGCAAGTACGCCAGTGGTTTATCAGATCATCGCTATTGAATCACTCCATTAGGAGCACATATCCCCATAAACCGCCCTCACTCGTCCCCGTGACCCCCAATAGGGTTCGCTCGAGATCACTGCAACAGACTGTGACATATTAGGCCACCCCCTGAGGACATCATCCCTGTATAAGAGCCCCATAAGAGGGTGACTCCACTCTCGCAGATTTATTGTTTCGGGATTTAGTGGCCAACTGAGCCGTGGGAGCTACATTTGGGGTCTACCGAAAAACTCCAAAGCTGATATTTATTCCACATACATGGCAAATAAAAGAACCCTATAAATAAATTACTCCTACCCATTGCCTTCTTTCGCGGTATTTTCAAAAAGTATCTTAAAAAGATCCATTTCTTCAAATCAAACTACTTTATATTACTAGAAGGACCAAAGTTGCATCTTAAATCAAAATTTGGTCATCTAGGGAGGAACCAATCTTCCATTGTAAGTTGAAGAAGTTGAGGTTGTATTGTATGAAGTTGGAAATTTTATAGGTGAAATGCCAGTAAGGGAAAGCGTCTGAAACCTGAAGCAGTCGATTTCCCACTTTCCGAACTAGAAATTGTTCGGAATTGAAAGCGCCCGAAATTAAAAGCGGGCAAATGTCTACTGTCAGAAGTGTCGAAAATTAGAAGTTCCTGAAAATTGAAGAGTTTATTTCTCACTGTTCGAAGTAGGGATTGTTCGAAGTAGAAATACCCGAAATTGGAAGCCCTCGAAAATTGAAGCGGCCAAATTTCAAGTGTCGCAAATTGAAAGTATCCGAAGTGGAAAAGAGCGAATATTGGTAACGCCCGAATTTCTACCATCAGAAATTGGAAGCGGTCGAAGTTGGAAAGCCTCAGATATTAGAAGCACCCGAATTTCTTTCGTCCGAAATTTCTACCGGTCAAATTTAAATTTACAAATGCCAGAATTTCTACCTTTCGATCATGATGCCAGAAAATTTGGTCCATAATTTTTTTGGCGCCACCAGATATCTTGCAGACGAACTCAAGATTCAAAGCCGTCTTTTTTTGCCTAGTTCCACTTACCTGCTAGATTAACAAAGTAAAGGATTAATGGCTCGATGTGAAATTAACGAAGCTTTAGCCCCCGAGGCGATATTGTCCACGTCGGAATGATTACGTTCGACCGGAAGTCGTAAGCAACCCACAGACTATCGCTCACCTAAATGAACCACGATTAGGCGGATTTTGTATCCTAGGTTGTAGCACGTAACGGGACGCCTTATAATACACATAGGGTTAGTTATGCAACTCGTCGAGAGCGTAATTCCTTGCCTCAAGCATCAACCTGGATAACGTCGTCCTATACGTATAGGTATGTGTAGGCACCGAAATGCAAATCACACGACTTTGCAAGGACGAGATAAAGTGAAATGTGGAAAATTAAGGTTTCTTGTTTGTAACTATGTATGCACGTTTGGGTGCCTTCTTACGACCACTATTCTACTACGTAATTCAATTCACGATAGGATCAAAACTAACAAGGAGAGGTTGCGAGATGCGGGAGGCCAATTCGACTGGAGCTTTACAGGGTGAAAGTACATCAAAATCCATTAGATATGTATTTTTTCTTTCGATTCAACGGACCTTAGTTTCCGAGGTATCGAAGCTTGAATATTTACGCTTGGACGCTTGAGCGCTCGGCTCAAGTGCGGGCTCCGGGCTGAGTAGTGGTGTGTCGCGGGCCCAAGCCTTTACAATTTTATATACTTTGGGTCAATAAAAAAACGATGTCTTTCAAAAAACCAGCAAAGATGTCATTTAATAATGTATAAATGAATAATTTTACAAGATTGGTAAATTTATTTACTTATAAAAGGAAGTGAATTGTGAAGTGAGCATTAAATAATTTGACAACCTATGGAATTAATTTGTTTAAAAGAAATGGACTTGTAAATTTTGAAATAAATAATTTCGCAAAGTTGGTAAATTTATTTATTTATTTATTCATAAAGAACAAAGACTTGTGTTTTTATGAGTAAATGATTTTACAAGGTTAGTAAATTTATCTATTTATAAAGGAAAGTGGCTTGTGAAGTTAGCAATAAATAATTGACTAAACTTAGTGAATAACTTTATAAATAGTTATTTTATCTTCGTATTACTGCAAAAAATAATTTCAGGATGCATGTTCATGACGAAAATGGTTAGTTTTTATTTTCATATTCCGACAGTTTTGAGAAAAAAGTGAAATTACAGATCGCGATTCTCTGGGTAATCTACAATTTCATCATTTTAGTACAAAAAGTGACCGCTACCGCCTTGTGAACGCGCTGCTAGATTGGTTCCTCCTGCTTCTTCATCTGTCATCTTCCGTCGCGTAGTTCTCAGAAAAGTTGGAAGTATTTTTCAATTTTGTTTCGCATTGAATCGCGAAATTCGCTTCATAACTGTAAAGTTTAGTTTGTGGAAGGATGCTATACAGAACGTTTTTATTTAGTATTTGTGTTGTGGCTGTAAAACATGACTGAAGTCAAGTGTGTTTGACACTCGACATCCCTTTCTCGGGATTTGTCTGCTCGGTTTTAATTTGAACGTTTCAGAAAATGAATTTTTTCTATCAAAATATTCATTTTTTCATAAAGAACGCCATGTATTTTTCATTATATGGATTCCAGGATTTCATCAGACCCCGAATACTTGGTGATTTTTGTCTATCCTACAATCTACTTCCGAAAATAAATATGGGGGCAGGGCCGTGTTGATAATTGGGGGCAACCAAAAAAAATTCTCAATCCCCTTCATCCAACGTCCTTAAATGAAAATGTACTCTTACCGCATGAAGCTTCAATTCGTAAATGATAATATAATTTTAGTATAATTCAAATTGTTCTACGCTTTCATCTAAAATAACAAAATTTCATGACGCAGCGCATCCGCCATTTTCTCAGGGCATACCATTATTTAAAAATCATTTTTACAAACGAAATCAAATATTAACGTTTATAAGTAGTGAAATTAGACTCTAGGAACATTCAGGAACATCATATCTCAACATCAAATTTTTTTGAAATCACATCGCAACGACGTCTAGACGATCTATTCTGGAATGACGCATTGTAAATTCAATAAACTAATAGCACCATTCTTTAAAATATGGTTGTGGTGGCTCTAGAACATAACCTCAACAAAATTGTGAATAATTCAAAATTTGTTTAAATTGTAATTTTTGTGAAAAAAATTGAAAAAATTTGTTTTCAAACATATTCTGATTGTCGTCTGCAACATATATATTGTTCATAAAAATCCGTGGAGCCTTTTCCGATAAAAAAACCCTTTTCAAATATTTCTCCCCTCTATAAATCTTACAAAAATGCATTTCCAGGGTTATCATTGGATGAAATTTTACTTCACATACATGCTAACCTATGGCAGAAATGTCAGCTTAATACATGCGAGGGCAGATTTTGTGTGCTTACCCGGCTAGGCCCTTTCAATTAAATTACAAAGAATGGATAGAAAGGAGCAGAAATGATCAAAATGAAAGCCTTTGTATAAAATATTCCAATAAACGATTCCATAATCCGTACATAATTACGTTTCTAAATTTTTAAATAACATTATCTATTTAATCGAAAATTACACAATTACGCTGTGTTTTGAAACATACAACACTTGTGTCATTTATAAATTACGAGAAACCATTAAAACTTAAAATACTTGTGTCATTTATGAATTACGAAAAACCATAATTATTTTTATCTACTTTTTTACTTATCAACACGTCACTTTTTTCAAATCTAATTACCTGTAATTTTCCCTTTCGTTATAACAAATTGCACAAACGCCCTCATGAAATTATTATGCAAATATGCATTGTCTAGCAATTAAAATACCAGCATATATTCTTCATTTAAGATTAGACGACCAATATAAATTCTTATATCGGCTATACAATAAAGCATGCACAAGAGATTGTCTGTGACAAGTGATTGCTGCATTTTTTCCATGAAGCAATTAGGGTCACGTTTATATTCACAACGTTAGATTGCAATGTGTTATTTTGTGACGTTATATGGTTAGATCGATACATTATTTGTAAGTGTCGATCACATAAAAAATAACTATGTCTACTCGCACTTTTATCTATTCTGATATCTCAATTATTTTTTTTACTTTTTTTCTTCAAGGTTTTCGGGAGCACATAGGTATACAGTTATCCTAAAACATTGTCGTTTGAGATTAATTATCCCAAGTGCAATATACAATGTTTTAAAACATAACCATCTCTTATTCTATTGAAAAGTTCTAAATTAAAGACAAAATGTACCATTTTTTATATTTTTCAGTTGTTTTCAAGTTTTTTCTCGAAAATATTTACAGTTTTCAAAAATTGGTCGTCACATAGAATGGAATATGAATTCACCTATTATTCAAATATCATTTTTCCTTCCCCACTATGGAAAATTATTTGCTGTTGCACCCTCATTTCGAAAGTAAATTTGTGTGAAGTACCATTCCGATAATACTGATTCTCATATGAAAGAAACACATGGCCTGCTCTTGTCATTTTTCCCCATCCTTGTTTGTTTTTACGGTGGAAGGAGAGTGCACTTTGATAATTTGTCATCACAAACGTAATTGAGTTCCAGTTCTGTGAAGGAAATACTTATCAATATTGCATGCAGATTCCTTCCTGTGAAATCTTAAAAAAAACTACGACAGACAATAGGAGAGACTCTCATTATTATTTTGTACATAAGCACATTGTGCAATATAAGCAGGGTTTTATTTGTTTTTATTCAACCTTTTTTGCACACCATTTTCCCCCAATCGAAAGTTTCACCATGAAATATTAAAGTCTGATATTCCTAAGATTAATTAGTTATTGCAAATGTAAATAGCAAAAGCGACGGTAAAAACTGACGGTGAAAACTAAGGCTGTGTTAACTTGAAACTTGAAAGAAGAACCGACAAAGACCGACCGGTTTCCGGAAATGGGTTACCTGCTCTTTTCTATGTATCATATATGATCGACCTACTGCCATCCATCCTATAACTTTCTGCAAGGTTAGTCAATAGCTCGAATAACTCGACTATAGACTCGTTGAACCCACTTCCGGTGTCAATTTGTCGACTTTCACGTCGTATATAGGGACTTTTATTCATTCGTTAGTATCGACTGTTAGGCTATTGGGTCCGCAAAAGAATGGACTTGCAATGACTTTCATTATTGTGTGTGTTTCGAAGGGGGCGACCTAAAGGAGCTTAACAGAAATGCATTATTAGAATTATTACGTTAAACCATATCATTTATGTATGTACAGATTATCATAATTTATGTCTACTTAACTATAATAACTCTTTCAAACATGCCAAAAGTCTACGAGAATATAAACAAGTGCATGTGCTTATAACAGGGGAAAGGATAAATGGTCTAAAACACATTGTAACTTATTCAGTAAAAAAAAATGTATGACTAATAAGACGAAGAACCATATCTCAAACCATATGAAACATGTGAAAACTCCTGTTCAATTTAACGAAGTATGTGATGGAAGTTTTATGCCGGTGTTTCGCAAAATTACAAAACAGTCTTGAAATTTTCAGTGATGATAATTTAGGATTTCCAGGAAAAACTTTTCCCAGCACTAATTATCAAAACTTTAGTACAATTCAGCACTGGTTTATTCTTGCGAAATTTCAAAAGTGCATTTCTCCGGGACATATTATACGACTTGAATTTAATGTCTGCATGACTTTAAAATTTAAATGAACGCACTTGCATTTATTATGAATAGTTATACCGTAACCTATATAAATTGAAAATTATATGAGACGTCAAATTATAAAATTATAAAATTAAATAGCCTCTTAAGAAACAAATTATACAATTATGAAAACAACCCTTTTACAGTATCACAATTTAACATCCCGTTTTGTTTAACGGCTCAATTTCTATACCGAGAGGAACAAATTGTCTGAGTAAAATATTGCATTATTTTTTTCTGTTATTACAGAAAAAAGACTTCTGTGGACAAGTTGCCAGTCAACAGGCAAGATTGTCGCAATTATTGTAATCTACAGTGCAACTTAATGGGAGTAATAGTGCAAGCGACTTTACTGTTATCGCGTCTAGCATAGCATAGGTAATAGACAGACTTTCGCGTTAACCTCTAAAGACTTCCGCTTCGCTTATCGCATCAACTGTCCACTCATACTGTCAACTCCGTTCTCGTTATCTTATAAGATAACGGAAAAGGAGCATGCTCTATGTATTGTGCATTGTGAACAGTTTCCGGTTTTTCGGGTACCGTTTGGCCTGACATGAGAAAATTTCACGTGATGATGTATACCCTCACTCTTTTTCTCTTTACATTTTTCTTCTGGATTGTCTTGAAACCAACAACTTTCTCGTTCAATGAACTTATAAGTGCATTGTCTTATGCTATATTGTTGTTCATAAAAGAAAAAAGGCAGAACGTCTTTAGGAAGGGGAAATATGAATTGCTTCTTCAATATATACTTTTAGTTTTTCCCTCTTATTGTTACGAATGATAAATGAGTTTTGAAATTAGCTTATAGGGACTTGAGCTTCTCTACCCAATACTGATAAAAAGTAGGTTATAATATAAGAAGATTAAAGAAATCACTATAGATAATAAGAATATGTCAAAGATCGTACCCTTTCCCCCTTTATGTGTACAAATTGTACAAATTTTTTTCACATGACGCACAATCCAATGTATTGAAGAGTCACAAAAAAAGAAGTCAGTCAGAAAGGGCAAAGACTCGAGTCCATTCACCGAAATAAGTTTGATTCTATTTTTAGATTCATAGTTGAGCTTGGAAAGTAAGCGCAAAAGGCCACTGACGAAAAGCATCTCTTTATAAACAAACTCAATGCGCTTATATTATATGAAAAATCAAATTGTATTCAATATATTTCAACAAAAATATACTAAACTGAAAGGCTTTAAGGAGAAAAAGCATTTAAGGTAGCCATAAACTTCTAAAAAAAATTACATATAAGTTTTGTATAACAAAATTTCTTTTAAGGAATGAATAAAACTTCAACAGTTTATAATCAAATGAAAAAACAGTTTCTCATTCAAAATACAAAACAGAACAAAGAAATTTGGCAAGAGAAAAGAAAACTTAATTCCGAGCACGTCTTTCTAGGTACAATCATTGGTCCTCATTGAAATGATTCACCACCTCCCTATGATATTAAAATTCTAACCGTGTTCGCTGTTAATAAGTTTTATGCTCGTAATATTTAATTTCCAGGTCAAACCCTCGATAATTTATTATATATTTAGTCGATTCCGGCGTATAGTTTTTGTTTATATTTGAATAAAATTTTAATTTACTACACTGTAGAAAAATGTGGTTGAAAATTACCACATTAAGCATGCTACAAAATTAAGCATGATACCACATTAATCATGGTGCGGGTAATTTGCGAGTGGGTAAAGTTGGATTTTATGACGTCGAAATAAAAGAAGATACAATAAAGTTGACATGGTAACCATATCCAATGTGGTGGTTAAATCTTACCGCGAGAAGGTAGTTTTTCTTGAAGGTAAAGATTACTCTGAAATCAGGGTAAAGATTATACTTTTTTTCTGTCTTCACACTACCAAGGGTAATTTTTGTTTAAGGTAAATGGTACCCTGAAATTGGTGTTCAATTCACACTTTGTTTTTACTGTGTGGCTGAAGTATACCTCTAAAGTATAGTTCAAGTATGTAAAGTATAGGGAAAGTATGGCTATAATAGGTATATCCGTATTGTTGATGATGTGAGGTAATCGGATGTATGAAAAACATAAAAATAGAGATCCAGAGTTATGATTTTCACAATTTCAAAAAACATTGTTTGCAACTTCTGAAATAAGTAAAATGTAAATAAGTAAAACGTTAATTGCAACATAAGTTGTTTACCTTTATAGTATGCAAAATTTAACATGAAACATTTCACCTAAATAACAGTTTGATTAAATATTTATATGTTAATAATAATACATGGAGAAAATGTGTTCAGTAGCCGTTATAAAAATTTTGTAAACGTCGGACATAAAGGCTTTTCGATAACTTTTAACGTTTATTTCGAGAACCTCTATAATCTGGATAGTAACGTTTGACGAAGTCGAAGCGGACGCGCTTCGACGCACTTCGACTTTGATAATCGTTACAATCCAGACAGTAATCGTTACAGTCCAGAATATAGAGGTTCTGGCAATAAATATTAAAATTTACCGAAAAGCCATTATGTCCGACTTTTACAAAACTTTTTGTAACGGCTACTGAAAAATATTCTTCATGTATGGTAAGGAATCAAAGATTCTGGATCTCTTACCAATATATATATATATATATATATCACAGAAAAAACAAAGGGTAAAAAGTAATTCACGTAAAAATGCTGGGGGTAATCTCATAATGAGAAAAAATGAAGATCGGTAAGGGTAAAATGAAAAATTAGCGATCTTTCATTTTATTTTTGCTGGTCTTCATTTTTTTGCATGCCGAGATTACCCCCAGCATTTTTACCTGAATCACTTTTTACACTTTGTTTTTTGTGTGATGATATTAGAATCATATAAGATTTCCATTGTATATATTCTTGTTGTGAACGCGAACTTTTAAAACTTCCGAACGAACTGTATACTTTCATACTTATGATTTTTACTCGGGCTACGGTAAAATAATTGATAGAAAAATTGTAAAATTCAACCGTTAATCGCTAAAGTTTACGATAAACGTGTAATAGAATTGACACACGAATCCTAGCAAAAGTTTACAAACTGACTTGTAATTTGCAACCATCTTTTTTATAGTGTAGCTTGCAGCTTCCCTTCTCCACTCTTTACATTTTACTACTGAAATGTAGTTTATTATTACGCACAGCAGTCGTCGCCCCTAACACTTATTAGGATCATGGCAAGGTGCCGTGAAAACCGTGAACTTCGTTGGTTTCATGCTGATTGATTCAAGGTCAAGCTGAATCAGAACCCGCCAACCGGTTTTCCGAAGAACTTTGGGAGAAGAAATAATAATCCGAGTGATAGTCTCTTGAGACTAGTTAAGTATTTTGAGATTATATAAATATCGTATTCAAATCTTGCAAAACC
>JAUMHM010000005.1:11304507-11314724 GCA_032362435.1 Melikaiella ostensackeni | reverse complement strand
GGAGAGGGGGGAAATAAGAGGTGGTGTGGGGAGAGGGGGGATATTCGAACAACTTTATGAATGACTTAATAGGCAATGACACTCTTTCTTGTAGGCGCTTGTCTCCTAACTTTACTAATTCTTAAGATTTCATAGCTCCGAGCAGAAACCTTTATGGTTTTGATCGGCTTTCCGTCCATTGTATGAAAGAAGAGATCGAGGGCAAGTGATGCGGAGTGAAGGAAAGTAATGGGAAATGAGGAGAAGTAAGGGAAAATGAGGGGAAGTAAGGAGAAATGAGGGAAAGTGGGAGAAATGAGAGGAGGGGAAATAAGGAGAGGGGTGGACAGGGAAAATAAGTGGTGGGAGGGGAAATGTGGGGAGGGGGAAATAAAAAGTTGTGCGCGGGGAGGAGAGGGAGATTTGAACGACTTTATGAACGACTTAATAGGCTACGAAACCCTTTCTTATAGACGCCTGCCGCCTACTTTAACGAATTTTTGCAAATTTATTTTTAAAAAAATTTTTGCTGCACAGGATGCTTGCGATTACTGAAAATGATAAAATTGAATTAAGATAATACTTCAACAGCTCCTGGCTGTCCCATCGCGCCTTTTCAGCGATCCTTCTGTCCATGTCAAAAATCCGAAGACACTAAGAACATCATGCGTTTGAAGGAGCTGTGAGACAACCTCATAACGTCCTAGGAGCAATGACCACCAATCACTGCCGAAGAGGTAAGGAATGCACTGAGAGGCACGAGGAACTTCTCCGCTGCCGGACCAGATGATATCAAGAAATTTTGGTGGAAGAAGCTTACTCCTACACACAAACGTCTGGCGCGGATCTTCACCTCACATTCAAAGTCGAAGACGCCCATTCCCAGTGGCTGATGTAAAGACGCTCTGTACTCTTGCCAAAGAAAAGCAACTTGTCCAACCCAAGGAACTCCAGGCCAATAATTTGTCTGAACACGCTGTATAATATCTTTACAGCTTTCCTGAACGACAGGATTGTTCGGACAATTGGACCTGTGTGGAGAGAGATCTGCGAACAACGTGGATCGAAAAGGGGCGTAGCAGGCTGTCGGGAAAACCTGCTAATCAACAGAAGCGTCTGCAAAGACGCTGCAGCCCACAATCGCAGTCTGTCGATGGCCTAGATTCATTACCAGAAAGCTTTTGATTCAACCTCCCATAGACTTATCATCTGTCTGTTGAAAAGCTTGGAGGTTCATTCAAACATAGTGGGATGCATAGAGACATTGATGCCCCTTTGGAAAACCAGATTTACTATCTCATCTGAAAAACATCGTGTGACTTCTAACAGCGTTACCTTCCAGAGGGGGATCTTTCAGGGCGACACTATGAGCCTTCTCCTGTTCTGCCTCACATTTCTGCCACTATTTCTTGCACTACGCAATTCTCATGGGTATCTCTGCGGCGGATCTAATAATCGTGAGTATAAGGTCACTCATATATTTTAAATGGATGACTTGAAGATCTATGCTTCTAAAACACAGCATCTTAAGGATACTTTACAAATCGTCGAGGGCTACATTTGAGAAATTGGTATGGACTTTGGATTGGACAAGTGTGCCAAGATTCATCTGAAGCGAGGATGACTTTCCAGCGTTGCCGACGACCCTGAGCTCGTGGACGAGAGTGCTATTAGACACCTTCGGCGCTGGAGAGACCTTTCTATACCTAGGCGTGCCAGAGAGCCGCTCTGAGGTCATAACATCAGCGAAGGAGGCTCTCCGAAGCATATGCAAGTGTCTCATTCAACAGATTTGGTCTTCCAATCTGTCGGCGTTGAACAAGATATCTGCAACTAACATGTCTGTCGTCCCGGTTCTACTCTATTCATTTGGGGTGGTTTCATGATCGAAGCACGAGCTCACGGCCCTCGATATCGACACACGTAAGATTATGTATATGCAAAAGAGCTTGCATATCAACTCATTCGTTTCGCGCTTAAGAATCCCACATCTTAAAGGCGGATACAGACTTCTAAATATCTAGTGCCTTTATGAACGAATTATCTTGGGTACAGCTCACGTCATGGCAAATGGAAGACATCCTCTCCTGAAAATGGTCAGGAAGCACGAGATGATTGGCAAAGAAGTGTTTCTCTATAAGCCCGCGGAGCAGCCGGCCGAGACCTCTGGCCTAGACCTTGCTATCAAAAGTGAGGAAAGTGCATTACTCCATCTAGATGCTTCACTTCGTAAAGACCGGGCGAAGAAAGGAGAAGTCAAAAACTTCTTCGAATGGCTCCACAACAAGAAAATGGACGGAAACTTTCACAGAAATGTAAAAGACCAGTTCTTGACGATGAAGCTAACGTTTGCTCTCCTTAAATCATCCGAACTTAATGCAGACACAGAGGGGTTCATTTCCGTGTGTCGAGGCGGTGTCATTTCCACCTTGGAAATTCCACCTGTAGATGCATCTTACAACAAGAAGTTACCAGCGAAAAGTGCAGAGCGTGTCATGCACATTCTGAGAACCTACGGCACATACTATCCGGGTGTCCTACTCACGTAGGAACAACGAATCTCTGCAGACACGATGCGGCTCTAAGAGTGTTTTATCACCATCTTTGTCGCTTTTATGGTGTTAACCGCGACCCTGCTCTGCCGAACGCTTCCAGAGAGATAGAATCAGTTGTTGAGAACGAGAAGTGCCAAATTTACTGGAACTACAACTTCAGGCTAAAAGTCCCTATTGCACACTCGAGACCTGACATCGTACTTCTTGCTAAAAAGAAACGAACTATGTTCGTGATCGAATTCTCGGCTTCGGCCGACAGCAACATCACAGCAATGTCTGGTTAAAGGATTGTCCTTGTCATCGGTGCTCTCGGCGGTGCGACGCCCATCACTGGCTGGTAACCTTTAATTTATACTGCGCTCGGGCATTCTGCGGAATAAACAGTCCATCCTAGGCTTGTCCGGTATTATCTGACGCAAGGAGGAGAATACAGAAGAGGGAAGGATGGGTCAGGGAGAATCAATTGTTGATTCTCCCTGACCCATCGCGCCTCTTCAGCGGTCCCCCTGTTTCTGTCAAAATCCGGCCAGAGGATTCCTCCGTGTCCTCAAGACACACAAAGGTTTCGCCGATCCTTCATTGTCATTCCATCGTACCATATGGTCACCCATTTGTTGTTTGACCAATTTTTTAAACTATATATGTGTGTATGTGTATAGAGTAGTTTTTATACGTGTTGGCCTTCAATCACCTTCAATGTACACGAGCATTCGAACAACTCAATTCAGTCTTTTTCCAGCTTTTTCTGTCTCTCTATTACCCCTTTTTCTCTCTTTAATTTTCTCTCTTTTTCTCAATCTCGTTCTGTCCTTCTTTTGCATTTCTCATTATTCCACCACCCGGGAATCAATTTTCAGAGCTCGAGAAGCACGTAACGAGCAGTAACTTTCGTAGTCCGTAATGAAGGCACTGTAATTTCTAGCCGCTTCAACTGAGAACTCGATCCGACTTCATAAAAATGTAGACCTACACTGTTTTCACTGATAATACTAAGGAAAAGTCTCTAGTAATTATCGGGAAAGCCTCTCTTGACTTTTCCTCTCCAGAGGAGACATACGCTGCACATTCCTGAAATGATAATAATTAGACCATAGACGCTCGACATTTTTTACTTTGACAAACTACTTATCTTAAAACAATCCCTTGGGTGATCATGACAAAGCGATCTTTTGTTAATTCACTCGCCCTTTGACAAAATTTTCTTGGAAAAACGAATCAGGAAAAAAGCTCTTTCAAAATTATAATTTTGAATTTCCCGCGTGAATAAATAGAGTGGGCCCCCCTGGGGGCCATCATGGATTGCCTCCAGGTCATGAGAGGCCTATGTGGGCAGTCCAGACCCAGCCCCTCTTGGAAACGATATGCTAATCCATCAGGATCCAGCATGGGTTTCCCTAATGGTTGCCCTCGAGAGGCCCTTATGGGCCCCTCGCAGTTGCCCTGACGGTGAAATTTTTATTTTTAAAAATGCCTTAAATAATTGTCTCCTCATCATTTTTAAGCATATTTCAATAAATATATATCAGGGATCACATCCTTCCTCATATTCCCCTGAGTTTCCCTTTTTTTTAAATTTCCCTTTTCACCCTTTTCTCTTTAAATATACGATATTTCAAAATACAATAATTGAATTACGCGGGAAATTCTCTGAAATTAGTATGTGCACGTATATTATTTATCTTAATCAATTTAACTTTTTTAAATTTAAATTTGGAATGTTATTAATTAATTTTTTTAATACTAGCATCATCAATCGCGCGCTAGGCACGCGTGGAGTTTTTCAATTTGAGGGGAAAATAATTTTTAATATAAAATACAAATTTCGAATAACTATTCATTTGATCAAAGTTTTTGAACACTGAAGTCCCATGAAAATAAGGTTAAACGGCAGTCGCTTGCCATTGGAGAATAAATAAGTATTATAAGTTTGTTTTTGCGGTTATATATCATTTTCCTAAGATTCTTTAGAAAATACAGAAAGACAGATTTTTCAAGATTTCATATAAGTCGAAAAAAATCTAAGGAACTGTATAGGAAATTTTTTTATTTCACAAGATGTTACCAAATTGTGAAAAAAGTTCTATTCAGTTTAAATAATATGTAGGACTTTTAGGAGTTTCGAAGAAATTAAAAAATATCTTATAAATTTTTGATAATCTTTTCAAGTTTTAAAGTATTTTTAATCTATCCAAAACTTCTAAAATTCTTAAATATTGTTTAAACTGACTCAAACTGACTTTGAAAATCTTAATTTTATTTTCGATATATTTTAAAATGTTTTGAATCTTTTTAAAAATATTCTCTTTGAATTCATTTTTCAAAATAAAGATCATTTTAAATTTTCCCAGGAATCTTGAGAAAACTTTTTTACACTCTCGAAACCTTTCAAACTTCTAAAAAGTCTTCTAAATTCTATGTTCAAAATCTTCAAAAATCTACATTTTGTATAAATTTGTTTTAAATCATTCAAACTTTATATTATTTTGGGAATTTTTTCAAAACTTCTAAATATCTCTTAAAATTATTCAAATTTTTCTCAAATTTGAAAAGATCTTGCAAAATACAAAAAAAAAAAAATCGCCTTAAAATCTTCCGGATTCTTTTTCGAAAATTTTGGAAACCTTCTTCAATATTCTTTTGAAATTAATTTTTCAGGAATAAAAAATCATTCTAAATTGCTCTAGGAATCAAGAAAAAAAAACAAACATAATTTTTTCTCGTCGGCTCAAACGATAGAGTAATTTTAGCATTTTCACTTCGCCCTACTGAAGAGTGTAAGTTCGAATTTAAATCGAAAATATTTATTAGGGTGAGGACGAAATGACAAATCTTGGAAAAAAATATTAATGAGAACGATTTTCAACATACAAAAATTGTTTATTTAACAAATTTTATTTTTTGTGGGACTTTTCTATAGCGCTCTGAATGGAATTCCAACCATCTAAGTATATCCAATTTTTAAAAATAAATTCTTCATTGTCTAAAATCATTAAAAAAATTATTTAAAATTATTTGATAACATAAAATTTCTTTTAAAAAGATTGTTTCTCCTTTTTGACATGTAGAAATAAATGCTTAATCTTTCCCCTAGTTTCTCCTTTTTCGTGAAAAAATACCCCTATTTCTCCTTTTTTGAGCTCCTTTTGCGCTGTGATCCCTGATATGTGTATTGTTAATGTGTATAAAAAATTTAAAAAAAAATGATATCGGGTGCATAATAATTTGTTGGAAAGTAGTACAGAAAAATATTAACCCTTTGAACTTAGAAATTTTAACCGCGTAACTGCGAGGACAATGAGCAGGGTTCCCTGTGGGGGTCCTGGTGGGTTTACACTATGGGTTATCCACTTGGGCCCCGGACGAGGCCCAACATTCCTTTTCAAGAATATTTCTTAGAGGAGATAGGAGACGAAACTTCCTTATTTCTGGGCTCACTAATTATTTATTATTCTTTATTAATAACTTGCTTTTATTATTTAAGTTGATAATCACCTACACGAGACGTGAGACTTCATATCAAAAAGTCCATCATGGGCAATCCATTAGGTTGAAATTGGGAGGTCTCACGTTTCAAGTAGGTAATTTGTTATTAATTACTTTCGAAAAATTGATATTTTAATATTCCTCGTCGTTTTATCAAAAATAATTTGAAGAATCGGTATCTCGTGTGCATTGTAGGTTGCTCGGAGTGCCAATGAAGCTAGGACATCGAGTGCGTTACACGGAGGGAACAAATTTGCGGTGCCGCGAAGATCCGAAGCCCGATTCGGAGGACAGGTTGGCATTCGGAACATGAATCGTTGAGTAAAATTCTTTTGGCAATTTTTTTTTCTCAAGACTAATATCCAAAATTGAACTATAAAAACTCATACCAAATAGCATCTAAGGTTAGAGTAACCTTGCAAAGTTGGTGCAAGTTTGCTGCAAGGTTGGTCCAATTTTTCTGCAAAGTTGGTGTTATGTCCCTCATCAATGTTTGTAAAGTGACTGCAGGGTTTTTCTTGCAGGACATTTAAAATTCAGCAACTTTGCAGCAATGCGAACTTTGCCGAGTGAAGATGTTGAGAACTTTGATTAAAAAGAATGGTATGAGATTTCAAGGGATTTAAAAAGATTTTCAGGGATTTCAAATAATTTCTAGAGACTGTAGACAATCTTTGAAAATTTCGAGCATTTTTATGATAATTCAAAGGAAATGAACAGAAATTTAAAAATCGAAAAATTTCCATCGAATCGACTAAAATGGGATTGAAGAGAATTCAAAACAAATTCAACAGAATTTAAGTAAAATGGAAAAAGATAAAACAATGAATTAAACAGAATTTGGATGAATTCAAATGAATTTGAGAGAAATGAGAAGAGTTTGATGAAATTTATAAAAATTCAAGCTAAATTCAAACAATCAAATGAACTGAGGACATTTAGAAAATATTTTCAAAATTCATCGAAATCATTAAATTTGGAGCAGAGTTAGAAAAATTTAAGGGAATTCAAATAAATTCGATTAAATGCCTAGGAATGTAAGGTGAATGTTAAAGACTTCAGGGTGAATTAAAAGAATAACATTTTTTCAAAATAAAATAATCCATTAAATTGATTAGAATTGAGTGAATTTAGGATAATTCAAAAGAATTCAGGGAACATTTTAAAAATCAAAAGAATTCAAAAGAGTTTTAAAAAAATCAAACTAAATTGATAAGATTCAAGGTGAATTCCAAATGAATTCAATTGAATTGGAAGAAAGAATGATGAAAAGAATCCGAAATATTCCATTAATTTTAGTGTTGGACAAATCTGTAGAAATTTTCAATTTTTGGCTGCCATATTGGATCCGTTCTTTAGAATTTGTAACTTCTCACGTCACAATCGAAGTTAGCGACTTTTAAAGCCCCTTTGTACCGAGTTTTAGGCAAAACTGTAAGAATTTTTTAATTTTGGCCGCTATACTGGATCCGCCGTTTTGAATTTGTAAGTTTTGACCTCAAAATCGAAATCAGCGATTTTAAAAATCCCCTTGTACCAAGTTTGAGACAAATCTATAGAAATTCTGAAATTTTGGCGTTCGCATTGGTTCTATTATTTAAAATTTGTAACTTTTTAGGTCAAAATCAAAATGAGCGACCTTAAAAATTCACTTATACCAAGTTTCAGACGAATCTGTAGAAATTTTTTAATTTTGGCCGCCATATTGGATCCGTTCTTCAGAATTTGTAACTTCTCACGTCACAATCAAAATTAGCGACTTTCAAAGCCCCCTTGTACCGAGTTTTAGACAAATTTGTAAGAATTTATTTATTTTGGCCGCCCTATTGGATCCGCCATTCTGTAGTCGTAACTTTTGACGTCAAAATCGAAGTTAACGACTTTGAAAACCCCCTCGCACCAAGCTTGAGTCAAATCTGTAAGAAAATCAAATTTTGTTCGCCATATTGGATCCGTCATTTTGATTTTAAAACTTTTGACCTCAAAATCGATATCAGCGATTTTAAAAATCCTCTTTACCAAGTTTCAGGCAAATGTGTAAAAAATTTTCAATTTTTGCCGCCATATTGGATCCGACATTTTAAGTTTGTAACTTTAGAGGACACAGTCAAAATTAGGGACTTTCAAAACCCCCTTTTAACAAATTTTAGGCAAGTTTATGAAAGTTTTTGAATTTTGTCCACCATATTGGATCCGCCATTTTGCATTTGTAACTTTTGATGTCAAAATCGAAATAAGCGACTTTGAAAACCCCCTTGTACCAAGCCTTAGGCAAATGTGTAAAAATTTTCAATTTTGGCTGCCATATTGAATCCGACATTTTGAATTTATAGCTTCAGAGATCACAATCAAAATTAGCGACTTTTAAAACCCTTTTGCACCTAGTTTTAGGCAAATCTGTGAAAGTTTGTTAATGCTGGCCGCCATATTGTATCCGCCATTTTGAGTTTGTAACTGTTTATCTCCAAATCGAAATTAAGGACTTTGAAAACTGCTTCGTACCAAATTTTAGGGAAATCTGTGAAAATTTGAAATTTTTGACTGTCATGTTAGATCCACCATTTTGAATTTGTAACTTTTGACGTCAAAATCGAAATTATTGACTTTAAAAACCACCTTGTACCAAGTTTCAGGCAAATCTGTAAAAAAAATTCAATTTTGGCTGCCATATTGGATCCGTCATTTTGAGTTTGTAACTTTTGAAGTCAAAATCGAAATTAATGACTTTGAAAACCCCCTTGTACCAAATTTTAGGCAAGACTGTGGAAATTTTAAAATTCTGGCTATCATTTTGGATCTGCCATTTTGAATTTGTAACTTTTGATGTCAAAATCGAAATTATCAACTTTGAAAACCCTCTTCTACTGAGTTTTGGGCAAATCTGTAAAAAAAAATTATTTTGGCCGCCATATTGGATCCGCAATTTTCAGGTTGTAACTTTTTACGTCAAAATCGAAATTGACGACTTTGAAAACCCCCTTCTACTAAGTTTTAGGCAAATCTGTAAAAAAATTTAATTTTGGCCGCCATATTGGATCCGACATTTTGAGGTTGTAACTTTGTACGTCAAAATCGAAATTGATGACTTTGAAAACCCCCTCGTACCAAATTTTAGGCAAATCTGTGAAAATTTCAAAATTCTGGTTGTCATATTGAGTTCGTCATTTTGAGTTTGTAACTTTTGACTCCAAAATTGAAGTCATTGACCTCAGAAACCCTGTCACACCAAGTTTCATACAAATCCAACGAGATCTCAAATTTTTGCCAGTTTTCGGTGTCTTTCAGCCCATTGTGTGATGGGACAAACAATACTTCTACCCTAAATTTTTATTTAAAAAATGGACAAGAAATAATAAGAAAAAGGACGATAATCGCTTGCATAGCGCGCGCGTTTGTTTGCTAGTATAATAAAATGAAATAAAAATCCAAACTTTCAGAAGAAGTAAGATATAATAGTATCAGTAATCTTTTGCTTGGAGCTAATTAACTATTTTACTTCACTTGCTGATTTGTTCATTAGACTAATTATTTTACCTCTTATACCGAAAATTCTGAATTTCGCATAATTAATTAGGGACTTCACAGACAAGCCCCGAGCCTGGTTCAAAAGGTAACTAAGTAGTTATTGATTGATCGTAGTTGACGTCTTGAGAAACCTAGTTACGATGCGTCTTTTGCCATAATAATTTATGTTTGATCTAAGTTTCTCCCAGTTTTCAGGCACCGGAAACTCATCTCATATTCATGCTACCATTTTTACCCTAAAAATGATGCTTCAGAAAGAAGAATTTCGAGAAGATTTAATATTTTCTTGTTTTTCCACAAATATTAATTACTCTGAAACCTCGACATTCTTCCCCTCGACTTACTGCCTTGCTAGAATATCTGCGAGCTCGCACTCGTGGGTGAGGAGTTCAGGACGGGGAGTCGAGGACGGCGGCAGAGAGGATTGTCGCCGGCCTCGCATTCGTAGGTGGGGAGGTTCAAGGGGCCAGAGAGGGGCGCGCGAGCTCAGCGGAGTTACGCAGTTTCTCCTGACTGTTTACATCGTAGAAATTCTTGAAAGAGTCTCACGGTCAAAGAAAGCAATGCCCGAGACTCGAGCTAACTCAAGATTCTAGTGTATTGATGATTTAGCCTATTCACTGAAGATAAATACACTGAACCTCCCTTTCAAGTCCTACTTCTACCGCCTACTTT
>JAUMHM010000005.1:11281081-11293744 GCA_032362435.1 Melikaiella ostensackeni | reverse complement strand
GGGATGAATTTTCAACTAAAATGATGAATCTACACCCAAAAAAATGAATTTCCAACACAGTAGTTCAACTTTCAACCAAGTAGTTGAAATGTCAACAAAATTGTTGAATCCTCAGCTAAAACAGATTAATTTTTAAATGAACAATTGCATTTTGCAACACAAAAGATCAATTTTTAACAGAACAGTTGAATTTTCAGGCTTAAAGGATGACTTTTTAGCAAAATTATTGAATTTTTAACCGCAAAGATGATTTTTCAACCTAGAAGATTCATTTTCTACCGAAAAAGACGAATTATCAACGAAATACTTGAATTTTCAACCGAAGAGTTAAATTTTTAATTAAAAAGATGAATTTTCAATTAAAAATGGAAGAGTTAAATTTTGGGTTAAAAAAATTAATTTTGTACCCCCCCAAAAAAAACGAATTTTCAACAAAACAGTTAAATTTTCAATCAAAGGGATGAATTTTCAACTAAAATGATGAATCTATATCCCAAAAAAGGAATTTTTAACACAGTAGTTCATCTTTAAACACAGTAGTTGAATTCTCAACATAATTGTTGAATCATCAACTAAAACAGATTAACTTTCAACCAAACAGTTGCATTTTCCAACCCAAAAGATACATTTTTAACAAAACAGTTGAATTTTTACCCTCAAAGGATGACTTTTCAGCAAAATTGTTGAATTTTTAACCACAAAGATGATTTTTCAACCTAGAAGATTTATTTCCTTCCAAGAAAAACGAATTATTAACGAAATATTTAAATTTCCAATCAAAGGGATGAATTTTCAACTAAAATGATGAATCTACACCCAAAAAAATGAATTTCCAACACAGTAGTTCAACTTTCAACCGACTAGTTGGATTGTCAACAAAATTATTGAATCCTCAGCTAAAACAGATTGATTTTTAAATAAACAATTGCATTTTGCAACACGAAAGATTAATTTTTAACAGAACAGTTGAATTTTCAGGCTTAAAGATCAAAGGGATGAATTTTCAACTAAAATGATGATTTAACAACCAAAAAAAACTGCCCGCTGCTAGGGCACATTCTCATCGCTTGCTACGCGCGCGGCTCGTTTCGCTCGAAAGTCAATTACAAATTTGTAGATTTTTGTTGGTGAATAATTTTGGTCTACTAATTTTTTTTCGTATCTTGCATAGTTTGAATGCAAAATAGAATTTTTGATTTTTAAGTATATTTTTCGGTGGTCACAACCAGAATCGTTGGTAAAAAAATGATGGTTAATTAACTCAACCTTTCTTTTGGTTGCTAATTTGGGTCCCTAAAAACGTGTCAGCGAAATTCATAATAATTTCCGATTATATAAAACTCTCTAATCATACAATTAGTCATTAATTGATCAGTTAATAATTGTATGATTAGAGATTTTTGAAATCAGAAATAATTATACATTTCGCTGAAAACCTTTTTTTAATCATCGGGTAAACGTCCCAATCACTGCGGGTGTCCCAGTTACTCATATATACGAGGTTCGTTTGGTAAGTTTGGTAAGAAAGCAAATAATATTTTTTTTTTGAAAAGTTTGCCTTTATTTCTCAACATAGTCTCCTTCGAAGGCTACACACCTAGTTCAGCGAGATTCCAATTTTTTCATCCCTTGAAAAAGAAAAGTAAGAAAAAAAAGTAAGAAAAGTAGGATTTCTCGAGGTCTGCAAAATACGCATTTACGGCATCGATTACTTCTTCGTTGGACGAGAATCTTCAAGGTAGAGAACAGACAGAAGTCGCTCGGAGCCAAGTCTGGAGAACAGGGTGGATGAGGAATCAATTCGAATCCAGCTCGTGTATTTTCGCCATAGCGATTGCGGAGGTGTGAGCCGATGCGTTGTCGTGATGAAACAACACTTTTTTTTGTGTGCCAATCATGCCGTTTTTTTGTACTTCGGCTTTCAAGCTGTTCAATAATGATGCATAGTATGTTCCTGTTATAGTTTTACCCTTCTCCAAGTATTCAATGAGGATAATGCCTTGGGAATCCCAAGATACTGTGACCATCACCTTCCCAACTGACAAAACAGTCTTCGCCTTCTTTGGCATACTTCCACCAGACAGTTGCCCACTGATTTGACTGCTACTTTGTCTCGGGTATATAGTGGTGGATCCAGGTTTCGTCCACAGTTACGAATCGACGCAAAAAGTCCTGCAGATTCCGATTAAACTTAGCAAAAAAAAAATAAACAGCTTTAATCTGCGCGGCTGTCCAATTTTTTGAATAAAAATGTTTTATCATTGCACGGAACTCTTCTTTGTCCATTTTTTTCAAAAACTACTGACACACATCGAACGTATACCAAACGCAAACCAAGCGTCGGTTTTGGCTTAGTTAGTTAGTTTGAAGAGCGTTATTTCTTGGCCATATACTACAATGTTCATTTTGGCGCCATCTAGCGGGAAATTTAGCTTACTTATGAAATGAACCTCGTATGCTTCATACTCGGAGTAAAGTCAACAGAAGATCAAAAACTGTAAATAATTGATAAATTTAAGTGAATTGTTACGTTTTTCAATCCTTGTTAACAATTTTTAATTTGAAATAATGTTAGTTTTCAAAATATTACCTATAAGTCCGCAGTAATAGGGACGCCGTTATAGAAACACATCTATGTTATTTCATTATAAGATATAGATTAAACGTAAAGTAAATTTTCTATTACGTCAACATTTAAAAAAATAAGATGATTCTTAACAAGAAAAATCCACTCAAATCATCTTTTTACTTTTTATACGTTCGCATTCATGAAACTAAAATCGGCAGGAACAGGGACGCATTTTTTTGTGACAAGAAGTCACAGGTTAATGTTGCATTTGCGGGATTCAACCAAAAAAATGAACAAAAGTATAATTTCCAATAAATTATAGCCATTTAGGATTTGTTAAAACATTTATTTTCGGTCGGGACATCAAGAATAAATATTTGACGATGATAGCTGGTAATCGAGCAAAATTTTATAAATTTTGGGAAGATTTTTACTACTAGCGTTATCATTTATCAGCGGGAAACATTAAAAACTTTGTTGGAAATTAATAATACAAAGATACAGGAAGGTTGCGATGATTCCAATTGGGAATTGTCATTTGGAACTTATTTAACTAAAGAACAACGTGAGTACTCAAAAAACAATTAAAATATTTATTAAAATCCTTTATATCATTTAAAATGGGAGAACGCTAGATGATTCTCAGCTTGAACAATATTGTCTAATATGAAATAGTATTCGATAAAAGGAGTTTAAAAATCATCAGAAGTTATTAGGATAACAGTTTTCGAGTCTTTCATGAGGGCACAACACGCACGAGTTACAGCTCTTAAATATTCGAAAAGCAGAAAATAATGAACTCTCTGTAAAACATATTCTATTCAGTTGCCCAAGAATACAAAGATCACCTTTACCCTCCTTTTGTGTCTGCACAATGTGTACTAAAAATGAAAAAATTTAGAATTGCATTAAGTTTAAGCCTGAAAGGCAAAAGTTGTCGAAGTCCAGCCATTTTTTTAATTCCTTGGTCCAAAAATCCAGCAATTGAGAAAATGGAATAACAATTTCAATACTTTAAGTTTATCCAAATAAAGAGAATTAAATTTATCACAAAAATTAAAAAATAATTACAAGGCTAAACGAAGCACATTACTCGCTGAGAAAAATCTTTATTTGGGACAACAAAACGAATTGGTTGATATGGATACCACAATTGTTTAATAGGTATTATTATCGATTATAATATTAATTATAATAATGTTAGAGGTATAAATAGGGGAAAGGTGCACTGTCCGAGCGGAATATCTAAGAAAAAAGTATTTAATAAAATCCGTTATAATCACCGAATGTCTATTGAACCAGCGAGAAATGGGTCACTGAATCTAACTGAATCCAATAGGTAAGCATTTTTACTGATGAAAAGTGAAACTTCACTTATTCAAATTTAGAAAGGATATATTGACGTGTTTGAGAAAAGTTATATATTCATATGCTTTTCTTACTCAAGTTTTTTTAAAACAAAATGTGTTTTTGACAGATCGCAATGAAATTTTATTTTGTTCTCCTACTTTCAACTAATATTTGAGAAAAACAAGTCAGACAATTTTTCGTTTCTGTATACTTAAAATCTGACAGCATTTTTCCTGAATTGATTATAGATAGATAATATAGCCTATAGATACTATTAATTATAAAATTAACCTGAAAAGTTTGAAGTGTGGAAATTAAATCGAATCCTTCGCATAGTTGAAACTGTAAAGAAGAAATATTTTTGATGAAGTAGTTATCAGAGCAGTGGACATTTATGCATATACCTTTTTAATATTTAATGTCAAACCATTGACAATTGTAATTTGGTAATTTTGTATTCCCTTTTGTTCACGCTGAAACTAAAGGTATCAATTTGATCTGCAGCAGAATGATCTAAGAATATAACAGTCTTTTTTTTTTATATTCATACAGATTTTCGTATCAATTAAATACCGTTGCAGCAAAAACAATTCCTTTAGATTTACAATGTTAAAGCTCCTTCGGCTTTAACGAATACATTCTACTCACGTATATATCTCATCTATTATAGTACACCTTTCCTCCAAATATAAAAAAAAAAGAAACTTCCCTCATAGATAACAATCTTTAATTATACCTTTCCATTTTTTTCAGTTTACACTTTTCTGCACCCAGTTATCTTCGAAATTTCAATTGCAAAAAGTACACACTATAAAATTTGCAAGAGTTAGGGTTGAAGAGGGTTGCTTATCGAAAGCAAAGTTTCAGAAGGGTTGCAAATGATGGCGTGCATAGGTAAGAAAACTAATGTGTTTCTTAGTCAACACGTATTGCACAAGAGTTGCATACAGTATGTCTGGTATGGAATACTGTATAAATCTTGCATGTTTTCTACCAAATTCAAGTAGCCTATCTTTAAAAGAAGGAGAGGTCGAAACTATTTGTATTACAACATTTCGTGAAAATGAGGAAAGATTTATGTATGTTGAGTTCAAAATTCCGAAATAGTTTTGAAATGAAAATATATTGTTAAAAATGTCCTTTATGTTTTTACATAAATTAATATTTCTAATCATATAATCAAAGAACAACCTAATAACCGAATTTCAACGGAAAAACACTTCTGTATGCTTAGACAAAAGTTTAGAAGAATTTACAAGAATTTTGTTAAATAATGAAAAAGTAGTCGAATTTGTAAAGAAATAGTATCCAAAAGATAACACCATATGTACTCTTGCAGAATCGAACCCTTTTCTCAAAATAATCCAAAATCACAATTTTTTTACTCCTAAAATTGAAGCCATTTTTTTCAAATTAATATTCCGAAATTCAAAATTCATTATCTGAATAAAGATTATTTGATGAAAAATAGATTCCAAGAGCCGTTCCAAATCCCGCCCTCCAAATATATTATGGAATGAAAAAGAGATAGTTTCCGGTGCAGACTCAAAACCGTTGGGTTTCTCTTCTTCAAGGGTGCGTCAATTTTCCCACGAAAAATTTATTTTTAAATTTAGGACATAGAAGGAAGGGTTCCTAAAGTGTCAGATTTCAAGAGGCTAGACTTTTATATTATTTTTCTATAAAAAATAAATAAATAAAATATTTGGCGGGCCTGTAATGTAATAATTCATTACTCTTATTATTATTGTTCTTATTGTTATGTTTGCACTCTCATTTTTATTATACAAAAACAGTAATAAGTTCGCCAGATTTTTCATTTAATCCTCTGAACTATCAATTTATTTTTGTTATCAAACAAAAAGTTGTTTAATAAACCAATTCACAGGGAAAAAAGTAAATGACTAAATTTGCCAGTTTTTCGTGCATCATTTAAACTCTGAGCGCATTTTTCTGGAAATTTAGTAAATATCACAACTTAAAATAGCTGCGTTTATGATTTTCCTCGCATATGTTACAATTTGAAATAGTAAAATTGACCAAATTCCAGAAAAAATACGATCAGAGTTCAAAAATGCATGACAAAATGGCAAATTTAGCCATTCACTTTTTTCTGTGCATTGAATTAATTCCTTTTATTAAAAAGCACTTTCTAAAATAAATTTTCAACTATCCGTACTTGGCTTCATTTTTTTATTCCACAACTTTGGTTACCTTTAACATAGATAAATGAATAAAATATTAATAGTCACGTACTTGGCGGGATTTTTTCACACGTAGTGTTTTTGGTTAGATCTTAATCATTTTTTTCGCATTAATAACAAATCTACATACAGTAGTAAATTTTTCTAACAACATTGCAATAAAATTGTAATATAAGGTTGATTTTCCCCAAGTATTTTTTTTTAACTTTGGCGTCAATGGATTTCTTCAATTTTTAATTAGTATCATTCACGCTTATATAATAATTACTGTGAACAATTTTCTCCAAGAATCTGGTAGGAAATCAGTATAACTCAGCAGATGATAGCCTTGTATAATTTCATAAGAATTCAGATTGATGGTTAAGATATTTTTTTGACCACGTTTGGATAGATAAATGATAAATTATACGTTTTTAAAGCAAGCGAAAATGACAAATTTGAAAATTTCAATATGCTTCTTAATTTTTAAGAGCTCTACAACGGTTTTGAATATAAGTTTTGGGTTGAATATAAATAAACAAAATTTTCAATTAATAATGTTTTATGAATCACGATGGCATATTATATAAAACGGTATATAATATTTAGTCAACGACGGTTTTGTATGAATAAATCAATCGATCGATTAGTTTTGGCTTTCGTTGCGTTGGCATGTTAAAAATAGTAAATTTGTTGATAAATTAATATCTAACTTCATGGTATGTTGATTGACCACTTTCCCAGAAAAAAGCGGCATATTTACACGTTAAGTACTATGTTTATGCAAAATTTTATCGAAATCGATCGATTGGTTTTAGCTGTCGGTGCGTCTGCAGGTTGAAAATAGTAAATTTGTTGATACATTACTATCTATCTTCACGGTATGTTTATTTATCAATTCTTCAGAAAAAGCGGCATATGCACACGTTATGTACTATGTTTATGCAAAGTATCATTGTAATCGATCGACTGGTTTTGCATGTTGGTGCGTCTGCATGTTCCTAATAGTACGTTTTTAATAAATTAATATCTAACTTCACAGTACGTTACTTTATCACTTTATACAGAAAAAGCGGCATATGTACACGTTATGTACTATTTTTACTCAAATTTCATCGAAACCGATCGATTGGTTTTGGCTCTTGGCGCGCCTGCATGTTATAAATAGTGAATTTGTTGATAAATTAATATCTAAGTTCAGGGTATGTTACTTTATCACTTCCTCCAGAAAAAGCGACATCTATGCACACGTTATGTACTATGTTTAAGCAATGTATCATCGAAATCGATCGATTGGTTTTGGCTGTCGGTGCACAGTAGAAAATAATGTTCAAAATGATGCGGGAATCAATATCATTTTGATATGCAACAAAAATGATACCGAAATCAAGAGCATTTTGATCGACCGGAATTAGTGATCGGTTTTTGAGGCTATAATGATTTGATTCAGGTTCATGTATAATCAAGTCAAGCCAAGATGGACGACATTCTTGGAGTACTTTGGCTCCTATGCGAGCTTTTTATGATTTCTGATCGTACAGTATACTTGAAAAGTTAAAAAATAACGAAAATTGATAACAGGATATATCCTCTGTTAAGTTTAGTTGTCACTTGCAGGCGTTCAGACAAAATATTTAGGTTATTACATCCGCACCAAAGACTGGCGGCCATTTCGCTTATGCTGACAGATGACCCTGAAAGGAGATCAAAATGATCCGATTGAACCGATCATTATGATCTCGAGAGTCAAATGATCGCTGGAGCAAAATGCTCTGCAACAAAAATTATCCGTTTTTTTACTGTGCACTTGCAGGTGATATGATTTTACTTTTCAAATTTTCATCTTAAAATAGATTTGCACAAGACTTAATATTATGACATTAGCTCACAACTGTCTTCTTCAGTTTTTATATTGTTTTGAATGTAGGTCTCAAATTAAGGCAGAAATCAGTCTCAATTAAGGGCAATAATCAGTCCTAATTTCAGACTTTTTTGTAGAATCTCAATTTGAAACATTTTTGGCTAGATTTTGCTGCGTCTCGAAAAAATCCGAATACTTGGCTCAAAATAAGCCTAGCTTTCTTCTGTGATATCTCATGAATGTATATTTTCAGATCGCTAACATTCAATCACTTTCGATTAAATGATGGAAAACTTCCATACGTCGCTTTTTCTGACCTACAAAACTTCCCCTGAGTATTTCCTATTTCTGTCACAACTTTCCTGCTCAGAAAACTTTCCGGTGAGAAAACAAAAATCAGAGAGAGAAATAGATTCAGAATAGAACCCAAAGTATGATTTCACTATATTTTACATCTTGGCTTAAAATTGTGAAAATTTTGTTTACTCTATTTACTGTATGATAATCTTAAATCGCGTAGTGGTATCAGCAATACGCCTAAGTTTCATTAAAATCCAATTAACATAGAAATATCAATTCAAAAAAATGCAATGCCAAATTTCAATATGGCGTGAATTTCGTTTTTTTCTTTTTCTAAACTCCTTTGGAGGCCAAACGTCTTTTATGTAGCTCTATATTATTTTACCAAAATTTATTAAAATTGAATGACCACTTGAAAATTGTGATATTTCTGCCTACTGGCCTAATCATCAATTAATATTCAATGAATTAGCTATTAATTGAAACTGTAAATAATATAATTTTCCAATACTTTCAGCACTGGGAGTATAGAAAGACTTAATGATGGAGACCGAAGAGCGATTGCCTCAAAACACATACTTCCAGAGGATAACATCAATGTCGTTATTAGGTAACAGAAATATAACATTTATAAAAAATTTTCCATTGCTTTTATACCATTTTAATCAATTTTGGATCGTTTCAATTTTAGATCTTCCCAAAGTTCAGGGATCACAGCCAGTCCCCTATTTCCGTTTTTTCCCTATTTTTTTCAAAATCACCTATAATCCCTACATTTGAGAATTTTGGCAATTTTTTATCTTTTTTTTGAAGTTGTAATTAGTTTTTCCAATAGAAAGCTATAATATTCATAAATGCGCGCTACAATCTATACTTATGCAGCATGGATTCACAAAATTACAAATATTCACAATATTATATCCACCATTTTTAATCTAGAAATTTATAAAAAATGGTAAAGTGAATCTAGTAGAATGATCCGACTTTTCATTTGCGATTTCACACCCTTTTATATTTATACATTCTTTTTATGCAATCAGCAATGTCCGATGTACTGTAAAAGAAAGGTTTTAAATTATTCTTTGGTCTTTTTAAAGTTCTTTATTTCTGGCTATTCTAAATTTATTATTTAGGATACGCGTGATATCATATTTTTAGTCGAATACGCGCAGTAAAAGGAAGACTTATCATAGCCAAGTAGAACCTCGAAAATGTTACATCGAAAATTGATTTTTCTTTCACGTTTTTTTTTATGTTTCATTATAACTTTGGACAGGATTGACGTGTCGGGATGAATTTTTTTTAAAGTGCACCTAACGATAGCCATAATAGCATAGGCACATAAAGATTCGAATCTCTCAATCAATCAATCAATCAATCAATCAATCAATCAATCAATCAATCAATCAATCAATCAATCAATCAATCAATCAATCTCAATCAATCTCAATCAATTTCAGTCAATCAATCAATCTCAATCAATGTAAATGTTACATCGAAAATTGATTGTTTGACCTGAATTGGATATCTCAGTTAAATACTGACTGATTTGCATGAAACCATTCAAAATCAATGAAAAACCCGTAAAAATAAATTGTTATATGAAACTCAGACATAAATCGTATATTATTTCTAAAAGAATCGCAGTGGAATTCCGAAAAGCGCATTCATCCGATATCTTAAAAATCTCGTATGTTGATATATTTTGATGCGCTGATTACGAATATGGCCATCAAAATACCCGAAAAAGTCATTTTCAAAGTCAACGCGTAAAAAAAGGGAGTAGCGTTCTTGTTAAAGGGAATGTACTGTGCCCTTTCTAGTAGCCCTTTCTTCTATTATTCCCTTTTTACCTACCCCATTTCTAGTACATACCTATTATTGAAGGATTTGCATAAAACATCGCTTATTGATTTTATAGATCAAAATTTGAAAAAAAAACAAATTTTTTTTAATAATGTGAAGTTTTTTCATTGTTATTTCTAACGTATGTCGATGTACACTCATCTCCCATTACTGTGCCAGCCTCGGGTCTCGTCGGCACAGAAACGGGGGCTATTAAAATCTAGTTTAAACCGGATTTAAAGCGACGAGCTAGTAAACACTCAGGACCGCATTTATAGTCTCTGAACCCGACATACGTACAAAAGTATATGCGCAGAGAGTCGCGGTATAAATACCTTCTAATACGTCGCTGAGTATCTGTGCAAAGACCTTGAGTATTAGGCGTCAAGGGACGCTCAGGGGGGGAGACAGAAGCATTCAAGCGTGAACGATCGTGAAGCCGGCACAAAAACGGGCGACACAGTTACGGGAGATGAGTGTATTTTGATACGCCGATTACGAATATGGCCACGAAAATACTTGCAAATGTCACTGTCAAGGTCAAAAGTTTAAAAATACTTTTCTTCATTGTTGGCCATATTCCAACTCGACGACAATCATCCTTAAGTCGCATTTGACCTCATTTTCAATGTTTAAAAAAACCCATCTGTTTCTAGAGGACCCCAATTCGGCAAAATATACCTCTCAATTATATTTTACCCCATTTCCAGAATTAGAAAAAACCACCCGTTTATAGTTGGCCATACTCCAACGCGGCAAAATCTACCTCTTAATTATATTTGACCCCATTTTCAGTATTTTAAAAAATCACCTGTTTATAGTTGGACATGTCCAACTCGGCAAAATCGACCTCTCAATTATATTTGAACCCATTTCTAGTATTTAAAAAAAAAACCACCCGTTTATAGATGACCATCTCCCAACTCGGCAAAATCTACCGCTCAGTTATATTTGACCCCATTTTCAGTATTTTTAAAAACCACCCGTTTATAGTTTGCCATACTCCAACTCGGCAAAACCTACCTCTTTATTATATTTGAACCCATTTCCAGTATTTAAAAAAAAATCACCCGTTTCTAGTCGGCCATACCGAAACTCGGCAAAATATATCTCTCAATTATATTTAACCCCATTTCAAGTATTAAAAAAAAATATACAGTCATAGTTGGCCAAACCATATGTTGGCGATGTATTTTGATATAGTGGTTACTAATATGGTCATAAAAATATCATTTTTGGTCAAATTATTTTTAGCGTGATTGTAAATTTTTGTTATATTCATGTTTACAAAGAGGAAAATTGGAAATTGTATTAACCACATTCTGTGTAAATGTCAATGTATAAAGGGAAGACATTCTTACAGTATTCTGATAAAAATTTTTTAAACAAATTCACTGAAAGGTATGAAATAAAAAAGAATTTAAAAATAAAAAGTTGTATAAGCCAGCAACTGTAAGGTAGAATACAAGAATGTGCTAGAAGGGCTAGGGTAGGTATGATTTATTCTTATTACATGCATAGATTATATACGAGGGTTATCCAGAAACTAAGAGTACTGTTGCTATTTTGGGCTGTGGGAATTTTTTTCACCAAGGTTGACAACATTGAGTGGCAGAGAGGGTTTTCCCGAGCACAACGAGTATAGGGGGCCTCCGTAGTACGAAAACTTACTCCATAGTGTCAGATTGCGTGAAACATATCAATAAGAAATCCCGCCAAGTGCTCAGTGCGCAGTGTCATCCAGTTCCTCCACGCAGAAGGAAAAACACCTACTGAAATTTTACAACGAATTCAAGCTGTTTATGGTGAAGGTGCTATGAATCGAACGAACGTTTTTAAGTGGTGTCTGGAATTCAAGGAAGGCAGAACAAATGTTCATGACGATCAGAGGAGTGGAAGACCTTCCATTTTGATCGATGAGTTCGAGCAAAAAATTGAGGAAGTTGTTCGTGAAAACCGCCGATTGACAGTGGATGAAATTTCCGCGAGGTTACCACAACTCTCCAGAAGTCTCGTACACGACACAATCACACAAACGCTGGGATACCGAAAATTGTCAGCCAGGTGTGTCCCAAAACGACTGACAGAGCAGCACAGAGCGAATCGGGTCGCTAACGCTCGCGAGGCCACCAAGGCACTTTTGGATTCACTCGATTGAGATGTTTTAAACCATCGTGCTTACTCCCCTGACTTGGCGCCTTCAGACTACCACCTGTTCACCTACCTGAAGACTCACATGGGTGGAGAAAAATTTTCCACCGACGAGGAGGTGAAAACAGAAGTTCTGAAGTGGGGGAAGGCGGTGGCGGGGAACTTCTTCAAGGAGGGCATCAAAAAACTTGTGCCACGGCTCACTACTTGGATAGAACGAGAAGGCGGCTACGTGGAAAAATAGCTGACATGTATACAAACAAAACCCTGTAGGATTACAGTTCTGGCCTCCGAGCTGGTCGGACATACTATATTTTTCGGTCGATTCCTGTCACGCCTTTCTGAGAACTTACGTAGCTTATTCGTATTTTGTGTTTTGAAGTGTAAAGTGCGTGTTAATTCGG
>JAUMHM010000005.1:11251360-11267139 GCA_032362435.1 Melikaiella ostensackeni | reverse complement strand
TTACTCAATCACTGAATAACATATATTCCCTGTATTGGGAAGAACACCGTTCACTCAAAAAGTAGTGAAACCGAGAAAACTGACGAAAACTGTTTGAAACTTTTTTCGCTTAGAACGCTTATTTGAAGGAATTGAAGAAAATCACTCTTAATGACGAATTTGACCATGATTTTTTCAATTATGATGAAAAAAATTGTTTGAATTTTAATTAGTGGTCGAAAATTGAGTTAACGCCGACAACTTCACTTAACGGCACTCTCTGTGCCTTTAGACCCCGGGAAACGATCTTGATAATTCTGAAGAATATCGTCAACTCAAATAATAATAATATTTTTATTAAATAAGATTGTATTTTAATTCATATTGAGTTATTTGCTGATGAATTAATTCACTGTTATTCAACATATTGAATAATAATTAATGTTAATTATGTTTGATTATTTTGAAATAATATTTGTAAATAAACATTTGAAATATTTGAAAACGAATAATAATAATAATATCAAAAGAGTGGCATTGTTATTACTAATTGCTCTATTATTTTATTAATTATTATCATAAATGAGTGTTGATATTCATTATTAATCTATTCACTAATTGAATTAAATATTAGGAAACAAATAATAATATTAATATTATTCGAATCAGAAACATTTCAAACTTGAAGCCAAGAAGGTGTCTTTATTTAAATAATGATATTAAAATTATTATTTGTTTCAAATTCTGAAATTCATATTCATTTATTACATTACTTTGTGGCTAAAAATCACAATTCTTGTATACAAATATCTGGGAAACCTTGGTAATTTATCAAATATTTGGAAACAAATATAATTTGTGATTTTGATTGCTGATTGTTAATTATTGTAATCTACGGTGTGTCTGATCCAACTTTAAATGACAGTTCATAGCACCTTGAATTTTCTTCTTTATTTCGATTTATGATGTCAAAAATAGTATGCAAAATAAATTCTTGGCGAAATCCCTCGAGCCATTTTTGAAAAGAGTGTTTTTTGAGGGTTAAAAATCGATTTTTTCAAATAAATGAGATAACTTTGCATTTTTTCACTTCATTAATGGAAATGTATTACCTCAATATAATACCAGTCCTTATTAACAAGTAAACAAGAAACGAAATTAGTTTCACAGGTGTCAAGCATTGTATTCTTGTACTGCCTTTATTAATTCACTCGGATAATGAACATGTGTGCTTGAAACTTTTGACTTGAGCTAAGTTGTTTTAAAATTCGAATGTACAGATTCTATGACCTGTTTGCTGATAAATCCGAGGTCTTTTCCTATTTTTCGACAAAACTCAGGAAGATGAAAAAAAGAACGTGAACTTTAGGCGTAATTGAAATATTCAAATCGCAGTAACTTTGCTGAAATTCAGAAATATAGCCTAAGTACGTTGGTTCTAGAATTGTCGAAAAAGAAGAATCAACTACGGCTTGAAAGTCGTTAAAGCACGTACGAGGTTCGTTTGATAAGTAAGGTAAATTTCCCGCTAGGTGGCGCCAAAATGAACTTTGTAGTATATGGCTAAGAAGGAGCGTACAGTGTTCCGTACAGTGATAGAACATTTTTATTAGGAAAATTGGACGGCCGCGTAGATTGAAGCCGTAGACAAAATGCTCGTGGAGTCTGCTCCTTCGTGGGAAACCGTTTATTTTTGGATGAACGAATTTAAACGTGGCCGAACCACAACTAAAGATGAAGCGCGCTCCGGATGCCCAATTGAGGTCACCACATCGGATATGGTGGAAAAAATCATCATTTGCAGTGGCGGATCAAGACAATTTGTCGCCCTAGGCAGTTGCGAAATTGCCCCCCCCCCCTCCCCATAGTTTTTTCGAACGTTTAAATAAGTGTACATCAAAAGCGATATTCGGAACCACTTAATCGGTTTCGTCCGTCACTCGTTTTTTTCCAAAATGAATGTACAGCACTCTCGTTATTAGTAAACAACTTTTGAGCGTCCTCAACGTTACTGTAGCACACGGAAATAAGCAGAGTGCAGAAATCATCAGAGTACAGAAATAAGCAGAGCAGTGCCAGTGCCTGTGCCCTTGTCCCCGTGTTTGAGTGCGAACGGTCACAGTCTAAAGCAAATCTAGAAGTACATCTATTGATATGTTTGACGGGAGTTAAAAAAACATAAATGATTCGAGAACATCTGGAATAAACGTCCAAAATTTTGCCGCCCTAGGCCGCTGCCCATGTTGCCTGTTCGGTAGATCCGCCACTGATTATATGGTCATGGAAGATCGCTGAATTAAGGTGCGTGAGATTTCTAAGGCTGTAGGCATCTCCACTGAACAAGTCTATAATATCTTGCACGAAAAACTGGAGGTTAAGAAGGTGTGTGCAAAATGGGTGCCACGATTGCTGACTCCTGATCAAAAGCGCAACCGAAAAAACGTTCCAACGCAGTGTTTGGCGAAGTTTAATCGGAATCCGCAGGACTTTTTGCATCGATTCTTGACTGTGGGCGAAACCTGGATCCACCACTATACACCCGAAACAAAGCAGCAGTCAAAGCAGTAGGTACTGTTTGGCGAATGTGCGTCAAAGAAAGCGAAGACTGTTTTGTCAGCTCGGTAGGTGATGGCTACAGTATTTTGGGATTTCCAAGGAATCATCCTCATTGATTACTTGGAGATGGGTAAAACTATCACAGGAACGTACTATGTATCATTATGGGACCGTTTGAAAGCCGAGCTACGAAAAAACGTCCACGATTGGCGCACAAAATGTGCTGTTTCATGACGACAATGCACCGGCTCACATCTCCGCAATCGCGATGGCAAAAATACACGAACTGGGCTTCAAATTTATTCCTCATCCACTCTATTCTCGAGACTTGGCTCCATGCGACTTCTTTCTGTTTCCCAACTTAAAGATCTGGCTCAGTGGGAAGAGTTTCTCGACCAATGAAGAAGTAATCGATTCTGTACATGCGTATTTTGCAAACCTCGAGAAATTTTACTTTTCTGAAGGGATGAAAAAATTTGAGTCTCGCTGGACTAAATGTGTAGCCCTCGAAGGAGACTATGTAGAGAAATCATGGCAAACTTTTCAACAAAAACATTTTTACTTACTTTTTTACCATACTTATCAAACGAACCTCGTATTTGATCTACCAGATCTTTTTTCTCTAGATGAAGATCGATAATTGCCCGATTCTTGCAACGTAAATGAAGTGCAAGGTAATGTACAGAATTTAAGAAAAGCACTTATTCGTCAAACATTGAGGAAACAAATTTGTTACAAATTGGCTCTTAAATACCTAATAACCTTTACCTAGAAAAGTCTTTATTTTACTTTTGTATATTGGTGCAAAGGGCAATATTGCCAGTTCGATTCCCAATAGACTATATAGCTGTATTTCAGCTGAAGAATAGTGTAAGAATAGAAAATTAATATAGAAAAGTTTAATTTATATCAACATCACTCAGGCTGATACCGATCAGTGGCCTATTTCCCAGAAACGAATATTGCATTCATTCTTTTTATATGTATGAGTAAGTAACACATTTCCTATTGCTCTTTCAATCGTTCCTTTAACTCATAGTTTACCCTCTGCATTTCTGCAATAATCGACCAGCACTATGAATTATTTTCCTCGAAGAAACGAAGCTTTTCGCCGCAGACCTTTTATTTTTTGTTGTCTTGAGGGACTAAGAGTTTTTTGCTTTTAAATTATTCAGGATCTTTTGTGGATCGATAGGTAGCTTCGACAATGATTCCTGATAAAGGAAATGCTTTCAGTTTTAAGAAATTAATTCCCCTCGTACTCGAATGAATTTGAGTATTTTTTCGGCTTTCTACTTTTTTGTGACTCCTTTCTGAATTTGTATACTGAGTAATTTTTTCTAAATACTTAATTACTAATTCTAAACCCTCATTTTAATTTTTTTTCCAGTGAAAAATGCTATCAGTTCTTAACCAGCAACATCCGTATAATAATACTTATACACAAATTATTATTATATTAATCGTATGAAACAAACAGAAAATTGTATTTTCCTTGGAAAGTGCGTAAAGCAGTGAACTTTGATTGAAGAAGAAATATTTTTTCCGCGCCATTTTCTTAATTTTTTTTCTTTATTTCCAAAAGAGTTGGTCCAAAAAAATGTTACACTGGAACCTCGATTTATTTTGAGTCTCAAGCATTGCCTCGATGACCGTGACTCCGTTCCAAGGATTTCCACGATGTAAACAGTCCGGGGGAACTGTATAACTCCGCTGAGCTCGCGCGCCTCTCTCTCGGCCCCTCGAACCACCCCACTAACGAATGCGAGGCCGACGGCAATCCTCTCTCTCGGCGTTTTCGACCCCTCATCACCAAATGCGAGCCCGCTGACATTCTGGGAAGACAATAAACCGAGGGCAAATAAGTCGAGGTTCTAGTGTATTAAAAAGGGTGTCATTTTTTAGATTTAGAACTTCTTTCACTTTTTTCTACCACTTTCTTCAATACAGATGAAAACTTTAATGGAAATCGATAAAAATCGATTTTTGTATTCAAAAATATGCTGACGACACAAAATAGTGCAGAGTTATTCATCAATGATAAAATTTCCATTCATGTCTTTTAATTTATCGCAAAATGGCTAATAATTTTAGCGTCACGGAAAAATACTACACATTTCTGACTTATCGGATGATATAAGTTGATATGTAATACATGCATGATTATTGATTCCATAATTAATATTATTACAAAGCTATCTAAAAATAATAAATTGCTATTAAAGATGTACATAAACAGTGGTGCTAGCTTTTTCCATGAATATTTATTGTATCATAAAAAAATGCAATGAAAATGAATTACAGTACCTAATAATTAATCATAAAATTATTTCATGATGTTGAACATTATCTAAGCAAATGAAATACTGAAAAAATAGATGGATTCTTGAAAATTTTAATTTTTTTTTCATTTAGGTATTGAATTTCAATAACTAAGGACCAATAAGATAAATAATAAGTTTTGGATTATATTCTCTTTTGAATTATAATAATATTTTTTTTTGGGTAAGATTCCAAGATTTGTGCCAAAAATATTTCATTTTACGTATTTCCACAGGTTATTGTATTGCTTCTTTAAGCGACGGTAAAAAAAAAGGTGTGCATATTCCTTATCGGGATAGTAAATTAACCAAATTATTAGCTGATAGTCTTGCTGGGAATGGAGCGTCTCTGATGGTAAATTTACAATTTTACAGTATAAAGAATTTGATTATTAATTTAATTTTTGTTTTCACAAAAATTGTTTGAAATAATTATACAGATTGCGTGTATATCGCCGGCTCGTTCCAATGCAAGTGAAACATTAAACACTTTACGATATGCTTCGAGGGCAAAAAAAATTCGTACCAAACCAATTGTAGTAATGGTACGTAAACAAAAAATTTATTATTCACATAAATATTTTTTGACCTTCCCCTCTGAAATACATTTTCTGAAACAGTTACCCTGAAGTATTGTTTTTCTGATAAAAAAAGATTAAAAATTTTCCCTAAGGAAAAAATAGATCTTGCCTTATCAACCTAGAATGAAAATTAAAATAATTTATTTATTAATCAGTGGGATCTGCAAATAATTCGAATTTAACTTTGATAGTCAATACCATTTTTTGAATATTTAGGATCCAAGAGAAGCTTTAATTATTAGTTTAAAACGAGAAGTTAATGCGCTTCAAACAGAAAATGATCATCTTAGAGCAGCTCTTCATCTTGGAAGTGATGCCTCTAACATCAGCCGCAGTGATTCTAAAGGTAATTTTCAATTTATGATTCCTATTATTATAATTGTTATTATTCAATAAATTAAAGGGCATTAAATATAAAATAATTAGGTGTACATTTTAAAGGATAGGAAATTAATTAATTTCCAATATTATTTATTTTATTTAGCCGAAAGCCGAGTGCCAAAAACTCCACCGGTGGATCTGGACAAGTTAGCCGAGTTGGAAAATTCAGAGCTAAGCCAACTGATCCGAACTTATATTAATGAAAATGAAGCCTTGCGTCGTGAAAATGCCGAACTTCATTCAACACGTGAGCAAGTGATACGAGATCAGGAAGTTGTTTGTAGGGAAAACGAGAGGCTTTTGAAAAAACTAGAGGATGTAAATTCGTAAGTGACTTTTTTCTTAATCGGCATATTTGTTTTTTATCCCAATTCGGTCGATCCTTATAATAAACAAAGTTTTGCCATATTATATCGTATACAAAATCATTATGAACTTATAAACCAATTCATAAACTTTTTTAGTGGTCAAAGAACCTATCAAAAATTGAATAAAAATATGACTTTTGTGTTTTAAACATTTATGAAGAAAATATTTTATGAAAGATTCACAGTTGAACTCCTTATGAATCAAAAGTTAAATTGAATTTTGTACAAATCATTTAATTTGAAGCGAATATTAACAAGTATTAGCCTTTAAAATCAGAATAAATTCAAATTCAATAAAATAGGAAGCCCTCTCATATGTGAAAGCTTCATATGCTGAAATAATCGTATGTGATAGATTTTTCCCCATTCTTTCGTATAAAAAACCATTAGGAACTTAGAAACAAATTCATAAACTTTTTAATTGTCAAAGCACTTATCGAAAATTGAAAAAATATGAGTCTTGTGTTTTAAATACTTATGAATAAAAAAAGAAAAAGATAATTTCTTCGGGTACAGTTGGATAAAGTGACAAAAAACAACAAGATAAGTTTGAAATATATTACCGTAGTTTCCTATAAAATTTCTCAGATGAGGTCTAAATGACCTGGAATCATTTTAGTACCTAGTAGTATAAAAAAGATGGTGAAACAACAAGGCAAAGATCTCTTTCATGTCTTCCATCTTTTTTCTTTTGTTACATTTTTGTCTCTAATGAGCCATTCACACTGATTTTTGAAAATGTACGCGGTTCAAAGACTTCTTGTGCAATTTTTTGTCTACACAAGATGACTTTGTTAGAGTTCACGTTTTTTATAAGTTATTTCTTCAAATATGAATAAAAAATATTATTTATAGCTTCATTTTAAGATTCAAAAGTTAAATTAAATTTTATACATTCTCAAAATGTTTAATTTGAAGCGAATATCAATAAGTATTAGCATTCAAAATCAGAATAAATTCAAATTCAACATAATAAGAAGCCCTCATATGTGAATGCTTCATATGCTGAAATAATTGTGACAGATTTTTCTCCATTATTTCGTATCAAAACCCATATGAACTTAGAAACCAATTCATAAAATCTTTTAGTGAACAAAGCATCTATTAAAAATTGAATAAAAATATGAGTTTTGTGTTTTAAATACTTATAAATAAATTTTGTAATTAAAGTTTCAGAGCTAAGATTCAAAAGTTAAATTGAATTTTTTACAATTTCAAATTGCTTAATTTTATGCGGATATTACCAAGTATTAGCCTTCAAAACTAGAATAAATTCAAATTCAACAAAATAGAAGTATCTCATAATTTAAAAAAGTGTTATTTAAGCCTTCAAACATATGCAATTATTTCAGCATATAAAGCATTCAAAATTAAAAATTTGTTATATCCAAAAAATTCAAACACAAAGCTTTCTGAATCAAATAATTTTTTATTTCAAGTGCTTAGCGTAGGAAGTAGAATATTGAATAAGAAGTTTACCTATTCAATATTTAGTAAATTAAAATTGATCTGATGGCTTGAAGATTAAATATTTTCAATTTTGATTCAATTCGAAACGAAAACTAGGAAAATAGAGGAAAAAAATGTATTCCTCATTTATCTTCTAGCTCTCTTACTTATTAGTATTTTTCGATTCAAAAATAAAAAATTCTTTTTTTTCCCCCAATTTATAGTGTATGTTGTCGATCACCCATTATACCAGCAAGACCAACGTACTCTTCAGAAATGCTGAATGGATAAAATAATGAAGATCTTCCAGGTGCAACGAATATATGGACTAATCCTGATGCAGATTTGACTCCACCAAATTATTCAATCTCGAGGGTAATTATACGGAACATTAGGGTAGTCCAAAAAATCAACTTTTGACGAGGGAGCAACGCACCCCCTTCCCCTCAATTTTTTTCATTGACAGAAAAAAAATCCCTCCCCAAGTTCCATCCAAATCGGTTAATATTAACACGTGCCGCCTTGGCCTCGAAATTCCCATAAGATTAACATGAGGAAATTTTTGATTTCGGAAAAATACGATTTACGGTATCAGGGTTTATAAAAAAAAACAAGCCGATCCTTATCAGCATTTTTAGAAGAGCCTTTAAGGAATAATCTTTGCTAAACGAATTTTAATTTACCCCCCCCCCCCCGAAGACTTGTTACGGTACCCCAAAAGTGCGCCAAAAAACAAAAATTACAATATTTTATAAAATTGGCACACATGAGCACTAATTCTTCCTTTTTTGATATTAATTGTTATCAGATAATTGACATATTTATAATCATTTTTCAAGTAGTTTGCAATTGTTTGATCAATGTGATATAGTCCACTAGGTCCCATAAATTGGGAACCATTGGGAAGCAATTTGCCACAAATGATTCACCGCTCGTGTTTACTTAAATAAACCCGAGCCGGGAAAAACCTTCCAGGGTAAATTGCTTTCTAGTGGCTTTTTGACGAGCTCGCTTCCCCATGAGTCATAATACTTGGGACAAAGTGAAAGAGAGTTGTAAACCATACCCAGCACAGCTGCCGGTCTGAAAAATTCTCCATCACGCGCCAGCCTCGTGTTTAACGACAAACCAGACGTGCTTGCTTCTTACCTGCCTTCTCTCTCTCTAAACTCTCTTCCTTTTCTCCCAAGGAAAGCGGCCAGTGACGGCCAACTTTAACGTTTCTGTCGCATAGAAACGCTGCCCACAAACTTTTTTAAAAATAACAACAATTACAACCCGAGAGCTGAGAACAAGTCGATTTTGATTCTATTTTACTTTGTATTTTACTTTAGATTTTTACTACCTTTAATTCTACTTAGACTTTATATTTTCTACTCTTACTTTAGATTTTATATCTATTCCTTCTTCAGATCTTATATTCTTACTTGGTAATTTCATCTATATTTTTAATTCGGCCGTTGTTTATTTTTTTTTTCTTTACTCTGAATCTCATTTCAGGTTTTCATTTGTATCACCAAAAATAATCATATCTTTTAAATTTTATCTCGCCTTAGATTTTATACTTGTAAATATTTTGAGAATTTTCACTTTTACACTTCGTTATCTTTACGATTTTACTTTTTATAGATTTCATTAAACTCACTTTAACTTTAGAATTTTAACTTCGTTACCGCGATTTACGCAAAAACGCTTTTAAAATTGTAAGGGGCGCGCTCAACTCTTGAGAGAAGGGAGCAAAAGAGGCGGCAGCAATGCCCCTCCACGTGCGATGCAATTGCACGAGAGTCCCGGGCCAATCACCGGCCGGCAGGCTCCCGCTAAATACCGGTGTGCTCGGCCGTCTCGACACACTCTCGCCCCGACCTTCGACCAGGACTTACCATCATACGATCGTCTCCGGTTGTTGTATCACTTTGAGCTCAGAGTAAATATTTAAATCAATCCACAGTTTTACTTTACTCTTCTTTCTCTCTTCCTTCCTCCAACAGAGGTCGGTACGCTCTTGTAGCTCCGCAAACCTCTCTCTCTTCTCTTCTTCCTGAGGTCGGTACGCTCTTGCAGCTCCGCAAACCTCTCTCTCTCTTCACTCCAAAGGTCGGTACACTCTTAGCAGCTCCGAAAACCTCTCTCTTTTCTCCTTTCCGAGGCCGGTACGCTCCCGAAGCTCCGCAAGCCTACCCCTTCTGTCTTTTCTCTCTTTCTTCTGAGGTCGGAACGCCTTTCTCGCGGCTCCACAAAACTTTTTCTAATCTTCCTTCCGAGGTCGGTACGCCCTTCTCGCGGCTCCGCAAACCTCTCTCTCTCTCTCTGTCTATCTTCAACTCACCTGCTGAACCTTCTTCTTTCACCACCTTCCTAACCTACATCCCATGCCTGGAAGAGTCCAGAAACGATCTCGTCCCGGCAAGCAAACCTGTCCCCGACGACGCTTAGCCGCTCTCCGCGACTCCTTCCATCCCAACGTAGAGGACTGTCGCCCCTCTTCCTCCTCCTCTTCCTCTCCCACTGCTCCATAGGCCATCGTTCGTTCGGTGGTCTTCATCCCTCCTACCTCTCGCCTCTACCTTACTCGACCTCTACCTCCCCGACCTTCTCCGGCCACCCTTTACAAGGCCCACGACTACGTAGTCCCAGCCACTCCCAAAGAGTTACCTCCAACTCCGGGTAAATGGTACGTACCCACGACTTCTACTTCCCACAACGTCAGCTCCGACGACTCAACCGACGATGACCTAATCGTACTGGACAGCGGCGAAATCTCGCCAGTAAAATTACCCCCGACGAAACGCCCCCGACACGACTTACGGCGAAATCTGGACTTCTAGACGACGGACTTCCTTCTGACGAGGCCTTACCACCAGGCGACTAACACCCTGACGACGGGACTTGCCCCCCCCCAAAAAGGGGGTCATCAGAGCGAACACGTGGTCATTGGCGTTCTACGTCTCACACGAAAACGAGGCCCTCCACGCGCACGGGACAACGCGCTCGTCGAGCGGACACCCTACCTCCCGGTACGAGGGGTTCCTCGCGTAGCACCACCGGCTAGGCCACGGTTCCGACACGAACCGGCCCACGGTCGCAGACTCCGGACGTCGCCAGTACGCGCACCTTAGCTCGCTCGGCTTGAGCAAACGAACGCTATCTCCAGCGGAACACCGAGCCACGGTTCCACTGGAACCGGCCCACTCACCCAATCTTCCGCGGCAAGCGACGGTTCCTATAGGGACCGGCTTGCAGAGAACTGCTAGTTCCGCCCGACAACCCTTCGCCTCGCAGCAACATCTCCGGCTACCCCTCCACTTTAGATCTAGGCGGAAACCACACCACCGAGAAACCATTACCGAAGAATACCCAACCCGGTATCAAATGTTAATTTGTTTAAATAATGTGTTTTCTCACCAAATAATTGAATGATAAAGTCATCGTCCAGAGCACTTATTTTTGTTAGAAACATATTTCCATTCCATAAACAATTTATTATTATTTAGTTGTAACTTTTCATGGAGAAGAGGTAGAAAACTAATTTTTTTAAATTTTGATAACTATGTCGCTTATTATTGAATATTTACATCATTTAGATGTTGCAAACACATTTTTCAGCACATTTTGATCTGTATAAACAATTTTTTTCCATCAGTCTTGAAATTTTTTTGTGTAATAAGTGGAGCTATTTGTCAATCTCAGCAGTAATACTTTTTCTTAGAGATATTTTGCAATTATTTAAACAATTTTACGATCCGCTTGTATAATTTTTCATGGAAAAGAGGTAGAAAACTCTAATTTTTCAAATTTTGTTAACTATGTTGCTTATTATTGAATATTTACGTTATTCAGATGTTACAAACACATTTTTTAACACATTTTTATCTGTATAAACATTTTTTTTCCATCAGTCTTGAAAATTTTTTTTTTCTGTGATAAATGGGGCTATTTGTCATTCTTAACAGCAATACTTTTTCTAAGAGACATTTTGCAATCATTTAAACAATTTCACGATCCGCTTGTATAATTTTTCATGGAAAAGAGGTAGAAAACTCTAGTTTTTAAAAATTTGTATAAGTGTGTAGCATATTATTGAATATTTACGTCATTTGGATATTTTCATAATTGCATAAACAATTTATATTTGTTTCAATAACTTTTTTTAAAATAACTAATTAATACTTTGTACTCTTAACACAATTTTCTATGTTTCCGGTTGGACGCATATAATTGTTAGGGGCTTCTCGTTCGATCACCTAAGTTAAGCAACACTGGGCTCGGTTATGTTCGGATGGAGGCCGTTGTATCAGGCGAGAGGGTATTTTATCAGAAGAATGTGAATAATAAAAGTAACAATAACAATAATAATAATGATAATAACAGCAAGAATAATAACAACGATAAGAATAATAATAATAATAATTTTATTCCAGAAGAGCAATTTTAAATCCTTTTGTTCTACAAACCATGTTTCTTTTTCTTGAAATCACCCCCATAGACTGATGAGAACTGGTCCTAATGATTATATAGTTAACCAAATTTTAAAAAACTAGAGTCTTCTACCTCTTTTTCGTGAAAAGTTACAAGAGTATCGTAAATTTGTTTAGACTGTGAGGAAATGTCTCAAAGAAAAAGGCTTGCTGTTATCAATGACAAATAGCCTCATTTATCACAGGAAAAAAAATTGAAAAATGGGTTTGTGACATTTTATTGATGTAATTGTTCAGTAATAAGCGACATAGTTAACCAAATTCTTCAAAAAACTAGAGTTTTGTACATCTCCTTTTTATAAAAAGTTACAAATAAATAATAATAAATTGTTTAAACTATTGAAAAGGGTTTTAAACCAAAATAAGTGCTCCTGACAATAACTGAGTTTCCCATCAATCGCAGAAAAATATAACTTTTTATGAGTTGGTGGGGATAAACAACTATTTAAATTAATGAAAATTGTTTAAACAATTATAAACTCTGTATGTCAGTTGTCTAATAACCACCATAGCTGGCACAAAGAGAAAGAAATATCACTCAAGAGTGCCAATTTCACAAAATATTGTCATTTTTGGTTTTATGTGGAACTTTTGGGGCACCGTAACAAAGAGTAGGGGGAGTCAAAATTAAACTTCATCCAGTGGATATTATTCCTTGAAGGTTCCTTCAAAAATGCCGATCAACATCGGCCTGTTTTTTTACCCTGAAACCGTAAATCGTTTTTTTCCGAAACCAAAAATTTGTCCATCTTAATCTTGCGGGAATTTCGGGGCCAAGGCGGCGTGTTAATATTCACCAATTTGGTGTTTCTAAAATTATTTTTCCTCCAATGGGGAAAAATTTGGGGGTGGGGGGTACGTTGCCCCCTACCAAAAAAAAAAATATTCGTCTGGTATAAATCTGGACTACCCTAATGAAACGTATGTTCATTAAACTGATACCGTAAGAATGAATATCATCCAATACATCTATATAACTATAAAGTCATTAGAGTACTTCAGTATAGCTATAATTCTTTAGCCTCATTAAATTTGACACAGAAACTCATATAAAAGGAGATTAAAAAAGGATTTATAGTGATCGTTTTAATAAATCACGTTGATGTTCAATTATACTTGTTTCCAAGTTCAAAATACACTTGTCACTTAAAATTTACGTGCACAGTTTTAAACACTTGACAATTATTTTGTTGATAGGATCTACTGGACGGAAGTGGGCTCTCAAAGTATGGAAGTGTTATGCCCCAAAAAGTACTGAAAGAACTGGACAAAAGACGAATTATGGGTAGCGTGAATAATATTGCTGAAGCCTATAAAGATAAAAGTCATCATCGCCGTCATAATTCCTGGGACAATGGAAATGGGTCTTCAACAAGTCCGGACCAAACCACATCTCCAGTGAATGGCAATCGGTGAGACTTCGCACTAGTGTAACAATAATTACTATATACTGACCATATGCATGAAGTGAGTGATTTTGTGATTAGAATTAAAATTAATATCCATGTTCATTAATCTTCATAATGTACAGGCCTCACAAGCCGGTTTCTATATCCTCTAATGAACCTTCTATTCAGCTATGGTCCCTGAAGTCTCCTATTTCAAGACTTGGTCCCTGTAGTACCCTATTTTCGATCGATAGCCTTATTTTTGTTTAATTTTAAATAAAACCGAGGCGTCTAAACGTTGTACTCTTTCAGTGTCATAAATATCTTGGAATCTCTTTTTTAATATTCTTTAGCACCATTAGGATTCTTTAGGACCCATAATTGTCTCATAAGCCTGGCAAAAATCATTTACTTTAATTTTCCAGAAAGAACAAATGTTTTTCTAATGGAATGGATTGAATATAAGTTCAGCACAATAAAAGTATGATTTTCTTCCTGATAAAAAAGCCCACAAAATGAGAAAATGAGTGTGAGTTTCGTAATAAATGCAAAAATCACGTATAAAACCATATACTTGCTTTAATCAGCCTAACTGGATGATTTTCAATCGAAAACATTCCCAATTAAATAATTTCCAGGGCTGCCACACAGTCATTTAAGTGACTTTTAGTCACTTTTTTCTCAAATAACTTTTTAGTCACTTTTTAAACATAAAGTCATTGAGTCAAATTTTAAAATGAGAACATCAGTTTGGTCTCTTTTCTTTCAATAAATTAGAAGAGAGAAGCCAACGATTAACCACTACTCAGCGAACACGTTCTGTAACGGTTCTAGATCATAAAAAGAATTGTGTTCTATAACAATTGTTACAAGATGGTGACAGCACTGTTCTAGAACAAAAAAATAACAGTATTCTAGCACTTTGTGACACGATTATGACAGAACTGTTCTATATCTATGTGATGACACTGTTCTGTGACAGTTGTTATGGAACTTTTCTAGATCTAGAACAAACCGATCACAGACTTTCTATAACATTTTTTCCAAGTTTGCTCTAGAACTGTGCCGTAACAATTTTATGTCGACGTGCTAGAACGCTGTTACGAATGTATTCCAGAATCAATTAAAAATAAAAATTAGTAACTGTTACAGAACAATTGTTACATATTGTTCAAAAACAAAAAGATCACAGACGTTCTATAACATTTGTTCCAAGTTTGTTCTAGAACTGTGCCGCAACGGTATTATGTCAAAGTTCTCGAACGCTGTCACGAATGTGTTCTAGAACCAATTAGAAACAAAAATTAGTAACTGTTGCAGAACGATTGTTACATAATTGTTCTAGAACAAACAAATCACAGACGTTCTATAACATTTCTTTCAAGTTTGTTCTAGAACTGTGCCGTAACTGCAGAACGCTGTTACGAATGTGTTCTAGAACAAATCAGGAAAAAAAACTAGTAACTATCACAGAACAATTGTTACATAATTGTTTAAGAACAAAAAGATCACAGACGTTCTATAACATTTGTTCCAAGTTTGTTCTAGAACTGTGCCGTAACGGTTTTATGTCGACGTTCTCGAACGCTGTTATGAATGTGTTCTAGAACAAATTAAGAAAAAAAATAAGTATTTGTTACAGAACAGTTGTGACATGATTATTTTAGAACCAATCAATCACAGGCGTTATATAACATTTGTTTCAAGTTTGTTCTAGAATTGTGCCGTAATTGTGTTGTCAACATTTTCGACCGCTGTTACGAATGTGTTGTAGAATAAATTAAGAATTGTCTTTCCGTATAGTATTCATATAAGACATTTTATAATTTTTTTGTACATCTAACCGTTTTCAAGCTATACCGTTACAGACAATTTAATTCGCACTGAAATTGACATATTTGCAGGTATATTCGTTACATAACTGATCTAGAACTGTTATAGAATTGTTTCAGAATTAATACAGAATATGCGTACCAGAGATCTAGATTTGTTCCATAATTGTCACAAAACGTGCATTACAGAGTTCTAGAATTGTTCTAGAGTTGGTACAGAAAGTATGGAACAGAGATCTAGCTTTGTTCTGGAACTGTTACAGAACATGTATAACCGAGTTCTAGAATTGTTCCAGAATTGTTACAAAACGTGTGTCAGAGCGTTCTAAGACTGTTACAGAATTGTTACAGAGTATCAAGGAACATGTTCTAGAACATGTTCTTTTCTGTTCTAGAACAGTTACAGATTTGTTCTGTAACTATTTTTGCTGGGTATTGTCTACTGA
>JAUMHM010000005.1:11212362-11241540 GCA_032362435.1 Melikaiella ostensackeni | reverse complement strand
GCTCCATTTTTAATTTTTAAAGCCCCCCCCCCCCCCTATCGACCTCAGGGGGTTGAACCATTGACAATTGTAATTTGCTGATAGTGAATTCTCTTTTGTCAAAGCTCCTTCGGCTTCAACGAATACATTCTCATCACGTGTCTCGCGTTTCGCACTCGATTAAAGTATGTGCAAAACACGAAATTTTATATATTATATATTACTTAACAAATTAGGTTAGTCTATTTATTATTTCTTTTTGAATTATAAATTAGATTTGTTGAAAAATTTGTCTCTAATAAGCCGGAAAGGAGGTAGTTGGAAGTCTATTTTTGATTTAAAAACCTTTTTGTATTCTGTTTTTGGAGCATAAAAGGGCTCATAAGAAAGTAGATTTCATTTCGATCTTGATAACAATTTTAAAATTCCGTTAAACATTTTCTTGTATCTTATGCCGTTTTTCCATAAATTTGAATGTTTTATTTTTAATAGCATTTTTCGCGATTAAAACGAAAACTACCCGTCTTATGAGAAAATGGGCAATAACAAATTCTCAGACCTTTTTTCGGTGAAGAATTTTATCCATTAACATTTTGTTGTATCTTCTGTTGTTTTTTTCAAAAATGTAAATTTTTCATTTTTAATGTTATTTTTCATGATTAAAACATAAACTGTACGTTGTGTTTAAAAATGGTCAAAGAAAAATTTGTAAATCTTCTTAAGACAAACAATTTTGCGAAGCAATATTTTTTCTGATCTTGCATAGTTTGATCGGGAAATGGATTTTTCATTTTTAATAACATTTTTCACCATTAAAACAAAAACTATGCGTCACATAAGAAAAATAGTCCCAGGAAAATTTGTAGTTCTTTTTAAAGTGAACAATTTTGCTTTCGAACAGTTTTTTCGTATTTCGTATTTTTTTTGCTGAAGACTGGAATTTCCTTATATTTAATAACATTTTTCACGAATAAAACAAAAAGTATGAGTCTTATGAAAAAAATATTTGCCATAAAATTTGTAGATCTTTTTAAGATGAACAATTTCGTTCAATAAAATTTTTCTCGTATCTCGTGCAGTTTTGCTGGAAAGATGTAGTTTTTATTTTAAATAACATTTTTCACCATTAAAACAAAAACTATGCGTCACATAAAAAAAATAGTCCCAGGAAAATTTGTAGTTCTTTTTAAAGTGAAGAATTTTCCTTTCGATCAGTTTTTTCGTATTTTGTATTTTTTTTGCTGAAGACTGGAATTTCCTTATATTTAATAACATTTTTCACGATTAAAACAAAAAGTATGAGTCTTATGAAAAAAATATTTGCCTTAAAATTTGTAGATCTTTTTAAGATGAACAATTTCGTTCAATAAAATTTTTCTCCTATCTCGTGCAGTTTTGCTGGAAAGATTTAGTTTTTATTTTAAATAACATTTGTAACGATTAAAGCAAAAACTATGCGTCTCATAAAAAAATAGTGAGGAAAAATTTGTAAATCTTTTTGAGATGAACAGTTTTGTTCTGGAAACAGTTTTTTCGTGACTCATTTTTTTTTGCTGAAGACAGGAATTTCCTTATATTTAATAACATTTTTCACGATTAAAACAAAAAGTACGAGTCTTATGAAGAAAATATTCGCCACAAAATTTGTAGATCTTTTTAAGATGAACAATTTCGTTCAATAAAATTTTTCTCGTATCTCGTACAGTTTTGCTGGAAAGATGTATTTTTCATTTTTAATAACATTTGTAACGATTAAAACAAAAACTATGCGTCCCAAGAAAAAATAGTGAGGAAAAGTTTGAAGATCTTTTTGAGATGAACAATTTTGCTTCTCAACATTTTTTTCGTATCTCGTACAGTTTTACTGGAAAGTGGTGTTTTTTTATTTCAGATGACATTTGTAAAGATTAAAACAAAAACTATTCGTCCCATGAAAAAAAAAATTACGGCAAATTTATAGATCTTTGCCAAATGTACAGTTTTACTCCACAACATTTTTTCGTATCTCGTATAGTTTTGCTGGAAAATGAAATTTTTGATTTTTTAAAAAGCATTTGTGATGGATAAAACCAGAACCATTGGTTAAATATGGCTGGTTAACGAACTCGTCGTTTCTTTTTAGTCCCTGAAAACGTATCCCAAAGCACAATCCAATCCGATTAGTCTTTCAAGAGTTATCCGGTATACAGACAACAGCGACGACATCGACAACAACGACAACAGACAGACACCATCCTGAAACTTATTTTTTCGGATTCAGGGGGTCTCGAGACATGGAGATTTCATGAAATCCGCGAAAGTCAATTTTCACATGAAACCAATACCTTCTCATTGAGATAAGAATATAAAAATGTTTTAAAACATTTTCGAATGTTCTCGAATTTAAATATCACATTGTAGCACAAGCAACACAGTGAAAAATGTTTTAATGTGGAAAATTAAATTTGGTTGACCAAAAACAAAAAAAAATGTGTTGCTGTCCCAACAAATCAGTTTTATACTTTAATCTTTCTTGAATGACACGAGTTTTCGTATAAGAATGTTAGCTAAGAACCATAAAAATGTTAAATTTAAAAAAAAAATTATTTTACAAAGTTATAAGAATGTAACGTTACCTACATTTAAAACGCATACCGTGATACTGGATGTTAAATATGTCAGAAAAGTCTCTTTAGAATTTCTCAAAAACAAAAATTGTGCTGAATCGTGCTAATTTGTGCTGCAAACAAACATTTAATTCAAAAATGTTGGCAAAAAACTTCAAATTTCTTTGCTGAATCCGCAACTTATTTTGATTATAAAAACTCGATGGATATGCTACGGGTAGTTCTAATTTTCTTAAGTCTATATGAATTTCTTCTTCAAAAGCTTTGATAATAATCAACACTTTTCGAGGTTAACCTGATGAAGTTTTACCAGCGGGGAAAAGTGTTTGTTTCACCCAGCACGATCCAGCACAACTCTTAGTTTTTTTAAATTAAGAAATTTTTATGATTGAGTGAAATTTAGAGTAATATCATATACTTCGGAATATAACTCAACGCTAAACTGCAATTGACGGTCAAATACGAAAACTGTTAGATATTTACATTGCGATTTGACTATAAATGTAATGGAAGGAATATGCACATACCTATAGTAAATACTATACATGTTTAGTACTCTGCATTATGAGACAATGATAGTTTCTTGTAACGTTGTTCAATCTTTACAACTTATTAAAAATAAAAAGATCAGAATGCAATACCTTTACTAAAATATATCAATCAAGTTTGAAATATCAAGCGTAGATGAAACTTTCCCCGAAAAAGCAAATTGAAGGTGAAAATTTCAGATACGAAAAATAATTTCTACGTTAGTTTTGTTTTTCTTCTATTCATTTGATTATTGTGTTACTAATAATGAATTCGATTGAAACTATCAGGAAAGAAAATTATATATTATATCTCAATTATGAAAATTACTTGATCCGCAAATATAAAGATTTCTTTTAATTGAGATTAAAAAGTTTGACTCAATTTACCAAAAGATATCTATTTTACTTAATAATTTATTTTGAAGAAGAAATAAAATTTTCTTCAAATTAGCAATTCTTAGAAATGTATTCGTTCGGATTTTCACCTTTTTCACTTGAAAAATTGAATAATCTGAACAGATTGGTTCTAAATCAACCTTTTGATTTGTGATATAAAAATTTATATATATACTATATATATTTATTTATTTATTTATTTATTTATTGATTGATTGATTTGTAAATTGAATTTTAAAAAAATAATACTACAGATTTTACTACACATGTGTTGTAATTTGAGATCACTATTCCGGGTGTATAAAATCACTATACAAAAGTATAGTAAAAGTGTGGTGAAATTACAAACATTTTTAACAGTGCATGCACATGACGTTTCACGTTTCACGACAATTTTATTCTATTTTGAAGTATTTCACAGTTTGGCCTCTTTTTGCATGTTTAGTTAAAAACAGTGTTTATTTCACCGAGCACGACTCAGTGTATATCCTATTTTCTTGTAATTTTATTATAATTTCATAAAAGATCGACTTTTAATGTTATTTTCAAAAATAGTACACTTACAAAAAATTTGTAATAATAACGACTACACATTTCAACTTTAGTAGATTGGATTGGATTGGATTGGACCTTAGGGTGAGTTGAAAATAAAAAAAATGATTTACATCCTCGAAACAATAGCATAAGTTGTTTCTTTTGCCTTTTGGGATAGTAGGAATTAATTTCTTACCTCACTTTTCACTTTTTTAAATTCTATTTTCTAATTTTCTTGAAAACGGTTCGTTCAGGGCAAAAATTATAAAAAAAGGCATGTCTTTCATCGAGATCTACAACTTTTAATTTTAAATTTCTGCGGTATACTCGTAATTAATAGTTTTGTAAGAAGCGTAGAAAAGCCTACTTTTTTATACTTTAAGTTTGGGGCGGGTCTAAACATTAACTAATTTCAAAAAGCTTTTTTGCGCATAATTTCGATGTAAAACGACCATTTTTTCTGTAGGTCCGATGAAGAAAATACAACTGTTTGTATATTTGACCCATCCTAGTGTAGCTCATCTAGAATGAAATATCAGAACTTCTGAAGATTTTTCTTTATAAAAATAATTATGCACGTATCGAAATTTCAAGATCATTTCAATTTCCTAGCCCTTCCATGACTATTTACAATACATGCATGGCATACCTTCATCACAAGAAACTTGGTCAAGCGTCACGTCTTATTTCCGTTGCAGGCGGGCATTTGGAAAAGGAAAAGCACATGATGGGAGCAAATAGCATCGGCATGAATGTCGGCGGCGTAAACATTTGATAGAACTTAACAACATTCGAGGCAAGTTGCACGATAAAGGGTCGGTTTACGAGGTAGCATATTTCTGTTTCTGTTCTGTTCGTGGGCCACCCACGGCTAGCAGTCAAAATAGCATCCGAAATCATAACGGGCGATTGTCCGCACACGGTTCGAGTTATGATGCAGTAAACTGTCTTTCTCTCTGTCCCACCACCCCCTCCGCACAACCCCTCATCATTGAACCCCCACAATACCCCCACCCCTCTCTCTCTGTTATTCTCTCCCTTATGAGAACGATCGAGGACCTGCTCCTGTCTTATGGAATAATTTAGATGATTGGACAAGAGGGGACGTGGTGGTTTAGGGTGATGTCTATTGTCCTGAAAGCTTTAACCATGTCATGTCATTGTTTGGTATCAGTTCGCGACGTCCAGTAAGCATTGCGCGGTGTGCAAGGATTCGCCTTTGATACTTGCTTTGTTCTCTGAGAAATGCGATCATAGACTTACCTCGAAAGTCTCAGCCACTTAAGTCTTGATTTATACAGCCGGACACATGTAAAAATGTATCAAGTGCTTTTAAATTCAGAGCTTATTATAAATTTTTACGATAAAAATGTACGATTCAAGTACTGAATGAAATCATATTCTGAAATTTTATTACCGACATAAAAATGGATATGAAAAAAATTTCATGAATAATAATTATTATGGATTTGCAACTCTAACTCTGTACTTTTGGGTATCATTTTATACTTACTAAGTGTAAGATGTCTCGCTTACCCCTTTTCACGATCTTGATACTTATTTGTGCAAAATGATTTAGGACACCTTCTCGAAACCTTCCAGAGGACCAACGTTGTGATTTTTACCCGTTACCTACCTGAAAAAGAAAAAAAAAATGATTAAACGATTGATTACGGGTTTATCTGAAAACGAAAGTTTCATAAAAGTATAGTAATGGTTACAATAGATAAATCAAAAAAGCATTAGACGCACAACGACACCACTTCATATACGTAGCTTTGGTGAGAGGTCCTCTTCGGTGTTCTTAGGATTTATGCGGCCAATATAGGCGGCGGATTAGCGCGATCGCACGGACTTAAGTCCTGCATCGACCGATACCGCGGGCTATTAGTGTCGAAATAAAAATGTAGCTGCAATATATGGTGAAGGCGTAAACTCCTCTCTTATTGCTCGACCGTGATGATAGAGAAACTGCCAGGAAGGATGGAACACCCGCAGTTCTTCTCTCGAAAGCCGAGCTTTCATATGATGCACACAATGTAATTTTGTTAAATTTAATCAGGGAAAAATACATTTAGAAAGAATAAAGAAAACTTTCAATAAATAAATTGAAACTTTATTTTTAGAACTCTAAAAATAAGTTTACGGGTTGTACGCTTTCGATAAACTTTCATTTTTCAACTTCAATTAACTCTAGACCAAACAGAAATGATTGGCAAACGTTCCACATTTTAGAAAGAGAATTTCAAAAATAGAATCATATTCACGTCTAGAATATTCAGATCTGAAAATTCCAGAACATTCCAAAACCTTCTAGAATAATCTAGAAGAATCCCGAGAATTCCAGAGTGTTTTAAAAAAGTCTCTTGATTTTTCTTGACGTTTCACAATTTTTATTGAATTCGAAAAATGAAGAATCTTAAATAAAATTTTAAAATTTTGTAGAAAATTATAGAACATTCCAGATTCTTCGAAAACATTGTAGAATATTTGATTATATTCCAAAATATTCTAGAATATTCTACAAGATTCAAGAGCGTCCAACATTTTTCAATGAATTTTAAATGCGGATAAGAATTGCTGAATTTTAAGAAGATTTCATAACTTTCAAATATTGCTGAATATATTCCACAATATTTACAGAGGGTGCTTGAGCAAAGCTAGGTACAAAAATCTGGTATAGGAAAAATTTTTCAAAGAGGAAAGTGTCACGATATGAAAGTAAGAGGGGTTAAAAATCTAAAATCCATAACGGAAAAAGACTGGTGCGAGGTGAGGCAGCGAGCAGTCGAAAATCACACTCCCCAAATAAAGTGACCAGCACGCCAGGACAACTCTGGGTGTGACTACCCAGAGGACAATAAAGCGTCCTCTCGTCTCGTCAGCTCGCCCGAGGGCGCGAGCAGTGCCATAAAACTTAGAAACAATTGTCTTTTATTGTTTTGTTGTTATTTAATTTTCCCCTGGATTTGACGTGGGGCAAACGCCTCGGACGGTCCTAAATAATTTACGACCGGGTGGCTCACCCCCATTCACCTTTCGCATCCCACATCTCAGCACTCGGTAGATTTGCGGAAAACACCCTGGTATTGTTACACCCTATCTCAGAGCCTGTTGTTTCTCCTCGTGTGGAATTACGATCGGACACGACCGACTTTCCTGCGTATGGTGAGAACGTTCTTTCGAGATAACCAACCGGAAAATTTATATCACCGATTATAACGACGGAGATAGAAAGAAAGACTTTGAGAATGCTTTTCTATTGGAGATTATTTTCTTTCTTCAGTCGGTAAATATCAATTATTGTATCCACCCTCGACATTCTCGGAAATTCAATTTTAAGAACATCAGGTTTCGTAAAATAGAGCGCAACATGTGATCAGAATATTTTTTTATTGCCATACAAATTTAATAGTGGAATTTGGTAAAATTTTTTTGGAATCATGAAATAAACGGATATTCAATCATAATATTTTTAGAATTAAATGAACGATTTATTCGTTTGAGAATTTAGAAATTGGAACGATATCATTGCGGATTTTTAGGATGATTGAGAGGTAGAAAGCTAAAGCGGGTTTAATTTGTGAATTTGATTGCAGCGATAGGAAGGAGCCTTACGAGTCGGTTTCTGCAAAACGCTTGAGTGTTTAAAATGCCTCAACGTTTAGTAGCCTCACCGGCGTTGAAGCTCTATTTTTATATCCGTTCCTGCAGGAAGTTGGCGTCGATGCGTAGGGGACCCCCGGGTATACGATGCACAGGACCCCAATGAAAATAATTATTAGCATTAAGTGGACGTAGTTAGCAGAGAGGCTAGTGACAGACGAGCAGTGGTTACGTCGAATCAGCGCACAACTCCGTACGTAAATCTGATGCTCGACCAGAGGATGCGAATCCATTGACTAAATAACCAGATTTCACTTCGTAATGGTATACATATATACTGCTGTTGTCTCTCTCTTTCTGTTCTGCATTATTACCAACGAGAAACTCAATTCAGATCAAGAACGAACAAGCATTTTAAACCTTTTCTCATTATCTATCTTATTTACTAATTTAATTATAAATTATAATTTCTACTGTTAATTTTGTATTAATTGTACCTTGTACGTTTTCGTACCTTACTATAATACCTACTTTACTTACTATGTACTTTTTCCAAAGGAAGACAAAGAGAGAAGAATACGGATAAAATTAATACTGATACACAGCAAAAAAAAGAAGTTCACATCGATTCCAGGGGAAAGATTCACTGCAACGAAAATTAACCTTGCCGGTTAAATTTCACATGAAGCGGAGATATCGTAATTTTAAACTGGGTAATCTTTCGCCTGCTTTCCCCTCAATTTTTATTCAAAGAATAGCGAAAGTTGCGACGCCAGCGCTATCTACCGTCGTTTTAATTCATTAAACTGGAGCAAAATGGCGATTCCCAGCTGTCAGCTGCTTTCTGCTAAGAGGTGTAAAATAAGTCTTAGTGTATTTACATTAGTCCAATCTGTTTCAGGAGAGACCTATAGACAAGAACAATGTTTTATTTGTGTTTTTTGTTACCGTTTCAACGTTCTATTCCACTTTGCTCATTCCAACGTGACGTAGTTAGATAACGTCAGAATTATCAATTATTCTCCCAGCTGCGGTGAAACTTTCACCGAAATTTGTTTGATTTTTAACCGTTCAAAAACTTATCTGCAAGATATATTAATTTTAATTTTTTCTGTGTAATACTTATCCGGCTCGAGGGACCCCAGAAATAAGGTTGATACAATAAGCTAAACATTCATATGATACCTCGACAACCAGTTAAAAGTTCTTCCTCTGCTATAATAATCTTTATTTTTATCTACATGATCTGCATGAAATTCGGTAAATTACAATTTTGAAGTTTTCTTCTTCCGAACTAATTTTGAGTCAGGGAAAGAGATATTATTTTCTTTTAAATTTTTCTTGTTTGAGCTCGTTACTTTTAAAGCCATCGCCATCATTTCAAAGTGTAATAAATAAATTCCGTAGGGTGGCGAACGAACATTGTGTAGGACATATAAATAAACGGTTTATGCCTGGGAACTGGACGACCCTTTTGCGCTCTCTCTTATTCTCTCTGTCCCTCTCCAAGTATCTTTCTCTAACTCTCTTATTCTCCATGTTTGAGTTATGAATCATAAAAGCTAGATCAGCAATAGCAATCGACTCTTTACGGGTTACGTTCACGTCGTGTTAAGGTGTTAACTTTCAACCAGTGACACTACAGAGGCATTAACTATTCAAGTTATTAAGGTTCATATGCGGATGAAGATAATGTAACAACTCCTCACGAAAATTAATTCACTTTCATAAGATTTTCATCGCAAATTATTATCTCTATTCCAATTATAATGATGTAATGCATTTTACAAGCCTTTACTTTCCATTTTTTGTTACATTTTTGAGATGTAATAATTTTATAAGTCCTTAAAATTTACAATTAGTTCGTTGATAATGTTTTCGGGTGTAGTTCCGAATAGCCCTTACCACCGATTTTTTTGAAACTCCGTACATTGATGTACACTCAAACCCCAGTTTAGAACCCCCCGGTTCAAGGACCCCTAGCACTGCTGGCCGACTGCTGGTCCATCCCAGTTTCTTCGGTGCGCGGGGCGAGAGACGGTGTTCAACCAAGCATGAAATGCCAGCAGCGTATAGATAAAAGCGCAGTGCGTGTGTACTCAGATTCGAACTCACTCACGTTCGGAGATTGCGTAATATTAGGAAATGGTTCACACGTCCCTGATTGTTTACGGTTTGGAGAACCCCGCTTTAGAAACCAAGGCTATTGAGGGTACCCCCGTCAGGGTCTCTAAACCGGGGTTTGAGTGTATTTTGACGCGCTAAATACGAAAATCATAGTGAAAATTGTCGCAAATTTGATTTTTATGGCGAAAACCATAAAAATCATGGTTTTTCTCGTTTATCTCGAGAACGATTTAAACCCCTTTGTCTAGCCACAAAAATAATTTTGGTCAAACCCCTTCCCCTTTCCAGCTTCTCGTGAGGGGCGGAAAAGAAACCCTTTATCTATACACAGAAATAATGTTGGTCAAAGCCCTTCCCCTCTCCAACTTCTCGTGGGGGGCGGAAGGCCATCCCTTTGTCTGGTCACAGAAGTCATGTTAGTCAAACCCCTACCCCTTTCTAAAGTCTCGTGAGGAGACGTCAATAAAATTAAGTAAAAAAATATATAACAGCAATGATTGATCACAGGAATACTTACGTTTTCGGCAGGAGCTATATATGAAAATTTCATTTTTATCATCAAATATCTCGAAAACTTTTAGTCGTACGAAAAAATTAGATGGAACGTGAAATGTGTATTTTGACTAGGTCTACAACTTCTGTAAATATTATTTTTTTTAAAATTTTTAATGGTTCTCGAGATAAACGGGAAAAACCATGATTTTTATTGGGCTTTTATGATTTTTACCATGAAAATCAAATTTGCGCCAATTTTCACTATGATTTTCGTAATCGGCGCGTCAAAATACTTGAGTATACGGAGTTCCAAAAAATCGGAGGTAAGGGCTATTCGGAACTTTATCCATGTTTTCTTTTTGTTCTTGATCATAGAAACTCTGTAAGGGGAGAATGATCTCCAGAACTAGAAAAGCGTATTAATCAAAGCATTTTATCTGACTAAACACTACACTCGAGTGTTACGAGTAGCGACTCTTTTAAAGAGGTCAGATCAAATCACGAGAAAGCTAGCACGTGTATACTCCTAATCTTAAAGGGCTGTACGCTATAGACAACGACTATCTCTGGTAAGACCTCGTGCTCAGACCAGTGACAGTTGTAGTTCCGTTGTCAAGTGTGGCGCCCAGACACCCTATAGTTTGTCGGGCACTTCAAGTACAGAGGGTTGAACCTACCAACTCCCTTTTTTTCGGGTCTCCTAAAACCAGGACGAGAAACAGATCTTCATACCAGAAGCGAATATCGCTCTTGAAATTAAATCCAGCACATATAAACTTGAAATGAACTTCAAATAGCTATGTAAAATTTTGTGTTGAAAATCATAGAGATACCAAAAACACTTTCGAGTTCTGGAACATCTTCGGTTTCTAAAAAATTTCGAATACTCTAACGGTTTCAGGTTCTTGAAACATTCACGTAGCTTGAATTTTTGGTCTGGTTCGCAGTTTGAAATAAAATGCTTATTACATTGCGGTTTTGTTTTTGAGTTTCCGCTCTATCTACTTTCAAAGGTGAGGGTGAATTTACTTTATTATAACATCAAAAATTGATGATATAGAGAAGATAATATATGAATATTACCATTTTCTTGAGTGTTTTTCTGCAACTGAACTCTTCGTTTTTAGTATTGAAATACTCGTTTGAACTTGCTTAAGTTCATATAGTAAAATATAGATGGGAAAGAGAGAGATGGGTCAGATTATATCTCTCAGCTATTCTTATTTTATCTTTATCACAGGAACAAAGGAGAAGATGTGCTTCCTTTTTCTCTGATTTAACATCTCAATTGACTGCCGTAACAATAGCATGTTATTAGACCAGAGGGAGGAAAAGAAACGGAATGGAAGGTCGATCTCCAAGACGATTTTCCGGTGGATGAATACGGATGTAGGAGAGCGCCGTCTTTATTTCGCTCGTTTGCATAGCTGCCAGGAAGAGCAATAAATAATGAGAAGTAAGAAATACAAATAAAGAGACGAGTCACACGGCACACATACCTCGTGGGTGTTACTCCGTATAACATGTACAGTATACACCCACACAAATAAGATTTGCGCACATATATTATATCATCAGCCAGACTACAAAGCCATCCTAGAATGCTGGGAGCGCGAGATATCCGACTAGGCTTTCCGTTCAAATAGAGCTCTACTCGTAGTTCGTTCTCAAGGTGCAGGTGTCAACTCTCCTGCACTTCCGGATGAGATTCGTTTCATTGTTCTTGTTTCCTTTTCTTATCTTTTTTTTCCAGGCCGTTACAGTCTTAATCAGGTTTGTGGTCTGACTTCGTATGTTCTATGTATTCTCTATAAAAATTCAGGATACACAGATTCAGAAATTGAGACAACAATTTGTTGAGAGAAATTATTAATTATATAATTATGTTTAAGAAGGCAAACTTAAGTAATAAAGTCACAGAATAAAAGCTTTTGTTTTAATATATTTTAGAAATGAGTTTAAGATGGAATTCCACATTCATTGAGGAAAGAACGGTACTCATCGAAGCACTCTGCACGAGGACTTGACTCGCACAGTTAGCCAACAACGTTTACGCGATAGGCAGATACGTTTACGCAGCAATTCTAGAGCCGATGTCGCTGCACTTAGCCGTACGTGTACGCACAGATGCATGCAGCAACGTTGCAAACATTTAAAGTTTGTTTGACAATCATTGATTTGTGATAGTCAAGAGCCTATAAGTATTTCAAGATGAGAAACTCGCTTTATCAAATAGCTCGACTCTTAGGCGATGTAAAATGTACAAATAGTGGTGACAATGCACTGCGTTATTTCCGCGTTGCAACCACCTCTCTGGCTTTCTTCTTGTAATTCCCAATTATGTTATCCAGATCCCAGTCCGTGTTAAACCTCGAGGATGTATACCTTTCTCATGTTAAACCTGGCTGAGATTTTCCAAGTATTCTAGAATAGAGAATGTTCTACAACTTTTTAGAAAACGAGCTAAACAGATTTAAAATTTAAGTTTTTGAAAGATGCTTGCTTAACCTAAAAATATGTCCACAAAAAAATCTGTTTGATTGCTATAACCTAAACTTTTTCAGCTGGACTACTGTTATATTGAGTACATGTACATTGGTAAAGTGAATTACTGCAAAGTACAATTTACAAATTACATAAATTAGGCATAAATATGAATCGAATGGATTTACGCAAAATTTAATTTCCAACAATAAAACGTTGAGTTGCAATAACTGCAGGCTTGATATTTCTTGATAATGCATTAATTTGGGAATTCAAGTTTCCGTGGATTGCTAGTCAATATAGTTGGGGATTCCTAAGAGAACGCATGCTCGTGGTTTTTGCGGTGTTTGAACGCGAAATGGACAACATATGTAATGGCTGTCCGCGGCTGACTGATTGCTGATCGCATCCGGAGAAGTGGAAGAGAGTTCAATATAACCGGGAACCGCGAGTGAAGGACAGAGATCCAGAGAGAAAAAGGGGAGGATGACAGAGAGGGATATTTGCCGAGCCATCGACACGATTGCTTGGTCGACAACGTTCAATCGCTTCTCTTTCAATCTTGATCTCCCCCTGCTCTTCCCTTCTTCGTGAGTAAATACTAGAGGAATTCGAATACCCGGAAGAAGTGGTTGAAGCCTTTCTGCACCAAGACTTCTTTTATACGTTCAAGGATCTGGCGGTCAAGAAGCTTCAACGCAAGTCATTTTCATCGGACTCGTGTAAAAGCGCGTCTATAGAGCCCACGTCCGATGTACTCGGTTTTATCGCGTCTGTAATACCCTGCAGAGTTGACTCAATTTCATCCCCCTAAACGCCTTCATCTGGATGGGCACTTACCCGAGGAAACGAAATCGCGAGAAAGAGAGGTTTGGTGGAAGGAGGGTTAAGTAAGACCTCGAGATATGACACCAATAATAAAAATCATAAACACTCGGACCGTTGATTAAGTTCCCTTGGACGCGAAGTGAGAGCAGAGCTACTTTTTCTGAAGTAACGAGGATCATAATACCGGGAGAGAATCCTCTCGACTCCATATCCTGTAATACTCCTGAGGATGGGGAGTTTATATTAGATTGTCCACCCTCGGTTTATATGTTGCTTCGATTGCTGCAGACTAAACTACAACTAACTTTCACGAGAACTGCGCCTAATTTCCGCTTTCTAGATTTACCCCTTGCCACAATCTCTAGACAGTTTTATAGAAATTTTGTTTTAGAATATTTATTGGTTCTTGTAGGAATGCTTGTATAAATCCTAGCGTTAAGGTGGCTGTGTTGAAAGGATTCGCGGGAATGGATATTTCTAGGTAGGAAGCACAAACAACGAACAGTCGATGAAACTTACAGTTGGCGTTAAGCTACGTTAAACTACGTGGATAAAGTTCAGAATACTACATGCCTCCGACTAATTTGAAACTGCGTTTATCCATGTATTTTGACTCGCTCATTACGAAAATGATAGTGAAAATACCCGCAAATTTGATTTTCATGGTAGAAACCATGAAAACCCCATAAAAATTATGATTTTTTGTGTTTATCTTAGTAGATCTTTTAAAAATACATATTTTATGTACTATACATTTTTACTCTACGACTAATAGTTTTTGAGAAAATGGACTTAAAGTCATAGAGGTGCCTACCCCCCAAAACAGGTTGGAAAGGGGTAGGGATGTGACCTAATTTATTTTTGTGACCAGTCACAGGGGTGCTCCCCACACACAAGACGCTGGAAAGGTTTAGGGATATGACCTACATTAATTCGGTGACCATTCAGAGGAGTGCCACAACACATTTTCCTACTTTTCTCGAAAATGATTAGTTTCTGGGAAAAACTTTATGGTATATAAGAGGTGTATTTTGAGGGGATCTACAACTTTTGTTTAAGGCTTTTTAAAAAATTTTGTTTGAAGCTTTTTTGAAAATTTTTATTATTTACTGAGATAAACGCAAAAAAAGATCATGACTTCCATGGGTTTTTCATGGTTTTTACCATGAAAATCAAATTTGCGGGTATTTTCACTATCATTTTCGTAATTAGCGAGTCAAAATACAGGGATGTACGCAGTTTCAAATCAATCGAAGGTATGTACTATTCGGAACTGCACCTGAATTTCCAAAAAGTAGATTTTTTCAAAAGAATTTGATTTTGTTTTAAAAATATAGTTTTTCAAATTCGAGTAATTTCAACCTTTTTCAAAAAATTTATGATTTAAAAAATATGGAATCTCAAAATTTTGTCTATACATTTAAAAATTGTTTATTTTCGAATACTTCAAATTTGATATTGTTCAATATTGAATTCCTTAAATTGAATATTTTTTTTTTTTTTTTTTTGATTGTGCAATTTAAAAAATTTCAATATTTATATTTCCATGGCAAGGCGAAATTTTCGAAAACCGGGAACATACTCAATTTGCAGGAATTTTTTCACAAGATTCGAATTGCCACTCTAAAAATGAAAAAAATCTTCAAATAATTAATGGAATAAGATAATGTAATATAAAGATTTTAGAAAATTGAAAAAAGTTATTTATAAAATATTTAAATGTGATTGATATGAGATTTTATTAAAAATAAGTTGAATTAATTTTTTTATACTTGAAAAAAATATTTTTATCACTTAAAATTGAAATTACTTTAGATTCGACCTTGCGATAGATACAAAGACGAATACAAGGATTGTAGAAGCATAAAAGGTCGCTTCCATCAATATTTTATTTTCGGAGAATACATCGATTGCTCGCAATGGAATATAGACTTTAAGAATTGCGAAATGTGGTTCTCAAAAAAAGATAATGCAGCTTACGTAAGTGTTTTATTTATACTGGAATAGATTTTTTTTTCTAAACAAAGGTCAATTGTATATTCAATTGTTTATATGATTATAGCAAGAATTAGTAGCAAGTGAAACTAATCGAAGGTTTACGAGATTAAAGGCTCACTATGCAAACAACGTCTGGAAAAAAAGGGATAAACCACCTGAAGATTGGAACAAACCTTTACCACAGTGGTTGCAAGAAAGGAATGCTAATTCTTATTTAGAACTCAAAAGTAGACAAGCCAAAATAGAAGCAGGACAAGAACCCAGAGAATACAAACTTTGTACTATTTTATAGTAACGTAATTTATTTTTGATATAATTTTATTTATATTTGAAAATTCAGGATAGTGAGGATTCATTCTCTCGACTCTTAGATTCTGTTTTTGAGTTTGTCTCGCGATTGAAGAACTAATGAAAATATTGTACAATGTACAGTGTGTAAAGTGTATATTACTTCAAGAAAGTTAAACGTAGGAATTATATAAATATATGTTTTGTTTCTATAAAATTTTATTCAAATAATTCTCTATAGGAAAACTCCATTTCGAAAATTGAGATAATTTGTCTACTTTTTAGTTTCTCTCCAAAATTGTTTGGATTTGATTTTCGTATTAATCAGAAGAAAGGCGAATTTTGTTCTTGAAATAAGTGGGAGGATGTCAAGGTTAAATATGAAAAAAGAGCCTTCTTGGCGTTCTACTTTCATTTTACTCTATGATACAAAAAATACAGGATACTCTCGAACAGTGATTAAACTTACTCTAGATGAGAATTCAAGGTCTAATATTGCCAAAGGCAAAACTTCGCAGTGTAGATTTTAATTTAAATGAATCATGGGATTAGAAATAAAAACTATCTCTGGAGAGGTAAAAATTCATTCTAACAGAAAAATCTCACTCAACAGTCCTTTCTATTTAATATGAAATATTTTTCGGTTTCTCATTATAATTATATTGAATATCAAAATAGTTTTTCGTGCCATCTAAATTTATCGAAAACACAATTCTTTGTTCCTTTTTATTTTATTTTACCATGGCAAAGGAGTGCCATCATGTTGTATGAAAGTTCCATTTTTTTCAGCCGTAAGATTTTGTAAAGTTGTCAATATATTTTCGACACTAGTGTCAATTTCCAAGGGTGCTTTTGGTCCTCCCATTTCTGTTTTTACCCAACCTGGGTGCATACAGACGGCAAGAATTCCACTTTCTTTTAAATCAACGCTCATCGACTTTGTTGCAGCGTTTAATGCACTCTGAAATTTTTTTTCTTTAGATAATTACTTTTTAGATTGTTTTTAATCAATTTTTAATCTATCATGAATATAAACGAACCTTGCTGCATCGGTAGGGATAGAAACCACCGGAATCATTTTGTGCTATGCTTCCAAGGACGGAAGATATATTAATAATTGCAGCTCGTGAAACGCTCATTGGCTTGTCCGCCTGATTAGCGGCACCTTTTTTCAAAAGTGGCATAAGTGTCTAGAAAGAAAATTAATTTTCTATTAAGGCCATGTATTACTTACCCGATTCCTACTTTACCGGAATTTTTTATCAACAACTTACGTCCAGACGAATTGAGATATATTTCTGAAAATTGAGAAAGTTAAGTGAAAAAAACTAAGGAACGTTTGTATGGTCCTAAATTTTTGGAAATACAAAAACAATTTATTATTGGAAATTTTTTTATTATTTTTTGTATTTCTAGAAATTTAGTACCCTACAAACGTTCCTTAGTGCCTTGTATTTAATTTTTATGATTTTCAACTCAAAATCTCAATTCGTGTGAACGTGAACTGTTGCGAAAAAAATGTAGGTAAAGTCGGAATCGAGTAACTATTGCATGGCCTTAAATTCACTTGGAAGCAAATTCGGAGAAACTTGGAACTATTTGCTTATTTTTTTAAATGAAGTCACCTGAGTTAGCATAATTGGTGCAATCGTATTAACAGCAAAATTTTCTCTGAGCTGTTCTTCTTTGACCATTCCAAGTCTTGTGAACTTTGATGAAATCCCGGCATTATTAATAAGGAGATTAAGTCCAGCATCTCCCACTTTTTGGTTGACTGCCTCAAACACTTTCGTGTAATTTTTTACATCACTAAGATCTGTTTAAAAAAATAAGTTCTAAAATCAGTAAGTTTTTTTAGGTTAAAAAAAATAATTATATCTCAGAGATCACAGCGGTTCAATAGTTCAATTTTAGGTAAAAAAGGGATTTTTTTCTGAAAAAATGGGATTTCATTTATTATAAAAAGCTTTTTATCTCATATGAATACCTCGTGAATATTGAACGAAAGTGCCCTCTAACAACAGTAGCGCCTTTTATTTAGCAGGATTTCGTCATTTTTGTGTCTTAACATTTTTTTAGCTAGCTTGGAAAAATCTGTTGAACACTTCAGCACTTTCTACTGACAAAAATACATCAGAAAAAAAAATCGAAAAGATGGAAGATTGAAAAATATATAAACAACAGAATTAGAAAATGATCATGATTCAATTTATTTAAATGTATTTTTCTACGTAAGCTAGAAAGAAATAATTTTAAAAACAAAAAATTACGATTTGAAAAACCTACTTTTTCTGCTTTTCTTTCCTTATGGACTCTCAAATTTTTTTCTAATATATTTTTATCAGTTGAAAGCTCTCAGGTGTTCGAAATCTTGTAAAATCTTAGCTGAAAAAGGATTACAGTGTAAAAAACAATTTTCTCAAATACGCATTTTGCTAACGTGTAAAACCAAGCCATTTAAAAATCAGCTCCAAATTACATAATTATACTTTATTAGAGGGTCCTAATGCGTTATTTTTTTGCATATTATTTTCGATTTCCCTATTTATAAGAAAATTCAACTATTTTCGGTTAAAAACTCTACTATAATATTTTTGTTTGAGAATTCATCTTTTTTGATTAAACATTTTGTTATTTGGTTGAAAATTAACTTTTCTGTTCAAAATTCATATTTTCAGGTTGAAAGTTCAAATGTTTTGCAGGAAATTCGTCTTTTTGACTTGAAAATTCAACAATTTGGTAGACATTTTTTTTCCTTTCTTGACTAAAAAATCTTTCTTGGTTAAAAATCCGTCTTTTTGGTTTGAAAATTCATCTGTTTTGTCAGAAATTTCATCTTTTTTGGTTAAAAATGCAACTGTTTGGTTGAAAATTAATCTGTTTTGGTTGAGGATTCAACAGTTTTGTTGAAAATTTGTCTTGTTTGGTTGAATTCAACAATTTTTAAATTGAAATAAATATATTATTTGGTTGAAATATCAATAATTACATTTTCCATTGAGAATTCGTCTTTTTTTATTGAAATTTCAATTACTTGGTTGAAAATTTATCTGTTTGGTTTAACATTCCACTGTTATATTAAAACTTGAAATCTTTTTTGGTTGAAATATCATTTATTACATTTTTCATTTAGAATTCGTCTTCTTTGGTTGAAAATTCAATAATTTGGTCAAATTTTTTTTCTTTCTTGACAGAAAAATTTCTTTTGGTTTAAAATTCAACTCTCTTGTTAAAAATTCTTTTTTTTTGCTTTAAAAAGTCATCTTAATTGGTTAAAAATGAAACTTTTTGGTTGAGAATTCATCCTTTTTGGTTACAAGTTTAATTACTTGGTTGAAACTTTAATTAGTTTGTTAAAAATTCAAAAATCTTGTTTAAAAATGATCCTTTTTGGTTCTAAATTTGTCTTTTTGTGTTGAAAATTCAACTATTTTGGTAGAAAGTTCTACTACTTGGTTAAACATTTAATTTTTTTATTGAAAATTCATATTTTCGTGTTAAAAATCAAATTTCATTTTTTTTTTTTTTTTTGAAACTTATCTCTTTTGTTGAAAATTTAACTATTTTGTTAAAAAATCGTCTATTTTGTTGAAAATGCAATGTTTTTACGTAAAATATTATAAATTTAAAACGTTTCAACTTGGATTTAATGTAGTACCCACATTAATTTTATTTAAAAGAATTAATTCGCCTATTTTCGAGAAATATCTCCTTATTTCTCCTGTTTTTAGAGCATTTTGGCCTGTGAAGCCTGTTATTTATACAGTTGAAAAAATGATTTTTTTGGCTTCTTCTTGTCAGTGGTGGAGGGAAAGGGGACACACAAAAGATGTGTAATATGGAATTTGAAACATTTTTGGACCTTTTTTAAACAAAATTAGCAAATAAATCGTTTAAGAAATATTTGAAATTGGTATGATCAAAAAGAATCTCTTTCAAAGCATCTTGTTTTCTAATGTCTTGAATTAATGTTCAAGATTCTTGAAAAATGATTAGAAATTTTGTAAAAGAAGGGGAAAATTAGGTCCAAATTCTCGATTTTAGGTGTTCTAGGGGATTTTTCAAATTGAAGGGGGGGGGGGGGGATAAGTTGAAAAGGGGACGGACTGTGATCCCGGATATCTACAATAATGGTCCAAAGAAATTAAAAAATTATTTAAGGAGAAACTATTTTTTTTTATTTGGAAAAATCAGGGTTCATATAGTACAGTTTTTAGCTGTGCTCATTATAGCGTTGCAATCATCATTAGTCACATAAAATTGAGCATAAAATATATACAAGTTCTTTACACAAAAGGAGTGGGCAACCTGATCGATATAAATTTTGCTGTGTTAGCTTTCACCTTGAATTATACAAATATTTTATCAAGAAAAATGTGGTTTCGATCCAAAGCAATAATGTACATACGTTGCAAAAATCAAATTTTGTTGATAGTGAGACTGTGTTCAGAGAGATTACATCCGCACGTGAATAATTGCAAGTGGAACATTTTTTTAAATGCTGATAGCGGATGAATAAAGTCATGAGGTAATAATTTTATAGTATAAGTTTAGTCTGTGAGAACTCTTGGATCGTTTTTAACAAGTTTCCTTCAGTTTCTTCAAATTTTTGTCTTTATTATTTATTACAGTGGGTTCTACTAATTAAAGTGAAGTGTGACTCAAAACAGAAGTCATTTTTTTATATCACGTGACTCATTATGAAAATTGAAAACATGAAAGCTGAAAACTCTCAAAACCACGAAAAACGAGACTGTTTTCTTCCTGTCTCAAAAAACCAGAAACTTTAAATTCTGAGAGTGACGAAGACGAGAAAGAAATAAAAGTTACTCAGAAAATGAGCACTGAGAACAAAGAAGAGGCTGAAGGTTAGTCGCTGTTTATATATAATTATACGATTTTATACTTTAAAATTTTGTAACAAATTTCCATATTTTCTGCAATGTGAAACAGTATGTTCGTTAGATATTTTGACTCTTTTATTATTATTATTATCATTTATGATTTGAATTGCATCAGTACAATTTTTCAGTAGAAAAATTCTCAGTGAGTGGATTAATTTCAAATAAAAGAAAAGGTTACGCTTCCAATATTGTATGTTTCTTTTTAATAATTTAAAATTTTTTTAAATATACCTATTTCTATTATGTCGACGTTCGGAGATGCATCAGCAATTGCCTTCAGTTCCTGGAATATAATTTACATATAATTATTAATTAATTTATGAAAATAATTAACAATATTTTAAAATAATGTAACATCTGTTTGTAAATTTCAATCTACCATAAGAAATAAAAGTATATAATTTTTTAATATCTCAATTCAATATATGATCTGAAACTATTAAAAATAAACTGTTTTTGAAACGAAAGAATTTATTCGTTATACAATGCAATTACACGACCTTAACGCAATCCTTTCTAAATGTAACTCTTGAAGCGGAAGATCTTTACAAGGTTGTTTTCTAATTAATTATTTGCTCCCACCCTATATTTTTTCTCAAAAATTTATTTTCTGCTTAACATTAATTTGATTATTGCAATTCACTATAATTGAATTGGTATTTTAGTATTAGTAATTCTGTAATAGAAATAATAATATATTTATCTACTGCAAAAAATGGTTTTCAGAAACAACTTCAGACTAAGGTTTGATGTGGTTTTATCCTTTATTTTTAGAAGGTCTTTTTAAAATAAATTATTCAATACATTATTTATCTATAAAAACGAAATATAGACTGCAAAAGTATTTCTGTTTAATTCGTTTCAATTCTGTTTTGAAAAATGATGAAATTAAAATGAAATATTCCAAGAAAATTTGCAGCCGGTCTTTTCTATATAGTGAGTATGAACGACTTTTTCCAGAAATCAATAATGGAAAATCTGCTCGTCATTCTCTCTTACACAACGGCGCATAAAGATAATGCACATTGAACAAAAATACTGACTATATTACAACATTTAGGTGTGATTTACTCTTATTTAAAAAAAAGATTCGTAGTTTTGCACACGATTGAAACCCGAAACACCTCTTTTCATCATAATGAATCATCGTGAAAGCATTAAATCTATTAACTTCCTGATGTATCGAAAGAGGGTAACAAATTTTCCATCCTTATGTTTCAGATAAGAAGAAAAATATGAAGCTAGAAATGATTTAATTTCAAATTTAAAGCCCCATGAATGTTTAACAATTTTAAATTAAATGCCTTCCCAATCGAAAAGTTTTTCATTAAAATATTAAAAATTACTAGAAAATTTTCAGTTTGAAGCGTTCAAAATTGAATAATTTCAGGTTGAAATAGTCAAAATTGTTTGGTTTCAATTTTAAATCATTAAAAATTAAACAATTTCAAAATAAAAATTATAGTCATACAACTAGTTAGGTTAGGCTGAAGATAGGGAAAACGTAACATCTTATGCTGTCTTTTCCTCTTAAATAAAACTTTATTTATTTTCAGGCCTAAAAACTTGAATAATTTCAGTACTAAGAATTTAAAACTGAAAATTAATAAATTTAATAATTTCAAACTTAGAGCGTTTGAATCATTTTAAATTTGACGTGGTTAGAGTTCTACGTATAATTATAAAATTAGAAGTCTTCAATAGTACAATTTAAAAATGAAGGTTTTCAAAACCTAACAGATTTACACAAAAATTATTTCAATCATTTTTATTTTTAATAAAACTTTTTCGAATGACTTAAAACTTGAAATTTTACATCCTTATGTTTCAGATGATAAGAAAATTGTGAAGTTAGCAATTATTTAATTTCAAATTGAAAGCCTTATAATCGTTTAACAATTTTAAATTAAAATCGTTCCTAATTGAAGAGTTTTTAATTCAAATATTGAAAATTGCTGAAATATTTCAGTTTAACCCGTTCAAAATATATATTTTTTAAATTGAAATCGTTTCAAATTGAAGAATTTTAAATTGAAAACGTTCACGATTACTTTTAGATTACAATATTCAAAATTGTTTGATTTCAATTTTAAATCATTAAAAAGTAAACAATTTCAAATTGAAAATTATAGTTACACAATATTCATATCAAAGCGTTTGTAATTAAAGAGATTTGAATTAAAAAAGGCCTTCACAATTTAATAAAATTTTATGTATTTTTAGGCCTAAGATTTAAATCATTTCTGTATTATAATTTAAAACTGGAAATTGGGTAATCAATATTATATTTGATAATTTCAAACCCAGACCGTTTAAATAATTTTGAATTTGAAGTGGTTAGAATTCTATATTATACAATTTTAATTCTTCGATAGTACCATTTAAAAATGAAGGTTCACAAAAACTCAATGGATTTCCAGAAAAATTATTTCAATTATTTTTATTCTTAATTAACTTTTATCCAATGACTTAAAATCCTTAAGGGGTTCGACTTTTATTCGAACTTGCAGATGGCGCTGCGATCGAATTAAATGGAATATCAAGTAAGTTGTGTCTTCGTGTTAGTTTAATTTCGCCCGTTACAGTCGAAGGACTTTCGTCACCGGTTGTAGTGGGTGTTTTGCTACTTCCTAAACGATTTTATGAAAATTATCAAGTAAAATTTTCGTGCTTAGTGAATTTTCAGCAAACGAAAAAGACGCAATGGCACCTATTGGTAAGTGCTGGAGAATTGCTCTTTGAATCTTCGATTACGTAAATCCTTGAAATTAAATTCGCAACTCGCCTTCCGACTTCCATAGTTCCGTTCCATTAATGGAGTATATATTTTAGCATAAGAACTCACCGTTGCCTTGCCGACGTCTCGACAAGTGGCGAAGATATTCTCCGGTTGGAATTTTGTGCCTCGTGTTAAGTGTTTCACAAGACCCAAGCCGATTCCTCGATTGCAACCAGTGATTAATACTGAACGCATTTCAATTTGTGTTTTGTGCTTTCTCCAAAATTACCGAGGTCCGGGATGACACGAATTTTCGAATTTTCTGAACTCAGAACTGCTATGATCTGACGCGCACACCACGCACACGAATCACGAAATGCTGTCTGCGCATTTATACCCATATTTGACGGCATACTCCAAACACGTGTAATAATCTCGGTTTGTGGATTCTAATGTTCTTCCCGGATTTGGGTTAAAGAGTGAAAACACTGATTTTGCGGTTTAGTTGAAAATATTTTTCACCTTCATAATCTTCCATATTGTTTTCAGAGAGGAAGGAAACCTGTTTTTAAGTTTTTTTTTACAGTTTGTTGAAATGTTTGAAAAGTTTTTCGTGTTCGAATTTACCGCAAAAATTACCGCCAATCGGATAAAAAATAGTCAACTTTTCTTTTTTTTTTGGTACTTTAAATTGAAATTGATGTAAAAAAAAGTGATCCTATATAAAAAAGTCCTAACTAAAAAAAAGTGATGTTACCAAATATCTCGAAAATATCCGACACATTGTTTTCCAAAATCTGATTGGCTTTTGAATGACTTGAAATTGCTGCATTTATTACATTTGAAATTTGAAAATTAAATCCGTTGCTAACTTTCAATTTGTTTACCACAGTTAATTTTATTGGTGAACGTTATGGTAGCGAAATATTTCACTGTTTTTGCAAATACAGATCGTAAATTATCTGCTTTTATGAGAGAATAAAACTCATTTTCATTAAATTAAAGAAAGTATTCATTGCCGTTAATGATTTAATACCGAGTGGTTGATCACTCGAATTTTGAGTGTACGACAGATATTAAGTTTCCAAAAATTTCTTAAGATTTCACAGAATTTCAAAAGATTTCAGAATATATCTTTGTGTTTTAAAAAGTTTTAAAAAATGTCGACGTTTCTGAAGTATTTCGAGGATTTTCAAAGGTTTTCAAGGGATTTTAGACCAATTTAAGAGATTGCATAGAATGTTATGGGATTTCAAGTAATTTAAAAAGATTTCAAGCAATTTCAAATAATTTCTAGAGACTGTAAAGAATTGTGAAAGATTTCAAAGATTTCCCAGAATATTTATGAATTTTAATCGATTTAAGAATGGGTTTCAAAATATTTCAGGGCATATCACAAAATTTTTTAAAGGTTTCAATGGATTTCAATGAATTTTTCAGAATTGTAAAGTACTTAAAAAGATTTCACAGCGCTTTCAAAACATTTCCAGGGAATCCGCCTATTTTCTAAGGATTTCAAGTGATTCAAGAATATTTCAAGAGATTTCGAAGAACATTTTGAGATATCATTTTTATGAATTTTAACTAATTTTAGAAGACTTCAAGGGATTTAGAGAGATCTTAACGATTTTGTGAAAGTTTCCCATTTCAAAATATTTCACGGGATATTACAAAACTTAAGGTTTTAAGTGATTTCAAACGATTTCGAGAGACCTCAAAGTATTTTAAAAGATTTCAAAGATTATCGAAATATTAATAAATATTTCAATGGATTTCACAAGATATCAAGTTTTTCTAAAAATTTCGGGGTGTTTAACAGGATTTCAAGTGATTTATAAACATTTTGAGGAATTCCAGAGGATTACTGGGGATTGCAAAATATTTTGAAAGGTTTCAATGGGACTCTGAGCATTTCGAATAATTTCAACAAGTTTTAAAAAATATGAGGCATTCCAAATGATTTTAAAGAATTTCAACGAAATTTATGGGACTTGACGGGCTTTCAAAATTTTTCAATTAATTATGACGTATTTGAACAATTTTTGAATTATTTCAAAGTATTTGAAATTATTTTCAAGGGTTTTTATGGGATTCAGAAAAATTTATAGGATTTCATAAGCTTTCAGAAGATTTCAGGGCATGTTGAGAAATTTTGAATATGAAAATATTCTATGAATGGCTACTAATGGGACAAACGTGGTCGCAAACGATATTTCTACCCTACATTTTATTGAAAAAATGGGTAAGAAATAAGAAAAACTACAATAATGGCGCGCATAGCGAGCGCGTTTGTTGGCTAGTTTAATTCAAAAAGTCTTAATATATTTTATTTTACTCAAAAAGCTACTACTTTCATGGTAAGAGGCTTTTTTGAAAGACACATTTGAAAATAAAAAATTTGTCAATAAATGCGTCTAAATCATATCTTCTTCGAACATTTTTCTTTTTGAACGCAGCTAAAAACGTAACGTTACTTCTTGCTCCTAGTTTGCAGCTGCTTTTTTTTAAAGTATTAAACAGACCAGTTGAGAAGGTTGAAATATGGAAATTTTTTACAATTTTTAATTAACAGAATGACGCTATTTGTAATGCAGTTTGTAAGTTCGATTTTATTTGTTGCAGAATGCTGTATGTGATTAGAGAACTTTCTGAAGTCTTTACTTTATTTTATTTAATTTTCTATTATGCTGAAGTGACACTTTTAGATGAAGAAAGTGTGAATTTGGCAAATTTTTTGTTTTTAAACCCGGCTGGAGAATTAGGTATGAAAACAGTTTCTAATTTATAATTTAAAAGATTTGAAAATTGTCGACTTTAAACTGTTGAAACTTTATACATTTTTAAAATGAAAGATTTTGAAATTTGAAGACTCATAGTTTGGAGTTTAAATTTTAAATGTGTTAACATTAAATGAAAATTTGATTTAATAGAATTATTAGGAAAATACTAATAATTTAGAAATAACAAAATTACAAATGTAACTTTAAAATAAGAAAACTTAGATGAATTTGTCAGTGTAATAAGTTACTCGTTACTCATGAAAACTAGTCCAATTATAAAATTAAAAAATTTTAAATGGTTGGAATTTATCGAATATAAAATCGATTTAAATTCGAAATGGTTTACGATTCCTCTGCTGATTTATGGAAGTCTAATTAGTTTTCAGAAACCGCAATTTCCGCCCAGAAAAAAATCGACACGATAATTCGCTAAAACCTAATAACCTATTTTTTCTGAAAATATAACGAAAATATATAATAATATACATATATGTTGTGCTGCAATCGACAGAGTGACGTCAGAATTTTTCAAGCGTGACTCGCGCCGCGACAATGGCGACGTTAACACTTATCCCGAGGTTTATGTCAGTTCGGAACAAGCATGTAAATTTATTTGACTTTCCACGTTCAAGGAGTAAACCTTTTCTCTTCGGAAAAGCCATAGTGGCTTATTTATGCAGTGAGTGTAGCTTCATCGATTCACCCAGATATTTGAAAGCCGCTCGATTACGTAAAATGACTTCCAAATTATTCCCCACGTACGTCAATTTTATTTTGACATACAATCTAGGATCTTGTCAGTATCTTGGATATTTTCCCCGTGTGTTCATTTTCGAACAAAGAAAACAAAACAAGAATTATTTCGTCAATAGAAGCAATAAAATCTATTGATTAACCAGTTTCGTAAAACATAACCTATACATGTGCACTGATTGTTTTTCAACCTCTTTAGTGTAGTTATTAGGATTATTAGACTCTTATCTATTGTTCATTTTGTCACAAAAGACGGGATTCTTCTTTTTTTAAATGAGAGAATTTTTTTCTAAAGAAAATAAGTCTCGTAACTCTTGTTAATCTTTAGAAAATTATAACCTATAAATTTGGTTTAGTATTGAATTATTAACGTAACTTCTGTAATGTTACTAATTGCACTAAATGAATCGTCATCTCGTTGCGTCATTATTCGCAATGTATAATTGAAATAGGATGACTCGTTTATATATTTATTTATGGTAAAATTGATGGATAAAGTTGATAAATTTCATAAATAGAAATCATATTGAAGAATTTTCGCTTTGAATCGAATTTTGAATACTTTCGTTGCTTCTGAGAATAATTTTAACGAAAGCCCGAAAATTGAATTCATTTTCATTCAGAGAGTAATTATCTTATTACCATAATGCATAAGGAAACTTGACAATAAAAAATAGTACTGTACTGATATATCATCGTAGAGAAAAAATTGCAAATTAAAGCAAAAAAAGATTGAAAAATATATGTGCATTTGTTTACAGAAATATGAATTTTTAGATGCCAAAATATATTTTTTTATAACCATGTGCCTTTTAGAATCGATATTTTACATGCTTAGAAGAATCATTGAATTCCCCTTCAAACGTTTTGTCCCAATTTATTTTTTATTGCAAATCTAATACTAATTTTAACATTTCCATATTTTCATTCAGCGGAGAATGATTCTTCTACAATTTTCAATGAGGTTTCAAGTGCCCTATCTTATCTACGGTAACATGATGGTTTTTATGAGATAGCATAGCGAATTCCAAATCCAATTGATCGAAATTTTCTACTAAAATCTAGAGAACACATGTTTCACTTTAAAATGACTTTCAGTTTCTGAATAGTCAAAGTTTTATCATGTTTAAATGTAAATTATCCATCTTCATTCAATATGCTTGTTAGGAAAGAGGGAACTTCCAAAATTATATTTGGAGAAAATTCTTAATGGAATATTTGTTTCTTAGCGGAACACAAGTATACCTACGACCTGGTGGTCCTTGGAGGAGGATCTGGAGGCTTGGCGGCAGCAAAAGAGGCCGTTGAACTAGGAGCCAAAGTTGCAGTTTTGGATTACGTAACTCCAACTCCTTTGGGAACGAAATGGGGTCTGGGTGGAACCTGTGTCAACGTCGGATGCATCCCGAAGAAACTTATGCACCAGGCTGCCCTCCTTGGCGAAGCTGTTCATGTAATATATAATTCTTCATTAATTTATTAATATAGACTGGCCACTGTTATTTTGAACAAAAAATGCCCGATTATTGATATACTTGATGTTCTGAACGCTCATAGGAACGAAATGATTCTTTTCCTATTCTGTTTTATCTACAAATATTGTTCCAGCTACACATAAAAAGTAGACATTATAAGTTTCTTTTATACTATATTATTCTCAATGTGATATATCCAACAGTTTAGAATGGATTCTAGTTTACAAAGCAATCAATAAAAAAATTGCATTCATTTGAACGTTCAGAACTTCAAGCCCATCGATTATTGCCACATAAAAAAAAATCCGCTGCAAAGTAGTTTGGTGGGTGCGTTGATTATATGGTGTATCTTTAATTGTGATCATTTCATGAACACTGTGCGTCCTCATAGAGGATTGTTTTGTTACGAAGAAAAAATTATTTGACAAGAATCGGGTTGATATATTTTCCATGATCATGATAAAAGACTGTTATGATAGAAATATTTTGGTTTGTAGAAGGAGTCTGAGGGGATGGAAAAGGCGATTTCGCCTGCGTGTATTATTATGTATTTCTTATTGCTTATTATTATTTATCGTTTATTGCTTATTTTTCATAGGTCATAGAAGGTTTTTATATAGTTCAATAGTAAAATTCGTAAGGAATGTTGATGTTCGTTATTGGCTTTAGGGTCAGG
>JAUMHM010000005.1:11160287-11176336 GCA_032362435.1 Melikaiella ostensackeni | reverse complement strand
AATGTTGAGGAGAGTCGATTTTTTCGAATACGGGTCGCCATCGGCCAATAATGTTTTGACAAATTAATAGTCATTCAATGGACTCTTAGTGAGGAATTCATGAGATTAAAAAAAATCTCAACTCTGATCATCTCCTTATTAGAAATAAAAAAAATTAATTTCCAGAGTCATAGAGATTTATAGCCCAATACAGGAAAGTAACTTCTAACATAATGTCATATGAAATTGAAAACGAAAAAGATAGGCCAGTTATCTCACCGTTTATGCACTGAAAACGACGTTCAATTTATGCATAATTTATCAATAACTTTATAAATTGAATTATACGTATTTTTCCAATAAATTTCATTGTAATAATTAAAAAAAGGTACCTGGAAAAATGTATTTTTTTTGTCCTGGAAAACCTGGAAAAGTGCTGGAATTTTTTTGTTGAGAAACGCTAGACACCCTGATTAAGTGATTTCTCCAGAGCTCAAAAAAAGCGCGACTTCCTTTCCAGGTTTTTCTTGTTCAATTCTCTCGATAATCTAGTTTAAAATTATTCCAACTGTCGTCGACTCTTTAGATTGGAAGAGGAAATATCTTTTGAATTATTCTGCAGAGAAAATTCGTCAGTATTATGTTGTATTTTTCACTGAATTGTAACTAGGAGCCAGAATTAGTTTTTTTTTTAACCGGTAGTCTACTGATTCTCTACTTTTCAATTTCACTTAATATGTATCTGGCATTGATTACGCTACTAGATTAATGAGGGGGTTTCTAATCCCAGAGTCCTGCCTTACCGATATCGAGACAGTTCGACAGCTCAAGTGGTTCGTGTCCGTGCTAAGTTTCTAAAATGTTCTCGATGACGTCATAAAATTATATTGCACAATTGTGAGAAACGAATTTTGCGTGAACAACTTAAAGGTTATTTACCCTAGAACCAACTAACTTCGGACACCTATTTTTCTTGGATTTATACTTATTTTTGGAAAATAAAATTGAGTTCTTAGGTCATTTCTAACTTTAATCTCAAAGTTCTATTGCTTTTATACTACACTCAACTCTCCATTTAACTCGAGTCTTTGGTATGGCCTGCTATGACCATGAGGCTGTTCCAAGAATTTCTATGATGTCAGGGCGAACTGCTGAACTCTGCTGAGCTCACGCGTCTCTCTCTCGAGCTCTTGGCCCCCCTCATCAACGGATGCGAGTCGGCGGCAATCTTCTCTCGGTCTCTTGGACCCCTCATCAACGAATTCGAGTCGGCGGCAATTCTAGGGAGGAGGTATACCGAGGCCCATTAAATGTAGAGTTGAGTGTATTTGATTATGTAGAAGCAAAAAAAAATGGTTGTCCGAAGTTTGAGCCAATGTTCGAAGTTAGGTGATTCTGCGGTATCATTTTATCAAAATTGACCTTGAGGTTGTCTACGCAAAATTCGTTTCTCACAATTACGCAGTATAATTTTATAACGTCATCGCGAACATTATAGAAACTTAGCACGGACACGAACCACTTTAGCTCTCGAACGGTCTCGATGTCGGTAAGGCAGACCTCCGGGATTATAAACCCCCTGACTCATCTACTTATACCTGATTTTAAATACTAAAATAATCTAGATAAGATGAACCATGATATTGTTAGGTGTAAATGTTGCTTTTTTCACACTAATAAATACGAGTTGTACAGTACGTCTTAAGCTTGTAATATCCAGTGCCGTGATTAAAATCGTACTTTCAAAAGGAAGAGAAAACCAAGGAAAAAGACTGAGAAAGCCATCGAAATATCTCATCAGATCTTCTAGTCTTAAAACTTGCACATGCATAGAAAAATTAAGAAAAATAACCAAAAAAAAAAAGAAAGCATAATGGACCAATGTAAAATGCACTTTGCTGTTTAAACAATTTAGACAATAGATATAAAAAGCAGTTTAAAAATGTAGAGAGCACTGATTTTTTCTCATAGCAAAATATTGCTATATGCGATATCATAAGTCTTTTAATGTTTTTTGGATTACCGACTTAATAAAGTTTCAAAAGTTCACAAGTAGATTTAAAAAATGTTTGTTGATTAGGAATGCAGATAGCATGTGCTTTAGCGATTGTTAGAAACATTTAATGCGACATCGTACAAAGTTTATTATGGACAGCCAAAAGACTGATACGATATTTTTCATTTTCAAGGCTCTATAAGCCTAGAGTAGACCGATTTGAATGCAGAATCAGCGTGCTGATTCTGCATTCAACCACTAACCGTGGTTAGTACAACTTGAGGAATTGAAAACATGAGGCACAGATCATAATTTAAGCAAATTAAATCATTATATTATAATAATCTAATAATTATTTTAATTAATAATTTTTAAAACATTAAGCGAGAGCACATTTGTTTGACAAAACTATTGATTCACTGAAAGTCTGCTTTCGTACAACAATATGTTACAACGATATTACCTTACTTTTCCGGGCCAGTGACCGGATTGAAAAAAAATAATTTCAAATACAAGGGTTCTAATTTCTAAGAAAAAATTAGACAATTCGATAATTGCAAGCTTGTCTACGCAAACGCAACGTAATTGTAACCTGATATTATAATGCCTGAAGGATTTTGTTCCATACTGAAGCATATCGTGAATGAAAATATTTTTCAACTCTTAATTATGTTGCACAATACACTCATTCATATTTAACAGAATGATAGATAGATATTTATTTTTGATTCGAAGTAAGGAACTTTATGAATTGAGATCACTTCACAGCGTTATGATATTTGTGCATTTTTTAAGACTTATGGCATTATTAGTTTTAATAATTACGCTAATAAGTTATTATTATTTTAGAAAAGATTTAAAATAAATTGTAAAAGATTATTTTAAACATTTTTAAAATAATACATATATAATTCTAAAAGTCTACAAATTATTTTAAGTAGTTCCACGACATGCGAACTGTTAAGAAATTACATATATGAGCATATATATGTTACAGTCATTGTCGAAAATGGCTGAGCAATGTCTGTCCCGGAAACTATAAATTCTGAAATTTCCAACATTAACTGGTCTTTGTCTACAATGCCCAAAGGCGATTTTTTGAAACATTTAAGAATTGTCTATTATTTTGTTGTCGGGAAGACATTTGTAGTTGGTTTCGTGAACAATAATTGAACGCATTGATTGAAAAAGAGTCAAATATTGATAAATAGTAAAATTCTGAATGAAATATTAATTTTTCTTATATTTAATACAAAAACTGTAGAGTTCAATGAGCTAAACATTGGCAGTCCCGAAACGTAATCGTTTTCAGAGAACCGAATTTGGACATGTAAATAGTTTCTCGCCTTCAATTAGGCCAATTGGTCCCAACTCTAACGAATTGAAGCAAAGTGACATTGACCGCTAGTCTTCGGTTGAAAATTTCAAATTTGTTGAAATTTCAGAATTTTAATTTCTGGGATAGACGTTATAGAAAATGACCGGGCACTGTCGACATTGACTAGGCATTGTCGACAATGATTAATTTCCTACATTGACTTTAACATATACATATAATCTCCAGCTTATATGGACCAAAAGTTGAAAAAAGTAATCGAAATAGATAATAGTAAGAGGACTCCATGAAGAATTCACAAAAGATTGTTTTTTAAAAATTCATTTTAATATCCATTGATGCTATGAATAATTTTTTAAAATGAAACTCGAAATGATGAATTAATAGTTTATTAATTCGTAAAAATGTATATTACTGTACGAGTCCGAAGTCCCTTAAATAGCATATTATAATAACAACTTAAAAATTATCTTGTTAAATGTTAAAGATCTGATTTTGACTGTCCTTGTTATATCATGATATTACATTTCCAACGTTAAATATAAATATATGCTTGATGAATATAAAATTATTATTACATGCGAAGAGGTACATATTTTCAGAATATATTTATTCTTGGAATTTATTTATTCTTTATCGTTGAAATACTTCAAGATGGCTATCGAATAATTTTAGAGAAATATTCTCACTTCTCAGTCTATAATATTGCAGGCAAGCTAAAGAAAAAATATTGCGATCGCTCTTAATGTTGTAGATTTTTAGTGCGTTAAATAAACTGTACTTACGACTTATTGAATTTCTTGCATTTATATGAACCTTTTCCTTCTTTATAAAAATGAATAAAAATAAATTCTAGATCGGTAATGAAATTATTTCCTTTTTTCCAGGAGAAGAATACTTTATCATTTTTTTATCAAATAAAAAAAAACATTGTAAATATTTATTTTTTCAAACTTGTCCTACACAATTTTCATGCAGTTTCGATAGAGTTTTTCAAGCTTTTTCGACTGATCATAAGCAGAGTCATAATCATTTTTTAAGGAAGTGAATATTTGAACCTAAAAAATGAAGGCCAAAGCAATTATTTATTTAAAGAATGCTTTGACCTTCATTTTTAAGGTTTATTTTATTATTAAGGTTAATAAAGAAATGTGTTTCTTACATGTTTTTTACCCTTTACAAGCCATATATGGTGAGCGTGGCCAGAATGTGATCCAGCAAAAAGAATCTAAATTTAGCAAATGATGACTCGATTATTTATGACGATGCAGTTTTAAGATTCCCTATAAAAAAACGTTGTTTCTTGAAAACTTCATTATTTGTCAAGCCTTCTATTCAAAATTTCCACTTTTTTGCAGGATTCCTCCACCAATGATTTTATTGTAATCACACTTCAACTTAGCGTTGATTATTTATCTCGACGAAGAAAAGGTTTAAAAAATTGTAATTCAAAATTTTTCCATAAGATTTTTTAAAGCGTACGTCAAATCATTCATGATTTCTATCAAGATGTCTGCAATAGATTACCTATCACATCAATGCAACTTACTTATCATTAGCAATTATATCCTATTTTTATCATTTCCCAGAGTATTATTAGGTATTATTTTGCAATTTTCTGATTATCTTTTTCTGACGTATTTACAAATCATAATTTGCATTACAGTGAGAAACAGAAATTATAATCAAAATTGTTTTTTATGTTATAAATATTCTTTAAGAATAATCTAATAGTACTTGTATATACCAAAAAAGTGTGCATTTAACTCAATCCAAAAAACATGCTTTTTGCACATTTTCAAAAAATTCTCAACTGGGCAAAAAATTATTTTTTAATTTGTGATTTTTTATTAAGTTCATTAGCAAAAACTGTACATTCAAAAAAATTTCCATATTTTTGAACCAATAAGAAAATTTCTTGAAAATTTGAATTTTCAAATCTAAAAACCGCACAAAAGACATTAACCGATTTCAATTTTTTTTTTTTTTTTTTACAAGTTCGGGATGCCAATCCACAAATTTGTTTTTCTTAGCTCAAAAGATTCGATTAATTTCAGCATTTTCACTCCGCCCTATCGCTGAATCCTCCATAAATTGTTCAGAAAATATTATTGAATTACCTATATATTGAATAGAACTTCACGATTGAGAAACTGTTTTTTAAATAATTTATTGTTACACTGAAAAAGTGCAAAATACCACATACCATATTTATAAGAAACAACTAAATCTAGAAAAATTTTAAAAGTTATATAAACAATTCGGAATTGTTAACATACATCCTTAGAGATGTACAATCGGGTGGTCCAAGGATCGCAAGTTTGAAAAATGCAATGTGCACGTGTAAATCCTTCTTCTTTTTTAACAAAAAGAAAATCCCCAAAAAAAGGGAATTTAATCTTTGGTCAATATTAGCCTAATTTTTTAAGGTAAATTTGATGGTGTTGTGTCATTTTATAGATACAAAAATTTAGAGACATATTTTTACAAAACTTACTTTTTCTTCTAATAATTAAGACTTTTAATGTAGCTAGACTTGTAGATATTTTCGGTATAACAGTTCATTGGTACCATATAAATTGTTTTCAGGTTTAATTAGTAATTTTTTATTCACCTTTAAATAAAAAAAAATAAAAACAATTTATATGATACCAATAAACTTGTATCGAAAATATCTATAAGCCTAAGTACACTAAAAAGTCTTAATTATTACTGATTATTAGAAGAAAATATAAATTATGTAAAATAAATGTCTTTACAATTTTTTTTCTACAAAATTACACAGCACCATTAAATTTATCATGAATAATTTAGTTAATATTGTCCTACACATTTTTTTGTGGGTATTAAAGCAATGAAGATATTTAGAGTTTAACCTTTGAGCTCGATGAGGAAATGCAAGATTTCATCCGACTGGATTAGATTTCTTAGGGATTTTCTTTTTCTCAAAAAGAGTCAAGAATTTCCACGTGCCGGCAATGATATTGACATATTGACAATCATAAAAAAATGACTAATTGATAACCTCCTTGCACGTGCAATGTCGTCGTAAAGTCTTGATATATATCAGGGGTTCCCCGACGAAAACAAGAGAATCCCTGAACTTTAAAATTTGCCATCTCGATAACCGGAACTTCACTTATACCGAATTTGTATAATCATCCAGCAGATGTGCAATCTGAGCTTAACCAATCGCAATCTAGGCAACCAGGTATATTCAGTGAGTGCAATTATACAATTAGAGATAAAATGCCACTTGATCGCTTGCTCACAGTAAGATTTGTTGACTTTTTTTAGATTGCCTCAAGAGATATAAGTGAGAATGAACTTCAGTTTTAAAAAAAGTCCCTCGTGAACGCAAAGAAAAGTGGATTCCTGTGAGACGAGTGCAACCAATATTCTTGATAGTGACTAAGCAAGAATTGTAACGTGTGAGATCATTAGTATACTTGTAGACGTTAAGTTCCGTAAATAAACCATAAAAGAGAAAAAGTCACTCTTTCATAATCCTAGCACATTGTTACAACTTTTTTTTCAATTAAAAAAAAAACTGTTGACTGTTGAGTTCAAGTGTACGTATAAGATCCTAAATTGCTAAATAAATGTGATGTCCTTAAGGAAATAAAGAGCGAAAACTGAAACAATATTAGAGGAAGTGCGGATTTCCCGAGAGCAGACGTCAAACGCAATTTTGTAATGAGTTTATTAATTTATTTCGATTTATCCTCATAGAGCAAAAGCGCAGGATTGTGAGAAGAGTATCAGACGCAAGACCAATTTAACCGACAATAATTTAATGCTGAAGATAACACATATGATAGACATAATGGTTGGCATTACGCGGAGACGACGCGATACTGTCTAATTTTTTCCTTTCCGCGTATATACGCAAACGCGAATTGCGTAGGACCCTAGGTCAGTGTCAGCAGGTACAGGTAAAATCTCTTCAGCCTGGAGGAAATGCGATTTACAGCTCTCAATGGGACTGACGTCAAACAGGAGTGCTCCTGCCGCTGTCGAGGAACAAGAAGAAGGCGTGTGTGTCAGAAAAGCGAGGGGATTGGTTCTTTCGAAACTGGCACGAGCGAGTTATCCACCAAGTGGGGCATCCCTCTTCTGTTCCTCCAAAGATAAAAAATACCTCGAGGATCGGAGGATAGCCAGTTCGCACTCGAACATTTTCAACGATAGTCGAAATCGTGCCTTATCAAGGTTTCAAAGTTTGACCAAAGTTACCAGTCACTTCCGAATGAATCCGATCACCATGACTGTCTATTTTGGGTTCTTCATGGTATGGACCACCTTTTTGGTCAATGTTGTCAATGGGGACCATGTCCATCATCATGACATTGCGGAAGAGACACACGCTAGGAAAAATCTTGGCTTGGCTGCAAGACACTCGCACCCAAACCACCATCATCATCATCATCATTACAGAAAGGATGTTGAAGAGCTACCAAAGTTGGAGACTCTTGAGGGTCATCATCATTACAGAAAGGATGTTGAAGTGCTACCAAAGTTGGAGACTCTTGAGGATCAATCACACTCATTACATTCGAAGCATCAGCCAAAGGATTTTTCGAGCTTTCGAGAAAGACGGAAAAGACACAACAACAGACATAGTAAAGGTGTTGAGTATAAGCAAATGACATCTGCTGAAGAGAGAGACTTTCAGGAGAGCAGAAAACGTGGGGCGGTTTTTTTGGAGAAATCTGAAGACTATGAGGTTGAGGTGAAGGAGGCGCAGAACAACTCGATCTGTGACTACAAAGTGGTCTCAATTCCTGATCTTGTGGGAAACAGAATTCCGGAAGATTTGGAACACGTGGTGTGTAATCATGCTGGGTCCAGATGTCAGGAAAAGGGATTTTATTATTGTCTTCAGACCTACAGAATTATTGATGTGTACCATGGACATGAGAGGAGTAAAATGAAGATCTACGCTGGGTGCGTTTGTGCACTCTTTGACTTTCCAGAAGTTCAGCCCCAATCACCTCGGTTACCATTGGATGATTGACGTGTGAAATAGATTATTTATTGTACAAATTGTGTAGAATGAAAGTTAAGCTTGTCGCTAAGATTGTGCATCGTCTTCGGAGAAATTAGGTTTCTTCATATTGGCAAGTACTCGAAAAATGTGATTGTTTTGTCATTTTTTTTCTTTCACTGTACCATCAACCGGGGTAATTATGGATCGCGATGGGTTATAATGGATCAAGGCTGTAGCAGATTTTTTCTTGATGGAATTTCACCGTATATCTTAAGAATATTATCTGTTAAATGTTAATTAAGTTATAGAGCATAAACGTTGATCCATATGTAGCCCGAATTGATCCATAATTACTCCGGTTGGCGATAGTATAATTGATTAGAAAAGCTTTGTAGAAGGGTAACAATTGAAGGAGAGTTTTATTAATGAGGGATATAAGTTCTGAATAAAACTGTTTCAAAATTGTAACAATGTGTCTCCAAGCAATTATGACAGTCTTAGAATTTTGTATTATATTTAATAGCATTTAGGGTAAACATTGATATAAAAATTGGCCTGCGCCAATAGAAAACTCAAATTTTAGGAAAAATATGAAATGATTTTTGAACGTGAAAGTATTATTGGGCCAACCAATAAAGAATCTTATAATCTGTGATATTAACAATAGTAAGGACAGTTTATAGCGGATTGTTTCGCATTCAAACTTAAAATAAAAAGTCGTTAGAACTATCATCTGCTACTTAAAAATAATAGTTTTTTCAAGATCGTAAAACATATAATGTACTTTGTAGAATCAAATACGAATAAGATTGTTGTTCTAACGACCTCTAGTGTATAATAATTTCGACTGATGCACCGCATACATATACATACATCCATCATTTATGTACAATATTCGCACATTTTTTTTAGAGATTTATTTAAGTATTAAATAATTTTAATATTTATTAATTCTTCGATCATTTTAATCGTCCATTATGTAATTATTTATTGAAATAACATCGAGCATTGTAAATTATCTCATTATGTGAATTGATATCAATATTTTGTGGCAAATTAAATGACAGTTATTAAAACTTTGTATTCGTCGAATGTATGTCGTTTAAAAAGTTTCAAATTTATATAGTTTAGCTTATGAATCTACGAAGAAGTAAATTCGAGAGAAAATAAGGCTAGAATTTTAATAACTGTTGTTTTCGTTATTTTTTTGTATTATTATTATTATTATTATTATTATTATTAAACACAATGCATCTCAACCTTTTTTAATAAAAGCTGATCTGTGAAAATTATCAAATATTGTATTGTTTACTTCGAACCTCGCTTAAAAAACTGATTTAAGTATGCAATAAGTGTAGAATAATCTTTTATGATACTAAGAAATCAGTTCTATAGAAATGTAGTTTTTTAATGCAAAAAATTGTTTTCTCACTTTACGTAAGATAAAAAACCATTGGTGTGAATTTTGTTGAATCTAATTTTGAACAATGAAATTTTTCAATGTGCCTTCATTTGTTTTCGTATCTCATTTTGTTGACACTCAAAATAACATCGAATCCGGCTTTCTTTTGTGGCTCGGAATTTAAGAGTGTATCTTTACACAGTAATAAACTAATAAACTTTCAGCATACGATTAAAGTATTACTACCTGCTTGTGAGGAACGCATTCCAAATTTTGACCTTTGATTCCAAGTTTCAATCGATTATAGATGCGAGTAGCCTTTTTATAGAATAAATTTTGAGCACTAAGTTAATTATTATTAAGGTCAGTGAAGAGCAAAGCGATTAATTTGTTTATAAGTAGAATATAGAAGTAAGAATCTCAAATAGGCATGAAAGAAAAAACAAAATATTAGAAACACATTAGAATTTCAAATAAAAATGAAAGCAAACATAAAAGAGCAAAGTCCGACATTTTTGAAATTTTTCTGTCTAATCACGCAATAGCAGAGTCTGTGGCGCGACATAAAGTCTCGTCTAGCCAATGACTCACATAATTTTCTAGACAGTCTGTCTATTTCGATAGAAGAAAAAAATTCATGAAATAATCATTTGAATTGTATAAGACTCTGAAAATTGGGTTTACTTTAAGGTATTAAAGTGTTTATTAAAGGGCATATTAAAAGGTTTAATAAGTTGATTGAGTATATAAAAAAAATGTATATAAATTATTAATTAGATCCATTTCAAATCAGACATGTGGATACACCTCAAGTCGTAGAATCTCTTGGTGACAAAGTATGCTTTTTTCAGAGGAAATTAGGCGACAAATATTTTTTTTATTTGAGAGAAAATTTTTTTCATGAAGTTACGAGTATTTGAATTTTGACATATATGTTTATAAAAATTCACACATTATTTCTTTAAACTTCTACAGTTTTTGACCTACAACCGTACTTTTTCGAAATCCGTCAACAAATTTGAAAACGGTTCAAAATTGTCAAAATAGCATCGATTTTTTGTAAAATATAAAAAACCTATTTTCACCCCATGAAAAGTTTATTTTATGGAAAAACCTTTTTTTTTTGTTTGGATTTTTTTCTCTTAAATTTGTGCTTGTATAAAGAAGACATTCTGTAAGATTTATGTGGGCCGAACCATTTGCGTGGCTACGAGAATTTTTTTTCGAAAAAAGTGATATCACGAATTTTTCTCGCAAATGATGCAAGATATCATACAAGGTCTTTTTTGTAAAATATTTTCAAATGAATAAACTTTTTTGCTAACATTTTTTCGTATCTGTCGTTAAATATCAGAGAAGTACGAAGATTCAGTTTTTTGAAAAAAAATTCTCGTAAATACAAGAATGGTTTGGCCCGTATAAAACTTACAGAATATCTTCTTTATACAAGCACGAATTTTTAAAAAATATTGGATAAGATAAAAAAATTGGAGTTTTCTATTGAACTCAACTTTATGTTCTGGCTCGATTTTTAAAAACATGAAAAATTTATTTTATGGAAAAACCTATTTTTTATGTTATCAAATATTTTTTTTAATTCGTGCTTGTATAAAGAAGACATTCTGTCAATTTTATGCTGGCTAAACTATTTTCACGGCTGCGAGAATTCTTTTTCGAAAAAATTCTTTTTCGAATTTTCTCGCAAATGATGCAAGATATCGTAAAAGAGTAAGAGGTCTTTTTTGTAGCATATTCTTAAATCAGTAAACTTTTTTCAAAAAATTTTTTCACATCTGTCGTTTGTCAGGAAAATACGAAAATTCAATTTTTCGAAAAAAAAGTATCGTGGGCACAAGAATGGTTTGGCCCGCATAAAATTCACAGGATGTCTTCCTTATAGAAGTACAAATTGAACAGAAAAATGGCAAACAATGAAAAGGTGGGGTTTTTGTGAAAATAGGCTTTTTATATTTTCAAACAAACCGACGCCATCTTGTTAATTTTAAATCTTTTCAAAATTTTCTGACGGATTTTAAAAGAGGAAGATACACCTCACCAGAATCTGGAGAGAAAATTTAAATATCTCCATTAGATCTAAAGTTATAGAGGTTTAACAAAAGACTGCGTTTTTTGGAAAAAAATCAAAGTTCAAATACTCACAACTTTGCAGAACATTTTTTTTTCTCGAATTGTAAAAATGCGTGTCACCAAATTTCCTCTAAAAAACAACATCTTTTTTCGCCAAGAGATTCTACGACATAAAATGTACTTGTCCGATTTTACATGGATTCGATCTATTATTTATTAATATTAGTTATTAAATAATTATTCCATAATAATTATAATCAACTTGTCCCTTCACTCCAACTCGTTGCTACTATTCTTTTTACTTAATAATAACTGAAATCAAAATACAAAGGTGTTTTAACATAAAGACAGCTAATTTGAATTTTATATTTGAATGCAATAAATTTTGTTCGATTTAAACCAATTTTATTTGATTCACACAAAACTTCTTCAAATCAAACAAATTCTTTGCTAAAATCAAACATATTATTTCTTTGATAAAAGGTGAAACAAATGTTTCTTTATTTTGAACATAGTTTTTGTGAAATTTAGATAAATTTTGTTTGATTCAAATGAAAATTTGATTGAAGTCAAATTAAGTTTGTTTAATTCAAATTAGAATTACGTAGTCATCTTTATTTTTTATAAGTTAAGGTCTATATTTTACTGCTCATAGTTGACGCAAAAACTTTTACAAAGTTAGTGATATCAAATCATGCAGGCAGTTCTCCAAAGAATCGCAATATACTGGTACTGCGATATATTATTTTGTAATGTAGAAAATAAGAAACATTTTCTTGTAGATCAGTTAACACTCTTTCAAATACTGCAGGTAAACTTGGACATTTTTTTTAAATAATCAAAAATTGGTTTCTTTCTTTAAAAAATTGTAATCGTAACACTGTAAATTATTTAATTTTTCAGAGTTCGAAATTTGATCAACATGAAATCCAATTTTCTGAAAGGGCGAGACTAAGCCTTTTATAAAAGTAAATTTATAAGGTAATTCTATAAAAGTAAATCGTACATTCTTCTCAGAATCTCAGAAGAACGACAATTATTTTTTAGATTAAAATGCCACAAATTCGACTTTTACACGCTAAGTCTTTAAATTCCGTAGGGCAAAGTCCATTTTGCGTGGTCATTATTTAAAATAACACCGTGATAATTGAAAAATGTTAATATGTTTCTTATAACTTTCATTTAAATTTTTAGCGATACGCATTATTTCGTCTAAAACTGCTTTTTCTCTGTTTGAAGTAATAAAATTAAGTTGAAAGAAGAATTAGTTAGAATATGATTGACGCAAATCTTTGAAGGGCAACCGATACCGCCGTAATTCTGTACATTTTTTTTGTAAATATTTGCATTTTGCAGAAGCATAATGAATTTTTTATAAATTCTGACTATTGCTTAAAGTCTTACTCGAATGGCGATTCAGGAAATTAATTTCTTAAATATACAAAATTTAACCCAAAATATTAATAATCAGTAAAATCACTGTTCTAAAGAACAAACATTGTGGATTTGTCTCTACTGGAAAGGAAATATTGACTCAATTGTAAAATTGATGAATTTATGACATTTCTTCCTCTGGGATAGTAAAATATTTAAGTTTGTTAATTCTGGCCCTACACCCCTTCGAAGCATTTCATGATATTTGAATAACCCCTTTGATCATCCATCTGTGAATGACTAAATTGTAATTAACTCAATTTATTTTAGAGTCGGGAACTATAAAAAAAATAGGAATGAGTATACAATAATTTTGCAAGTTTATTCTAAATAATGTTTTTCTCATTTCTTATAAGTATCTAAATGTGTGAAAAAGAAACTTTTTTCGTATAAAATTAAATAACGATGTTCGTTAGTTTACGAAATTAACTTCACAAAGGAACAAGTGATTTTTTAATGGTACAAGCTTTTAGAAATTTGAAAATTGCAGGATATTCTTGAATATATGTACTCATATTAACACTATAGGATACCGTAAGACTGGGTAAAGTCGCTCATGTATAGGGTAAAGTCGCTCACCAATATATCACACCAAATAAATTTCGAAATAAAGTTTGACAGTTCTACTAATTAAAACAATCGATCATTTTTTTCTAGGAAATTTGATATTGAATTTTGGAATATATATTTGGGGGTGAGCGACACTATCCCAATTTACGGTAATTGAAGAAATGAATAACACTAAAGACCATCGTTAATCAATTTTCAAATCTGTTACTAAAGTCGATGAATTTTATGAATGAATAAAATAATTATTTTCACTAATTTCATAGGTACTTAAAATTCTGTGCATATTTAACATATTAATATTTTCCCTCAGATATATTTTCCTCAGATAGTAACAATAGCAAAAAGAAGTGTAATTTACATAAATAAGCATAAATCCAGTACTATAAATTTATGTACCTTAAAAAATATAGAAGAATCCTTATTTAATTCAGTATTACAATTTTTTAAACAAATTTAAACACGCTTGAGAAAAATTTGACCTTAAAAAAAATTCCCCGTCTTTTCCTGACTTTCCCTGACCAAAAAAATTTCCTGAAATTTCCAGGGTTTCTAGGTTTTCCAGATGAGTATAAAAAAAAAAATAAAAATCAATGTGCCGCACATTTTTCCCCGTGACGTCTTCCCCGAAAATCGCTTCCCGAAGGTCTTCCCAAGAACAAAAAATAATATCTTTTCTTAAAGTAAAACTGGGAGACCCGTTCCTAAAAGGCAATACTTCTTTGGACAATCCTCCCCTGTGAAATTACGGAGCTATGTTGTACAAAAAGTCTTCCCAAAAAATCCCTTCCCAAGGAAATGGGTGCCTGACTTTCCAGACAACATTTCTCAAATGCCTTTTCAGAAAATCTCTTCCCTAAAATGAAAATTAAAATATACTTTTTGAAGGAAATTTCCCAAAGACTTTCCCAAGAACATAAACTAACATCTGTTCTTGAAGTAAAACTTGGATATCTCTTACAAAAAACAATGCTTCCCTGAACAATCCTCACCCGATAAATTTCAGGGCTACATCGAAAATCAAGTTTTTCTAAAAAATCCCTTCCCAAGATAATGGGAATCTGACTTCCTAGACATAATTTCCCAAATACCTTCCCGAAAAATCTCTTCCCAAGAATGAAAATTAAAATATAGTTTTTAAAGGAAATTCCAGGTATTATAGATGAGCAGACATCCTGCCCTACATATAACAAATCAAAGTTCAGTTCATTTTTCCCCGTGATGTCTTCCCCGAAAATCGCTTCCCGAAGGCCTCCCCAAGGACAAAAAATAACATCTTTTCTTAAAGTGAAACTGGGACACCCCTTCCTAAAAGACAATCCTTTCCTGTGAAATTACGGTGCTATGTTGTACAAAAAGTCTTCCCAAAAAGTCCCTTCTCAAGGTAATGGGAATCTGACTTCCTAGACGTCATTTCTCAAATACCTTCCCGGAAAATCTCTTCCCAAGAATAAAAATGAAACTATATTTTTTAAAGGATATCCAAGGTTTTGCAGGTGAGTAAACACCCTGCACTACTCAAAACAAATCAAAAATCAAAGTTCGGTGCATTTTTCCCCGTGATGTCTTCCCCGAAAATCATTTCCCAAAAGCTTTCTCAAGAACAAAAACGAACACTTTTTCTCGAAGTAAAACTAGGATATCTCTTGCAAAAAATAATGCTTCTCTGAACAATCCTTACCCGATAAATTTCGGGGCTATAGCGAACATCAAGTCTTTCTAAAAAATCCCTTCCCAAGGTAATGGGAATCTGACTTCCTGTACATAATTTCTCAAATGCTTTTCCAGAAAATCTCTTCCCAAGAATGAAAATTAAAATAAATTTTTTAAAGGAAATTCCAGGTATTATAAATAAGTAGACATGCTGCTCTACATAAAACAAATCAAAAATCAAAGATCGGTGCATTTCTTCCCCGTGATGTCTTCCCCGAAAAATCATTTCCCAAAAGCTTTTCCAAGAACAAAGACGATCATTTTTTCTTAAAGTAAAACTAGGATATCGCTTCCAAAAAACAGTACCTTCCTGGACAATCCTTCACCGATACATTTCGGGGCTATATTGAATAACAAGTGTCCCAAAAAAATCCCTTCCCAAGGTAATGGGAATCTGACTTCCTAGACATCATTTCCCAAATACCTTCCCGGAAAATCTCTTCTGAAGAATAAAAATGAAAATATAGTTTTTAAAGGATATCCAAGGTTTTGCAGGTGAGTAAACACCCTGCACTACTCAAAACAAATCAAAAATCAAAGTTCG
>JAUMHM010000005.1:11133542-11150453 GCA_032362435.1 Melikaiella ostensackeni | reverse complement strand
ATCGTAGAGAGTATATATAAGAGCAACATAACCTGAAGCTTCAGTTTCAGGTTAGCCCTGAAGAAGTGAACTGCAATTTTCACGAAACGTCGGCAAGATTCGTAGTTTTGCACACGATTGAAGCTCGAAACACCTCCTTTCATCATAATGAATCATCGTGAAAGCATTAAATCTATTAATAGACAAATTGTCAATGGCAGTTGTGAGCTAATGTCATAATATAAAGTCTTGTGCATCTTTATTTTAAGATAAAAACTTGAAAAATAAAATCTTACGTGAGAAGTAACAATTATTCCTTATAAATTTGAAGCTCAGGTTACACTTTACTTGAAGCGTCAAAATATGATTATGAAATATCACAATTAAAACAATTGAAATTTACATTGTAGTCTGAATTTCAAATTTCTCATAAAATTTATGACTCAAAACGAGACTTTCAAAACAAAAGACGCAGCAAAAACAAGTACATCTTTTTTCTGTGTGTCCACAAAAGGCTCCAGCGAAAATCTCATATTTTGGGAACTCATTTCAAACCACTTGTAGAAGAGCTAGTGGATTTTCAAATACACGTGATTGAATTTTAAATCAAGGTAGTGTTTGATTGGTATTTCAGTTACGTTTGTACTTCAATAGGTGAGTGAATTTTCAAGAAAACTCTACAGTGCACTCTCATCATGCCTCAAATTAAAGAGGGACTATTTTTGTCCCGTATACTGTATTAATACCAAAAAGTAACTTTTATGATATTTTTTTGCAGTGTTCGACGTAATGCGATTTCGGGTCATCGACGTCATTGCGTGGCCTGAAAAAATGTGAATGGCCTGGAGAGATTCTGAAAAGCGATAACATAAAAAAATCTGGGATACTCTACAACCTTCAGTCCATCTTAAACAGTACATTGTATAACTTTCAATTTAAAATACCCGCTGTACGTTTATTTATGGAAAACCTGCTGAGAATCTCGTATCATTTCAATTGATGGGTACAACTACCTATACATATAGGTATATATTTATCCGTTTGACGTAGCTGTGACGCAGGTGATTGTGACGGTTGCATTGCGTGAATCAACGTAGGATTTGCGTACTCACGTGCCCCACACACACATATAGTGTAGATGGTAAGGGGCTTTCCGAATTTATGTGAAAACGCAAGCCACAGGTGAATCCAGTTTCAAGACCGGATTGTGGTTGCACGGACGACCTCGTCGCGTGTCGCAATTCTATTATTAGAAAATTAACCGTTAAAGATGAAAAACAGATTATTATTAGACTGCGGTCATTCATATTTTTTAAACAGATATAATTCAGGTACCTATATTATGGGTCGAAAATAATTTTTTTTCAAATGAAAGCTGAAAGGCAGTGGTCATTCACGATTACAATAGGGTTTATGCACTGGGTAGTTATAGAAGAAACATTATGTACATTTTATAAGTAGGTAATGTTTGATACTGAGTCCTGGTACGTATCTAAAAATAAGTTTGCCAAAAAGAATTTGCATACCTTGAGGTAAAAGAAATGACACCCTCGTTACCTATAAAAAATGGTACTCAGAGGAAGATGTCATGTACAAAATATGTGCCTTCTTTTATTATGACCATTGAGAACTGCGCTGATAATTTTTTAGACTACGTTTTTGTTTTTAATTGTTGCTATCTTTATGATTTTCATATTTGAGGGTAAAAATATTTATCTGTCTTATTATTGTGTCATTGGACTATTTTCTGAATCTTGATATTTAAGGCTAAAACTTTCTGAATAATTTCCCTGAATTCTGTTGACATTCTTCGAACATGTAGGTGGACGATACAGTCGATAAAAAGCGACTGTTTCGCCTAATATTGGGATATCTATGTGGTGAAAAAATAAAGGGTTTAGTCGCTCGTCTCCCCCACAAGTGGTTCGAAATGAGTTTCCAAAATATGAGATTTTCTGTGCGGTCTCTTGTTGACAGTCAATGTCAGTTTACGGGGTGATTTGAAACACTACACTTCGTTTTTTTGACGTTTCTTCCTGGCTAAAATTGAAAAGAAGTTTTGCTGTAAAGAATTTGTTTCCAGTAAATTAAAATTTGTATTGAAAAAGTGAATTACTGTCTCTACGTTTAAAATAATTAACAAAATTTTAAATTTTAATAATTAAATCTTATTGATGATAAAATGTTTTGACTATCTATTATGTGTTCTTGGCATAATTGAAATATTTGTCGTAAATTGTTACAGAACATTGGATTACAGTTAATGGATTCTTTACGCAGGAAGTTAATTTTATATCTATTCTGATTTTTCTGTTTTGATATTATGGATTTCAGTGAAATCGATAAGAATTAGGGAGTGATGGATGTGATTGGAGGACCGTTGAAAAATATTAAGGAATTACAGAAATATTTATTGATAAACTACAAGATTCGTCGGTTTTTCCAAAAAAAGCTATTTGATATTAACAAGAAAGTGTGTTTCAATTTTAACAATAAATTTTTTTGTGCCTGAAAGCGGCAACGAGAGACAAGCCATTCGCAAAAAGGTTTCATCTTAAATTAAAAAAAAAAAACCACAACAACAATATTTTGCGGAATAAAGCTCTCAGTACAAGCCATTGTATGTGCCTTTAGGGTATGTGGTAAGAATATTACATTAAATATTTCCTCCGTGTAGATGTAAATTGCCAGGTAAAAACCGCCGAGTCGTTTCAAGCACCTCAAGTTAGAGTGCCCGATTCTCATCTTAGTAAACGTCACTTGGTCTCTATGGTTTTTAAGATAATTTGATTTTTATTTTAAATCGTCTCTAACCAGGTGCAGCATGGTATTGTTGGAAGATTTCCAATGATCATTCAGAGAGTTTTGACGGCTTGACATATGTAGTTCTTGAAGTCTTTGTGATATACAGGAACCGACATATTAGGCAAAGGGATAGACATGCTGATTTGGCTAAAGTGTCTATACCGTCTCGTTTCCTTCGATTCCAAAATGAGATGGTATCCAGATGAAGATGATTTCCTTTCGCACAAGATCTGAAGGTATCGTTTTTGCTGCCATGGTGTTCATTCAATACGAAAATCTGTATCAATATAAAAAAACAAAAGTCAGTTACATTCTTGGATGATTTTGTTCCAGATCAAAATACTTTCAGATTTAGTGTGTTCCTCGATTTCTCAATGTTTAATAGGTTTCTTGAATTTCTTGTACTATGTGATCAAATCTTTTGGTGTTTTTAATAGCTTAAATTGATGACAGTGAATCCGTAAGATTAGCAAAAAGAGAAACATTTGAATTTTCTATATATTTTAAAGCTTGCAACAAGCCCATAGGGAGAAAATACGGGCCCCGGGGGTCACAACTTACGGCCCCCTCCTCTTTGAAAAAAAATTTCAGCATAAGTAGCAAAAAAAATTATATGTATGATAATTTTGTTGCATGACTTTCTACCAAGGTAAAAGATTGCGAGGACTATTAGGAGAATAGTATTCATAGTTTAAAGGTATCATTAGAAAATTACAGTTTTTACCAAAAATCAGGGCCCGAGGGGAAACACTCCACCCCTCCTCCCCTTTCGACGGGCCTGGTTTGCAAAATAGCGTAGGCCTCGCATCTGAATATGCTAAAGCATAGAAAAAACAAACTGTGAATTAAACAGTGATTTTTGGATACCATTTACCTGCAACAAAAATTACCATTGGTAGTGTGAATGCTATACTGCAACAAAGCGAATTTCTTAATTTTCTGTATGTCTAAAGGTAATGTTTCCCTCGGATATAGGGTACGAAGCGCCGACCACTTGGGAATGAAAACTACTTAACTTACTAAACTACTACTTGGGGAATGAAAAGCAAAACAAAGCAAACAAAACAACTCGGTATTCGTACCCCAAGTCCAAGAGATATTTCAATCACTTCCAAGGTAAAGTAAACACCGTTCTAACTTTACCTGCAACAAAATTTATCCCTAAGTTTTTACTGTTAGCAATCCGGTAATTTATACTGAAATTGGTTATTAGGTGTAACCACAGCGCAACCACATCCAGTGGTTGATATTGATCTATCAGTGTAAATAGGTATATTATTTGGGAGTCTGTTGAATACTTCAGCGAACGCAGATACGTATTCAATCGGATTAGTTTTGTATTCTGGGCAGTTCCTTAAAGTCAGTGATTGCAGTGGGATGAAGTGTTTATCTATTTATTGGATGGCAGTTTATATTATATCGAAGAAGAGTATTCGAAGAAGTTTCTGTAAAAGTATGTCACCTATCACTCAAAAAAAATTTGTCCTGCAAAGAAACTTATTGTAAATTTTTCCTCCGTACGGTTTTCAGTAAAAAAAATATGAAAATAAAATAAGAATAAAAAAAAGAGGGGGATCTCGATCCTTTCATTTTGAAGAAACAGTATCCGTTATCATTCAAAAAAGTTTTCATTCTGCGGGAGGCATAAAAGTATCATACGAATTTTTCTAAATAACACATGCAGAAACACACAAATGATTCAAAAGAATGATTTATTATCTATAAAAAGTAATAATATCTTCTCTGATAATCAGATTACATATCTTCATCATCTTTTTCATTTTTACATTCGAAACATATCGCAGTAGTTTCTACATGACCTCTACATGAAAACCTTATGCAAGACTTACATCTTATGGTTGTATAAACATTTCTTGAACGAGTGCACAAATGACACCTTCCTCTCTTTCTGCTTTCCTCATTTTCTTTTTTCTCCACTGGCTCAACTCTATATTTCGCTAAAACCGCTCTAATTTCAGTCGGAAGCGTCAATATTTTCGCCCTCTCGCAAAGATGATTTTTCATCAAGCTAAGTGCAAGATTTTTAAGAAACTTCTTCCTGATAACGCGCGAATCTTCCTTATTCGACTCATACAAAATTTGTGCATTCACGCTAGCAATATTCAGTAAAGTAAAAAATAATGCCAAGGGCCATTGGTTTGTATCTCTCGCTACAAAATATGCTTTACACAATATGTCAACCGCGTCAACAGCCCCTTTGGACATATCATAATGTAGAACAATCAGAGGTTTCTTGGATTTTTCATCAACAATAGAGGAGAGCATAGTCGATAACAATATCACAGCTATATTTGCTTTTGGTACATAAGAAACAAGCATCGCATCTTCGCGAAAACCAAATATTGAAGAACCCACTGCTTTCTTTCTGTTCGGCAAAAATTCAAGAGGAACTTCAGGTTTATTTTTTGACATTATACCGATGCACGTGATCTTTTTCTCTAAAAGAGCCTTCGCCAATGAATAACTAGTGTACCAGCTCCCGACTGTTAGATTTCTGTTTGACCCTTCAATAGGTGCAACCAATCTCTCTACAATATCCGCTGGTTTATTCGACAATTGATATGGACCATCTGGTTGTTTCGCACAAGAAACTTCCAGGTTACTCGTAAAATAGGTAAGTGCATCGCACATGACAAAAAGTTTTATTCCACTCTCGGCAAGTTTCTTTGGAATTTGACTAGAACTACGTTGACCTTCAAAAACGTCTAATTTTTTCACTGTTACGAACTGACCAACTGTGTAGGAACTTTTACAGTTGGCGACGAAAGAATCAAGAAAAAAGCGTATAGGTGCTAATTTGTCTATATTTCTTCTCTTGCATCTGGTCGCCTCATCGTCGAATCTTAAATGACGCAAAAGAAATGAAAATCTCTTGTTGCTCATACAAGCCCTGAGCATCGCGATTCCAGTTCCATCTGTAGTCCACAACTCGTATGCACCTGTGTGATTTCCTTTGTTAACACCGATCAAAAAGAGGAGACCAAACAAAGCTAAAAGTTCATTTTTCGTTACGTTTTGTGCATCTCTATCCCTTTTATACTGATTTCTCTTAATGTTGATTTTCTTATTTGTGTTCATCACAATGCTGTCCAGCATCTTATCATCTATCAATTTTAGGAAAGCATCGATTTCACTAGAGACTTGGATTGCACTGCTCTTTGATTCCTGCAGATAGCTATAGCTATTTTGCGTATTCTGAGCATAATTACGTTTTCCCCACTTGCACGATTTGTCTCTGCTGATAAAATATTCATCGTTATAACAATCAAGTTCAAGACTTTCATCTTCGGATTCTGAACTTGCCTCTTGCTCCGAAGGATAATTACAATCGTCACTTACAGTTTCAGGATCGTGCTCAAGATCATTTTCCTCGCCAGAACTGACATCTTTGAGGATCTCCTTTTCGTCGGGAACCTCTTCCAGAAATTGGGAGATTGGACGGGGTACTACGTACGAAGCCCTAAAAAAAAAAACATTCTGTAAAATTTTTTATAATTGTGAGGCACCATTTATAATGAGTGTCAAGGATTGTGATTTTTGAGGACATTCTGTTTCTTTTCATAAATGACAATTCACTATAATAAAGTTTATGGACTGTCTGTCCACACTGAAGCTCCTATGTTTCCGCTCACTTATCGCGTGCTTTCGTCTCTTGATTTTTTTACCACCCAGTTTGACAGTTTATTAGTATAAGTCAGTTTGACATCTTATGAAATTCTGTTTCCAATTAGAGTTGTTTGGATTGAATGGAAATTCTTTAGTTGAATTGAAAAATTAAATTCGCGTTATGTTAGATCGACATAACATTTTTTATCTGATTTCAGGATAAATTAAAGTTTATTAATGCAGCGTTCGGAAAGTTCCTTAAAAAAGGAACTAATTACAACTACAGTTACTTCAAGGTAATAGTAATTTTTCACATTTCCAGTCACTACTTGAAGTAGCTTGGATTTTCTGCAAAGTTCCTTTTTTCAGATACGGAAAAATATGTTACATATGTAAAAATTTATTAAAATTTCCAAAAAATAAATCAACGCTGTCATTTTTACTGTCCATAACTGAAAAATTTTTAATTGAAAATCTATAAAATTGAATAAATTTCAATGTTAAATTTTCAAAATTGAATAATTTTTAAATTTAAATCTCCAAGATTGAACTTTCGCAAAAAAAAATGTGCCCGCTTTGCGGGCACATTCTCATCGCGCGCGTCACGCTCGGTTTTATATGTTCTTCATGTACAAATTACTAAATTTGTTTTTGATTTCAAATAAAGAAGGAAATTTATTTACTTAAGGCTCTATCGGCCTCAATGAATACATTCTCATCATAATATTCGCGCTTGATTTTCTGCGCTCACCGTATAATATATACAAATAAATTGTTTAAAAAACGATTAAAAATTATCTTGATGATTTACGATTGGTCTTATAAAGAAATGTTTAACGGCAATTTTATCTGACTTTTTAAAAGCACAAATTCTACTCTTTTGTCTTTTTTGCTTATCTTGCGTTGTTTGGCTCAAAAATTAAAATTAAAATATTCCAATATCATTTTCCATACTTGAAAAACAAACTATGCCTCCTACCAAAAAATGTTCAGTAGAAACCTTATGGGTCTTCGTAAAAACAATATTGGTATCACTCCTTTTTTTCGTATCTCGCGTTATTTGGCTCAAAATTTGAATTTTCGATTTTTTTTTTAAATGGAAAAAATTGTTACCACAGTCTTGTAGGTCTTTCAAAAAGCAAGATTTTTCTACTCATAACTTTTTTCCATATCGTGCATTGTTTGGCTTGAAAATTTCATTTTCTTTTTGTTTTTTGAATTTTGAAAATGCTATGACTCTCGTAATTTTTTTGATCGAAAAGAGTCATAAGGATAAATTGTTGAATTTTTTAAGTACTACGAATAACCTTCCATATAATTTTCAAATCTTGAAAAAAATGGTCTCAAAAATTTTGCAAATGCTCTAACTTTTTGAATTTTTATTCAAAATGGCTGGGTAACGAACTTGACCTTCAGTTTTCAATACTCAAAGAGTGTACCAAAAGCCAATCCAATATATTTTTTTTTTGAAAATTATCGTGTTCACAGACAGACATACAGACATACAGGCAGACAGAAACATTCGTCAAAACCTGTTTTTTGGGTTCAGGGGGTCTCAAAACGCGGACACTTGACAAACGGGGGGGCAATTTTTCTCAATTCTGAGTCGTGGCTTACAACTCCCCATTTCTTTTGAGAATTTAAAAAACACATTTCTCGCACGAACATCTAGAGTTTTTCAACCGTTTCGAGTTTCAAAAAAATTAATTTAGCCAAAAGTTGTGTTTTTAGGCATACTAAAGATTCTATATATTCAGATACACAAAAACATATTTTTATAGTATTTTTTCCCCAAAAACAAAACCCGGCTCACAACTCCCCACTCTCCCCTAGTTGAATTTTAGAGCCTGTGATCAATAATTAGGAATTTTGATAATTTATAGACTAAAAAATAATTATTTAAATGAACATTAAAGTTAAGTTGTAATACTTTAAAAATATTGTGTTAAGAAACTTGAAATGTTCTTTTCCTGAAACTAATTTCATTAAGGTTCCACGTTCATTTGATTGATAGAATTTATATGTACGTTTGTTCCCTAAGCTAATAAAATTTTAGCAAGATTTTTTTTTTGGGGGGGCAAAGCAAATCTTATGGCACCTTACATAGAAGAAGGAGAGTTTGCCAATTTCAGAAAAACTTCTTACGTTATTTGTGGATGACTGCTTTTCGTCTGTTTGCAAGAAAAAACGACTATCGGTTTCAGGATCGTGAAGTTAGGTTACTAGATTTTTTTAATTCACTAAATTGGATCATGTTGATATTAAATGAAAGATAGAAATGAAATGCAGCACTTTCAACATCTCAGGACTTACCGTGATGATGTCGAGTAATTTTAGAGTAATTGTAAATGATTGCACAGTGATTTCAAATGATTTCAAGGTAATAACAGTAAAGTTTTTATACTGACTGCAAGAGTTGTGTACCCGTTGAGTGTTAACCTGACGAGAAGGAAGAAGAAAATATTTTTTTCGGCAGAAAGCGTCAGTTTCGGGCATGTCACGGTAATAATGTCAACGTTCAGCATGGCCCCAATACCTCACGATTTTTGCATCACACGCATGTAAAAAATGACATAAAAGCAATTCTGCGTACAATCGCGCCTCATCGCCAGACTGACATACCTCTTTTACTCCACGATCGTGATTTATGTTTCGATGCCCTGTGCGTCAGCTTCAGGATTGCATTGTCCGTGCAGTAACTCGCGGATAGACAAAGGAATTCGTAGACAAAAGAAAACAAAGAAGCTCACAAAGAGACGGAGATAAAAAGCTATGGAAAATAACGTGCAACCTTTCTCCGAGATTTTACCGGGTTTCTCGCGACAGTGAATGAGAGTAGACCTCCTCTAACGGGGTGATGGCTCGAGGTAACACATGAAACTCCGTTTCCAGCGAGAAATCTGATTTATAGCGACATGAATCCGCGATATAGAAATAAATCTTTAATAAAAGTGGGGGTGAAGATGAATCTTCGAGACGTGAAGGTAATTATTTATAAAAATGCAGAAGGTGGTTCGTGCAGAATCGAGGTATACATGGAAAAACAGTGGGATTATTTTTATTGGAGCTCATTCGTTATGTTCTCGAAATAAGATTTCCTTCCTGAAAATGAGAAAACTTCAAGTGTTTAACTATAACATGAGCATAGCTGCATTCCCATTATCTGGTGTCTAATTTTTGTTGCAACTCCAAACAACACCGAATCGGCGTACTTTTGAGGATCGGGGTTTTTCTGTGTACTTTGTAACTTTGAATTTAATTTTTCCATCCAGTTCAACCGTGCCAAATATAATTGTAGGTATAAAAATATGAGAATCTTATTCTTGAGAATTGGTTGACTGGAATTAACTTGTACTAATTGAAATCGTGGGTGGCTAACTTACAGAGACTTATACTACTTGAAGCGACTACAGCTGACTTGAAATGAGTTACACTACTTGAAATCTACTGTCGCTGACTTGGAACGACTTCTACTGCTTGGAACTTCTTATTCACTACAGACACCGCTGATACCGTAGTAAACTAATATTATTCCATATTCTCTGCTAAATATTGAGCTTATACGTCAATTCTTCTTGCACGAAGTTTCGAATTGTAAGTCCGCTAACCGGATAATGTATGGCAACCGACGAGAAAATGATTTTGCAAAAGAAAAATCAAAACTGGTTCGAATTTAGGATTCGCGCATCAAATTTGAAGATTCCCCTGGTATTTTAATGAAGAAATCTGAGTTAAACTTAAATGCAAAACCTTCGCGAATCTTGAAAATTACATATGAAGTCTCATGCCTGACAGTGACAGAATTGAAAGCTTAGAATGCTAATACCAATTTTTTAGATCGCTGACTTCTATGCTCAATGATTTTAATATCAGGGTATTTGATATGATTTCAGAATTGAATTGTTTTATGTCTGAAATTTGATTAATAATTTTTGTGATTATTTTACTTGAAATGAATGAAATATTTGCATTAGAATCTCTAGAAAGCTTGAAAATTAATTTTTTGTTCATAAAAGGAGTGTTTTCTTTTAATTTCGTTCATGGGTGGTTCAACTGCCCTGAGGGCGTAAACCCCTTCGTTAAAAAAGTTTGACCGAAAGTCAGTGGCTTTTTCCCCAGTTGGAAGCTTTTTGGGTGGCCTCTGCTCAATACGCTGACAAAAGTTAATGAGCAGAATCGGACAATTATCCAGGGATGGTCCTGATAGGAAAACCACGAGGCTGAGGCATGAACAACCGTGCAAAAAGCTGAGTGACTCCTGGGTGAGATGTTTTTTATGGTGTCTCTGAGATCCTGGGCGATCTCATAGAGGCCTCTGTGAAGGTGGGCGAACCCCTTTTCTAGCTGCTCGTGGGAACAACTATGACGACACCAAACCCAATTGTGAATGCGGTTCAAAATTATCGAACGCGCGGAGAACTCGACAATGGGTCAGCAAACAGTGCTAATCGCCAAATAATTTGGATAAAAACACGACAACGAATCAGCGAGACGATCGACGTCTTGAAGGGACAGATCGGCTCAGGGATGACTTGCTGAATTGCTACGATGGCAGCGTTATCCCTGATCGCAACGGGCATAGCAAAACCGCGCCGACAACCACTTGCGATCAGGATATGAACGTGGAACACTTCCCCAACCGCTGCAAGAACAAGCCACAGACGAAGAAGAGGAAGAGACATTAAGATCAGCTGTGGAAAACAATCACCCCTCAGAGATGATGGTGATTTCAGGACAAGGAGAAACATTCACATCCAGGTTCCTCCTATGCCCCAAGATCTGGCTGACATGGATGCCGCCCTTCGTGAGGATCTTTCAGAGTGGTCGGACCTCTGGACCATCACTTGTTAATTTATGATGCAGCGAGAGCTTTGGCCGATTCAAATCAAAGGGTGAAGCCGACGAAAGATCAAAAGAAGAAAAGTTGCTCGCATCAACTGAACAAGAAGATTTGATGGGCTAGACAGAACAAGTCCCATATTCAATGTATGATTGACTACATAACGTCTAGTAAGCCTTTTACGATAAGGGTCCAAAAGTTCGCCCACGAACTGAGAATCCACCATCACACATTGAACAAGTTAAAGCTGCTGACCATCAAGCAGCACATTGTTCACAAAATGCGAGTGTTATCTGATGCAAGTAGGAAAGTACAGAAGAGGGAGGGATGATTCAGGGAGAATCAACAGTTTCTCGCTGATCCATCACACCTCTTCAGCTTCCCTGAATGACAGGATTATTCGGACAATCGGACCTGTGTGGAGAGAGGTTCACGAACAACGTTGATCAAAAAGAGGTGTAGCAGGCTATCGGGAGAATCTGTTAATTGGCAGAAGCATCTGAAATGTCGCTGCATTCTACAATCACACTCTGTCTATGGGCTAGACTGATTACCAGAAAGCTTTCGATTCTACCTCCCATAGACTTATCATTTGTCTGTTGAAACGCTTGAAGGTTCATCCACACATAGTGGGATTCATAGAGAGATTGATGCCCCTTTGGAAAACCAGATTTATTATCTCATCTAGAAAACATCGTGTGACAATTTACAGCGTCACCTTCCAAAGGGGCGTCTTTCAGGGCGTCACCATGAGCCCTCTCCTCTTTTGCGTCACACTTCTGCCACTATCTCTCGCACTACGCAATTCTCATAGGTACCTCTGCGGCGAGACTGATAATTGCGAGCATAAAGTCACTCATATATTTTATACGGATGACTTGAAGATCTGTGCGTTTGAAAGACAGCATCTCAAGGATGCTCTAGAAATCCTCGAGTGGTAGACAAGAAATTGGTATGAACTTAGAATTGGACAAGTGTGTCAAGATTTACCTGAAGCGAGGACGACTTGCTAACGTCCGCAACGACCCTGAGCTCGTGTAAAGAAGTGCTATTAGATACCTTGGCGCTGGAGAGACCTACCTGTACCTAGGCGTATCCATGGACGAGACATGAGCTCACGGCCCTCAACATCGCCACACGTTATTTTGGGTACAGCTCACATCATGGCAAATGGAAGAGATCCTTTCTTGAAAGTGGTTAGCAACCACGATATGATTGGCAAAAAAGCGTTCCTGTATGAAGCCGCGTAGCAAGCTGCTGAGACCCTTAACCTGGATCTTGACATCAGAAGTGAAGAAAGTGCATTATTTTATCTAGCTGCTTTAACTTTAAAAGCCCAATTGAAGGAGGCAGAGGTCAACAACTCCCTCGAATAACTCCACGACAAGATAATGCACGGAAACTTTCACAGAAGTGTAAATGATCATTCCTTGTCGATTGAGCTAACGTTAGCTTTCCTCAAATCACCCGGACTTCATCCGCATCTCATGTCAAGAAGATTCCAGCAATGGGTGCAGAGCGTGTCATGTACATTCTGAGCACATATGGCACATACTGCCCGGGTGTCCCACTCACGCGGGAACGACGTATCTCTACAGGCACAATGCAGCCCTAAGAATGCTAAAGCACTCTTAGGGCACACCATCATTGTTGCTCTTATGACGTTAACCGCGAACCTGCCCTGCCGAATGCTCCCAGGTAGATAGAGTCAATTTTCGAGAACAAGAGGTGCCGAATTTACTGCAACTTCAAGTTCAAGCCAAGAGTCCCTGTTAAACACTCGAGGCCTGACATCGTACTCCTTGATATTGAAAAACGAACTATGTTCGTGATTGCATTCACGGCTCCGGCTGACAGCAACATCACAGGCAAGTAGATGGAAAAAAGGAGGAGTGCCAAGAACTTATGAGGGAGCTGCCACAATTTCAGCCAGGATATTTTGTTGAAATGATTATCCTTGTGATCGGTGCATGAATACAGAGATCTCTCATTCTTGGGTCGCTCCATGTTCTCAAGACATACGAGGGCTTCGCCAGCCTATCGTTGTGATTTCATCGAGCTCTGTGACCATTCATCTTACGGTCGTGAGACGTGGACATAGGTATGATTTACCGCGAGTCTACTGAGGGACTTATGTTTTATAAAATAGTTCACTCTTATCTTTGAATAACTATGCATATAATATAAAAAAATAATCACCTTTTCTCAACCGGATTTGAATATCAAATGGTTTTCCTCTTAATATCTTCAAAATTCTCAAAAGACTGGAAAGAGGAAGGGGATCAGTTGTACACGTCGATAAAAAGGAAAATTGAAGACTAAAGACTTTTTTTATTACTTTATTTTTCTTTATAATTAATTAATTTCAATTTTTTCCGAAATTTCCCACCCTTTTTTTGACCTCTTTCAAATGAATCATAGAATGAGAATTTCAAAAATAATAAAGAAAAAGTCATCTGAAAATTTCCTGGTAATTTCGAGGAGAAGGAGATCAGTAGTACATGTCAATGAAAAGGATAATTAAAGACTAAACACTTTTATTTATTTAATATTTTTTCTTAGTGGAAGGGCAAAGAGGATCAGTAGTATATGTCAATGAAAAGGTGACCTTAGACCTTGAGGGTCTATGGGCTTTGACGGAACACCCTGGTAGGTGCACCTTTGCGAGGTGCAGTCTTAGCATTTTGATTTACATTCGTCGCCTGTTGAATTGCTCAACGTTTCTGCTTAATTGAATCTTTCTCCTTTAGTCGAAGTCCCTTTGTGTTATATCACTATGCTCAAAGCGCGGAAGGGAAGAAAAGAATGAGCGCGTAGAAAATTTCTCGCGAACGAGACGGAAAATGGGGGGCACTACGTCAGAGATGAAAAGAAGGGTGGGTGAGAGTGTTTAAGGCGGATGAAGCGGTACTTGGACGCTACAGCTAGAAAATGTTAAGAAACGTTAATTGCGACTTGTTACCTTCTTCCCGAGAGCAAAAAGCAGTCCATGTTGGCCGACGTACGTACACGCGCGCACTTTAATGCGCTTTAACTGGAAAGCATTTTCGTGCACCGCTCCCTTTTTTCTTTGGGGTCCTCCGCCGCTCGGAAGGGGAAGAAAAACAGGTTAGCAAGAAAGTCTGCATAATGTTAAGGTTTAACGCCGCTATGAATTATTCATGTGTGTATAATGCTAGCAATTAAGTTTAAAATCCTCCCCTTGAATACCGCCATCCCGCTTGCGAGCTAAATGGGAATGGAATTTGCACCGGAATTTGTGGAGGTTCAGCATGACGTTTTTGATGCAAAAAACTGCATTTAAAAAACATTTGTCTCTCGCCAAGCAACGCTTTTCGCGTGACTCGGATGCAAAATTTGATCCGTTTCTCACACTCACTGAAATCTCGTTTTGAGAGAGAGATTCCTTTACACTTTATTATTGATATATCAATATTAAAGTAATAAAATTGTTAGTAAAGAGTTAAAATATCTTTTACAAACCTTGTGTTTCTGTTGCTACTTTACTCAGTCCAGTTTTTAATTTACTCTTCAAACACGCTTAGTTTGCTCTTAGCTCTGTAGCGTCCGCAATGTGATTAATCTGGTTTAACCTCTTTTTTTTTTAAACACGCCCGACCTAAGAATCTATTTTGGCTCGACCTAGTTCACCTCAACATCCTCCCGAAACACTCCTATTTATGTTCTGCTTCAAAAAACGCCTTCATTTCCTTTGTTCACAAACCAGATCCACTTGGCTGAGTACAACTTCATTTTTTGTAACCTTCTTCCTGAACAAGCTTAATTTGTCGCTCTTTAAAAACTACACCCACTTCCACATTTAAAGATACACCCGCACCATTTTTATACTCGGTCTATTGCAGCCACGCCCAATCGCCGATATTAGTCCCACCTCACAAGCCACACCTCTAATTTCCCTGTTTTCTTATGTAAAGAGCCAAGCCCACTGTGAAAAACCAGCTTTATCAGGATTAACCCGGCCGTCTTTCACGCCACGCCTATACTTGGTTTTCAGTTAAATCGACCTAACTTTTCGCAAGCTTCTTTCTAAACACGTCCACCTTAGTTTCACTTCATACACCATATCTATAGTACCCTGTTTTCGGCTGTCTGCCACATGAAAATGTGCTTTACCCGCACCTACCTAACACCTACGAGTCAAACCAGGCCCATTGTGTTTCCACTAGCTCCACCTGGTTCAACAATGTGTCATTTGAAGCACGCCCATTATTGGTTTCTAAATGGATTGACCATCATAATGACATCATTTTATCGCAGAATCCTACATAACGGTTGTCTATAGAGGTACATCATAAAAGGATTGGGAGATAGATTCGGTTTGGTTTCTAATTCATTCATATTCAACTGATGGATTCAAAAGGATTGAATTGTGGTTTCGAATAAGTTCCAGATTGATGCAGATTGAACTTGGTATTGATGTACAGATTTGGAAGGATTGTAAACTCTCTCCATACGAGCTTCGGATTTATTTGAATTGAATTTGAAGCTGAGGAACCACGCCTACCTCACGCCCACGAAAATAACCACGCCCAAATTCACCGGGAGTTACAGTTAACTTCCACCAGGTTAACCCCACCTTCCAATTACCATGCCTGGTTGGGTACCTTGAAAAGAATGTGTTCATTTCCTTCAAATATCTAAAGTTTTGAAAATTGTTACTGGCTACCTGAATCAACTTATTTTAATTATAATCTTAATTAGATTTGATTTGATTTTTATGATTATTGAAGCAAGAACCAGATAGTACCATAACTGTGGTTAAATACAACGCAGTCTGAAATGAAAGTAAAGCATATACACAGTTGTTACGTCCCGAGAGATATAACTTACCTAATGATGTATTTATTTCATGATGATTTCTCGTTTTATCATCTAATTAAAAAAACTTGAAAACGGGGATAAGAATAGCTACCAAATTAACAGGAATAAATTGACAATGCAAGAATTTTCAAAAGTTAAATTGATATTTGTTAATTAAAATATAAATAAATGGGTCAATAAATATCATAAATAAACGGTTGAGAAAGTTTAATTTGAATGGATCAGTTCTAGAATTGTAAAGCACTCCTAGATACTCTTGTTGACTAACTTTGAATTAAGACTCCCTGGTTTTGTTGAGTCTACCTTAAAAAGGAAGAATAATTAGTTCACTGGTTCAGAACCCTTTCGTCCTTCTGTTGTATCGGGTTCCCCTCTGATATTTGTTGTGGGTTCGGTGTGCAGATGGCAATGTTCCAAAAATGCTGGCAAATGTGTGATGGCAGCGCGTTGACGGACCGACAATTCGGTCCGGAGGTAAAGGTCAGAGGGTTTGAAGATCGGTTACTGAGTATTAGACCGCAGACGAGGGACTGACTTGAAACTGCTTTCAAAGGGTACTTTCAACGAGTCAGGGGCGGACTAGTCGAAGAGAAGAAGGTGCTGGCAGGTGATGGTATTTTTCTGACTAGTGATGGTGTTGTCTGACTGATTACTGCTTCAAATTCTGCAGTACCACCTTAATCAAAAAGTTTTAGGACTCGTCACGGTGTGGCGCTCTCGTTCGGCCGATTTCAGTTCTTCTTTTTTGTTGTGTTGGTAGAAGTGTCATTGACGTTCTATCAGATTTTCAGCTTGATAGCTTGACATTTGTTGAAGTG
>JAUMHM010000005.1:11116523-11133442 GCA_032362435.1 Melikaiella ostensackeni | reverse complement strand
TATTGTAACGACTTTGAACTCCATGTCCTTATGGAGACCTCGTTGTGCATGTTTGCATGAATTGTGGGGATTTTAATGAATGATAATGTAGTGTGTGCAACTTTATTGTAACAACTTTCCACTTTATTTCACAATAAAGACCTCGTTGCGCATGGTTGTACTAGCTATTGAAATTTTAAGGGGTGTTTTACTTTGAATTTTTTAAATAAGAATAGAGCCAGAATGAAGTTCGTAACGACCTTGCACTTTTTTAACGATAAAGACCTCGTTGTCCGAACAAAGTTTTGGTATTTCAGTTTTGAAATATGAAGAGGGAGAATCCAATGAACTTTAAAAGAAAACATTCAAGTGTCTCAAAATATATTAAAAGTGCGTAATCGTCTCTCCTTCAAGTGAATCTACAATCTCGTATTTTTGTATAATAAGTAAATTTTCAACATGAATGTAGATTGCAAAAATTCATCTCATTCAATTGTTATTTATTTAATCAGGAAGTTTAGTTTTAAGATAGATAGAGCTAATTTTAAGGTCCTATCAGTATTGGAATCAATCTATATTATTGGTTGCAATTAACTGGACAGGAAAAAGTAAACGCAAATTGAACGAATCTCTCAATGAAGATTAATACTCGTATTATTGAGATCAGTTTAAAATGCTACACTACTATCACTAAAAATTAATAAGATTTTTAGTAAATACCTGCAGCCTTTGTTTAAATCACCCAAGTGCATCGATTATAAACTTGGATTATTAGTAAACACGAGATCAATCCGGAAATATTCAAGAAGGTCATTACTGGAGATGAGTCATGGGTTTATGGTTATGATCCTGAGACATAAGCCCAATCTTCGCAGTGGAAGACGATCGAAGAGCCGCGATCCAAGAAAGCACGCCAGAGTCGGAGCAACATCAAGGCAATGCTCATTGTTTTCTTCGACCAGGAAGGTGCTGTTCACCATGAATACGCTCCAAAAGGTCAGACGGTAAATAAAGAGTATTATCAAGAAGTTCTGAAACGATTACGTGACGCAGTGAGGAGAAAACGACCAAATTTGTGGAAAAGTGGCGACTGGGTACTTCACCACGACAACGCACCAGCACATTCATCGCAACTTATCCAGCAATTTCTTGTGAAACACGGCATTTTTCAGCTTCGTCAGCCGCCGTACAGTCCTGACGTAGCTCCTTGCGACTTCTGGCTGTTTCCCAAATTAAAATATCCTCTTACAGGAAGAAGCAGGATTGAACAAGTATGTGCCCGGGAGACTATGAATAAACAGAGGAGGGGTAACGTGGAACGTTCAAAAAGGGAGGAAGAGAGATACGAAATGATGTTTGAATGTGGTATGCAAGTAAGGGGTAAAGAATGACAGGGAATAGAGGAAGAGATAAGGGCAAGGCAAGGAGAAGAAAGATGGAAAAAAATCTCGGAGTTAAGGTAGAATATAGAAATAATTTGGCAAGGGTCGCAAATACGTTCTTGGATATTAAGGTGTCTTATAATAGCGCTATAAGCAAATAGTCGAAATAGCATGTTTTCGGTTCGATAATAATTAAATATTTCCAGAATTATCAAAAATTTCATTCAATTTTTCTTTAAAAATGTCCTTGAAATTTTTAGTACCAATGGAAACATTTCCCAGCGAAATAAAAAAGAATTTCTGATAAAAAAACAGGTAACTTTTTGTTTAAACTTTGAAAATTTTGAAAAAATGTTTTACATCACACTGATAGATTTGGACAATTTTTTTTTAAAGAAGAGTATTCGAAGATGTTTCTGTAAAAATATGTCACTATCAAACAAAAAAGAACGTATTCAAAAGTGAAATTTCTTTCATAATTTTCTATAGGTAAATAACTATTATTTGCCAAAATATTAATTGCCAATGACGACCCGTTTTCGAGAAAATCAACTTTTTTCAATTTGTTTTTTCATGGATTAAAATGTTTACTCATTAAATTCTCATGTAAAGTTATGTTAATAAAACATTTTCCTATCAGAAAAGATGAATTTTTAAAATAATACATGAATTTGCAACCAAATTCAGTTTTCATCTAAAAAAGATCAATTTTGACCAAAACAATTAATTTTTAACAAAAAGTTCAACTTTCAACGAAGTAGTTGAATTTTCGACCAAGAAAGATTTTAATTTTAAACAGAAAATAGTTGAATTTTTAACCAAAAAAGATGATCAGAAGAAAATTCTACCAAAAGAGATGATGTTTATAAATAAAAAGACCAAATTTAACGAAACAGTTAAATCTTTAATCAAGAAAGATTTTTCAGTCAAGAAAGAAAAACAACTTCGACCAAATTGTTGAAGTCTTAAGCCAAAAAGAGGAATTTTCTACAAAGCAGTTGAATTTTCAACAAAAAAGTTAATTTCCAATCAAATAGTTCAATTGTCAATCCAAAAAGACGAATTTTCAACAAAACAGATAAACTTTCAACCAAAAAGACGAATTTTCAACCAAACAGTTCAATTTTTAACTAAACAAGATGATTAAAAGCAATTTCTACCAAAAGAGATGAAGTTTCAAACTAAAAAGACAAAATTTAGCAAACATTTGAATTTTCAACAAGAAATTTTACTTTACAACCAAATAGTTCATTTTCTACCAAAATACTTTGAATTTTGAACACAAAAAGACAAATTATCGACAAAACAGTTGAACTTTAACCCAAAAAGACGAATTTTCAACAAAAATGTTAAATTTTCAACAAAATAATTAAATTCTCAACCAAATAATAAGATTTTTTAATTTTAACCAAAACAGATAAAATTTCAAATGTTTATTTATTAAATTATCATGTAAAATATGTAAATATAACATTTTCAACACTGGTTTTTAACATGAAATTCGCTTTTTTCTTGAATTTTCAACTGTTCAAAATTGAACTATTAAAAATCGATGAAAATTTAATTTCAAAAAGTTGAATTTTTAATTGTTGAAAATCTAAGAAAATTCATAGTCGATTTACAATCAAAACCGTTAAACTATCAACAAAAAAGACGAATTTTTGATGAAAAAGGATGACTCTTTTAACAAAATTGTTAAATTTTCAACAAGATAATTAAATTCTCAGCCAAATAATAAGATTATTGAATTTTAACCGAAAAAGATGAATTTTCAAACAAAAAAGACAAAATTCAATCAAAATGATGGATCTTTAACCAAAAAAAATAACTGTTGAAAATTCAAGAAAAAAATGGGGTCCCATTTTTGAAAAAATCGATTTTTTCCAAATATGTATTTTATGGATTGAAATGTTTATTTATTCAATTTTCAAGTAAAATTATGTAAATATAACATTTTTAACACTTTTCTTCAACATAAAATTCGCTTTATTGAAAATTCAACTATTAAAAATCGAAGAAAGTTTATAAATGAATTTCAAACAGATGAATTTTGAATATTATAGAATTTCAAAGGATTTGAAATATCATCCTAAAATCTTTAAAATTCTTTGAAATCCTTAAAAATGATTAAAATCTATTAAAAACAAAATATTACTCTACAATATTTAAAATCCTTTAAAATCCCTTCAAATGATTGAAAGCTATGAAAAAAATTTATTTACATAATTTTACATGAGAAGTCAATAAATAAACACTTCAATCCATAAACAAAATTTTGGAAGAAAGCTAATTTTTCCGATAACGGGTAGCTATTGTCAAATAACGTTCTAATTATTGATTTCTTTCTTTATTTTAAGAAGGGTAATTTCGTTGCGCATAACCTTCTTTCATTTTTTATTTTTTTAAACTGAAATTTGTTTGTTCAATCAATTTTTTATATTAGTTCACTGAAAAAAGTAGAAAAAAGTAGTCTTGTCTGAAAAAGTATCAACCATAAAAAAAACATAATATAACAAACAAAACATAAACATAAAATTCACATAAAAAATTATATGAAATTCTATTGCTGAATTCGGGGATGAATACCAAGGTCACAATTAATATAATTAATTTTGCAAGTAATGTTCAGACAAACTGCACAATTAATTTTATTAAAAGCTAAGTAAGGGTCATTCCATTTTATTTCACCGAAGTCGGTTGCGGCCTAATTCAAAAAAATTTTGATATTTACTAAATAATACTCATTGTTTTTTGAACTTATTTATCACATAAATTTGATAAATTACTTTATTTTTATCAAGAAACTTAATTAACAAAATGCAGTGGTACAGAAAAATGTCACATTTATGAACATTATAGAATTTTTTCTAAAACAACTAAAACATAACCATTTTGCAGCACTTTCATAGCCTTATTAAAAACGTTATGTTCAGTTTTTTTAAATTAAAACTTATCCTGTAAGCTTCATTTTTTGTCAGATTTTTCATAGTGTAGCCCTTTTTCAACTTTTTATGCTGAAATACACAAATTTTCGTTTTGAAATTCGACACTGGTGGTTCTACACATTTTAGCGGATGAATGACTCGTAGAGAAAAAAATGAAAAAATTCAGGATTTACAGTATATGTAACTCAGGTCCTCGTTTTATCCCCCTGAAAATTGAATTTTTAAATATTTAACCAACTTCAACTTTTTCATTACCTCGTTTAATCGAACCTCAAAATAGCAATCTTTCGGGCTATTTTGAAAATTGATATTTCGGTAGAAAAAGTTCCGGTATCTAGGCAAAATTTTCAGGGATATAAAATGAAGACCTGATTTACATAAACTGTTAATCCTGAATTTTTTCAATTTTCTCCCTACGAGTTATTCATCCGCGAAAATGAACAAAACTTCCAAAGTGTGGAATTTCGAAACAAAAATTTTCATATTTCAGCATCAAAATTTGAAAGAAGGGCTACAAGTATGATACGTCTGACCAAAAATAAACCTTACGAGGTAAATTTTGATTTAAAAAACTAGACGCAATGATTTTAATAAGGCTCTGAAAGTGCTGAAAAATAGTTATGTTTTAGTTGTTGTTAAAACACGATTTTTATTCATTGTTTCAAAATAAACTTACTTTTGCTAATGTTACATAAAAGTCTAAAGACTGTAGAATAAGTCTGATTTGATTCAATTCAATTTTACATTACAGACTGATTTGATTCAATTCAATTTTACATTACAGAATTTGAGTTTTTCTCTATTCTATAATGCACGTAATTAACGTGACATTATTCTGTACATTTGCATTTTGAAAATTTAATTTCTATATGAAAACAAAGTAATTTAATACATTTATATGATTAATGAGTTCAAAAAACAATAAATATTATTAGTGTTAAGTAATGAAAAACTGTATCAATATAAAGAAACAAAAGACTGTTATATTCTGGGATCATTTTGCTGCAGATCAAATTTATACCTGCAGATTTAGTGGGATGCGCCACAACTGGAACTGGAAAACCGAAAAACCATAAACTTAAATAATTTTAATTTTAATATTTGACATAAATTGATTAGATTTTCTTTTTTCTTTTAGATAAAATCTACAATGAGATGAAAAAATGTGGCTAATGTAGCCCTTTCCTTTAAAAAAGTGACTAAAAGTGACTTGAGTGACTGTGTGGAGGTAATTATCATATTTATTAGGCACTGACTAGCTTTGCGGAATTTTCCATAAGACTAACCCGGTCAAGTATAGCGCTAGAGCTAGAGTTACGGAAAATTCCGTAACTTTAGCCCTGAACGCGCTGGAAAGGGGTTGGTCTTACGGAAAATTCCGTAGCGGTAGACAGTTTGTATTTATTACTATAATCATCATTACTATAAATTAAGATATCTATACGTGTTTTATAAACTTTTTTCAGTGTTTTAAAGATTACATTTGTTCACTCTTAATTTTTACTGTTGGGTGTCAAATTTGCCTCGATGGACATCTCGAATGCAATCTCAGCGGAATGTAATGACTATATCCTACGGCTATTAGGTTTCACATGAAGTGATTCATTGTGTGCGTGGAATGCGTTATCATAGGTTGAACAAAAAATTATTGTGACATCAATAAAACTAATTACCTTACATGGAAAGAACAGTTTCTGTAAGTCAGTCACTGGGGTCAATAAAAAATGTTTTATTCTATTTATAAAAAATCTATTCTGGGAAGGAAAATCCAACATAATAACAATATATACATTGTTGCTTACGCAGGTTTCTTCTTAGCACGTCAGTAAATTAAAACAACATTTTAAATATTTAAATTTTAAAGCAATGTTGACAGAGGAGAAGCTATAATTTTAGTCTTTTCACATCTACACCGAAAATAATTTTATCTTTCAATGTATGTTTCTTTCTTAAATTATAGAATTTAGAATTGTAAAATTTTGTAGGTTAATTTAGAACCAATCTATTCAAATTATTCCATTTTTCAATATAGAAAAAAGTAATAATCCAAAGCAATAGCACATTTCTAAAAATTGCTAACTTTCTCAAATTTGTATACTATATTTAAATGAAGATAGATATCTTTTCGTAAATTGAGTTAATCATTAATACCTCAATTAAAAGAAATCTTAATAATATTTGTAGGCAACCCTGCAAATTGGAACTAATCTTTGCTTAATATCTCTCTTTTAAAATTTCTTAGAGATCGAAATTAAATCTACTTTCTTATGAAAAATTTTTTGTGTACTTAAAAAGAAAACCCCAAAGTTCACAAATCATAAATAGACTTCCAGACTGCCCGCTTTTCCAGCTCATTAAAGACAAATGTACAATGAATGTACAACAAAAAATAAAAAAGAGGGAGAAAAAGAAAAAAGTCAACCAAAACAAACCTCAAATTCTTTCCTTTTTCCGTTTCTTTTTTATAATTAAAAAATAAAAAAGTTATGCAACTCTTTCTGTTCAAAATTGGCGTTTTTTGAAACGCATCGTTCCTTTCACAAGGGGTTTCTCGCAAATGGTTGCCTTTTTTCAAGTGCTCCTTTCACGATTCAATAGAGTTAAGTAATAGCTCGAAAGTAAATTCTTGTTTTCTGTGTCTCCTGAAAAATTTGGGTTTCGGCACTTACGCCCTTATACCCCAGGACCCTTCATATATTAACGAATTCTTGATTATATTTATATTTTTTTTCAAGGGAGAGAAATACTGACACCGACCATCATAAATCAAAATTAATCAAGCAACTCGTTCTGTCTATAAATTACAATTTGTCTTGAATAGAGGCGAAGAATTAGATCCTATGTCTCTGACCTTTTCTATAAATGTTTGATAGAATAATGACATCATCAAATTACCGTCCTAAACATTAATGAATGAATCAGTTCCTCAGTGACTGTACCGGGTGTATAAGTATTCTACATCTACTGACATTCAGAGTCGTACTTAAACCTAGGCTATGGCCTAGGGCGGCAAATTTTTAAGGGCGGCTTGGAATTTTTTTCATTGTTACAAAACACGTCTTTTTCACTTGTATCAACTTTTTTTGCTTAGCAACTCTGCAATCGAAAAAAAACCTACAGTAATAAAAACTGAAAAACGGCATAAAATTTTTGGGGGCGGCACGGGGTCTACATTTTTTTATTATCACAGAACACATTTGTTTTAACTCGCATTAAGTCTTTTTTTTTTGCGTATCAACTTTGCCATCGAAAAAAAGGCTATAGTAATGGAAATTGAAAAAGGGCATGAAAGTTTTAGGGACGGCACGGGGCCTAAATTTTTTTATTATTGCACAACACATCTGTTTTCACTCGTATTGTCTTTTTTTGCTTATCAACTCTGCAATCGAAAAAAAACCTAAAGTAATAAAAATTGAAAAAGGGCATGACATTTTTAAGGGCGGCACGACGGCTTAAATTTTTTTATTATTACAGAACACATCTGTTTTAACTCGTATTGTATCCTTTTTTTTGTTTAACAACTTTCCAATCGAAAAAAGGCTGTAGTAAAGAAAATTGAAAAAGGGCATACAATTTTTAGGGACGGCACGGAGGTCTACATTTTTTAATTACCACAGAACACATCTGTTTTCACTCGTATTGTCTTTTTTTGCTTATCAACTCTGCAATCCAAAAAAAAAAACCTATAGTAATGAAAATTGAAAAACGGCATGAAATTTTTAGGGGCGGCACGGCGTCTACATTTTCTTATTATTACAGAACACATCTGTTTTAATTCGTACTGTGTCTTTTTTTTGCTCATTAACTTTGCAATCGAAAAAAAGGCTATAGTAATGAAAATTGAAAAAAGGGCATGAAATTTTTAGCGGCGGGACGACGGCCTAAATTTTTTCATTATTACAGAACATATCTGTTTTCACTCGTATTGTGTCTTTTTTTTTGCTTATTAACTTTGCAATCGAAAAAAGGCTATAGTATTGAAAATTGAAAAATGGCATGAAATTTTTAGGGACGGCACGGCGGTGTACATTTTTTTATTATTACAGAACACATCTGTTTTCACTCGCTTTGTCTTTTTTTTCTTAACAAGTCTGCAATCGCAAAAAACCTATAGTAATGAAATTTGAAAAAGGACATGAAATTTTTAGGGAAGGCACGGCGGTGTACATTTTTTTATTATTACAGAACACATCTGTTTTCACTTGTGTTGTCTTTTTTTCATCAATTCTGCAATCGAAAAAAACCTATGGTAAAGAAAATTAAAGAAGGGCATGAAATTTTTAGGGGCAGCACGTCGGTCTAAATTTTTTTATTATTACAGAACACATCTGTTTTCACTCATATTGTCTTTTTTTGCTTATCAAATCTGCAATAGAAAATAGGCTATAGCAATGAAAATTGAAAAAGGGCATGAAAGTTTTAGGGACGGCACGGCGGCCTAAATTTTTTTTGCTATAACAGAACACATTTGTTTTCACTCCTATTGTGTTTTTTTGCTTATCAACTCTGCAATCGACAAAAACCTATAGTAATGAAAATTGAAAAAGGGCATGAAATTTTTAGGGGCGGCACGGAGGTCTACATTTTTTAATTACCACAGAACACATCTGTTTTCACTCGTATTGTCTTTTCTTGCTTATGAACTCTGCAATCAAAAAAACCAATAGTAATGAAAATTGAAAAAGAGCATAACATTTTTAGGGGCGACACGGCAGTCTAAATTTTATTATTATGACAGAACACATCTGTTTTCACTCATTTTTTTTTGCTCATCACCTCCGTATTCGAAAATAAACTAGTAATTAAAACTGATAAATGGCGGCAAACTTTAGGGTGGCCTAGGGCGTCCTGAGACCTAAATCCGACTCTGCCAACTTATTTACTTAGTTGAAATTCTAACGATCCTCAAAAGTCACAAAGGTATATATAATTCTATTTTTAGATTGCAGCCTGAATTCTATATTCTCAAATATATACGCGGTGTCTTCAAATATTTGAATCTGAAATCAAAACCAGAAAGGTACGCATCAAGTATGAAATTTTAAAATATTTTTAATGAATGTCAAATCAGTTTCTCTTTGTCAATGTCGTGAGACCTTGTACATTCCAAAAGAGAACAGAAAATCAGGTAATGCCTCATAAAAATAACTTATTGTTTATTTATCTACATATATACTGCGTCAACTTAAAGTTTTGATTTCAGTTTCAAAATGAAAAAATAATTCTAAAAAACATGCAATAAACAGGTAAATGGAACAATCATAATACTTACATAATTGAATACTATATGAGGAGCGGTCTCTGAGATACCACTTGCACATATTAAAACACGTACTGCACTGTGTTATCGCTTTTGTTTTGTTTCTGTATTCTATATAACAGTTTATGCACCAAGATAGAAATCGTTGTCATGGTCAACACACTGCACAATCTGAAGTTTTTTACAGACAAATTCGTCGTTAATTGTTTACAAACAGTTAAAGCGTTTGAAGAACTTGTAGGTATCACGTGTTGCTTCACCGTGCTATTCAGCACGTGTTCCGTTCGTTCGGCGGGGCAATTATGAAATTCCCTCCCTAAATTCTTCAAGGACATTCGCCATCTTGGATCTCTAGTACGGGTTGGATTTTTGCAGGGAAGAAAGCCGCAAGAAACGGAAAAGCAAAACAAAAGAATTGTGACAAGTAGAAACCTGTTTCGCAGATTTATATGCACTTACATAACATTATGGAGATGTAAACAAATGCGGGCATATCCGGAGTGAAAAGTAAAAATAAATCGGAGTAAAGCACAAAGATAAACTTGTAAGTATATCGATAGTTTTTAGGTTATGTTGACATTCAGAAACATGAGCAATTTATAAGAAACTTAAACTTATTTTTTAAATTGTAAGCTTATAAAATGAAAATATTCTGGGCACTTCTTAGAATCTAGATTATATTATACTTTTATTTATCTTTATGGAGTGTAAGCAATAGGTTATGTCATGTATGAAGAATCTTTTATTTTCATACTTTTCATATACTATATTTAACGCAAATTACAAAAACACAAGTTATGGGTCACGAAGAATTCCAAGCAGTTTCTTAGAAAGCAAAGTTACATTGTATGGATTCATTTAGGTGTCAATGTTTGTTGATCCACAGGTCTTTTTTAATTATTAGAGAAACATAAAATACACCAGTAGATCAAAGTTTAACATCTAAGTTGATGTAATTAAATCATCTAGTCGAAGCCACTAACATAAAAAAATTACATTATATAATTTTAAGCAATTGCTTCAAAGTCGACCATAAATGGAGCGTTGGACATTATGTAATTTTCAATTTTTTTAAGTATATGAAATGAAAGGACCATATATAGTTCTACATTTCGATCGTCTAGACGTCCTTGCGACGTGATTTCAAAAAAATTTGATGTTAAGATATAATGTTCCTGGATGTTCCTAGAGTCGAATTTCACTATTTCTAAGCGTTAATATTTGATTCCGTTTGTAAAAATGATTTTTAAATAATGGTATGCACTGAGAAAATGGCAGGTGCGCGACATCACAAAACTCTGTTATTTTAAATAAAAGCATAAAATAATTTGAATCAGTCTAAAATTGTATTTTCGATTACGAATTTAAGTTCCATGCGGTAACAATATATTTTCATCTAAGAACTTATTCTAGTACCAAATTAATTGCAAAATACTACTTCGAAATGTCAAACTTTGAAGTATTAAACTTGATATTTCTCCGTCATTATTATGTGAAAATAATTAAATTCAACTTTTTATAAAAGATATGTTCCTAATATTAAGAATTTCAATCAAAAGTTGAGAGAATTACATACCTTTATATATTAAATTGGCTAGTGAAAATCTTCGCTTTGGTTAAATCCTCCTTTTTCTTTTTCGAATATCTTCTAAGATGTAGAAAGGGAAAATATATAACTCTCAGAATATCTTCGTATGGTGAAACTCTACAGACCCGAACAATTTTTTCGATGGGACCTCTTCCGGTTTTTATTTAAAACCACTTTGAAAATCACGTAAGTATAACCCTTTTGTAGCCTTTACGAAACGGAATAACAATATGAATGAAGTTCTTAAAATTCGGTTGCTTGACATTTCAAATGAAATTATTTGTTTAAATTGGAAAGTTTTCTTAAAAATGAAATCCTATTTTTATTCTTTTCACGTTATATCAATATATGTAATTACTCTTAGAGAATAAGAATAAGAAGAATAAAAATAGGATTTCATTTTTAAGAAAACTTTCCAATTTAAAAAAATTATTTAGTTTGAAATGTAAAGCAATCACATTTTAAGAGCTAACTTCATTCACACTGTTATTTCGTTTCGCACCGAGTAGAAAAATAGGGTTATCTGTACGCTACTTTCAAAGTAATTTAAAATAAAAACCGGGCGAGGTCCCATCGAAAAATTTGGTTAGGTGTATAGAGTTTCACGACCTAAAAATATTCTGAAAGTTTTATATTTTCCCCTTCTACATTTTAGGAGATATTCGAAGAAGAAAAAGGAGGATTTAACCAAAGCGACGATTTTCACAAGCCAATTTTATATATAAAGGTATGTCATTCTCTCGTCTTTTGATTAAAATTATTAATATTAGGAACATATCTTTTATAAAAAGTTGAATTTCATTATTTTTACATAATAATGACGTAGAATTATCAAGTTCAAAACCTCAAAATTTGACATTTCGAAGCAGTATTTTGTAATTACTTTAAGTACTAAAATTAGTTCTTAAATGACAGTGCATTAATACCGCATAAAATTTAAATTTGTAAATGATAATACAGTTTTAGTCTGATTCAAATTATTTTGTGCTTTCGTATAAAATAACAAAATTTTGTGATACAGCGCTTCCGCTATTTTCACGCTTATACATAGAGAAATTCGACTCTAGGAACATCCAGGAATATTATATCTCCACATCAAATTTTTTTGAAATCACGTCGCAACGACGTCTAGACGATCTATTCTGCAATGATCCTATAACATAAGCAAATTATTACATTATTTGATTTTTGATCTCAACCTTGACATATGAAATTTTTAATTCATCAATCTTAATTTACTATTTCGCGGCGGTTTTTCGCCCTCGTTTCTTTTAAGGGTCTGTTTTTCCATACTATGTTTATCATATTTATTAACACAAAATGTACCTTTTTCATTGTAGATTCTAAATAAATATGAGAAAACATTTTTAATTTTGCTTGGAATAACAAAAACCACATTCATGTAGAAATATACGTGCATACTTATTCAAGCGTTATAACGTTAACAATTAATAATAAATGAAAGCAATGACATTTCTTCATACAGAAAGATAAAACAAGATTGTTGAAAAGTCAATTTATTTATTTACAAAATCAAATCAAGGTGTCCGCTCAAATCCTGGAAAAATTTTTTTCCAGGTATAATTCTTAATAAGAGCCATTCAAGTATTAAGTATTGCATTTTTTAAAGCAATCGGCCCTACACTGATAAAAAAATGGCCATACAGTGTCGCAATGAGGTCAAAAATTTCTTATTCTGAGAATATTAAAAAATGTCACTATGGGTTCAAAAATTATGGTAATTTTGTTATGTACAGTTTTTTTTATTAAATGCTAATAAAAAATAAAAAATAAGAAAGTATAACGTTTGGTTAAGTTAGAATTTTTTGTAAATCAGCAAAAATTAATTTTTTTAAGATTCATTTAATTTTTATTTAACATTTTTTTAGTTCTATGTATGAAATGTCTTTTAGTTGCACTGGACAAGCAAGACATAATTTTCTTAGATCTCGAAAAAAATGTTCTTGGACGTCACATTTGTCAAAAATTTGAGGATTTAGTGACATGACTTTTTTTAACAGCTCTAAAATCTAAGAAGACACTTTTTGAGGTCTCAGAAAATTATAGCTTGCTTCTTCAGTACGAACTAAAGACATGTCATACATAATACTAATATTTTGTAAATGAACTAAATCTTTGAAAATGTCATACAAAAGTTATATTTTTCATTTAATTTTTTTATAAGCATTCAATACCAAAAACTGTACATAAAAAAATTAATATAATTTCCGTAACCATAGAAAAAACTTTTTAAAATTTTCAAAGTAAAAAATGTTTAACCTCATTGCGACAACGTAGGGCCACTATAAAAACACGTAGCAATTTTTCAGTACTAGCCATTTTCGATTTTCATATATTGATTAAATTAGAAGTACTTAATATAAAAAAATCGGAGTATGTGTACAATTTTGCGAGTTTATTCAAATAAATGTGTTTTTCAGTCCTTGTAAATATCTGAATGGGTAAAAATGGTTTTATTCATATCTAAATTGAATAATTTTCTTTTATTTGTGAAAGTTACTTTATAAAGGGGCAAATCATTTCTTGATGGTACAAGTGTTTAAGAATTAATATAAGAAAGTTTGACAAATCATTACAGGATATTCTTAAATATATTAACCATCGCCATCCAATAATTAAATGAATTAATGATACTAAAAACTTAATTAATTATTTCTTAATATTGTTCCTTAAGTCCATGAATTTTAATAATAATTAAAACAAATTTTGTTTTATTTTCATACTTAAAATTCAGTGCATATTTAACATATTAATACTTTGAATAAAAGATATTTTCCTAAGATTAGTGAAAATGTTGAAAAGAATTTCGATTTAAATCAGTATGAATCCAGTGTTATAAAAGTTACTTTTACAAATGAAAGAACATTGTTATTTAATTTTATATGACAATTTTTAAAAAATGTAAACAATCTCGAAAAAATTCCCTGACATTTCCAGGTTTTTCCAGGTATATACAAATTTCCTGACAATTGCAGATTTTCCAGGTGAGTAGACACCCAGCAAATATATTTTTTATATTATTTTTGTTTCACTGATTAATCCCATTAAGCTTGTTCATTGCGAAGTTTATATTTATCACCGTTAATGTCATTTATGTTACATCATGTTGATAAGATAACAATTTTTTTATATCACATTAAAGACAGTCTCTTTCCAGAACTTGAGTTGGGACCATTTAACACAAATCATTGCTTTTCTCAACAGACGAAGTGCAACAATGCCGCAAAATACAGAACCTGATCTTCTTGCCACAAGCAGCAAAGGGATTTTAAAAGTAACTCTCAACAGACCCTCAAAGAAAAATGCTGTTACTGTACTGGTATGTTTATTATTAACTATTATCGAAAACTTAAAGATTAATGTACTCTTATATTAATTCTTTTCAGAATTTCGAAACCCTGAATTATCTAAAAGGGCCTTTGTCCCTATTTTTCGTACTATTGTGAAACACCGCTTACGAATACCGATTTTTAGTTTTATTTTAAAAAATATTGATCTTACGAAAAAAAAATTATTTTTAAAGAATTCAATAGATTTTTAAACATTTAAAAAGATTTATGATTTGGAACAAGGAATTCTGGCAAAGAATTATAAATCTGAGTTGGAACATCAGACAATTTTTGGTCATAAGAATCACAATTCGGATTTGGAACAGAGAATTTTGTGCAAGAATTAGAATTCTAAATTTGAACAGGGATTTTTTTTAATTCCCTTCTTTTAAATCAGAATTAAAATTATTTTCCAAAATTCCCGATCCATGTAAAAAATTCTTTGTTCTTAGTCAAATAATAATTTTTTACAAAAATACCCTATCCTAAAGTCTAAATTATTCTTTAGGGAAATTTCCTGTTTCAAAGCGAAAATGATAATTTTTTACGAAAATTCCCTTTCTCAAAGTCTAAATTATAATGGTTTACAAAAATTTCCTGTTCCAAGTCAGAATTATATTCATTAACAACATTTTCTATTATAATTGGGAAATATAGTTACCCTCTTCTTCTAAAATTTGGAAGAGGGAAGTTTCAAATTCTGGAAAATGTTTACTTGCAAAAAAGAGAATTTTTAAGTTTCAACAAATTCTGATTTTTTACAAGGAATTTTCAAAATCTGACGAATTCTGACTTGGAACAGGAATTGTTTTTGCAAATAAAAATTAAAATTATTTTCCAAAATTTCCCGCCCCATGTAAAAAATTACCTGTTTCGGGACAAAATTATAATTCTTTACGAAATTCCCTGTATGAAAGTGAAAATTATAATTTTCTACGGAAAATCCCTGTTCCAAGTCACAATTACATTTACTTCCAAAAATTTATTGTTCCAAACTCAGAATTATAATTTTTTACAAAACTCCATGTACCAGGTCACAATTAAATTTATTCCAGTTTCAAATTGTGACGAATTTTGACTTGGAATATGGATTTTTTTTTAATTCCCTTCTTCTAAATTAGAATTTTTGTTTCAAATTCCCGTTCCATGTCCAAAAGACCCTGTTCCAAGTCAAATTATTATTCTTTACGGAAACTCCATGCCCTTAAGTAAAAATTATAATTCTTCACGAGAATTCCCAGTTCTATCTCAGAATTATTATTCTTTTAGAAAATTCGCGGTTCCAAAGTAAAAACTCAAATTCTTTTCGGAAATTGCCTATTCCAAAGTCAGAATTATAATTCTTTGCAAAATTCCCTGTTCCAAACTCAAAATTATAATTCTTTACTAAAATTCTCTATCCCAAAGTAAAGTTACTATTCTTGAGGGAAATTCTGTCCTAAGCTAAACATTATATTTCTTTACTGAAATTCCATGTCACAACTTAGAATTATAATTCTTTTCGAAAATTCCCTGCTCCATGTCAGGATAATTGTAATTCTTCACGTGAATTTTTTATTTATTCCCTGCTTCTAACTCGAAAGCATAATTCTCTATTGAAATCCCCTGTCTCAAATCAGAATTATAATTTTTTCTGAGAATTCACCGTTCCAACTCGGAATTAGGATCATAAAATATATATGAAACCACTTTGAATTTTCCGATAAATAAAATTCCCGGTCATTTCCTGATTTCCCGGTCAGGTAGACACCCTGGTTTTAATTAACAGTTGTAGATTTCGAAATGATGCACTTTTTATGTAATTTTAATTTTTATCAACTCTTCCACAATAAAATTATACCAAAACCTTAGAACCATCTAAATAAAATTAAAATTGACCCTTTACAATTTAAATTGTTTCTTATTATATGTACGTTTTTCTTACTCTTTCCCTATTTCAGATGTACAAAAATCTTGCTGATATAATAAATGGCTCGATAGCAAATGATAACATTCGTATGTTAGTGTTAACTGGAAACGGAGACTTTTTTTGCAGTGGAAATGACTTTTCTAAATCATTGTCTTACGAAATTGAATATGGCACCCGAATATTTAAGTACGCAAGAAAATTAGACAAAAGTAATAACATAATATATTTTTAATTAAAAAATTATCCTCATTTTAGAGAATTTGTTGATGCGATAATCACATATCCTAAACTATTGGTAGCAATTGTGAATGGACCAGCAATTGGCATTGGGACAACGATGCTTGCTCTTTTTGACATTGTCTACGCATCCGAAAGGGTATTTTTAATTTGAATAAAGTCCTTTATTTTTAAAAAGTATTTACTTCAAAATTGAATAAAGTCCTTTATTTTTAAAAAGTATTTACTTCAAAATTGAATAAAGTCCTTTATTTTTAAAAAGTATTTAC
>JAUMHM010000005.1:11071533-11116423 GCA_032362435.1 Melikaiella ostensackeni | reverse complement strand
CAAACTGTACTGGTCAACTGGCCCAGCGACACCGCCGGCCACCCCGTGCGGAGTGGGGATGTTGCCCCGAAATATATCCACAGTAATTTAAAGAAAGTTTTGAGTGACTCTCAAACATTCTCCCCCCCCTTTGAAGACTCGAGGGTAGGCTTTCAAAACTGATAGTATATATGATAAATATAGAAACCTATTAACTGCACTTTAAAACTCAAGCGAAACTTAATTGTCTCTATCCACTTTCGTCTTTGCGAGGCAAAACACACAATTTTGTTAGTGCTCGTTTAAAAGTACCAGTTGCTGTAGTAACCGTAGCGACACGAATCACTCCGTCCTTTCCTGGATGTAGAGCCGAAATCTTCCCAACCACCCATTTTAACGGAGGGAGGTTGTCCTCTTTCAGGAGGACCACGTCGTCAATCTGCAGTCGGTCCGTTGAATTACGCCGCCATTTGGTTCGTTCTTGAAGACTGCTCAAGTACTCCACATGCCACCGTTTCCAGAAATGCTGCTTGATTTTTTGCAAGTGCTCCCAGACATTGAGACGATTGTCTGGAACCTCAGTGACATCTTCTTCAGCCGGAGCTTCCATCGGTTCTCCTATGAGGAAGTGCCCTGGAGTCAATGGCAATGGATCGGCTGGGTCGTCTGAGAGATAGGTTATTGGCCTTGAATTGAGGCATGCCTCGATTTGAGTCAAAACTGTGTAATATTCCTCAAAAGTGAAGAGTGAATCTCCCAAGACTCTACGAAGATGGTGTTTGACAGATCTAACTCCAGCTTCCCAGAGGCCGCCGAAATGTGGTGAACGTGGAGGAATAAAGTGCCATTTAATTCCATCAGCACTCAAATGTTCCTCTAGTTCTGCTGATTGTAGCGTTTTCTCGAGGTCTCGTAGTTCCTTGGCAGCTCCTACAAAATTAGTCCCATTATCCGAGTAGAGATTGGCTATCTTGCCTCGACGAGCGATGAATCGTTTAAGAGCGCTGAGGAAGGCTGCTGTTGTTAAAGATGTAACCAGTTCCAAGTGGATTGCTTTCGTACAGAAACAGACAAAGACTGCAATGTATCCCTTGGTAGTAGTTTTGCTGCGTCGAGTACCGGTTTTGATGCAAATTGGCCCAGCATAATCTACTCCTGAGTTTAAAAAAGGCCTTGCCTTCTTAGTTCTGTCGGCTGGTAAATGTCCCATCTGAGGAGTGATAGACATTGGATTCACACGAGCACAAGACTCGCATTTTCGAACAACCTCCTTCACTGCGTTTCGTCCCCTAATGATCCAATATCTCAGTCGAAGATTGGCCAAAACTGACTGCGGTCCAGCGTGTAGCAGTCGTTCGTGCTCAGCCTTAATTATGAGCTTCGTCAATCGATTGTGAGGAGCCAAGATGAGAGGGTGCCGTTGATCCTCAGGTCTGTCTGAATTATCCAATCGACCTCCAACTCGTAGAAGTCCATCTTGGTCGATGAAAGGAGTCAATCCCAGCAATCGATTCTTTGATCCGAGAGGAGACTTGCGTTCTAAACATGCAAGTTCTAGAGTGAATTCTTCGCGCTGACTGATCTTGATTAAAACAGACAATGCCCGGTGGAGTTCCAAAGTGGATACATTTTCATTAAAACCTTCTTGATTGGCTCCGGTGATGATCTGATACACTCTGAGTAGTGAACTTGTTGTTCGTAGTAAGTCTCGTAGATTTGAGTGATTTTCAAAGATGCCTTGTGTGGGCACACTGAGATGACACATGGCCTGTTTTCTCTGCCCGGGTACTTCTTCTGGTGTATGCCCTTCACTGGGCCAGTGTTCGGGTTCCAACTGCAACCATGGAGGTCCTGTCCACCACAAAGAGTTTCCTAGGAGTTCATTCGGCGGTAGTCCTCTAGATACCAGATCAGCTGGGTTGGTTTCAGTTGGGACATGTCTCCAATGACTGACGTCAGTTAGCTGTTGAATCTTGCTGACTCTGTTGGCGATGAAGGTGTTCCAATTCCTCGGTTCCTTGGCGAGCCATGCGAGAACGATTTCGCTGTCTGTCCAGAAGGTATCGTGAAGATCTGCCACCTGTAGCGATTCCTTGACTGTGTGAAACAATTCTGCAAGTAACACGGCTGCACAGAGTTCCAGATTCGGCAGAGTTTGTTGTTTCAGAGGTGCTACCCGAGACTTTGCACAGAGTAATCTGACTGAAGTGACCTCCGATGGATCTGTAGCTCGCAGGTATATGCAGGCACCGTACGCCCTTTCTGATGAATCAGCGAACCCATGAAGTTGTAGACGGATTTTTTCTCCTTCGATGACTCGTCTTGGTATCTGGATTTCGTTGAGTGATTCCAAGTCTTGTCGGTATCGAATCCATTGAGTGTAGATATCCTGAGGAACTGCCTCGTCCCAGCCTTGATTCAGCTTCCATAGCTGTTGCAGGAGAATTTTTGCTGAAATGATGGCTGGTGCGAGTAAGCCAAGAGGATCAAATATTTGAGCAGTCTCTGAAAGAATGGTTCTCTTAGAGACCCTTCTGGATTTCACATCGATGCTGATGTTGTACTGTAAGTGGTCTGTTGATGGATGCCAACGGATACCCAAAGTTTTCGACTCTTCTTGACTTCCGAACTCGATCATCTGTGAGAACGTTGAGGAGTTGTGATTCTGCTTACCCATCAGCTCTGGATTGTTTGAACACCACTTACGAAGGTTGAATCCTACTTCCTTCAATGATGACGTGACCTGGTTGCGAATGTTCCAAGCGGTCTGAAGGTCGTCAGCACCGGTGATCATGTCGTCCACGTAAAAATCGTTGGCAATCACTCTGGCTGCTAAGGGATATTTCTCCTTTACGATATCCGCTGATTCTTTAAGGCATCTGGTTGCTAAAAAAGGTGCTGCTGCTGTACCGAATGTGACCGTATTGAGCTGGAAGATCTTGATAGGATCGGCAGGATCATCTCTCCATAAAACACATTGTAGATTCCGATCAGCTGCATCAACCCAGACTTGGCGGTACATCTTTTCGATGTCAGCTGTTAAAACATACTTGTGAAGCCTGAAACGTAGGACGAGAGACAGAAGACCTTGCTGAATTGTTGGCCCTACTAATAATAAATCATTCAGCGACTTGCCGGAGGTAGTTTCTGCGGATGCATCGAAAACAACACGTAGTTTCGTTGTTAAGCTGTCTGGTTTCAACACAGCGTGGTGCGGAATGACATACCTGGCCTTGTTGATATCCATAGATTCTGTCTGCACGGCCGTCATGTGATTCAACTCCTGGTATTCCTTAATGACAGCAGAATAGGATGATTTCAGTTGCGGGTCTCTTTTGAATCGTCGTTCAAGTCCCTGGAATCTCTTTACAGCCTGATTGAATGAATCTCCTAACACCTGTGGATCCTCGCGAAAGGGTAATCTGACCGTGAAATGTCCATCTTCACTTCGTGTGATATGGTTTTTGAAGTGTTCTTCACACAGAGCTTCTTCAGCAGATAGAATGCGTTGTTGATTGAATCCTTCTTCTATATGCCAGAACTTCTCAATCTGTTTCTCTAGTCGGCTCATGCTGATGTTGCACACTCCCCTGCGAGTTCCTGAAACATTTGAGAGATCACCTGCAATTATCCATCCCAGCTTCGTTTTTTGTAGCACTGGTAGTCCACGTCCCAACTTGATTTGGCCCACGCAGATAAGTTCCCAAAAAATGCCTATGCCAAGCAGGATGTCGACAGGTCCTCCTTCATGGTACTCTGGATCGGCGAGTCTGATATTGGGCGGTATACTCCATCGTTGTTCTTCCACTGTTAAGACTGGCAGATCGTTCGTGACTTTATCAATAACCAAGAAATTCAATTTTGTTGAAAATGCGTTGAAACGTGAATTTATTGTAGCATGGGTGATAGACGCACTTTGAGTACACGTGCCTCCGATTCCTCCTATTTCAAAATCATGATTTCTGAGCGGCAGCTGTAGTCGGGTGCACAAATCGGTTGTCATGAAGTTCGATGTTGATCCACTGTCAAGTAAGGCTCGACACGTGTGTGGTTTACCTTGATGATCCAGAACGATGATGACAGCTGATCCTAGGAGTGCTTCGTATCCCGATTGTGTAGTCAGTGCTGTCATAACAGCGGTGTGAGCAGCTGATTTAGAGGGGATGGAAATCGTATGTCCTCCTGGAATGCTTCCTTCTGAATGGAGAAGTGTGTTGTGCTTCTGAAAGCAGACTCTGCATGATCCCTTACATTCACTGCCAAGGTGCGCCCTTCGCAAACAATTTAAGCAGAGTTCCAAGGCATTTGCCTCCTGAGTGCGCTGTGCGGAACTGAGAGCCTTGAACTCTGGACATGCGTAAAGAGGATGTGGCTTCCCACATTTGTAACAGCCGTTTCCTTGAGCCACATTTGCTTGTGATTTGCTGGCAGGGACTTTGTCTGATTTAACGAATGGTTTACCCTTATTATTGTTGAATGATGACGATTGATTTGACCTTGTCTGAATGGTCGAATCTGTTGGATACACCGCTTCTAGAGCACCGCACCTGTGTGATAAAAAATCCAAAAGTTCTTTGAGAGTGGGAATTGTATCATCATTGTTCCGCATCTCCCATTCGCGGACCGTAGCCTTGTCCAACTTGTCGGTGAGTAGTTGGATGAGAATTGTATCCCACGCGTCGACAGGTTCCTGAAGAGCCCTCAGTGCCTCAATGTGACGGCGAGCCTCGTCGACAAACTTGCGTAGCTCAGTGTGCGCTTCCTTGAACAAAGTCGGCAGCCTTAGCAGTGCCCTTGTGTGCTGTGACACAAGCAGCCGCTTTTTTTGAAAGCGGTCGCACACGAGTTTCCATGCCACTTCATAATTGGTTTCGGTGATTGACAACGAGTCAATAATTTTGGCAGCATCCCCCGTGAGTGATGCGCGGAGATGGCACAATTTGATTACACCTGATATTGAAGTTTGTTCATGGATAATGGACTTGAATAAATCATGGAAAGACTGCCACTGCTGGTAGTCTCCGTTGAATGTTGGCAATGTCATTTTGGGAAGATCATATTTTTGAGTGACAGGAACTTGATTTACCGTACCTACTTGTGTCTGAAGTTGTGCTTGACTTGCCTGTGCTAGTTGTGTAGTACCTGCTTGTTCCTCCTTTGCTTTGATCCTGTTTTTGGCCGACGTTACCACCGAGTAGTATAAATCCTCGAAGTCCAATCTGTATTGACTTATTTCCTTTTCTGCTTCCTCGTCAATTTCCTCTGCTTCTTGAATGGTGATTAGATCTATCTTCGTCTGAATGGTGTCAAATTCATCAAATGAAGAGATCACTCTGGCAAGCCTTTCTTTCAGTTCGTCCACTGGATCCGTCGGAGTCAATGCATGTATGTAAGTCTGTAGCCTTGTAATGTTCGCCTTGAGTACACCACGTCGATTCACGAGCTCTGTTCGAGTTGCCATGGCTGAGTTTATGATGTGAGCACCGCTGGCTGAGTAAGAGTGTTTTTCTGAGTGCTGCCGAAAAACTCTTGTGCCGCCACGTGATCACCACTGGTTTCCCTTCCGTGCTTGCCTTGATCTGTGTTGAGCGTGTGCGTGAGAACGCCGTAGAATGTTCTGGTTCTTCTCCTTCCACTGTTGCTGACGTCACGTGATGCAGTGACTCACGTCGACCAGTTCGAACTTTCGAGAAGACGCGCAGTACCACAAACACACAAACACGCTTTGTTCACTCACAGATTACTAAAGATCACTGACTACGAAATTTTCAAATATTTTCACTGATTATTATTCTCACTGTATATCCTCGATTGTTCACTAGTTCACTTCACAAATAATCCGGCTCGAAGGACCATGTTTAAAACTGAATGGGTGTTTCCGATTTTCTCGTTGAATGAAAGTCACACTGAATGTTCTACTCAAATTTATTAAATCACTCGTTCAATTATCTTACAACAAGAATGTGATTGAATTCGTTGCAACTATTTAAACAATATAAGAGGAGATGAGAATTCTAAATAATACACCGAAAATTACAAACCGAAGTTATCTCTGATTGCGCGTGGGAAGTTGACACTCCGACGTGACAAACTGTACTGGTCAACTGGCCCAGCGACACCGCCGGCCACCCCGTGCGGAGTGGGGATGTTGCCCCGAAATATATCCACAGTAATTTAAAGAAAGTTTTGAGTGACTCTCAAACAATATCTATGCATTTAAATTTGGACTATTAAATAAATGTTTTTATATTTCGTTAATGTCATTTGTTATTATTTATATATTTTCAACTGAGTTATATTTTCAAATAGAATATAATATCACATTCATTGGAACTCACGTAATCCGTAAAGTTCAATCTCCTATTTTGGCTTCAGTCGAATAACTTAAGATAAATATTAAATTAAATAAATTATCACCTAGAGATTTGTTACAGATAACTTTCCCTTGCTAAACACTTGAATTTTGAAAAATGAATGTTATGAAGTCCGATATCTGATCCAATAATAGTTCCTATAAGGAAATATTCGGAGTTATTATTGACGATCAAGTTTTAGTTTTAAAATTATTAGAAATTCGACCAATAAAGTATAAATGCATCAATCCTTTACCTTCAGAAGTTCTTCAGGAGCTGGATATTTATAGTGTTTCCATCGTAGGAGTTGATTAATCGTTATATTTGGCTCTTCAGGACTATTTTGTAAATCTAACTGACAATCTCGTGATTCATCAAGGTCGATATCGTTCTCCTTGTCTTCGTTTTCATCAACTTTATCAGTACATTTACACTGCATCAAATCATGAGTCAATGAAAAGGTATCTTTCGTTAAGGTGAACAAATCCTGGAAAAGTAAAGACAAAAATATAGTAAAAAAAAAAAAATAGAAAATTTTTATAAAGTTGCATTTCTAATTTATAGGTATATCAACTGACGAACCTTTAATTCACTCGTTGAAAGTTTTAGAGATGCAAAGTGATTTGCATCGACAACTGCTTCACTGAGGCTAGTTTTGCTTATTTGTCTTTGGTAAATCTTCTCTTCTATCGTTCCAGTCGTCAAGAGTCTGAAAGATCAAATATTTTTACTACCCAAAAAGATTAATAAAAGGTTTTTTTACCTGTAAATGTACACTGATCGCTTTTGTCCGTCTCTCCAAATCCTTGCCATGGCCTGAGCATCTGAAGCTGGATTCCAATCAGAATCAAACAAAACCAGTCTGGAGGCTCCTGTTAGATTTAAACCGACTCCGCCAGCTTTTGCACTCAACAAAAATACACCTATTATAATAATATTATTATTATTATTATTATTATTATTATTATTATTACTATTATAATACACCACATATCAAAAATACACCTATTTGAAAAATATAAATATGTATATTTTTAGGACTTGGACTCAATTCGAAGATCAAAAACGGTGTCTATAATGGCATAAATTTTGAAAATAGTGGTATGAATTTCTTAAAATAATAAACTTGTAATATAAATCACGCAGGCCTCGGAACAACTAGAATGCTTTTTAAAAAATCGGATAACTGACTCGCATGGAATTTCGAAAAATTTATTTCTTTAGGAAGACAGAGTGAAAGCTTCCGATAAAGAATTCCAATTTGCATTATTTTGGTTTTTTTAACGAAGAAAACTCGATCAAACGCGAAATATTCGTACAGAAAAATACATGAAATAATAAACAAGATGTAGTGACTTGAATTTTCTTCTTTCTAGCATAAAATCCTATGAATCTGCAAATTATATTTGCACAAGTGAAATTAATTGTTGAACCTACCTGTATTTATTTTTTCAAATCATAAGGCATACAAATTCTAAATTCTAAACTCAATTTATAGAAGTGCTAGTTTGATATTTTGTTATGATTTGATGAAATCCTGTATACAACTTCTTAACCCAATTTCTTATACCAGGGTTGCAACAGACTTCTAATTTCTAAATTCCAGGTATTTTCAAAGATTCTTAAAAAGTAATTGAAAAAAAAATTTAAACCTCACACTGCCAATTTTATTCCAGAAAAATTAGAGACTTTTAGAGGAAGAGAGACATATCATTGAAGAGGAATAATCGTATAAAATAAAAATAATTAAACTCTTGATTTGAAATATTTGCAAAGATAAATAAAATATTTGAAAATTAATTCCTACTTCACTAATTCCAATAAAATGAATAAATTTCCTTCAAGCACGATAAATTTAATTTTGAAGTGTTTTTATGTCCCAGGAACTTCTACATACTTTGAATTATTTAAAAATAAATTAGCTTCCAATTTTACGGATGCCCGTATTAGGGTGGTCCAAAAAAAAACGAATTTTCGATTTTTAAGATCTCACCCCCCAATTTTGTATTATTTGGTAAAAAAATTTTAGACAGCTCTCGACTCTAAAGCGTTAAAAATTCAATAAGTCTTTCAATTTCCAAAAGAATTGTAAATGCCTCACAGAGATGATGTAAAATAAATGTAGGGACGAAACGAAGGCTAAAAATTTAATTTTGTAAATAAATGTACCCCTAAATTCGCTAGAAGTCACCCTTTAACATACCATAACTCAATTTTTAAATATCTTTTCTGAATTTTGTGAAAGTGAAATGAAAATTTTAAGAGTAAATTATGTGAAAAAAAAATGTATTATACAAATATGCCAAATATTACCCTTGAATTACAAATTGTTTAGTTATAGTATCTTCTGGGATGACTTTTAGCGAAATTGATGGTACATTTATTTACACAATGGAATTTGCAGTTAGACGATTTATTGTATTTTTAACGCTTCGGAGTCAAGAGCTACCTCTGAAAATTTGTTCAAAAATTTCAATAATTAGGAAACTTTTTTCACCGAATAACACAAAATTTTCTTTGGACCGCACTAGTCCAAATCTTAATTATTATTCAGCAAAAAAATTGATCCACACCTAAAATATTTCTTTCTAATTGGAAATTTCTAGGTTATTGTTTTTTTTTTTTTTTTTTTTTTTTTGGAAACTTAACTTCTTGCAAAGTCGATAAATTTCAAATTTTTTTTCCGTTTTTTCAAATTTTTTTCTGTTCCGGTTTTTTTCAATTTCAATTTTCTGTTCCGTTTAATTTCAACTTGATTCTCTTCCAAACTCGAATCTTTTCTATTTGAATTTTTATTTATTGGGAAGGATTTATAAATTGAACTACATATTTTTAAAACAAAGAACTTTGAAATTTTTCATATTAATAAAAGGCGAATGCCTTTATTTAGCATTGGTTATTCTTAAAGTCACTCATATTCAAATATGGTATTGTTAAATTTAGAACTTATTTATTTTCAAATTGTTCAATTCTCTCAGCTTTTTTAATTTTGAATGCTTTCAATTTGATATTTTATACTCTTGAATGTGATAAAATCAAATTGCTGATTTTGTAACACTTTCATTTCGATATATGATCAATTTTTGAACGATATTAAATTTAAAATATATCGGTAATTAAAGTTTCCATTCGGAAACTATACTTTGAAACAGTACGATTGAAATATGAATTTGTCCACTTTTTTATAACAGAATTTGAAATTATTCGACTTCGGACGTTTTCGACTTTAAAATGTTCAAACAATAAGTTTTACAAACGAAAATAGTACAATTCTGAAAGATTTTTCTTCAAAAAGTAAAAAATTTCGTACAATCCTAAGCTTAGAAAATAAATAATAATGCTGTCAATAGTGACGTGAATTCGAGTCCTACATTTTACTTTCTGAATCAGAACTACACCCAATCTAAACTGAATATATAAAACTTACGTGTTGTACTTCCTTTTGCATTAAACTTCTCCACAATCTTGGTTCTCGATACAGTAGCGGTACCACCATCCAATCTACAAGAAGACATTCCTTCTAGATTACAGAGTTTTTCTAACATATCAAGTGTCTGTGTAAAGTACGAAATGAGGACGACTTTTTCCGAAGTATGCTTCAAACCCTGAAGCAAAGCCTGAACAACTTTTACTTTCCCTGAGTCTTCAAACGAATCATTCGTTTTCGAAAATGGATAACTAGAGTTTGCGGCCTTCAATTCCTCCAGTAAATTGCTTTGATCACTCAAAAACAAATTTGGATGATTGCAAACTTTCTTTAGAGCCGTAATGGTAGCCAAAGACATGGAATTTGTTTGAAATATTTCTTTTGCCGTCAAGAAATCAGTTATTGTCGTGTATAGATGTTCCTGCTTTGATGAAAGTCGACAAAAGAGAACCAGCTCGTGTTTTTGTGGTAGGTGTTTTGTGATCAAATCATTGGTTCGTCTTAGGATGAAAACCTTTGTTTTTTCGTGAAGTTCTCTAGCTCTTTCCTGACCTAATGTGACGACTTCCTCTGAAGCGTCAGGCCTTTGTGATGCAACTATTGGCTGCTCGTAATACTTTTTGAAGGAATTGACACTCTCAAGAATCTCGGGATTTACAAAGTCTACGAGTGTGTAGAGTTCCTGCAAATCATTCTGCACCGGTGTTCCTGTGAGAAGAATTCTTCGGCGACAACGTAACTGGTTGAGTAACTGAAATTCAAATTCGAGTAAATTAAAAGTCGTCCGCAAAATATATTTTGTATTATCGGCAGGGTAGCCGAAAAATTTCATTTTCAAAATTCCCTGATTTTTCCCTCACTAATTTTTCATTTTTCCTGACCATTGATATTTCAAGACCAAACTTTAATCTTGTAACATTTTTAATATAAAAGTGACTAATTTCTAATCCAAAAAGTGATTGAAGTGCATTATTAATGTGACGAATGTTCTTTTGAATTTAAAAGAATTCAAAAGAATTCGACGAAATTAATAAAAATTCCAGATAAATTTTAATTCAAGTTAAAATAAAAATAATTTAAATGAATTGAAAAATATCCAAAAAATTCCATTGATTGCAGTAAAATTGAAGTGAATTTAGAGGAATTTAAGGGAAATGAGAAAAATTCGATGAAATTCATAAAAATTCAAGTGAATTGAAAACAATTAAAAAATATGAAAAACATTGAATTCAGTAAGTTTGAAATGAGTTTAAAAAAATTCAAGGGAATCCAAAAGAATTTGATGAGATGCTTGAGAATTCAAGGTGAGTTTAAAAGACTTCAGGATGAATTAATCAAAAATAAACAGTAAAAAAATCCATAGAATCGAGTGGATTTAGAAGTATAAAAAAAATTCAAGAGAATTCAAAACAATTCACAAGAATTGAGGATAAATTAATCAGAATTCAGGATGAATTCCAAATGAATTCAAATGAATTGCAAAAAAATGTTAAATTCTCTTCAAATCTTTGAAACATTACGAAACTCCTCACTTCTTGTGAATAAATTCTTTGAAATCCATTAAAATATTATAAAATCCCGTGAAATTCTATGAAACCTGATATTTCCTGAAATCCTGGAAAATTTATTAAAATACCTTGGCAATCTTATAAAATCCCATGGAATGTTTTAAAATATCTTAAAATCTATAAGATTTTAAGATAGGTCCTATAGGTCATGTAAAATCGTTTCATATCTTCCGAAATTCTTTACATGCGGATGAACTTTTTTTTTAATCTCTTTAAATCATTAAAATCCTTGGAAATCCCTTGAAATTTTTTAAGTCTCTTGAAAATGCCTTGCAATCTTTTAAAGTACCCTAAGATATTTCACATCATTTGAAATCCCTTCAAATTTTGTGGGTTGCTTTAGAACCAATCTATTCAGATTATTCCATTTTTCAAAAAGAAGAAGGTAATAATCCAAAACAATAACACATTTCTTAAAATTGCTAGCTTTCTCATTTTTGTACACAATATTTAAATAAAAATATATATCTTTTCGTAAATTGAGTTAATCATTAATACCTTAATTAAAAGAAATCTTAATAATATTCATTGGCAACCCTGCAGATTGGAACAAGTCTTTGCTCAATGTCTCTTTCAAAATTTCTTAAAGATCGAAACGAAATCTACTTTCTTATAAAAAATTTTTTGTGTACTAAAAAAGAAATCCAAAAATTTCACAAATCAAAAATTGACTTTAAGACTACCCGCTATTCCGACTCATTAGAGACAAATGTACAATAAAGAAGAAAAAAGAGGGAGAAAAAGAAAGAGTCAACCAAAACAAATCTTACACTATTTCTCTTCTCCGTCTTCTTTATACTATTGGGGACCAAATGTTTCGAAGCCAATTCAGACTTCCTCATCAGGGGCAATTTAGAGGAAAACTACAGTTATTAATGATGAAAAAAATCCAAAAAATTACCTGAAAGTAAAAATAAAATTTATTATCAAATGTTGTTTGGTCAATCTTTCCACTTTTTTGTTAAAACCAAAAATGTTTAATATCAATTGAAATTCACTTTCTTATGAAAATTTTTTTGCATATTTTTTCGTTAATAATAAATATCATTTTTGGAAAAACTCATGAATCTTGCACTTTATGAATAAATCCCTCTGTAATGCATCCAATCTAAGTTTTTAATAATTGAATAAATTCTTTAATACTTTTCACCGGTCTTCCAATAACATCCATTATAAAATCACATTGCCCACACACAAACCCTTAAAATCATTGAAATCCTTTGAAATCTTATAAAATCCCTTGGAATGTTTTTAAATATTTTAAAACTTATAAGGTTCTAAGATAGGTCTTCTAGGTCCTCTAAAATCTTTTCATATCGTCCGAAATTCTAGCAGATTCTTTACAGCCGCATGAAATTTTTTTTCAATTCTTTAAAGTGATTCAAATCCTTGGAAATCCCTCGAAATTTTTTAAGTCTCTTGAAAATGTCTTGGAATCTTTTAAAATACCCCAAAATATTTCCAACCTAAAATCCCTTCAAATTTTTTAAAGCTCTTGAAAATTCCTTGGAAGTTTTAAAAATACCATAAAATATTTACAATCCCTTGAAATCTTTTGAAATCCCTTGAAACTTTTTTAAACTCTTGAAAATTCCTTGGAATCTTTTAAAATACCCTAAAATATTTCAATAGAATTCAAGAATATTCGGAAATAGGTATAGACCTGAATTCAATAGTGGTTAACTCATGAAATTTTTTTGTTTTGAAAGAAAAGTGACCAAAATAATCTTTTCATTTAAAAAGGTGACTATAGTGACTTTATCTTAAAAAGGTACCTAAAAGTGACTGAGCGACAGCCCTAATTAATCTTGACAGTTAGTTAAAGTGCTTCTTACAGAAATTTCTTGACTTTTTCCATTTTTTTTTTCAAAATCCCTGACTTTTCCCTGAACAACAAAATTCTCTGCCTTTTCCCTGACCTGCAGCCACCCTGATTATCAGGTATTCGACGAGGCCTAATCAGGTATTCGGCGCCGTCTAAATTTAAATAAAAAAAAGTAATCTTCATATTGTTTATACCTTCAATGATTTTAGTTCACTATTCTTAAGACGATGTCCTTCATCACATATCAGCAAGTCGAAACCAATTTCGTTCACTTCTTCGACGTTCCTCACAAACATCTCGTAGCTAATAATCATCACAGAAGCTCTTGGAGACTTTAAAAAATCCTTAGGCTTCTTCTTCCCTTCAACGACGAAAGGAGATATTCTGTGCAGACCAAGCCAGCGCACAAATTCGTTGTTCCAGTTGCCACATAAACTACTGGGTGCTACTACAAGGGCTCGTTTTATAACTGGTTTTCCATAAGGACCTTGTTTGAGTAAAGTCCAAACGAGAGCAACACATTGCAAAGTTTTACCCAGACCCATTTCGTCAGCTAAAATGGCACCGAAACAGTTGGAATCGTTCATCCCCATTATACATTTGTAGAGAAACACCAAGCCATGTCGTTGATGAGGCCTTACAACAGAAGCTAAACAAGCGTCGAGAGATACGTCGTGAATTTGAACATTGTCTTCTGTCCATTGTATTTCCATATTTGGACGTGGCATTATCAGAGGCTCGAAACTTAGAAACAGAGCTTTACCTTTTAGGGATAAAATTTAACAATTATTAACTCAAGAATTAAATAGATTATGAATGGTACAATTTTCCTAAAGCCAATTATAACACCAAAAAAGAAGAATCTATTTTTTATTAATGTTTGAGAATTATTAAAAAATGAAATGAAATTATTTCAAAAAAGAAGTTTTATTTCTATATATACTTCTATAATACATTTTAAATTTAAACTAGTATTTTTTGCATCTTTTTTACATTAAGTTTCCTTACCGGACGATTTTAGTGGTACGAATTTGTTACGAGTTTTTAACTTCTTTAACGGTGGCTCTGATATTTCTTCTTCCTTCATATTTTGAATCGAAGAGCTTGGTTGAGAGGATTTATCGATTATCTAGAAAAAAATGCGAAAAATAAAAAAATTGTATTTCTTATTTGACGAGTTAAATCGTTAAAGGTAAAAGCAAACTACCTGTATTTCTTTGCTACCCATAGACAGTATCGAACCTTCAATTGCCGTTTCTGCTGTTACAGACAACTTTCCTATAACTTTGCCTCGTAAGTCCTGCAAAATGAAGATAATAATTAGTTCAGTTAATTAACTTTAACTTGGTTAACCTTGGGTTACAGAAATCGATGAAAAATTCAATAAAAGACTGAACAAGAAGGAAAATACCTTCAATGTAGCTGTAGTTCCACGAACTTCCAACATTGCGTCTTCATCCCATGTTTTGTGCTTTTTGGTAGATTTTTTTCCAATAAGAACATTGAAAATAATTCTGAAATAATAGAAAAAAACAAAATAAAAAACGAAAGTTCCATCAAAGAACAAAAAAGATATTTTATACATATATCAGAAACTTTGAACCGTTATGCTTCTCATATTTAATAAGGAGGGTTGGGAAAAATATAAAAAATAACGTGACGTAGTTTAAGAATAGACCTTACTTTAAAATTCTTCAATTTTCAATAATTCAAAATAAAATTATAAATCGCTGAATTTCAGGAACTACTAATTTTGAATTGTTAAATTTTAATGCACCTCTTGTTCCCGTTTCCTGAAGTCGGACTCACTTCAGAGAAGAAAAATAGTATAATAGTGGCATAAATTTTGAAAAATAGTGGTATGAAAACTTTGAGATATGATACTTATATTTAAATTAGGCAAGCCTCCGATCGACAAGAATGCTTTTTAAAAAAGTCGCATAAGTGACAAATGAAATTTAGAAGAATTTATTTCTTTAGAAGGACAGAGTAAAAGCTTCTTTCTAACGTACAGATTTGAAAATTATACTTGCAAAAACGAAATCAACTATAAAATGAAGACAGAAATTCCATAAATTATATTCATGATTTTTCACTCTATGGAGATATTTTGAATCTCTAAAAGATTTTTTGTTTGAATTCTAAACTTAAATTGTAGAATAGTTATTTGGCTATTTTAAATTAAATTAAATTAAATTTCAAGGTTTTACTGGCGATTTCAAAAATTTAATGGGATTTTAAGGTATTTCAAAAAATTTCACAAGATTTAATGGATTTTCTTGAATTTCCAAGGATTTCAAGGATTTCTAGATACGTAAATGGTTTTTCAGAGCACTTTAATGAGTAAGTTTAATTTAATTTATATACAAAGGATTTCAAACGATTTCTACTTTCTTTAATAGAATTTTAAGATTTGCAAAGATTTTAAGGTACTTCAACGAATTTCTAGAGAAATTTAGGGAATGAATTAATTTCATTTCAAGGGATTTCTTCGGGTTTCAACGATTTCAAGGGAAATAAAGGAATTATACAAATTTCAAATGATTTTGAAGATTTTAAAAGATTCCCAAGAATTTCAAGAGATTTCAAAAACATCAAGGCATTTCAAAGAATTTCATAGGATTTCCAAAGATTTCAAGGATTTTCAAAGAATTTCAGAAGATTTGAGAGATTTTATAGGATATTCAAGTACTTTAAAGATTTAAAAAATTTCAAGGGATTTCTAGAGAAATTCAAGGAATAAATTTAATTTATTTTATTTTCAAGAGATTTTTACCAATTTTTAATTTTGCCTGACCGTTATAATTTTTTCTTTCAGTTGCAAAAGCAAATACGCCTAGGAGATCAATAATGTTAATGCAAAAAAATGTTTGTTTCTAAATTTATCTTAAATACTTTCAGTGAGAAGAGTCATGCAGAATTTAATAAACTTCAACTTCAGTTTATTGAAAATTCCCTGACTCTTGCAGGTTTTCCCTGATTTCCCTGACTTTCCCTGGTCAGTTTTAAATTCCCTGACTTTCGAGAATTTCTTGACCTGCAGCAGGCCTGGATTTCCATAAATTTGAACAGATTTCAAAGATTTTAATGAATTTAAAAATATTTTTAAAGGCATCAATGCATTTTAAGAGATTCCAAAGGATTTTCATGGATTTCAATGAAATTTCAAGCGATTTTAAACATTTCAAGGGAATTCACAGTTTTTTGCTATGTACAGTTTATTTGTGAAGAATCGCTATTTTTGTATACTTCCATATGAAATTATGAGTGGTAAAAAATAAATCGTGCGTTTGTAGTTTGTCTACTTATGACATTCATTCCTTCAATATTTTTCTATTATTTATTGCAATGCTGATTACCTTCTAATCGTTTTCTGTATAATGATTTTCTATAATGAATTTCCAATAGTCGTGAAAAAATGATAGAAAAATCATTATAGGTCTATATACTGATTTTTATATATTTTTTCATAAGGGCAAACCTTTGATTACATACTGGAATCGTCAAAAATTCCTTATAAAATTCAAAATATTTTTTTCACAAAAATGAGTCTATGTGGTGCGTATAATTTATTAAAAAAGAGGTTAAAAGGTTAAATATATGGTGTATATAAGCCATAAAATATATAAGCACGTGTCAAAGAAGCAAGAAGTGTGATTCTCGACCTCTATCCCTAACCTCACAAAATTTATGTGAATTGTATATGAAACACTCCTAATAAAGAGGAAAAAACTCACAAATCATCACTCGAATTAAGTTCGGTTGCTTCATTTTCCTGCAGAGGTAAAGAAGTCGTGGATTTAATATTTTCCTTCGCATCTGAGGACTTTGTTTCTTTCGGGTTCGGTTCTGAAGGCTTGGGCTTTTGTTTATTGAATAAATGCAGAATGTGGGCCGTACTTCTTCCTTGAGCTCGATAATTTCGATTCATAATTAGTGCTTTCGTAATTTATTAAATAAACGAAGATTTTATGCACATACTTCCAGGAATTTCAGAATTAAAGCTTGTCAAAGCTTGTCTTGTCAAAAACTGTGAAGACCTTTAAAAAACTTAAAGAAACGCCTTTTACCGCTAGAAGCAATTGCTGCCAACATCTTCATATAACATTTTTTTCGGTTGGATAGTAACACTTTTTTGCGGGATGTTTAAATTTTGCAAATATTGTAAATAGCCATTAAGTAGTCGATTGCTCTAAAAACTGAAACGAAACAAAATTGCGGAGTTGAAAAATTTATTTATGAACCACTAGCATAATATGCGCGTGCTATAGCGCGCTTCTAACTTTGCTTTAAATGTGAATTCCATCCAGACTTTTTTCAACATATTTTTTAAGGATTGAAATGCTTATTTATTGAATTCTCCGTTGAATTTTCAACTGTTGATAATCGAAGAAAATTAAAAATTGAATTGTCAACAGTAAAATTATTATACAGAAAACTATTACAGGATAATCTGCATTGAAATAAATAATAGAAAAATATTGAAGGGATCAATGTAAAAATTATGTAGAAAATTCGTCTTATTAGCTTGAAACTTCAAAAACTTGATTGAAAGTCTTTTTGGTTAAAAAATTCATATCTTTTGGTAGAAATTTCATCTTTTTTGGTCAAAAATGCAACTTTTTGGGAGAAAATTAACCTTTTTTGGTTGAGGATCCAACTATTTTGTTGAAAATTCAATTATTTGGTTGAAAATGAACATTTTTGTTAAAAAATTTAATATTTTCGGGTTAAAAACTTAACTGTTGTGGAGGAAATTCGTCTTTTTGGCTTGAAAATACAACAATTTGGTTGAATTTTTTTCTTTCTTCACCGAAAAATCTTCTATGGTTGAAAGTTCAACTCTTGTGTTGAAAATTCGTCTGTTTGGTTTAAAAATTTAGCTCTTTTGGTAGGAATTTCATCCTTTTTGGTTAACAAATTTTTCTAGTAGAAAAGTCAACTGTTGGATAGAAAATTAACTTTTTTGTTGAAAATTCATATTTTCAACTTTTTTTGTTGGTTGAAATATCAACTATTACATTTGACGTTGAGAGTTCATCTTTTCTGGTTAAAAATTCAATTACTTGCTTGAAAGTTCAACTACTTTGTTCAAAATTCATTTTTCTTGGTTGAAGATTAATCTCTTTGTTGAAAATTTAATTGTTTTGTTGAAAATTAGTTTTCTTTTGGTTAAAAGCTAAATCTTTTATCTAAAAAAATCATCTTTTTTGGTTGAAAATTATTCATGTATTGTGCTGAAAATTTTGTCTCTTTTGGTGGAAAATTAATTTTGTTTGTTGGAATTTTATCTTTTCGGTTAAAAATTCAACTTTTTCATTATAAATTTAATTATTTTGTTGAAAATTCAACTGTTTTGATGAAAAATCGTATTTTTGGGTTGAAAATTAAACTATTTTTGTGACAAATTAATTTTTCTTTTGGTTGAAAAAGCAACTGTTTGAACGAAAATTAATCTGTTTTGTTTGAGGATTCAAATATTTTGGAAGAAAAATCAACTACCGGGTAAAAAATTAACATTTTTGTTGAAGATTCAACTGTTTCGATGAAAACTCGTCTTTTTGGGTTGAAAATTCAACTATTTTTTAGCAAATTAATTTTTTTTGTTCGTTAAAAAAGCAACTGATTGGTTGAAAATTAATCTGTTTTGTTTGAGGATTCTACTATTTTGGTAGAAAAATCAACTACTGGGTAGAAAATTAACCTTTTCGTTGAAAATTCATATTTTCGGGTTAAAAATTTAACAGTTTTGGAGAAAATTCGTCTTTTTGGCTTGAAAATTCAACAATTTGGTTGAATTTTTTTTTTCTTCACCGAAAAATCTTCTTTGGTTGAAAGTTCAACGCTTGTGTTGAAAATTCGTCTGTTTGGTTTAAAAATTTAGCTCTTTTGGTAGGAATTACATCCTTTTCGGTAAAAAAAATTTTTTAGTAGAAAAATCAACTGTTGGATAGAAAATTAACTTTTTTGTTGAAAATTCATATTTTCGACTTAAAATTTCAACTGTTTTGTAGAAAATTCGTTTTTTTGGCTAGAAAATTCAATCATTCGGTTGAAATATGTTTTCTTTCTTAACTAAGAAATCCTTCTTGACTGAAAATTCAACTCTTTTGTTGAAAATTCGATTTTTTGGTTTAAAAATTCGACTCTTCTGGTACAAATTTCTTTTTTTTTTTGGAAAAAGATGCAACTGCTTTTGGTTGAAAATTAATCTGTTTTAGTTGAGGATTCAACTATTTTGTTCAACATTCATCATTTTAGTTGAAAATTTATTTCTTTCGTATAAAATTTAAATATTTTATTGAAAATTCGTTTTTATCTTGGTTGAAAATTTATTCTTTAACTGAAAATTTAACTATTCAATTTTGGTTGAAAGTTGATCTTTTTAGCCAAAAATTCAACTATTCGGTTGAAAATTCATGTATTTTGTTGAAACTCTATCTTTTTTTGGTAGAAAATTAATCCTCTTGGCTGAAAATTTATGTGTTTTGTTGAAAATTAATCTTTTCCGGTTGAGGATTAAACTATTTTGTTGAGAAGTCGTCTTTCCGGTTGAATTCAACCGTTTTTATGGTTGAAATATCAACTATTATATTCTACGTTGAGATTTCATTTTTTTTTGGTTGAAAATTCAACTACTTTGTTAAAAATTCTTTTTTTTTTGGTTGAAGATTAATCTCTTTTGTTGAAAATTTAACTATTTTATTGAAAATTAGTTTTCTTCTGGTTAAGAATTAAATCTCTTAACTAAAAATTTATCTTCTTTGGTTGAAAATTTATGTATTTTTTTGAAAATTCGTCTTTTTTGGTAGATAATTAACTTTTTTTGGTTGAAATTTCATCTTTTTGGCTAAAAATTTAACTATTTGATTTTCTTTTGTTTCTTGACCTGAAAAATCTTCTTTGGTTGAAAACTCAACTCTTGTGCGGAAAATTCGTCTTTTTGGTTTATAAATTTATCTCTTTTGGTAGAAATTTCATCTTTTTTGGTTAAAAATGCAACTGTTTGGTTGACAATTAATCTGTTTTGTTTGAGGATTCAACTCTTTTAGTAGAAAAATCAACTATTTGGTGGAAAATTTTTTCTGTTGAAAATTCATATTTTTGGGTTGAAAATTCAACTGCTTTGTAGAAAGTTCGTCTTTTTTTAGATAAAAATTCAACTATTCGGTTAAAAATTCATGTATTTTGTTGAAAAGTCATCTTTCTCAATATAAAATTAATCCTCATGGTTGAAAATTTATGTGCCATGTTGAAAATTTGTCTTTTTTGGTAGAAAATTAATATTTGGTCAGAAATTTAATTTTTCTTTTGAAAATATGACAACAATTTTGTTAGAAATTCATCATTTTTTGTGGAAAATCCAACTATTTGGTTGGAAATTAACTTTTTTTGTTCGAAATTAATATTTTCGGGCTAAAAATTTAACTGTTTTGGAGAAAACTTGTTCTTTTTCTTGGAAATTCAACAATGTTGTTGAATTTTTTTCTTTCTTGATCGCAAAATCTTTTTTGATTGAGAATTAATCTGTTTTGGCTGAGGATTTGATTATTTTGTTGGAAATTCGTCCTAGTGGGTTGAAAATTTAACTCTTTGGTTGAAAACTAACATTTTTGCTAAAAATCATATTTTGGGTTGGAAATTCAACTGTTTTGTAGAAAATTGAAAAATTTGGTTTACAATTTTTTTCTTTCTTGTCTCAAAAATCTTGTTTGGTTAAAAATTCAACTATTTTGTCGAAAATTTGTGTTTTTGGTTTGAAAATTCCTGACTTTAGGATATTTTAAAGTTAGCTGAAATAGTGTAAAAAGTTTTTCTTTTGTTAGGAATAATGAAAGAAAAGCTTGATTTTCTGTTAATTAAAACTAAGTGAAAAGTTCTCTGCCTGTCCTTTATTTTCCTTTATTGAGCTATCTATGACTGTGGAAATTATTATTCAATTAAATTTTTTACGTTATCACTCAGTAGTAAACACATATTAAAACAAAAGAATTTAGAAATCCAGTAAAGGACAATATCAGGAAGCCACGTACTTTATTACTATATTATACGGATTATAACTCCCATCGACTTCGCTCCTTGTCTCAAATTTTTTTTGTATTCCAAATTAATTTGGGGCAAGATATAGTATTTTTCGCTTGAAAAGTTAATAAATTTTTTAATTTAGTGCTTCAAGAAAATCGCTTGCTCGCCCTCTGGTAGGTAATCTTGGCAACATCCGCCATTTGTGAATTTGTCCATTGAGATTCGCATCTATGTATAAATATGGCAGTTTTCAGTCGATGACCATTGTTAACAGAGCAGCTGGAAAGCGTTTGACAAGTCCATGTACGTATACATTTTCATTTTATTATGACATAAAAGCGATAAGTAGGCTAATTTGGTTTTAAACAATAGTGAATTTATCTTTGCTGAAGCAGTTACTGTTTGATATGATAAATTAATATTCTTTAATTTCACATTTATCAATTACGGCACTCCTTCAAATATCACTTATTGCGATTTAATTGTGCATTTTATTCGGAAATTTGATACCAAGATTAAAAGAACAAGGCGTGGTATAAGTATGGATACACATGCATTTTCCTGATAATGAACTCGAATGGAATTTGTTGATTCACATTTTGTAGAAGTGTCATTATTTCAATCGTGTGAAAACCAGTGAAAACAATGTTTCATGACACGACACTTTCCAATAATCTATCAAGCTGGCCCTTTTTCGAAATTTCAAATTTATTCTCTTTCACAATTTTATTTTGAAATCATATTTCATTACATTTCTTGCTTCATACTTATTTCTTTTCATTATATTTTTCGAAGTTCTTCGTAAAAGTTTATTGCATTAAGATTAAACTGAATAAGTATTGGAATTTTGTTTCAATTTATTAAATTTATTTTATTGACAAAATGTTTCATTTTGAATTCAAATGTCAGTTGTCATATTATATTTATTACCAAATCTTAACTTTTTTGAAAATTTCGTTGGCGTACATCCGTAATGGGAGTGACATTGTCTTACATTTTTTGAACGTTTAAGGAGGGGATATGATTCATACGCATGATTCATTAGCTTTTTCACATTCCATTTAAAAGTAGGAATTATGGAAACACTTGCTACTACAATTACTATTCATCATTTTTCTATTCTCAATTAATCTTATTTATCTGAAATATCTCACTTGTCATGCAGATATGATTTTGAACTGAAAACTTGTTTGCTTTATTAAGTTTCTATCCTGATAATAATACATTTTTTAAAAAGTTGTGTGATTTTTTAAAATGAATGATATCCAATACATTTTTGAATTTTATACAAGATATTTTAGGACAGAAATAATAAGTTATGTACTTACATAAGATGTTTTATGCTAGAATTATAATAACATTAAAAGATGTATTTTCTGAGACTTAAATTACCTCAACATTTTATAACACTGCCTATGCTGAAAAATTCCATTTGATTACGACAGAGGAAGTTAAAAGAAAAGCAAACATGGGTGAAGCAAGAAGCAATAACTCATTAAACAAAACTTAGCAATTGACTCTACAGTATACATATCTTCAAAACAAGTTCCAAATTTTGTAAATAAATTAAAAAAGTCAAACCCTATTAGAAATGGCTTCAAGGATTCACAAAAAAAAAAGTATGAATATTTTCATTTACTCAAAACAATTACATTTTTAAATAGCTTGATCTATTTTCTTATCTAAATCGACGACTATTGAAAATTTTCCGATGTCCTGAATACTGTAATTTATTATATTGTAAGCAATCAAAATTCAATTTTGGTAACTCGATTCTTATTAACACAAATTATTTCAAATATTTCAAGCTTATATCTATAGATAATTAGTTATCCTAGGCTAAATAATTTATGTTTCAGATATTTGTTTCACATGTCGATAAATTAAACTAAACTCATTAAATCGATAAAAGTATTCATCACTGCCTCATAATGTCCAATATTGGGAATTTGGATCAACAAATCGCGAGTTTACAAATTAACCATGGAGACGGTAATATCGAAACCGTTAAATCTGCTAAAAAGGTCGGACCTGCTGTTCCTCCAAAACCAAAAAAATCACAGCCTCAGGTCAGTACTCGTTATATTTTATTAGAGCATAATAATACAACTCCATAATAATATATTATATTTATGCACACCCTTTTTCTACGACGGGACTCAAATGGTAATTTTCTACTGAAAATCCCTTTTTTCCTCCATACAATTTTACGGACTTAAATCTGCTTTTATGAAATGTTCTTTTCTTCAATGCTTTCCTAATTAATTCTCAAAAATATTTCGCTGAATTAATTATAAACTTTTTTTGCAGTTAATCCTTAGTTTCTTATAAACTAGCTTCTCTTCTAAAAAGATTTACAGACTTCACTTTTTTTACAGGTACCGCAAAGTTATACAATAAAGGCAGCCTCGATTCCATCATACAGTACCGTTTTGAATAACACTGGATCAAATGAGAAACCAGCGAACATATACATGAATTCACCAACTCCTTATGCAGCCTTAAACTTGGAAAAGAACGAATTTACTTGTCCAGCTCCGACTAACGGAAGCAAACCGGCCAAGTTTTACCAGAACAACGAGAACTTTTATACGGATCAAGCAGAAGAGAAGTTTGAACCAAAGTATAGTTACGATGACAAGCATTTTTATTCCAATGTCGGAAATATTCCTGCACCGCAAGTGCCAGTTGACGACAGATCCGGTGCAGCGGCCAAAAATGCCGTTTACAGCAACGTTGAGTCGACTATGCCGATTTCTATTCCTCATTCCTCTAAGCAAGAAAAGGATTTGGTCTACAGCAACATTCAGTGGAACACCAAACCTGAAAATACCTACTCCAACATTCCTGGTGGTCATAGCACTGGTATTAATTTAAATTATTTTCTTGGCTGAAGTTTACAGTCTTCGTACTCACGCCACTATTGACACTTTTTTTTTTTAACGATGCAACTATTTTGTTACTTTTTTGAAAAAAATGACACTAATGCTACTATTTTCTCAAATTGCTCGCTAATGCAACTAATTTTTTTTCACTTTTCCTTTAAACATATTTTCAAACTTCTTCGCTAGGTCGTCTGTCTAAAATAACATCCGCCATCTTGAAACTCGAAATTTCATAGAATTATAGAAAATTTGAAGAGATAAAAAAATTTCTAAGGAATTTCAAATGATTGAAATGATGAATTTTACAATGTTTGAGGGTTTCATAGGATATCAAAAGAAATTAAAAGATTTCATAAGATTATAAGGAATTTCTGTAGGTTTTAAGAGATTTAAAAAAAAAACTGGAGAGTTTTCCAGAAATTTCAGAGGATTTCAACAAAATTCAAGGGTTTTTAATAGATTTCTGTGGATTTCAAAACTTTTTTATTTTGTGGGGTTTTTACTGGATTTCAGAGGATTTCAAAGATTTCATCACTTGAAGAAATTTTGAAAGATGTTTCAAATTTCAAGATGTTTTACGGGATTTTACATGATTTTTGTTGACTTCTAGGAATTTCACAAGATTTAAGGAATTTTATAAATTGTAAAGGTGCAACAATTTTGAACAAAGTGTCGCTAATGCTCGTAAGGGATGTTGATGTTCGTTATTGGCTTTAGGGTCAGGTGAAATTGAATACAAATTAAATAATATGGGCAATGACAAGCAAAGAAGGGGCAGCGGATTTTTTTAAAAAATCCTAGAAGAAGATGGTGACGTTGCCCTTTCAAATCTCAAGAAATGGTCCAAGGCAAATGTCACCTTAGCCAAGAATTTCAACCAAAGGATCTTTCTTCTTCGATGCAGGAGAGAACGCATTCCCCCTAAACATCTACATCTACATGCGTTTCAATCGATCAGGTTCGATAATTACTCCATTGCACGAAGATTTAATAAAATCCACTGAGGAGGGCCACCATTGTGTGCCGAAACGTTTTAAACCATTTAATTTGTATTCAATTTCACCTGACCCTAAAGCCAATAACGAACATCAACATCCCTTACGAATTAACTTTTGTGTTGAAAATTTATAATTTCGGATTGAAAATTCAACTTTTCTTGAAAATTCGTCTTTTGGTTTGAAAATTCATTTCTTTTGGTAAAAAGTTCATCTTTTTTGGTTGAAAATGCAACTTTTAGGCAAATAATTAACCTGCTTTGGTTAAAGGTCCAACTATTTTGTTGAAAATTCAACTATTTTGTTTAAAATTAAATTTTTTGTTGAAAATGTATATTTTCGGGTGGAAAAATGAACTGTTTCGGAGAAAATTCGTCTTTTTGCTTAAAATATTCATCTTGTTTGATAGAAATTTCATCTTTTTTGGTTAAAAGTGCAACTTTTTGGTTGAATTCAACTGTTTTAGATTGAAAATTTGAATCGTTTTTGGTTGAAAATTGAACTATGTGGTTGAAAATGTATGTATTTTGTTGAAAAGTCATCTTTCTTGGTAGAAAATTAATTGTTTATTTGGAGAGGCAATTGTTTTCTTGATAATTAATCTGTTTTAGTTGAGTAATCAACTGTTTGGTTGAAAATTCGGTTTTTTTTTGGTTGGAAATTCAACTACTTGGTTGAAAGTGGAACTACCTTGTTAAAAATTAAATTTTTCGGTTGAAGATTCATCTTCTTGGTTGAAAATAGAACATGCTTTTTTTAGCTGAAAATTATTTTTTTTTCATTTAAAAAGTTAAGTATTCCATTTTTGGTTGAAATATGATCTTCTTTAGTAGAGAATTCAACTATGTGCTTGAAAATTCATGTATTTTGTTGAAAATTCGTCTTTTTTGTAGAAAATTAATCGTTTTGGTTATATTGGCAACTGTTTGCTTAATAACTAATCTGTCTTAGTTGAGTATTTAACTATTATGTTAAAAAATTTGTCTTTTTTGTTGGTTGAATTTAACTGTTTTTTATTTAAAACTGAAATCTTTTTTGTTTGAAGATTCATCATTTAATTTGAACATTCATATTTTCGGATAGAAGTTTCAACTTTTTTATTGAAAATTCGTTTTTTTGGTTTAATAATTTATTTTTTTAGTAGAAATGTCATCTTTCTTCGTTAAAACTGCAACTTATTTGTTGAAAAATAATCTTTTTTGGTTGATGATTCAACTATTTTGTTGTCAATTCATCTTTTTCGGTAGAAAATTAATCTTGTGTTTGATTTAGAAAGGTTTAGAAAATAATCACAAAATATTCTTAAATATATTAATTATCACCATCGAATAAGTAAATAAATTAATAATACTGTAAACATAATTATTCATTTCTTAAATTTGTTCCTAAATTACATAAGTTTGAATGATAATTCAAATAAATTTTTATTTTATCTTCATACTCAACATGTTAATTCTTTAAATAAAAGATATTTTCCTGAGAATAGTAAAAATGATACAAAAAAGTCTGATTTAAAGCAGTATAAATCCAGTACTATAAAAGTCGCTTCTACAAATAAAAAATTATTGTTACTCATTTTTATATTACAACTTGGAAAAAAATGTAGGAAGCACGAAAAAATTTCCTGACTTGAGAAAAATTTCCCTGCCATTTCCAAGTTTTTCCAGGCATATAAAAAATTCCCTGACAATTCCAGGTTTTCCAGGTGAGAGTACACCCTGACTACGGTAACAAAAAAAACAGTTTATGATCAAAAATGTTCAGCTGCAAAGTTGAATGTATACTTTAGAAAGTTTCAGCGGAGTTCACTCAATTTAATCGATTAAATTGAATCAGGAAAATTCAATCATTTGAAAGTATAATTCAATTAAATAACATTTGCATATTAAGTTTCGGTCTGGAATTGTCAATGCGATGAATTTTATATACATCCAGAGCTTTGGGCTCTCAGTGCAGTAATACAAATTTTCATACTCACAGAACATTTTCTAATAGTATTTTGTCGAAATAGGCTTACCTGAAACAGAATGAAAAACATCTGGATTAATCATTTATGAAATTTTTTAAAACGCGGTATTTTACATACATGATACAGGAAATTTTAAAAGAGAAAAAATTTTATTTGCAGCACTCAAAGCTAAACAATATCATACTCGTAATTAAGAATAAGAAATCAGCAATTTAATTCCCGATCCAGTAGGCACTATAAAATTCAACTATTCCAGTTGAAGATTCATCATTTTAGATGAAATTTCATCTTTTTACTTGAAAACTCATCTCTTTGGTAGAAAATGTAAATATTTTTAGTTGAAAGTTATTCCTTTTTGTTTGAAAAATTTCCTAATATATTTTTGGTTGAGAATTCATCTTTTTGGGTTCAAATTTTATTATTTGGTTAAAATTCAACTACTTGGTTAAATATTCAGCAATTTTGATAGAATGTCACTTTTTTGTAGAAAATTTAACTGTTTTGTTGAAAATTTGCCTTTTTGCATCGTAAATTCAACTACTTTAATAGAAAATTAACCTTTCAGTTGAAAACTCATATTTATGGGTTGAAAAATCAACTGTTTTGTAGAAATTTTTTTTTTGTCTCGTAAATACAAATAGTTTGGTAGAAAATTATCCTTTTACTGAAAAATTCATATTTATGAATTGAAAATTCAACACTTTTGTTGAAAATTCGTCTTTTTGGTTTGAAAATTCATCTCTTATGGTAGACATTTCATCTTTTTTGTTTAAAAATGCAACTGTTCGGTTGAAAATTAAAATGTTTGAAAGTTTAATATGGTTGAAAGTTGAACTTCTTTGTTAAAAATTCTTTTTTTTTGAAGATTCATCATTATAGTTGAAAATTCATCTCTTTGATTGAAAATCCAACTATTTTTGGTCGAGAACTCATCTTTATTGGTAGAAAATTTGACTATTTGGTTGAAAATTAACCTTTTAGTTGAAAATTCATATTTATAGGTTGAAAAATCAACTGTTTTGTAGAAATTTCACCTTTTTGGCTTAAAAATTCAACAATTTGGTTGCCATTTTTTCTCCCTCGACTGTGAAATTATTCTTGGTTGAAAAATCAACTCTTTTCTTGAAATTTCGTCTTTCTGATTTTAAAATTTATCTCTTTCGATAGAAATTTCATCTTTTTTGTTTGAAAAGGCATCTGTCTGGTTGAAAATTAATACGTTTGAGAAGATAATATGGTTGAAAGTTGAGCTCCTTTGTTAAAAATTCTTTTTTTGGCTAAAGATTTATCACTTTTATTAAAACTTCATCCCTTTGGTTGAAAATCCAACTATTTTTAGTTGGAGGTTATTTCTTTTTTGCTAAAAAGTTTATTATTATATTTTTGGATTAGAATTAATATTTTTTTTGTGGAAAATTCAGCTATTTGGCTCAAAATTAACCTTTTAGTTGAAAATTTATATTTGTGGGTTGAAAATTCAACTCTTCGGTTGAAAATTCGTCTTTTTAGTTTGAGAATTCATCTCTCTTGGTAAAAATTTCATCTTTTTTGCTTGAAACTGCAACTGTTTGGTTGAAAATTAATATGTATGAAAGGGTAATATTGTTAAAAGTTGAATTCCTTTGTTAAAAATTATTTTTTGGGTTGAAGATTCATCATTTTAGTTGAAAACTCATCTGTTTGATTGAAAATCCCACTACTTTTGTTTGGAAGTTATTTCTTCTTCACTGAAAAATTATTATCACATTTTTGTTCGAGAATTCATCTTTTTTGGTTGGATTTATTTCAACTATTTGGTTAAAAAAATTCGGAAGAAAATTAATATTTTTTGGTTGAAAATGCAACTATTTGATTCAATATTAATCTGCTTTAGTTGAGGACTCAACTATTTTGTCGAAAATACGTCTTCTTTCATGGAAAATTTATCTTTTCTACATGAAAATTCAAATATTCAATTGAAAATTCACTTATTTGTTGAAAATTGGTTTTTTTAGTTAAAAATAAATCTTTCTGTTTGCAAATTCGTCTTGTTTAGTTAAAATTCAACTATGTGGTTGGATATCAAATTTTTTTGGACAAAAAGTCAACCACTTGTTTGAAAATTCACGTATTTTGTTGAAAATTTATCTTCTTGGTGCAAAATACATCTTTTCAATTAAAAATTTATCTCTCTGGTTGAAAGTTTAACTAAATTGTTGAAAATTCATATTTTTTACAGTTTAAAAATTAATTTTGGGAACTGATAATTTAACTATTCCATTTTTTGGTTGAAAACTGATTGCAATGCAAATACAGAATGTTTGTAAGTGACTAAAAAAAAGTTTGCAGAATCATTGAAATTGAGCTTAAATTATTGTAACTAACTTATTAATATGTTTAAAAGGTTAATATTGTTGAAAGTGGAAGTCCTCTGTTGAAAATTCTTTTTTTGGGTTGAAGGTTCATCATTTTAGTTGAAAATTCATGTCTTTAGTTGAAAATCCAACTACTTTGGATTGAGAATCCATCTTTTTTGGTGGAAAATTCAACTATTTATTTGAAAATTAACCTTTTAGATGAAAATTCATATTTATGGGCCGAAAAATCAACTGGTTTATAGAAAATTCGCCTTCTTGAGATCAAAATTTTCCAATTTTGTTGCCATTTTTTTCTCCCTTGATTAAGAAATCTTTCTTGGTTGAAAATTCAACTCTTCTGTTGAAAATTCGTCTTTTTGCTTTGAGAATTCATCTCTCTTGGTAGAAACTTCATCTTTTTTGTTTAGAAATCCAACTGTTTGGTTGAAAATTAATATGTTTGAAAGGTTAATATTGTTAAAAGTTGAATTCCTTTGTTGAACATTATTCTTTTAAATTGAAGATTCATCCTTTTACTTAAAAATTCATCTCTTTAATTGAAAATCCAACTATTTTTGGTTGAAAATTATTTCGTCTTGGCTGAAAAGTTTATTATCACATTTTTGGTTGAGACTTCACCTTTTTAGTAAAAAATTTAATCAGTCAATTGAATATTCAACAATTTTGTTAGAAAGTCATTTCTTGGTTGAAAATGCAACTTTTTTGTTGAAAATTCGTTTTTTTGTTTTGCTGAAAATCTAACTATTTTTACATGAAAGTTCATTCGTCTTGATTCAATAGTCTATTATTATATTTTGGGTTGGAAATTCAACAATTTTGTTGGAAAGTCATCCTTTTTTGTTGAAAATTCAACTATTTGGTTAAAAATAAACTTTTTTGCGAAAATTCATATTTTCGGCTTGAAAATTCAACTGTTTTGTAGAAAATTCATCTTTTTGCTTGAAAATTTAACTGTTTTGTTGAAAATTCGTCAATTTGGGTTAAAAATTGAATTTTTTTGGAAGAAAATTAATCTTTTTTGGTTGAAAATGCAACTGCTTGATTGAATATTAATCTGTTTTAGTTGAGGACTCAACTATTTTGTTGAAAATTCGTCTTTCTCCGTGAAAAATTTCTCTTTTCTAGATGAAAATTCAAATATTCAATTGAAAATGCATTTATTTGTTGAAAATTCATTTTTTTAGTTGAAAATGAATCTTTTCGTTTGTAAATTTGTCTCGATGATTTGAAAATTCAACTATGTGATTGGATATTAAATTTTTTTGGACAAAAATTCAACCACTTGTTTGAAAATTCACGTATTTTGTTGAAAATTTATCTTCTTGGTGCAAAATACATCTTTTCAGTTAAAAATTCATCTTTCTGGTTGAAAGTTTAACTAATTTGTTGAAAATTCATATATTTATAGTTTAAAAATTAATTCTTTGAACTGATAATTTAACTATTCCATTTTTTGGTTGAAAATTGATTGCAATTTAAATACAGAATGTTTGTAAGTGACTAAAAAGTGTTTTCAGAATTATTGAAATTGAGCCTAAATTATTGTGACTGACTTAATGACAGTATGACTGTAGGGGCAATTCAAGCGAATGAAAGTGATTTCAATGTGAATTCAGTCAATACAGGTTATTGCAGAATGATTGCAACTGATTGCAAATAAATGTAACCAAATAGAGATAATTTTAGCATGTGCCCATACCAGCTTTCCTTGCTCTTAAAAATTGGCATCCGGTAATTAGACTCTGAAAATATCAGAGGGGCCGTTTTAATTTGGGAGAAAACTTCCCGGTCATTTCTCGATTTTTTCCCGGATCGCAAAAATTTTTCACGGTCATTGAAATTAGAAGATTCAAACTCTTAATGCTGAAAATATATTTTTTTAAGTATTTAAAACTGAACTGCAAATTGAAACACTTAAAGTGGAACTTTTTAAATATGTCACAAAAATTTTAACGATTATTTAAAGATTTTACAAATTTCACAAAGATTTAAAAGATTTCAAAAGATTTTAGAAGATATCAAAGATTCTAAAAGATTTCAAAGATTTCGCAAAAATTTTAAGGATTTCAGAAGATTTCAATGGATTTCACAAAGATTTCAAAGATTCCAAAGGATTTCAAATATTTCAAAATATCAATATTTCAGAGATTTCGCAAACATTTTAAAGATTTCAGAAATATTCCAATAGATTTCAAAAGAGTAAATAAAGCTCCTAGATATTTCACAAAGATTTTAATGATTGCATGAAGATTTCAAAGATTCCGCAAAGTTTTAAAAGATTTTGGAAACACTTCAAAAATTTCAAAAATTTCACAAAAACTTTATAGATTTCAAAAGATTTCACAAAGATTTCAAAGGTTTCAAAGACTTCGCAAAGATTTGAAAGATTTCAGAAAGATTTCGAAGATTTCAAAAGAGTTAAAAAAGTTTTCAAATATTTCACAAAGATTTTAACGATTATATAAAGATTTCAAAAATTTCACGAAGATTTCAAAGACTTCGCGAAGATTTTGAGGATTTCAGATGATTTCAAAGGATTTCACAAAGATTTCAAAGATTCCAAAGGATTTTAAATATTTCAAAATATCAAGATTTCAGAGATTTCGCAAACATTTTAAAGATTTCAGAAACATTTCAAAGATTTGGAAAATTTCACAAAAATTTCAAAGATTTCAAAAGATTCCACAAAGATTTCGAAGATTTTAAACACTTCGCAAAGATTTGAAAGATTTCAGAAAGAATTCGAAGATTTCAAAAGAGTTAACAAAGTTTTTAAATATTTCACAAAAATTTTAATAATTACATGCAGGTTCCAAGAATTTCATAAGGATTCCAAAGATTTCAGGGGAACTCAAAAGATTTTTAAAAAGTTACAGAGATTTCGAAGATTTCAAATATTTCAAATATTTCAAAATTTAAAGATTTCAAAACATTTCGAAACGATTTTAAAGATTTCAGAAAATTTCAAAGATTCCAAAAAATTTTAAAGATTTCAAAAGAGTTAAAATTTTTAAACATTTCTCAAAAGTTTCAGAGAATTCAAGATTTCAATAAGTTTCAAAAGATTTAATAAAGTTTTTCAAGATTTCACAAAGATTCCAAAGATTTCAAACGATTTAAAAGTATTTCAACTGAACAATTTCAAATTGAATGCCGTCAGACTGCAAAATTTTTAATTTTAAACTTTTATAAATTGAACATTTCAAAGATTTCTGGTTAAAAAATATAAATTCACGCTATCATTTTGAATGCTCTAGAATAAAGAATGTATCAAGACATTTGTAAATGTGCAAAATTAAATCATCTCAAACAATTTCAAATAAAAAACATTAAGAACTGACCAATTTTATTTTTTTTTTATAATTGATACTTTCTGAATTAAAAGTTAAATTATTTTCATTTCAAGTTATTAAAATGTATAATTGCTCAGTTGTTATTTATAAATGAAAATTCAACACTTTCACTCACAAATTAAAAATGTTAAAAATGGAACAGTAAAAATTGTAACGTTCAAAGTAAATGTAGCATTCTAAAATTTTAACGATTCAAGGCTTTCTATTTTAAACAATTAAATTTAAATTGTTTAGTTTTGAAGATTTGATTTATATTTGCTCATTCTAAATGTCCAGACATACAGCTATATATTTAAAAAATTGTTCTTTTTATAATTAAAAATTTTCAAATTGAATGGGTTGAAAATGAAATATTTAAGACTGAAAAACGTTTAATTACGAATCTAATAATATGAAATTATTTGAAAATTGAAAATAGTTTATGAAGTTTCAATCGGTCGTTTACATGTGTTCAACTACTAAGGCTTTCAAATTGAAACAGTTCGATTTTTATCGTCAGTACTTTTTAATTGTTTAATTTTGAATAGATGCAGTATCGTCTTGTAAAATCTTTAATTAATTTATATTATATATTATATATATTATTATATTATATTATTATATATTATATATTTATATTAAAATGTACGCTTAAAAATTAAGACCTAAAATAGAACATTTTCAAAGTAAAAAATTTTAGAATTACGCACTGTAAACTGAATGATTTCACAATTGAAAAAGTTTACAATTGAACGTAACATAAAAAAAATTGAAATGGAACTTTTTTTTAAATTGCATTATATCATGTGATATAAAATTTGGGATATTTCCTGTAACTGGATAGATTTTTCTTCTAAAAATTTGTAAAATTCCCAGTCAAAAAATAAATTGACTGTCATTTCCCGGTTTTCCCGGTCCAGCGGCCACCCTGAATGTCCAACTCCGCGAATTTACAAACTTTACATTTTATCTCATAAACTACCTTTATATGGCGGGTTGCCATTTCAACGCTTTTTCCTCATTTACCTCTACATCAGAGCATAAGAGAGGCAATTATAACCATGGTATTTCGGCATTCGGAATTCGAGTGAAAAGTGCGGCTTTTGACGCGTTGAAAAGTCCATACAGAAGTACGACCACCACGTAGCCGCGAAGCGCAGTGTGCGCGGCCGTCTAGACAGGAGGTTGTGGTGGTCGAATGGTGGGATGGGGTGAGGAAGAGCTCGTGAGACGAGGGGTGAGCGGCGGAGAATCGTGATGTGATAGAGGGAGGTGGGGGCAGATGCAGAAGGAGAGGGTTGGGGAGAAGGAGAAGGAGTGGGGGGTATGATAACCGGCTATCATATCTCAGGGCCGTCGCTGAGTCCCGGTCCCGTCTTCGCCCCCCCATCCCCACACCCCTTTTGCAACTGCACCAATATTCCCCTCCCCTTTCTTCCCCTACCCAGCAAGTCGACTGCACCGAGTCGCACCAGACGTTGGCGGAGCGTGATAATTCTTTCTTCTTCTGCCTCTTCTTATGTCTTTAGATTTAACCCTTTCTTTTTTCTCCTTTTCTCTTCTCTTCTCCTCCCTTCTCTTCTTCTCATTCTTGTGATTTTTCTTCTTCTGATTCTTATGCTTTCTCCTCTTTTGATTTTTGATATTTTGTTTTCTGTTACATGTTCTGGTTTTGTGACTTGTTGCCCTTTTTTTCTTCTTGTAAGACTTCTTCTTCTGGTTCTTATGCCTTTTCTTCTCGAATCTTTTCAGGGCGAGATTGTGATGCAAAATCGCTCGAGGAAAAATGCTTGAAACTGACCCACTGGTAAGGTTTTTCTAAAGAAAATTCATAAAAACATTATTTCAATCAAAGATTCTAACACGATTTCAAAGTTGAAATGTATAACATTTTATAATTTCAAACTGTACGATTCGATGTCAAAGCACTTCATACTGCATCATTTGAAATTAAACAATTTAAACGTATAAAGTACAATAGTTTGAATGACATTGTATTTCATGAATGACTTGTTAAAAAATCTTGAACATAAATTGAACATCTCTAATTAATAAAGAAAAATATTTAAAATAAAAATTTTCACGTTTTTTCATTCCACTTCACTCTTAAATTAAATTAATTTAGTCTTAGAGCACAATTTTTGCAATCTGTAACTAGTTCCTCTATCTAGTTACTGCCAATAATTTTTTTTTGTAACGATAGTGGTAAAGATGTAACTTTTGTAATTAAGTAACAAATTAGTAACTAGTTACATTTTTTTTCAGTAACAGTAACTAGGTATAAAAATCGTTACTTTTTTAGTTACTTTCGAAATGAAGTTCACAAGTCGAATGAAAATTCTACTATTATTGGTTGAGAATTCATCTTTTTTGGTTAAAAATTTAATTATTTGTTTGAAAATTTAATTATTTTGTTCAAAATTCAACAACTTTGTTTGAAATTCATTTTATTCGATTGAAAATTCATTTTTTTTCAATATTCCTCTCTTTGGGCTGAAAATTCAACTATTTTGGTAGAGAATTCAATTATTTGGTTGAAAATTAACTTTTTTGTTGTAAATTCATCTCTTTGGTTTAAAACTGAACTATTCTATTGAAACTTCGTCCTTTTTAGCTGAGTTCAACTGGTTTTGATTTGTAATACAAATCTTTTTTGGTTTACAGTTGAACTACTTTCTTAAAAATTTTTTTTTTTTTAGTGAAGATTCATACTTTTAGTTGAAAATTCATCTCTTACGTTGAAAGAGTAACTATTTTGTTAGAAAAATTGTTTGCTAAACATTATTTTTCTAACTTAAAACTAAACTATTCTTTTTTTGGTTTAAAATTTAGATTGTTTAGTTGAAGAATCATCTTTTTACGTAGAAAATCAGTCTTTTTGAGTAAAAGTACATTTTTTTTTGTTAAAAATTGAACGACTTGGTTGAAAGTTGAACACTTTTGTCAGAAATTCATTTTTTTGTTGAAGATTCATCAATTTAGTTGAAAATTCATATTTTTTGTTGAGAATTTAACTATTTTGTTGAAAATTCGTTTTTTTTTGGCTAAACATTAATCCTTCACCTGAAAGCTGAATTATTCCATTTTTGGTTTGAAATTTATCTTTTTTAATTAAAAATTCATGTATTATGTTCAAAATTGGTCTTCTTTTGGTAAAAAAATAATATTATTGGTCAAAATTTCATCTCCTTGTTCTAAAATTAAATTATTTTGTTGAAAATTCTTCTTTTTTGGTTGAGATAAACTGCTTTAGACATAAAATGAAAATATTTTTTTATTGAAAGTTGAACTACTTTGATCAAAATTTATTATTATTTTTTTTTTTGGTTGAGGACTCATAATTTTAGCTGAAAATTCATCTCTTTCATTGAAAATTTGAAACTAATTTGTTAGAAAACTTTTTTTTGCTTCAACATTATTTTCAACTGGAAATTTAGCTATTCTATTTTCAGTTGAAAATTTATATTGTTTCGTCAAAGATTCAAACATTTGCTTGAAAATTTCTTTTCTCAAGTTAAAAATTAATTTTTTTGGTTGAATATTTATTATTTTATTTGAAAACTCATCTCTTCCGTTGAAAATTTAAAACTATTTTGTTACAAATTTTTTTTCAGGTTAAAAATTTTTTTAACTGAAAATTTAACTATTCTATTATTGGTTTGAAATTGATATTGTTTAATTAAAGATTCAACTATTTATTTGATTTTTTTTAGTTGAAAATTCATGTATTTTATTGGTAGAAAATTAATCTTCTTCGTTGAAAATATATCTTTTTGGTTAAAAATTCAACTACATGGTTGAAAGTTAAACTCGTCTGTTACAAATTATTTTTTTTTTTTTGAATATTCATCATTTTAGTTGAAAATTTATCTCGGTGGTTAAAAATTTAACAATTTTAGTTACAAGTCAATTTTTTTGTGAAAGATTCCTCTTTTTATCTTGAAATTTCAACAATCTGAATGATTTTTTTTCTCTGGACTAAAAATTCAACTCTTTTGTTGAAAACTCGTTTTTCGGTTGAATTCAACTGTTTTTGACTTAAAACTAAAATATTTTTGGTTGAATTATAAACTATTACATTTTTTGTTGAGAAGTCATATTTTTTCGTTGAAAAATTAATTTTTTCCATATTTGCTTGAAATTTTCTTTTCTTTAGTTGAAAATTAATTTTTTTATTTGAAGATTCAGCTTTATTGGTAGAAAATTAATCTTTTTGGTTGAAAATACATCTTTTTGGTTGTAGTTCAACTACTTGGTTGAAAGTTGAACTCATCTGTTACAAATTCATTTTTTTTGTTGAAGATTCATTTTAGTTGAAAATTCAACTATTTAGGTTAAAAAACAACTTTTTTGTGAAAAACTTCCCTTCTTGTCCCTAAATTTCAACAATCTGGTTGATTTTTCCTCTCTTGACTGAAAATGAAACTCTTTTGCTGAAAACTCGTTTTTTGGTTGAATTCAACTTTTTCCGATTTAAAACTAAAATTTTTTTTGGTTGAAATATAAACTATTAAATTTTTCATTGAGAACTCATATTTTTTTCATTAAAAATTAATTTTTTCAATAAAAAAATTTAACTATTCCATTTTTGATTGAAAATTTATCTTTTATTATATCATTTATTATATTTTATTATTATTATTTATTATTATTCATTTATCTTTTGAAGATTCATCATTTTAGTTGAAAAGTCATCCATTTCGTTTAAAATTTAAAACTATTTTGTTACAAAATTTTTTTTAGGTTAAACATTATTTTTCTAACTAATTATTTAACTATTCTATTATTGGTTTGAAAATTTATACAAATTTAACTACTTGGTTGGAAGTTGAACTCGTCTGTTATAAATTCTTTTTTTTTCGGCTGAAGAAACATTATTTTAGTTGGAAATTAATCTTTGTGGTTGAAAATTTAACTATTTTAATCAAATGCCAACTTTTTTGTAAAAAATAACCCTTTTTGTCTTGAAATTTCAACAATCCGTTCGATTTTTTTTCTCTTTTGACTGAAAATTCAGCTCTCTTGTTGAAAATTCGTTTTTTGGTTGAATTCAACTGTTTTTGATTTAAAACTAAAATATATATTTTTTTAAATTATAAACTATTATATTTCTTGTTGAGAAATTATATTTTCTTCGTTGAAAATTAAGTTTTTCAATTAAAAATTTAACTATTCCATTTTTGGTTAAAAATTTGAAACTATTTTGTTAATATTTTTTTGTTAAACATTTTTTTTAAACTGAAAATTCAGCCATTTGAATTTTGGCTTAAAATTTATATTGTCTAGTTGAAGGTTCAACTATTTGGTTGCAAATTCCTTTTTCTTAGTTGAAAATTTATGTATTGTGTTGAAGATTTATCTTTATTGGTAGAAAATTAATCTTCTCGGTGGGAAATAAATCTTCTTGGTTAAAAATTTAACTACTTGGTTGAAAATTCATCATTTTAGTTAAGAAATTCATCTTTGTGGTTGAAAATTTATCTATTATGTTAAAAATTCGTTTTTTTCGGTTGAATATCAATTTTTTGATTGAAAATTCACCTTTTTTGGTTGAAAATTGATCTTTTTAGATGAAAATTCAACTATTTTGTTGAAAATGCATGTATTATGTTGAAAACTTGTTTTTTTTCAATAAAATCAATCTTCCTTTTACAGAAATAATATTTCTTAGTTGTAAATTTAACGACTTGATTGAAAGTTGAACTTCTTTGTTAAAAGTTCATTTTGTTAGTTGATGATTAATAATTTTAATTGAAAATTTATGTCTTTGGTTGAAATTTTTTTTTTTTCGTTGAAAATCAATTTTCTAAGCGAAAATTCAACTATTATATTTTTCGTTGAAAATTAACTTTTTCAATTAAAAATTTAACTATTCCATTCTTGATTAAAAATTTGAAACTATTTTGTTAATATTTTTTTTGGTTAAACATTTTTTTTTACACTGAAAATACAACTATTTGAATTTTGGCTTAAAATTTATATTGTCTAGTTGAAGAGTCAACTATTTGGTTGCAAATTTCTTTTTTTTAGTTGAAAATTTATTTAATGTGTTGAAGATTCATCTTTATTGGTAGAAAATTAATCTTCTCGGTGGGAAATGAATCTCTTTGGTTAGAAATTTAACTACTTGGTTGAAAATTCATCGTTTTAGTTAAGAAATTCATCTCTGTGGTTGAAAATTTATCTACTTTGTTAAAAATTCGTTTTTTCGGTTAAATATCAATTTTTTGATCAAAAATTCATCTTTTCTTGGTTGAAAATTGATCTTTTTAGATGAAAATTCAACTATTTAATTGAAAATGCATGTATTATGTTGAAAACTTGTTTTTTTTTATAATAAAATAATCTTCTTTTTAAAAAAATAATATTTCTTAGTTGTAAATTTAATGACTTGGTTGAAAGTTGAACTTCTTTGTCAAAAGTTCATTTTTTTAGTTGATGATTAATAATTTTAATCGAAAATTCATCTCTTTGGTTGAAAATTTGTTTTTTTTTTCGTTGAAAATTAATTTTCAAGCGAAAATTTAACTATTTTATTTTTGGTTGGAAATTTATCTTATGATGTTTGAGAAATATATATTTCTGAAATCCAAAAGTAATTAAAGAAGTAACGATAGTTACTTTTTTTTTGCAAAAGTGACTAAGAAAAAGTTACATTTTGAATCACTGGTATTTTTCTGATCTCTCGATGGCTCCATCCGCTCCTGATTCTTTCACTTTATTCTTATATTCATTTTTTTTTCTTTCTTCTTTTGATTCTGCATTTTTTCAGCTGCTATATCTTACAGTTCTTCTTGTCTTGATTCTTTATTATTGCTCCTTCTGCTTTTTATGATACTGGTTATTTTTTTCTGCTTTTCTGCTGGCTGCTCCTACCAAAAAGTGTTTATCTGAGTTGCCTGGAAGAATTTTTGTGAGAGTCTTATCGCGAAGAGAGAGTGGAATTAGGGTCGTGGATTCTAACTTGGTCGTAGCGCCTATTTTTGCTCGGAGGTGCCTGCAATATCAGCGCCATTTGTTGAGTGTTTACGGGTAGCGATAGGTTGATAACGATGAGTATTTTTGCACAAAACGGTTTCGAGAGAAAATCTTGAATTGCGAACGCAAATCGCGAGCACAACTTATCTACTCTTATATAAGAAGATGCTACGAGACTTGGGAAATTGCAAGAGAACTTACGACCCGGATAAACAAATTTTGGTATGGGATTGATCTAGGAAAACATCTGGAAAACCGTATAGGAGAGATTTCTCAGATGGTATATTAAAAGTATGGCAAATGAGACTATCCCATACTTTATGTATATTTGAATAAAGTATGTTGAATGTATAGTTCAAATATTGCTAAATTATAACGATGTATGTTTAAAGTAAAGGGAAAGTATTGTATAAATAATATGAAAAACCTAGAAAATAAGATTATACAATTAGAATCAATACAGTTTCTTATAGAATTGAAACAAAATAATTATACAGAAACAAAAAAATATGGCAGAAAACTTATGTTCCAATCTTTAAAGAAAATGAGCAATTTACAAAATAAACAAACCTCATTACCAGATCTTCACAACTCTGAATTCATCGAAAATCTTACCACTATGTTAATACCAGAGGATGTAACAGATATTTTATCCTTGGGAAGTCAATTTGTGACACCTTATAAAAAAACAACATACCGATTGCATATTATATTTTAGGTATTGAAAACAAACAATGAAAAATTTCAGAAAAAGAATTACACTCACTCAGAGCGAACTTAACTTTTACAATAAAAAATTTTTTTATCTCAAACATTGCATGAAATTCAAACGGAAGACTGTTAGAATATAAACATTCAAAAACCCAAAAATTTATTAAAGACAATCCTCAATTACACATTATAAAATCTGATAAAAGTATAAAAACAGTAATAAACCACTAAGACCAGTAACATCATTCATTGGATCAACCCTATACAAATTGTCCAAATATTAACTTCAATCCTGAACAAAATAATATCTACATCTACACGAATAATCAAACATAGTTGGGATATAGTAGAAAAAGTAAAACATGTAAAAAATCCAGATAACTATACGATTTTCTCGCTACATGCAGTATCAATGTTCACTAACATCGATAGAAACATCGTTTCTGAACAAATATATCAAAAATGGAACCCAATAAAACAATATACCATTTTAAATTATACACAATTTATTGAAGCAATTAGTTTCTGCATGGAAAATGCATATTCACAATTTGATTTCAAAATATACAGACAGAAAAACGGAACCCCAATCGGTTCACCCATATCATCAGTGGCAGCCGAATTGGTAATGCAAAATATAGAAGAAAAAATGCTAATAAACAAAAACTTGAAGTTTCCTCTTTATTATCGATACGTCGATGATTTGATACTGTGTGCCAAAAAAGACCAAGTACTTACTATTCTGAATGAATTTAACAAAATCGGTGGCTCTTTAAAATTTACTCTAGAAACTCCAAAAAACAAACAAACTAACTTTTTGGATATAACTATAATTTTTCAAAAAAGATTCATCGAAACAGATTGGTATCAAAAACCATCTACAACTGGACAAACATTAAATTATTTATCAAATCACCATTTAAACCATAAGAAAGGGATAATTTTCTCAATGTTAGACAGAGCTATAAAACTTTCAGAGCCTGAACTCCACCCTAAAAATATTGCCATAGTTATACAAAATGTATTGAATAATAACTACCCGTACCACTTTTTAAAAAAAACTATAGACCAAAAGTTGAAAAAATACAACACTAACATCTTACAACTAAACAGAAGGAAAGAAATTGATTGAAAAAGAATACTAGTAGTACCGTTTGTCAAAGAACTAACGACCCAATTTTTGAAATTTGTAAAAAATTAAACATCCATACGATTTTATCCATAAGAAAATTATTACAACAAACTTTACTACATACACCAAAAGATCCTACACCAAAGTTTCAGAAAATAAATGTTTCATACAAAATAACGTGTATAAACTGCGGACGAGTATATGTAGGCCAAACAGAGAGACTCTGAAGGACTAGAATATTTGAACATAGATCAGATTAAAACCAACATCGAAAAAACACAGCACTATGTAAACACACTACCAAATATACACATAAATTTAACTTTTATGAGAAAAAAGTTTAAATTTTAGGAATTGAAAACAATTATCACAATAGGAATATTATGGAAATGTTTTACATTGTTAAAAATATGAACTCAGTAAACTTGAGACTGACACAGAGAACTTGAGTGTAATTTATCATGATTTAATCGAAACTTGCGGTTAAATTCCTTCTCTTACCAACGAATCCGACGCATGCGCATTCACTTGCTTCTAACGTTAGTTCATACACTCTGAAAGTTTTTGGAGCAGCATAAAAATGTAGCTCTATATCAATTCTTGTATACTTATCATTAGTTTGAACAATAGTCACACACTTTTTCACACCAATTTATAACAGTAAAATCAAAAACAATAGTGGAAATTAACAATCTCAAAACCATGAAATACATCTTCTAAAAATAACTTCAAATTCTTATTCTACATTTAGTGGGGTTATGAACACTTTAAAGAAAAAATTTTTGAGTTCTTAAATATGAGACCTAGCACTTAGTTTTGACATTTAATTTGGATAAAAAGTACACATTGCGGTAAGTTTAAAAAATAAAATTAGTAAACCATTTCATCGAAAATAGACCATAAATGTATGTATATTCATGACATACTCCATCATTTGTTATAGTCCTGATGAGGCTGTGGTTCCACAGCGAAATGCATCGACTGTACTTCAGTTCTTAAATATACTATATGAACTTCACAAAGACCAAAGGTCATTAATTACTATCACCTTTATAAATTTATTCTTATAAATCGGTCTAATTCTAAAAACAAAGTTTAAATATTAACCTGGTACTTATCATAAAATAAGGTTGCCATAAGGTTTTACATATAATTTTCGATTTCACAGCTAATTAAAATGTTAACCCGGTACTTATCAAAAAATAAGGTTGCCATAGGTTTTACATACATTCAGATAAACGATATTATACCCTCGTTGCCTACAAAAAAATGGTATTCTGAGGAAGATGCCATATTAACAATATGTGCATATTATATACCATTGAGTACTTTATTTAAATAAATTGTCTCTAATCTTATGATTTTTTACAGATGTTTTTGATTTCAAATATGTTTAAAATACTTTCAGTCTAGTATACGTTCAATCTTTCTAAGAATACTGTTAATATAATTGAAATGTCATCCTAGTACTTATTATAAATATAATAAGGTAGCCTGGAGGATGTACATAATTTGCAATACAATATTGAAATACAATTACAATTAAATTTCATATTTGAGTGTTAAAATATTTTACTATCTTATTATTGTCTTTTTGGAATAAGTTAGGAATCTTAATATTTGGGGCTAAGACTTTCTGTATAGTGTCCTATATAGATTCAGTCGTCGAATTTCTTTCGTTCAGTGCACTTCGTGTTTCTCTGAATTTTCTTTCCGGTGAAGAATTTTTTTCATAATTCAAAAAATTTATATTAAAAAAGTGGTTTTATGCCTCTATCTTTAAAAAAAATCAACAAAATTTACAAACATTTTTGAAAAATAATTGAAATTCTTGTTCAATTAATGTTGTGGTGAAGTGTCTGCCAAACTTTGGAACACAATTTTTCGGATTTTATAAGCAGAAAGTTATATGAGAAATTATTTTATCTATTCTTATTTTCATGTTTTTCTTAATATAATTTTCAGTGTAATTGATAAAAATTTTGGTGGAATGTGATTTTATGATAGATATTACTGTTAATCCGGTATAAGAGTTTTAAATGAATTTATTAATTAGTATAAACTTAGATTGGATGCATTACAGAAGCAATTATTGATAGAAGGCAAGTTTCATGGTTTTTTTTCAAAAAAGAGATTTCATATTAACAAGAAAATATATTTTGACTTCAACAAAAAAAGATAACAAAGGAACTGTAAGTGAAAATATTAATAAATTTAATAAATCTATTGGAATTTGGTTAAAAATTTGGTTGAAAATTCATCCAGAAAAGATCTACAAACTTGTAATTGACCATTGTTTGATAGGATGCGTAGTTTTTGTTTTAATCGCGAAAAATGATATTAAAAATCAAAAAATTAAATTTTTGGAAAAACGAAACAAAATACAATAAAATGGTTTATGCCAAATTTGTTCGCCTGAATCAGATCTACAAATTTGCACCCGGCAATTTCTTAATGAAACACGTAGTATTTGTTTTAATCGGGAAAAAGCCCATCAGAAATAACAAATTTACATTTATGGGAAAATGACAATACAATAAAATGTTTGACGTCAAAATTTTTCGTCTAAAACAGGAGTCCCAGATCTAGGTGCATACTTAAATTAATATATCGTTACAGCCCAAGGAGCTTCAACAAAAAAGACTTCACAGTCACCAAATTACAGATGTCAATGGTTTGTCCATTTTTTTGTTGAAAAATTCACTTTTTTGGTTGAATTCAACTGTTTTTGATTTAAAACTAAAAATATTTTCGGCTGAAATTTCAACTATTACATTTTCCGTTGAGAATTCATCTTTTTTTGTGGAAAATGTCTCTTTCTTAGTTGAAAATTTATGTATTTTGTTGAAGATACATCTTTTTTGGTAGAAAATCATTCTGCTTGGTTAAGAATGAATCTACTTGGTTGAAAGTTGAACTTTTCTTTTGAAAAATTATTTTTTTGGTTGAAGATTCATCATTTTAGTTAAAAATTTATTTTTTTGGTTGAAAATTTATGTATTTTGTTGAAAATTCATATTTTGTGGTTAAACATCAATATCTTTTAGTTGCAAATTCATCTCTCTGGTTTAAAATTCAACTATTTTGTTACAACTTCATTTTTTTGTTTGTTAAAAATTTATTTTTTAATTGAAAATTCAACTATTTCATTTTTGGTAGAAAATTTATCTTGTAATGTTTTTGAAATATTATGTTGGTCATGACTAACCAACGACTTTCAATAAAAAGTACAACAGCTGTCACTCGACAAATATGAATGAAGTTGTGTAAAAATTAAATTTGTATATATATATATATATATATATATATATATATATATATATATAATATAAATATGTTTAAAATATAAAATAC
>JAUMHM010000005.1:11036482-11058487 GCA_032362435.1 Melikaiella ostensackeni | reverse complement strand
ATAAGTTTTTATTGTTCATATATGTATTTTTTTAAGTATAAATAATACCAGACGAGGAAGTCTGAATTGGCTTCGAAACATGTTGGTTCCTTAGTAATATAAAAAAGGCGGAGAAAGAAAAACGAAGGAAAAAAACTGTTTTCCATTCCTTTTTCCTATACTTTGGCTCTAATGAGCTGAAAAGGAGGTGGTTGGAAGTTTAATTTTGATTTGAGCTTTCTTGTTTTCTGCTTTTGGTGCATAAAAAATTTCATAAGAAAATAGATTTCATTTTGATCTTAATAAAAATATCTAAAATATTTTTTCCAATTTCACAACCTATAAGTTTTTCTCATAAAATCTTCAATTTTGATTTTGGATCATTTGTATCTATGTTATACTTTTGAGTGTACTCTAAATTTCAGATTTCAGATGATTTCACAAAGATTTCAAAAAAAGACCCCGCACAAAATACATAAGAGAGTACCTTTCGGTGGATTTTACTGACACTCATTTATTTTGTAGCGTATAAAACTAGAAGAAATTTCCCAAAAGGACTTGGAAAAATTGAAAAGTAGGGTGCCATAAGAGTCTAACACACATTTTCACAATTTTACAGGAGAAACAAAAATGTCTTCAAAAATTGAATTTTTAGTTTAAAGAAAAAATGAGAATTTACTTTCTATCTATCGAGTTGCTGAATCGATGCAAAAAAAAAGTTTAATTCAATTTTTTTTCACTCGAGGGGCACGTTTCCTCAAATTTGGATGGTGATCAAAATCCAATTTTCAATTTTAAAAAAAATGAGAATATACTTGTTAGCTATTGAGTTGCTAAGTCGATACAAAAAAAAGTTTGATTGGATTGAAATGGAGGGGGAATTTTTATCGTTGAGGCGCACATTTGGATGTGATAAAAAAAAACTTTGGACAGTGATAAAAAATCCAATTTTCAGTTTTTAAAAAAGTGAGAATTCAATTTCCGCTCCAAAACTCCTAAGCGAAAATTCATATGTAGTTAGGCTATTATGGCATGCTAACGAAAAACAAATTTAAAAATGCGATTATAAAAAATCGTTTCATCAGGATGTGTATTAAAATTTTTTTACTTTTTTGAGCCATTAATCTCATTTTCAAAAATTTGTGAGGTAGGCCCTTATGGCATGCTACCTTTCAATTATGACTAGGTTTTTTTTCGTACGGGGTCCTTTCAGAAGATTTCACAAAAAGTCAATATTTTCACAAAGAGTTCAAAGGTTTCACAAAAGATTTAAAAGAATTCAAAGATTTTAGAAAAATTTGAAAGATTTCAAGATATCCCTGGCGGAAATGTATTTTCACAATAAAATACAATAAATTACAATAAAGTTCAGTAATATGAAAATTGTAATTATTTGTAAAAATTTGTAATTGTGAAATTTTTTAAAAGTATCCGAATTCTGGCAAAAACTTGTGGTTTCCAAGAGAATTATTTTTGTAATTTTGTACAATTTTTAATGTTTTTTTTTTAAAATAAAATACTGGTGTGAAAAAACAAGAAAGCGGTAACTACATTTAAGATTTGGCCTCCGATTCACAATTGTTGCCAATATATTTAAATGGAAAAGAATATTGCGAATCAGGTGAAAAATTCTAAATGTAGGTACCGCTTTCTTATTTTTGTACAGCAGAATAGAAAATTACAAAAATAATTCTACTAGAAATCACAAATTTTTGCTAGAATTTGGATACTTTAAAAAAATTTTACAATCACAACTTTTTACAAAAAATTACAATTTTCACATTGTTGTACTTTATTGTAAATTATTGTATTTTATTATGAGAAAACATTTCTACTTTGGAAATCTTTGATATCTATTTCAAAGATTTTGAAAAAATTTCAGAATAATTTCAAAGATTTCACAGAAGATTTCAAGAGATCCCTGATGGTAATGTGTTTTCACAATAAAATACCATAAATTACAATAAAGTAAAATAATATGCAAATTGTAATTGTTTGTAAAAATCTGTGAGTACTTGTAAAATTTTATAAAAGTGTACGAATTCTAGGAAAAACTTGTAGTTTCTAGTAGAATTATTTTTCTAATTTTCTATTGTATTGTAAAAAAACATTAAAAGTTGTAGAAAATTACAAAAATAATTCTACTAGAAACCACAAGTTTTTGCTAGCATTCGAAAACTTTAAAAACATGTACCATTAACAAATTTTCACAAAAATTACGATTTTTATATTGTTGTACTTGATTGTAATTTATTGTATTTTACTGTGAAAATACGTTTCTACTTTTGAAACCTTTGAAATCTATTTCAAAGTTTTCAGAAAGATTAAAAAAATTTTCAGAAGATTTCACAAAATTTGCTCAAAACGGACCCGGTACAAAAAAAATAGTCATGATTGGTTCCAGTCCTTTTGGGAAATTTCTACTAGTTTAATAAACCACAAAATAAATGAGTGATTTAAAAAACTTCCAAAAGAATTCAAAAGATTTCAGAAGATAACAGATTTTTCAAAAGTCTCAAAGATTTCTCAAAGAATTGAGAAAGATTTCAAAGATTTCAATAAACACTGGTGGAACTGTATGATCACAACAAAATACAATAAATTACAATACTATGCAAATTGTAATTTCTAGTAGAATTATTTTTGTAATTTTCTATTGTATTTAAAAAAAAAAACTTTAAAAGTTGTAGAAAATTACAAAAATAATTATTAACTAATTAAAGTAACTAATTATTCTTATTAAATAATTTATTAAATAATTAATTAAAATAACTAATAATTCTACTAGAAACAGCAAGTTTTGGCTAAAATTTGGACCTTTTTATGAAAATTTACAATTACAAATTTTTATAAAAAGTTATCATTTTCACATTGTTATACTTTATTGTAATTTATTGTGAAAATATATTTGTACCAGGGTATTTCAAAAGATTTCACGAAGGCTTGTACACCAGACTTTCAGAGTGATTAACTCCTCGATTAAATATCTTAATTTTTAAAATAAATTTTGTCGTAAACTAGCAATTTCTTTTTGTTTCTAGAAAATTTGCTCCTCGTTGTTGCGTTTGCAAACTACCAATCATGCCAGAACCAGGTCAGGATGAGACCGTTCGAGTTGTGGCATTAGACAGAAGTTTTCACATTCAATGTTATAAATGTGAAGACTGTGGACTGGTTTTATCGTCAGACACAGAAGGTCGTGGATGTTACCCATTGGACGACCATGTCCTTTGCAAAAGCTGTAATGCAGCCCGTGTACAAGCTCTGACATCTCACATGACAACAGAGTTATAAACTTCAAAACATTTTTTTAAATGCCAAATAAGCAGAAATCATCCAAAATCGATGATACACGTCTTACGTTATTTCGATTGAGCTCAAATTTTCGCTTTTCGTTTACAGAGCGTTTACGCAATATGCTTTTTATATTTCGCAAAGTATTGCCTCGACATGATGGCTCTCAAGATCAAATTTTTTTTTTATTCAAATGAGTGTATGTATTTGAGGATATGAAAATGATCTTATATATTTTGTTACCGGTTTCCTGTGCCATTTATCAAGATATGACTTATAGTAGACATTCAAATAAAATGGCTTTGATTTACTTTTCATTTTCACGTCCTCATTTTTTAATAAATAATCGCATTTTAGATTTTTTCTCGAAAATACTTATATAAATACTTATATATGTCATTAGATTTCACGTTCAAAATACTAAGATTAAATAGATTATGCACAAGATAGATTTCTTCAAAATCTAAAAGACTATTATACTATAACAATTGATAAGACGCGAATGCGATTTATACATGATAGTATCGCTTTACGAAAGGCCTTTATACAACTTTTTTACATTTTTTACAGACTTCGTATCTACTTTTGATAGTTACTGTATCTTTGTCAATGTGAGACGATTCATAAACTGTGAAACTAAATTTCTCTTTTTAAGATGTAAAATATGTTTGTAAATACACATAAGAATGATTTGACGCGTTTTGCATATTAGAAGTTTGGAGGCCATCTACATTTTTAGAATTTTCTGGAATTCGATTCCAGGAAACGTCTCTCACTATATTGCAAACTATGCTCTATTTTTTTTATTAAACTTTCGAAAGTGTAGTAGTGCTGTTTGAATTATATTATTGATCTCTCGAATTATTCAATTTTTTAGTAGAACAACTCAAGTTAATTGTACAGATTGAAAAGAATATAATTATGTTGTTAGACCTAGTGCTATAATTCCCGAGCAGAATATGCCATTTAGAAAGAAAAAAAAACAGTTATGTATTAAGCAATGTGATATGTGTGAACGACGTGCGATAGATTCAAATACGTACTTTAAAAATCGTATGCATAAATTATTTCGGGCAGCTTAGTTCGATGTATAAATTTTCTTTCCAATGTGTGCATTCAATAAAAGCATACTATGAAGAAAATCTGCTTTATTATTTCTTACTTCAAATTTCCGGGACACGAAACATTGAAAAATCAAGATTTCACAAATATTTCAAACATTCCAAAATATTTCAATGATTTCAGAGATTCCAAAAGATTTCAAGACAATGTCAATTATTTCGCAAAAATTTCACAAAAATTTTAAGAGATCTCTGGTGAAAATGTATTTTCACAATGCATTAAAATTAAGTACAATAATATGCAAATTCCAATTTTTGTAAAAATTTGAATTCTAGTAAAAACTTGTAGTTTCTAGTAGAAATATTTTTGTAATATTTTAGTATATTTGAAAAAAAGTTAAAAATAGTACAAAATTACGAAAATAATTCTATCAGAAACCAGAATTTTTTGCTAGAATTCGAACATAAACAAAATTTTACAATTACAAATTTTTACAAAAAAATTACAATTTTCACATTGTTTTGCTTTACTGTATTTTATTATGAAAATACATTTCTACCAGGGCAAAGATTACAAAACATGTCACAAATATTTGAAAGATAACAAAAGATTGCAATGACTTCAAATTTCCCAGACACGAGACATTAAAAGTCCAAGATTTTAAAAGATTTCACAAATATTTCAATGATTTCAAAGATTTCATTAATATTTCAAAGATTCTCAATTATTTCAATGATTTCACAAAAGATTTCAAGAGATCTCTGGTGGAAATATATTTTCACAATAAATTTCAATAAAGAACAATAATATGCAAATTGTAATACTCTGTGAAAATTTGTAGTTGTAAAATTTGAATTCTAGAGAAAACTTGTAGTTTGCAACAGAATTATTTTCATTATTTTCTTCTGTATTTAAAAAAAAAAGTTAAAAATTGTAGAAAATTACAAAAATAATTATACGAGAAACCATAAGTTTTTGCTAGCATTCCAAAAGATTTCGCAAAGCCTACAATGATTTCAAAGATTTCATAAATATTCCAAAGATTTAAAATATTGCAATGATTTAACAAATATTTCAAAGACTCTAAAAGATTTCAATGATTTCATTAAGATTTCAAGGATTGCACGAAGGCTTGTACACCAGATTTTAATAGTGAAGAACCCCTCGGCTTAAGATGAATATTACAAAGAAAAAATAATCTTCTTTCGACCATCTACAGCAAACATCTTGTTCACTTATAATTTATAGAGTCGGAATGAAAATATGAGACGTTTCAAACTGAGTAAGTTTTACGTTTCATGAAGTTTTATTCACTTACGATAGAGATGTACATTTTATTTGACGCTATATCTCTTGCTTCACTATTTTTCCAGCTATGTTCATGCATAGTCGTCTTTGTTCTTTTTATTATTATAATTATAATATTTATATATATATATATATATAATAGACTTTTTAAATATAATATGTATCTCTTATACTTACAATATCATGTACTTTTATTATCGTAAATTAAATAATCAAATCTTATATCCCGTAATAACAACCTACGTGTCATTTTGTGTATACTTTATGTTATATTGGTACATAAATTTTCTGTCGTTTTTTAAGGGCTCAGCTTGTGGATCGTGCGAGGTACTTCCTGCGGATTTTGTCCTAAGAAACGGACCGAAGCAGCGATACACATTTACTCTACTTTGACTAACGCGGTGCAATAAACAAACTGAATAGTAGTTTAACTTACTAAAAAAAATCAATTCACTGTTTTCATTTTCAGGTACGCTATAAACTTCTATTCAATGTGATCACAAAAAAAGGATTTCAGGATGCACTCTATCAGCTGAAAAACAGAATCAAGTTTTGTTTTTACAAATAGATTTCCATGACCGAAATTTAAAGAAATCGAGAACCTTCAACGGTTGCTGAAGATTCCCGTGTTCAAACTAAGAGGGGAGGTTTCACGTCTCGCGGCAATTCATTATTAATTATTTTATACATTATCGCATCACAGCTGATTTTTAATTCCGAAACAATTTAATTCTAGTTTTTCACCTCATGCTTCCTCAAAATATAGTTTTTGCAAGACAAAACAATCTTAGGATTTAGTGACTACAAAAAAGCACCGAATAATTCTTTATCTACTTTACAGTCAGTCTCTTTTAAACTTAATAGTTTTTAATTTGAAAGCAAAATTCGAGGCTGTACTTGCCACCTATACAAATTAAAGCAAGTACTTGGCAGTCCACAAACTCAAAGGCGACCCTATCTTCATACGCGTATAACACATTTATCATCCTATCGATGTTTCGCTACTTACGACACTAGCTTCTAGCTTAGACTTTTCATTTTATATACCTTACGGTGAATATATTATCTTTTATCAGTACCGTTCTACGTTAAACTCGGTGCGTACATTTTTTTACAACGATTAATGATAAATAAAGATTGCATCTCGAAAAAAATCAAAGGTCCACCGAATCCAACGCAGAATTTTGCTTCTTTATATACTAATATCTCGCGAATTCACATACACACGGACGTACGTATATATGCGTATTCCTTTCGTGTGAGAAATATACATATGTTACGAGCACTCACTAAATTAATGCGCCTTTTTATTTTTTAACAGAATATGTTTCCCATTTAAAAGGAAATGTTCAAAAAGAACGAAAAACTTATTAAATTTACGAAAATCTTTTTTGTATTTATGAACAATAATTCATTCAAACAAAATCTGAAAAGAAGGACAATGCTTCTCGTCAAAATAAGAGTCAATTCAAATATATTCTGAAATTTTTGAATGGTTATTTGGAACTAAATCAAACCTTTAAGACAAATTTGAATTTAAAAATGTTTTATACTATGCTGAACGCGAAAAAAGCAAGTTATATCGAAATAAACTAGAGTAGATTATCATTACCTAAATTGAGAGCCTTCGACGGATGTTTAAGATTCCTGTGTTCAAAATAAGAGGGGAGGTTTCACGCCTCGCGACAATTATTAATTAAACTTATAAATTTTATCTATCTAAACAAATGTTGATAGTTACTTCCAGGAATTTCATTGTTATGCTCCGTAAGAAACGAGAAAAAAATCGTTCCTATATTAAAGATGGGTAACCGGAATCTACTAAATATTCTTTGCTTGAAATGAAGGCATTAAATGTAATAAAGAGGCGCAAATACTTAGCGAGTGCGCGATTTGTGTATGTATTCGTTAATGGAACTCGCGCAACAACTTTTACACATACTTGCACACAATAGTCACAGCCACCTATCCACGTTTTGAGCGTTCGCGCACATGGTCAATCGTAGTTTTTACCACTTATACACGCACGCACTCTAAATACCGTCGATACAAGTTATACATTATTAACAATTAAATATTGTTCGGATTAATTACGTGTATCGTACATAGAAATAGGTGCCGAAATAAGTCGTTTGTCCATTCCAGAATGGCATGACTGAGAATCGTACAATTTGGCTGCCATTTTTAATCTTAGTCTCATATTTGCCATTTTATCTTAGTCTCGTAGTTGCCATCTTATTAACCTTAGTCTCGTATTTGATACTAAAGCAACAATGTGCCTTGTGTATATTTCCTCTCGCTTGTTTTGGGATTTGTGTGGGCGTCATTTTCGGCCGCCATAAAGCCTGTATTAATCAATAAATAAATATAAGAACAACAATTTTCGAACACTTTTCGTCGTTAACAACATTAGAGGCTTTTGGAACGTAACGCAACAAATATTCAACGATACAACCATTGAAACAAATAGAAGGCACTCTCTCTCTCTCTTTCGCTCGATCCCTATCGCTCTTTCTCTCTTAATAAATTAATTTTTCTTTGTAACAACTCACAAATATAATACTCACTCTAGGCCCTGACAAGTCACTCACCTACCTCCTATTTTTTAGTCTATCGGACAAAGTCACGTTTTTCAGTAGCGGTCACATCGCACACCGTAATCCGCAAATGTCCTTTCTCACTTCTCGACTCTTTGTTCTTTTAAATAGATATTATTATATAATATAAGCTACAATATCCGAGATATGAGATAACAAATGTCCTTTCTCTTTTCTTATATAGGTAAAAGAAATCCACGTTCATAACAATTAGGTAGATTATCAGTAAACCTTTTAATATTATAATAATTTAATTATTGTTATTTGCTTGGAAGCTCACAGCCGACACATTTTTAATTCATTATCTTTTTTTATATATTTTTATCTTATTCGTTTGGGTACAGGGCTTTCTGTTTTTCAATGTTTTTTTCTCTCTCTTACGATTGAGCGAAACTTTCGAAAGAAGTGAAAGTAAGTCTTCGTGAAAAAAAGAAAGCATACGCTGCCTAATCAAACTATAAGTCAGTACTGATCAAACCGCTCGTTCGTTGGAAGGTGGACATAAAACGGGTAAAACGTTCATTTCGTGTTCGTTCCATTACCCGAGTAAAACGAGTGTGGTGAGTATAGCGGTTAAAGGCGTTTTTCTCCTTTGAATTGAGCAACAAAGCACAAAAATTAATTGCATCGCTTAATGATTTTGGATCCTTCCATCGACGAGCAAAGTGAGCAATCCTACTTAAGTACACGAATGAAAAAATTTAGTCGGGAGTTGAAAAGAAAGGGGATTTTTGGCAGTGCCTTGAGCAACTGTTACGAAACCAACTCTAAACTGCCTCCCTATTACCCTCATTTGTTCTTTTTTTTTGTTTTTTTTTTCTTTTTGAACACATGACAGATCGCTCATATATATTTGTACGATAATAACAATTTTATTTGTTTCTGTCTACCGCAAAACGGATCCGTCTAACTACTCTAGCCTTGCTCGCGAGATTCATATTTTGTCGAGCCTATCACGCAAAATGTCAAATATCGCCGTTATACTGACGTATTTCTCATTACATACATTACTCGGACTCACAAAGAAACTCGCTCAATCATCAACCGAAGATTAGGTTCATATTACTGAAATACTTGAAAGACTCCACTTAAAAAATTAAAAAATAGAGATTTTTAAGTATTAGAGCAATAGGAGGACAACATTTTGGAAACATAAATATTTTCTTTTCAAGAAATCAAACTTCATGGACAGAACGAAAGCAAGCTTCGAATGAAAGCTTTTGTTATCTCAAAATACAGTCTAGATTTTAATTTAACACAAATTAAATTAACATGTATCACAAGACAAAATAACAATAGTATGATGCGTTTCTTAAATACATAATCTCACTGAATGTGAATGATAGGAATGATTCGTTTTGATTTAGGCCGATTTAATCGAGCTTCTAGAAGAAACGCAGACCGTGATTTTTCATTAAATTAGCTTTATTTCAAAATCAACTGGAACTTGACGTGATTTCGCAGTGTTAGTTAGCTTGAATGCCACCTATTGGCAACACCGTTAACTTTCCAAGGCCCTTAAATTAGTTCTTAACCGACTCATTCCCTTGGATATTGATTTTTTTAAAAAGGGCAAGAATTACATTCAGCGCTGCCAGTTTTCACAGTAGTTTCTTTAAGAACAAGTATGGTACTTTTCCCTCATTTTCAAAATGAATTTCAGAAGACGTTGAAATTTCGGGAAACGTAAGAAAATCCAACCGCTCTCTAGCCCCTTGGAGTTTGTATTTTTTTCAAGAACAATTTTTATTTTATAATTTAATTGAGAAGAGGACTTTAGAACCTTCATTCGTTATTAGAGGGTTCTAAAGCCCTGTTCTCAATTTCATTATATATTAAAAATTACTATAAACTCCAATGGCATCAAGTTTGTTGATATACTTTCTGTCAATTTCCGAAATTTCAGCGAGATATCTTCTTTAGTATTAGAATAAGGTGGAAAAAATACAAGGAAAAGACGGCAATTCATGGCGTCATATTTTACCATTTGCCGTTAAATTTGGACCGAAGTTTCGAGAGGCGGCGTTGAAGGCAATGGACGCAAGAGTCCCGAGTTTGAATCACAAAACTTTGAATTGCATTTGTTTGAAATTTAATAAATAGGCTTAGCTATAAATTATATATTTACGTTATTTGCTAACTAAATATGTAATTTATAGTTAGGTCTATTTCGTAAATTTCAAGCAAATGTAACTCAAAATTTGAATTTAAAAATATTTTATACCCTGCTGAATGCGAAAAATGTAAGTTATATCAAAATAAACTAGAGTAGATTCTCATTACCGAAATTTAAAGAAATCGAGAGCCTTCAACAGTTGTTGAAGATTCCCGTATTCAAACTAAGAGGGGCGGTTTCACATCTCGCGAAAATATTACAGAAAGCAGTGATTATGAGAAACAGAAGGAAGCTAACATCTCAAGATTTTACGAGTTCTTCGGGCGAAGTTTAACTGAGTTTCTTTGAAAGTGCACTAGAATGTAAAATATCAAGTTTTCTCTTAAAGTGAATTTAGCTGATCCTGAAATGTATAATTAGATATATATGCAGTGTAATACATACATACATATATATATATTCGTAATATATATATTTTTTTTTAAATATTATTTATGTATACCGTGCCTCGTACCTAGTATATATCTTATAATCTGTAAATGTCGATATATCTCGCCTTATACTGATATCTCGTCGTTTCGTATTACACTATAAATATTCAACAATTCAGTGACTCTTTCGATATCGACCAGGAAGATCAGTAACAACAATATTAAGAGTCTTGGGAGATTTCGGTGTGTAGGACTGAGATCACAATAAATCGTACGAAACGTCCCATATGCAACAAATGGAGAACGTTTATATATTCAGAGCCTGCATCTGATGGCACGCGTCACTCAGTTGGTTTTGTTCGCTTGAGTGGTTTCGGGGCGTGCCTGGTGGAGTCAGAGGCATTCTTCCCACCGCAGAGGGAGCATCACCGGCGCCCCCGATGCTGTCTTCGGAGACTTTGTTACCAGCCTGAATGATGCCGTTGACTTTGTACTTGTTCGGCTGTCGGATAACCGAGTTTTGGGAAGTTGCACTCGAGTACTTGTCAGATGTTCTTCGAAGCGGCGGTGGAGCAGCGTAGCGGCGTTGATTCTGTTGGTGTGGCATTGGCAGAGGTTGTTGGAAACGGTTTTGAGCCGGGGAGTAAAACTGGACCTGAGAGGTGGGTGGTGAGAGAGTAGGAAGAGGACGAGTCATTGGGGAATAAGGTGCCGGAGGCGGGCTCGTAGGCTTGTCAGTAATTCCTGTCTCTGTAATGTTTCCAGTTTGCGAATTCGCGTTGTTTTGCAAATTGCTTTGCAAGTTCGTGTTTTGCGTATTAACCCGATTCGAACCGAAGTTACTATCATTAGTTTGGCCGTTTTTCAGGCCCTCGAAGTCCGTCGTCGAGTTGGCTCGATAGGAAGGGTTTTTACGACTCGATGTATAAGAGGATTTATTTGTATTGTCTGCGTGATCGTTGTAGTTTCTACGACCGTTGGTGTGTTCAAAGCTCTTGGAACACGCGGAACTGTATGTCTGACCCGCGGAATTGTGCGTGATCTGTGGAGAGTAGGCGCCGGGTTTTTGAGACAAGAAGCACGAAGACGAGCCCGCATTCGAACCGAAATTACGCTTGTAATGATGTCCAGATAGACGAGAAGAGGGAATACTGAGTGACTGGTATTTGTGCATGGCTTCAGCAGTGTACTTGTATATCTGAGGGTTTCCAGAAACCGGAGATTTTGAGAAACTGTTCTGGTGAATGCTGGACATCAAGTAGTTGGAATTTTGAGAGTAATTGTTTTGCGGGTTCATGACTACGCCTTTTGAGTAGTCTCGGTAATTTGGCTTTTGGTTATAGTCGAACGTCTGTGGGGTCGAGGGAGGAGGAGTCGGAAGGAGACTAGTTGTTCCTGATGTGTTGTGATAAGGTGGAGCATGTGAATGAGGAATGTAAACGGCTGGATGGTAAACGTATGTCCTGCAGTGCATCTGGTTTGAGTTACAGTCGTCTGTTTCGTTTAGGCAGTTCTGTGAGCTGTGCAAGTTTGAGGCGTGCAGAGCTAGAGGATGGTAATTTGTGTAACGTCCGGACATAGGGAATTTGACGGGCATTAAGGATACCAGAGGTGTAGATGACCCTGAAGGCTGAGTAGCCTGCGATTCACTTTGTTGCTGCTCCGTATGGCTCGATGTTGAATGAGAGTCCTACGAGTCAGTTTAGAATATCGTTGAGATATGTGGAATTAGAGTAGCACAAAAGGAAATTAAACTCATTAACGAGTGAGCATTATTTGCTTTTATCACAAACAATTAAATCGTTGAATCACAAAATAAATTGCATAATACGCACATTCCATTAAAAGAGTTCGGACTTATAAACCAATAAGATCAAAACACCGAAGACCGAATTCATTTCAAATCGGGCAGGCAATTAATTCATTCTTAAGTCATAGAATCATTTGCCACTCAAATATGTTGTTCTTCAAAGGGAATAAGACGACACGTATCTTACTGATTTAGGAAAAAATTGTTCTGACAAAGTTTTTTTTATCAATTTTAACTTTTCAAAAATTTTCTAACGGATTTTGAAAGAAGACGAGAAATTCTATCAAAATCGAAAAAGAAAGGTAAATACCTATATTAGCTAAAAAAATATCACACTTTTAACAAAAATGTTGACCATTTTTTGAAAATCCGTGTTTTCAATTTTTGAAATCCAAATACTCATAACTTTGTCAAAACAATTTTGTATCCAAATCGGTAAGGATACATGTCGTCTTATTTTCTTTGAAGAACAACATGTTTGAGTAATGAATTCGGTCCAAAGGTTGCTAAAATTAGGATATGATGATAGCCAGAGTGTCTACCCGATAGATGATTTTAAATTTCCGGTCATTTCCCGGTTTTCTTGCGGTCAGTTTTTCATTTTTCCGGTCTGGGAATTATACTTCTTTTTGAAATTTCTATGTGCTAACTTAGAATTTTAATTCTTTTGGAAAATTCTCTATTCCATGTCAGAATTATAGTTCTTTTCGAAAATTCCCTGTTCCAAATCAGAATCATAATTCTTTTTGAAAATTTCCCGTTCCGGGAAAAAATTACAATTCTTTTGGAAAATTCACTGTTCCGAGTCAGAATTATACTTAATTATACTTCTTTTTTAAATCCAGGTGTAACTCAGATTTATAATACTTCTTTTAAATTCCTTGTTCCAGATCTGAACTACAATTTTTTTCGAAAATTCTCTGACCCAATTCAGAATTACATATGGAGCCATACATATACCACGTGGACAGTTATGGTGGGGGCGGGGGGTATGATAAAAATTCACGATTGTCCACGAGGGAGACAGGGGGGGGGGTCGGTCCAAAGTCCACGTGGACACAAGTTCGACTGAATCTACGAACTACTTTTCAGAATAACATAAAAAATCAGAATATTCTCATGAATTTTTGTTTGTACTTCCTACTTTGTATCATTACTGTATCGTTAATTTTTAAACAATTCACCGCTCCTTTTGGCTTCCTAGCTTTTAAATACCAATTATATTTACACTTTCATGAAATATGAGAAAGTCCACGTGGCAAGCGAAGCCGGGGTTATGGAGGGTCATCAAAATTCTACGTTTGTCCACGAGAGGGGGGGGGGGGGGGTTTAAAGTGTTATAAAATTGTCCAGGTGGTACATGGACGGCCCCTATAATTGCTTCGAAAATTTTCCTGTTCAACTCAAAATTATCATTTTTCTCGAAAATTCCCTGAATCTACTAAAAATTATCATTCTTTTCAAAAATTCCCTGTTCCGAATCAAAATCTTTTCGAAAACTCCCCGTTCCTAGTCAAAATTGTAATTCCCTTGGAAAATCCACTGTTCTAAGTCGGAATTATAATTCCTTTGGAAAATTCCTTGTTCAAGATCTGAATTATAATTTTTTCTTCGAAAATCCCCTGTTTCAAATCATAATTACAGTTTATATAGGTAATCGGTTGAAAAATTCCGACCACTGAATCAAATTCCCGGTTTTTATCCAGGTGAAAAAAATTCCTGGTTTCCCGGTCAGGTAGACACCCTGATAATTTTGAGTATAACCTGCGCAGTTTATGCTTTTTTTTACCGCCATTTTATCACAGGAGAACTTTAATGATGGTTTGAATTTTTAAACTGAAATCTTCAACGAATTCAAAATATTCTTTTAAAAATTAGAACGTATCAGCCCTCGTTACTGACTTTACTTTCCGCGATTTCATAAGATTGTGCCGACAAACAGCTACTTTTATGTGAACAAGTGTAAAAGTATATTGTATCAGTATTTTTCCCCTCTAACGGGCCAGCCTTCGTTAATCCCCTCTCTCGTGAAATTTTATATCGTATTATGTCATATATTTAATTATAATACGAGTCTGAAAGAAGCAGTGAAATTTTAGCAGTTACTTTAGTAAAATTTCCATAATTATTTTATTTTTCAAGGTCAATTGATGATACCTATTCCGTTAAAAAAACAGGCGTTGGCTCTTATGAATAAATAAATTAAGTGTTATTAAAGTCCATCAACGTACGAGAAGCTAATGTTAGGAAGGAAAAGAACAACAAAAATGTTGCTCCAACTCTATAAGACCACTTATGACAAAAATCTCAACGTTTCGAGAATCCACTATTCTCCTTGTCAGGGGTATCTACTACATAGGTTATAATTACCAGCCGAATTAAAAGTCGAACGACTACTCTACGACTGCTCAGTTGGTACAGTAGTCGTCCGGCAAACGAAAGGTCCTAAACTCGAATTCCAGCGGAGTTGAAAGGCTTTCCTTTTTTCACAGAAAATTTGATTTAACATTATTGTTGTATGTTTCCTTCCTAAATTAGGAAAATAATTGACTGCTAGAATTTAACTGCCATCTTCAAACTGAGAATTTAAAGTTCAAGTTTCTGGAAGCCTCACCTCCTGTTGGTTGCCTTGGCCCTCAGATGTCTGTTGACAGGATGCATCAGTAGTATAAAGAAGCAATTGTTGATCACCTAAACCGATCTGTGCATGAGGTGGTGGAGGAGGATGTCCAGCAAATGAATAATAAAGATGATCCACCTGAGGGGCTGGTGGGCCCGCAGGAACTGGTGCATGATGATGCGGTGCAGCGGGTGCATAGTAATGAGTTGGTGGTGGTGGAGGCAGAGATTGAAGAGGCTGAGGACCTGCTGATGGGCTAGTTGCACCTGTGCCACTGCTGTTTGTTCCTGAACCATTGCCGCTACCACTCGATGTATTCTGAGAGTTGCTAGTTGCATACATGTACTGAGCTCCAGTAGCACTTGCTCCTGTGTAATACGGCTCATACTACACAAACATAAACATATTTTGTATTAGATTCCTTGATAATAGATTCCTTTCCTAATGCGATTGGTCGTTTGAAGACATTTTTCAAAACTTGCTATTTACATGACAAAGAACTTACATGTATAAGCTTGGAAATTTAAAAAAAGTTTAGCTTTGAAAAAAAGGCATAAAAACCAAAATATACCAGTTTTGCGATAACAAAGTAGCTGGACTTCAGAAGGACTGGGTTGAAGTTTCAGATGTCTAGTTTGACGGATTCTTACTTTTTATTTTGCTGTTGCACTAAACGCAAGTCTTGACGGTCAGTTTTCTCCTTCGGATGTCTTCCGAAAGTCAAATATTTTGTTTATAATTTTTTTCTGACACCTTGGAATAATAGCTTTTGATAGCCGAAGGTCAAAAAAAGGGACATTTGTTCAGTTCTATTCGAAAATTTAAAGTCTAGGTTCGAATTCGTAAGGAAATTAACATTTTTCGGAAATGTTGCCAAGATCCTTCGAACAGGTATAGGTAATGTTCTTGGAAACCTTTTTTTTATTTTCAGTGCAATAACAAAAAAAAAATAAAATAAAATCAAAATTCGCCAGACTACACATCTGATACTACAACCCCACTTCAAAAGGCATATTTTAAAAGCAGGGTGACGTTCAAATTAACATTATTAGACTGCGTTTTTCAACTGCAAAATTAATATGCAAAACGACTGACTTTTATAGTAATTGTTTCAAAAATACGTGTACAATTTCAATTTGAATGCTTCCAATGATTAAAAGAGTAAAAGTACTTACTCTTTTGAACTTTTCGTGAACAGAGATTGCATGTATGTACAATAAACATTCGGTAAATTTTTCATCCTTTACTTGGCAAATGCTCTTTAAATTTCAAAATAAAAAAATTAACAAATTCATTGCATTAAGTTATTTTTTTAATTAACTTTTTCGACCCAGATCGTGGGAAACTTGAAAAGTTTGGTTTTGCCAAATAAAAGTTTCAAAAAACCTATAGGGGCCATGGATTATATACTCATGGCGTATTTTACGAATTTGTTATCCTATGTTATTCATAAGAATGAATTAAATTATTAAAATGTTAAAAGCCTGAAAAAACTTATTTTTGCCATTTTTTTCGACATTTTATCCAAGATATTCTGTTGGTAAAAATATCTTGTACATAGAATTATTTATCTCATCGTAAAAAAACCTGTCGTATTTAATAAATGACCCCTAAGGCAAATATATTAAAATATTATCATTTACTAATGCATAAAGGATAACATGAAAATTGAGAGAAGTTATAGAACACTAATTATTGTAAATAAAAATTAAATAGGATTTAGGTTTTTGTTTTGAAGCATGAATGATAGATTGATTACTAAATAATTATCTTTAAGGTCCTAAGGGTCTTCAGTTTTCGGATAATTTAAATACCTAATATTTTTCCAAATAAATTGAAAAGCTAACTTTCTCTTGCAACATTCACACTTAAAACTTGCCATATTTGACAATGTCAAATACGTCAAGACATTTTTTCAAATGTTGTATAGAAAAAATCAAAATTAAATTGAAAAACATGTTAGCATGAATGGTTTATAAGATATTTTCAATTATGGCTCTTCTGCTCTTCTCAAATATCTAGTTTTATAAGATATTTCTATTAATAAACTATGAAAATATGTACAACATTAAATGAACTTTTGCTATATAAAACATGTAAAAATAATATGTAATTTTTAAACTGCAAATGATTACATTTATCCTGTAACAGTAAGCGTGAAAAATAAAATAAAAATATATTGATTATGTGTAACATCGCGAAATACAATGCAATATTTACAATTTCATACACTGCATCAAAGATCCATTTCAGCACTGTAACCTTATTTCTATTTTGAAAATCCTTAATTGACTTATTGAAATCAGACAGGCAGATGGAATTGGTCATTTTTAATGAAAGCAAAGGATCAAGTTTTTGAATTTTTTCATCTTCTGATGAAATTATGGGTGCTGGATTATGAATTTACTTTTTGGAATATTAGTTAGGTAATCCAGGATTTTTTTTAGAAACTATTAACATTGATCCATTTATGAATATTTGATCAACTTCCAAATAGGAAACTCCTAAATTTTAATTGGCCTTTTTTCAAGAGTTTGGAAGAATGAAAATCGAAATCACTTTGAACTTGTATAGTCAAATTAATTTTCACATTGAAATCATCTAAATTCAGAAACTTGAAATTTGCAACACGGTGGGGCTGAATCAACTTCAATTGCAAGGTCCTTCCATATGGGATTTTCCAACTGATTATCGTAGTCTACCTCCCCTAGGGGCTGTAGCACATTGTAGTTGGTGGGGAGGCTTAAGCGTGCGGGACAAGGGGGTCAAACGACCCTTGGCCTGCATGTATATGGATATGAATTATAGGATCCCTATAAACAGGCCCTCCGGTGAGTGGGCATGGATAACTGTAGTATGGTAGAAGGGTGAAAAAGCCTTCCTAACGCGGTATTGCTGGATCCTTGGGCTGAGGTTCCTCCCGGACCGACCCCAGTTTGGAATCGGGACGCATGGCGACCAAGAAACAGACCTCCGTTGGTGTGGTGGCCCACGAACAGATATACATTGAGTGTTTCACTCAATGTGACCATCCCCCTAAGCCAGGGGCGTTGAGTGACCGGGCACCTGGAACTTTGGCACCTAGAGGTACGCAGGTGGCGGAGGGGGGAAAGAGGTTGAGCCCGAATAGGTCTAGCACAACCCTTTCCAATCTATCTGTCTCTCTGGCCAGCCAAACTCAGGCGGCAGCTGTGTCCCCAGCTCTCTTGGGAGCTGAGGGATCGACGATCCCCCTGAGTGTGGCTATGGAGACGGGAGCGACCAAGAAGTCCCCCCCCCCCCCAAAAAAAGAAAGGCATCAACGGTATCCTGAAAAGAAAACTGGGGAGGCAAGCACAGCAGGCTAGAATGGCAGCTGCGGGTGCTGGAACATCGGCAACAACAATGCCGACAACCAGCACGGAGGCCCTGGCGGGGCGGGCTAAGCCTTCAGAAAGGCATAAGCCAGCCCAGCTGCCGGAGAACAGGAAGTCGTCGGGGGCTGGACTCGATGCTCACTGCGGAGCAGTTCAAGCTCATCAGGGAAGCCACTTGGAGGGAGCTCGAAAGAGTGTCCCCAAATCAATGGCCAAAATTTAAGACTTCCTTCTGTAGGGGAAGGGTGTTCACATTTGTCGCAGCCGACCCAGCGGATAAAGCTTGGCTGCAGAACACAGTGGCCACGACAAGGCCCTGGGAAGGTGCAGACCTCAAAGTGGGCGGGGTTGAATTGCTTCAAAGGATGTTGAGGGCTACAGCGTGGATCCCAGGTAAACTGGAAGATCCATCTGTGGTCCTTCGGCGTCTGGAGGGATTTAACCCCTCACTGAAGACATCGTCCTGGCAAATCGTCAGACACGACCGGCCTCAGGAGGAGGGCACAACGGGAGGACTTGAGCAGCTCCTAGTTGTGCAGATTCCTAAGTCCCAGGCGAGGGCTTTTGCGGTCCTCCACAAAAGGCCCTTCTACCACCTTGGCCAGGTCAATTTAAGGGTTGCCGGTCAGGGACAGGAGGAGTCTGTTGGAACGGAGGAAGATCGGGGGCAGGCGTAAATAGCTGCTCCCAGTCTAACCATTACCTAAATTAACTTGCATCACAGCAAAGGCGCTGCTAGAACTGTGTTCGAGAGATCCGATGGTGAGCTCAGCAGATATCCACAGATCTTAGAGGAATCGGGAAGCTAGCCATAGGATCGGCCTACTTTACGTATTACATCGAAACCAACTCAACAGAGGAAGTACGTACACTGATAGAATACTGCAATGTAAGGGATCTTCCACTATTGTTGGGATGCAATACTAACTCCCGCCATAAATCGTGGAGTAGCACGGACACTAACTTAAGAGGGAATGACCTACAGGAATATTTAATAACTACTGATTTAGATACTCTCAACACGGGGTATACTCCGACGTTTCACAACTCGGTCAGGGAAGAGGTAATTGATATCACCTTTTGTCCCGGTAGTCTTAGGGATAGAATGAAGAAGTAAAGAGTCTTGGACGAACCCATTCTTTCAGGTCATTCACAGATAGAGTTCAAGTTGGAATCTACCGTATCATCGGGGCCTACGTGGGCCAGAAATCCAAAAAGAACGGACTGGGATCAGTATTCCACTGAATTAAGGAGTGCACGCTCAGAGATGCCCAAGTCAATTAGGGATGTGGACACCCTGGAGATGGCAGCCAAAACTTTCACAGAGGTCATCAAATCTACTTATGAAAGAAATTGCCGACCCACAAGAATTTACAAGGCAGGGGAGACGCACTGGTGGAACGGGAAGTTCGTAGAGCTTCGCAGGGAAACCAGAGAGAGGTTCAGACGTGCCAGCATTGGCAAAACGAGAGAACTATGGACCTCATTCACGACGATGAGGGATGATTACAGAGATGCAATAAGTAAGGCCAAGCAAGAAAGCTGGACCAACTTTTACACAGACATCGAGAAAGGGGCAGAGGCGGCTAGACTGGACAAGCTGCTCTCTCGAAACCCGGATGCTATTCTCGGCACTCTAAAATTGCACGACGTACGATACTCAGTGTCGGGCGAAGAGACCCTGACCCACCTGATCAAGGACCATTTACCGGGCTTTATAAGGCCTGGGGGAAAGGAAACGACACCTCGAGAGCATCTAATGTCATCTGTGACTGAACTGGGCCCGCAACGGCAGCTAGTCCACGAGATTGTTACTCCTTTCAGAGTCAGATGGGCCCTAAAGTCTTTCAGCCCTTACAAGTCTCCTGGTGCAGATGGCATATACCCGGTCTTCTTACAGAAGGCTGGGGAGTCCATCACAGGGCTGCTGGTGAGACTTGCTAGGGCTAGTCTGACATGGGATATGTCCCGACGCCATGGAGAAGCACGAGAGTGGTTTTCATTCCGAAAGCAGACAGGACCGGTTATACCTACCCAGGGATTTCCGTCTTATCAGCCTTGCATCTTTCCTACCACGCCTACAGAGCTGGTCCTTCGACCGAAACGGCCCTGACTTTAGAGAGGTGATTAGGGCGGCCATGATTGCACATGGTGTGCCGACTGCAGTCGTAGAATGGACCTGCCACATGTTGGGCAACAGGCACCTAACAACGACTAAGGGTGATACCACCTTATGTGGAACTGTTGACTCAGGATGCCCGCAGGGAGGCGTTTTATCGCCTCTACTGCGGTACTTGGTAGTTGATCTACTCTCGAGACAAGGCTACCATGCTATAGGCTACGCGGACGACATTCTGGTCATCGTGCGCGGCCAGCATCTGAATGCGCTCTCCGAGGTAATGTACCAAGCACTGACGGTAGTGAATACCTGGTGCAAGAAGACCGGATTATCGATCAATCCGAGTAAGACGGACGTGGTTATATTCACCAGACGCTACAAGTAGGGGACCACGAGTACACTGAAACTGGGTGGACAACAACTGAGAATCACTGATCGAGCTAAATACCTAGGAGTCATCCTCGATAAGAAGCTGTAATGGAACGAGTACCTAGAAAACAAGTGCAAAAAGCTCACAGCGACCCTTTGGCTATGCAGGAGAGCCATAGGGAAAAACTGGAGCCTGAAACCGGAGACACTGATGTGAATCTATACAGCGACACTGTGACCCAGGTTAATCTATGCGGCGGTGGTCTGGCGGAGCAGGGTCGAACTGTCCACTGTGAAATCTCGACTGGAGAATAAACATGGGAAACGGCCGAAGGATCTCGGCAGAACTGCCAACCGATATCGCAAGTAGACCGACCTTGAGCATGGTCAGGAACAAAACACCTATTCGCTACCTCTTCGACAAGAAGTATCGAGTCAGCCTATCCACGAAAGTGGAATAGGCTAATGGCGAGGCATATTTGTCTGGTAATGGGGACAACTGGTTCACAGATGGCTCCAAGAACAAGGAGAAAGCAGGAGCGGGTGTCTATCGTAAGAGGAGTGGAATGAGCTTCACAATCCCGACGGAGTCCTATGCCACAGTCCTACAAACTGAGTTCATGGCCATGCTCCAGTGTGCCTATAAGGCAGAGGAGTATGGTAATAGAAGAAATATCCGCATTTGCTCAGACAGCAGGGCTGCTATAGTGGCCCTGAATGGAACAACGACTACGTCGTTACTAGTACGGGAGTGCTTTGAGGCACTGAACAATCTAGCGACGGAAAACAGAGCGACTTTACTTTAGATCCCTGGGCACAGTGGCATTTAAGGTAATGAGCTCTCGGACAGGCTAGCAAAACTAGCAGTAAAAGAAAACTTCACTGGTTCCGAACCGTTCGTAGGCATTTCCAGTAGGTTGGTTACTGAATAATTAAGAGTTGGC
>JAUMHM010000005.1:10982411-11016001 GCA_032362435.1 Melikaiella ostensackeni | reverse complement strand
AGCCAAAAAGACGAATTTTCTACAAAACAGTTGAATTTTCAACCCGAAAATATGAATTTTCAACAAAAAAGTTAATTTAGAACCAAATAGTTGAACTTTCAACTAAAAAACATGAGTTTAAAAAAATGGAACAGTTAAATTTTCGGTTAAAAAAATTACTTTTTAACAAAACAAAAACGATTTTTTAATCAGTTTATTTCAAGGAAAAAAGACAAATTTTTAACAAAATAGTTGAATCCTCAACTAAATAGATGAAAATTCAACAAACGAGATTAATTTTCTACTCAAAAAGGCGATTTTTTAAAAAGAATACATGAATTTTCTAGCGAAGAGTTGAATTTTCAACTTATAAATGGTTAAATTTTCAACTAAAAATGGAATAGTTTAATTTTCGGATTAAAAAATTAATATTGAACCAAATAAAAAACAAATTTTCAGCAAAAAAAAATTTCAACCAAAGAGGTAAATCTTAAAAAAACGAATTTTTAACAGAGAATTCCAATTGTTGAATTTTGATGCCAAAAATATGAATTATCTACAAAACAGTTGAATTTTTAACCCAAAAATATGATTTTTCAACTGAAAAGTTAATTTTTTAACAAATAGTTCAATATTCAAATAAACAGTTTAATTTTTAACCAAATAACTGAATTTTCTACCAAAATAGTAGAATTTACAGCTAAAATGATAAATCCGTAAACAAAAAAATTAATGTTTTACAAAGTATTACTTTAAACCAAGAGTTGATTTTTCAAGCCGAAAAGATGAATTCTCAGCGAAACATGTAACAGTTAATATTTCAACCAAAGAAGATTTTAATTTGAAATCAAACACATTTGAATTCTACTTAAAAGACGAATTTTGAATGAGATAGTTAAATCCTTAACCAAAACAGATTAATTTTTAATGAAACAGTTACATTTTTAACCAAGAAGGATGAATTTTCAACTAGAAAAGATCAACTTTCAACTAAAAATATAAATTTTCAACTCAAAATTGGAAACCTATATTTTTAGTTTGAAAAATTAATTTTCAACCAAAAAAAAAAATGAATTTTCAACAAAACATTGAAATTCTCAACGAAAAGGATGAAAGTTCAACTAAAATGATGAATCTTCAACAACAGAAGAATGAATTTTCAACAAAACAATTAAATTTTCAACCGAACAGTCTGAACTTGAGCAAAAAAAACGAGAAAGGGGGAAAGAGGGGAGGTTTCTTTAAAACAGAAGGAAAAAGAAGAATTCTGGAAAAGGAGGAAAAGAGGGGAATAGGAGAAATAGTGTGAAGTCTGAAATATGAAAGTAATTTTCAAACTTATCAAGTTATTACTGAACTGTACTGTTGCAGGGCCATCTTTCGCAAAATTTGCAAACTTTGTTAAAATTCATCATCAGGAAACGTTCTGAACATCATCTAAGTTCGTAACGTTACTTCCGCTGACACTCCCCTCCCCAAACCCTGTTCACAACCATGTTTCTTGGCGCGACCCCACACCCCCCAAATTGGTGACACAGTTTATGGACAGCCCCTTAGTTATGTCAGGTAATCAGGTCGAAAGTTTAGCTTGGGTCAATTTCTATCCCTTCTCGATTCAAAAGGAATGAGCCGATCGCGTGTATTCTAACGAAAATATTCGTTATTCTTTACTTTCAGAATAGAGCAGAATACCTAGAACAGGCCTGCCGAAGTAGTAGAAGGGCTCCACCGATACCATGTGTCCGATACCATCTGTACGGATCGTCCCCATAGCCCCTCACCCTGGATTCACTACTAGTTGAAATATTCTTCTTTGTTGAAAATTCAATTGTTTGGTTAAAAATTAAACTATTCACATAAATATTGAACTATTTGGTAAAAAATTAACATTTTTGTTGAAAAGTCATATTTTTAGTTTGAAAATTCAACTGTTTTGTAGATAATTCATACTTTTGGCTTCAAAATTCAGCAATTTTCTTTAAAATAATGTATTTTTTTGCAAATTTTGTAGAAATATAATCTTCTTGGTAGAAAATTCATTTTTTTTTTGGTTGAAAATTTAACTGTTTGGTTGAGAGTTGGAAAGCTTTGTTAAAAATGCATTTTTTTAAGATTTACCTCTTTGGTGAAAAATTTAACTCTTTTGCTGAAAATTTGTTTTTTATTTGGTTTAATATTAATTTTTTATCTGAAAATTTGAATATTCCATTTTCGTTTTAAAATTTAATCATTTATAAGTTGAAAATTCAACTATTTGGTAGAAAATTCATGTATTTTGTTGAAAAATTCGCCTTTTTGGGTAGAAAATTTATCTTGTTTTTTGAAAATTCATCTGTTTAGTTGAGGATTCAACTATTTTGTTAAAAAGTAATTTTTTAAACTGAAAATTTAACTGTTCCATTTTTTTGAAACTTATGTTTTTTAGTTGAAAATTCATGTATTTGGTTATAAATGAACTTTTTTGTTGCAAACTCATATTTTCGGGTTAAAAATTCAACTGTTTGTAGAAAATTAGTCTTTCTGACTTGAAAATTCAACAAATTGGTAGAACATTAACTTTTTTGTTGAAAAATCATATTTTTTTGGTTTAAAATTTAAATATTTGGTTGAAAGCTGGAATGTTTTGCTAAAAATCCATTTTTTTAAGATTCACCTCTTTGATTGAAAATTTAACTCATTTGTTGAAATTCGTTTTTTATTCGGTTCAATATTACTTTTTCACCTGAAAATTTAACTACTCTATTTTCGGTAGAAAATTTAACCATTTATAAGTTGAAAATTCAACTATTTGGTACAAATATCGTGTATTTTGTTTAAAAATTCGCCTCTTTGGGTAGACAATTAATCTTGTTTGTTGAAAATTCATCTATTTAGTTGAGGATTCAACTATTGTGCTGAAAAATCGTTTTTTTTCGTTGAATTCAATAGGCTGAAAATTCGTTTTTGTTTTTGGAAAAATAATTTTTTGAATTGAAAATGTAATTGTTCCATTTTTGTTTGAAACTTATGTTTTTTAATTGAAAATTCAACTATTTGGTTAAAAATTCGTCTTTTTATATAAAATTAATCTTCTTGATTGAAAATTCATTTTTTAGGTTAAAAATTCAGCTATTTGTTTGAAAGTTTATTTATTTTTTTTGAAAATGGAACTGTTTTGTTAAAGTCATCTTTTTTGGTCGACAATTGAACTGTTTTGTTGAAAATTCGTCCTTTCGGAATGAAAATTCATCTTATATGGTAAAAGAGTCATCTTTCTTGATTGTAAATTCATCTTTCTTGGTTGAAAATTAATCTTTTTGCTACAAACTCAACTTTATGGGTTGAAAATTCAAATATTCAGTTGAAAGTGAAACTGTTTTTGTTTGAATTTCAATCTTTTTCGTTTGGAAATTCGACCACTTGGTTGAAAATGCATCTTTGTCGGTTGAAAATTCAACTATTTTGTTAAGAGTTTATTCATTTTGTTTAAGATCAAACTGTTTGCTAAAAAATCGTCCTTTTAGATTCAAAATTCATGTTCTATGGTGAAAAAGTCATGTTTCTTGGTTGAAAATTCACCTTTCTAGGTTGAGAATGAACTTTTTTGTTGAAAATTCAACTATCTTCGAAAAAATTCGTGTTTTTGGCGTAAAATTTCAACTAATTGGTTGTTAATGCAACTGTTTGGCTAATAGTTAATTTTTTTGTTGAAAATTTATCTATTCAGTTGAGGATTCAACTATTTGAAAAAAAAATTGTCAAAAATTTGTCTTCTTTCGTTAAATTCAACAGGCTGAAAAATTGTTTTTGTTTTTTGAAAAGTAATTTTTTGAACTGAAAATTTAACAATTCCATTTTTGTTTGAAACTCATATTTTTTAATTGAAAATTCAACTATTTGGTTGAAAATTCGTCTTTTTAAATAAAATTAATCTGCTTGGTTGAGAATTCCTTTTTGTAGGCTAATAATTCAGCTATTTGTTTGAAAGTTTACTTAGTTTGTTGAAAATGGAACTGTTTTGGTAAAGTCATCTTTTTTGGTCCAAAATTTAACTGTTTTGTCAAAAATTCGTCCTTTCGGAATGAAAATTTATCTTATATGGTGAAAGAGTCATCTTTCTTGATTGTAAATTCTTCTTTCTTGATTGAAAATGACCTTTTTTGCTAAAAACTCAACTTGATGTGATAAAAATTCAAATATTCAGTTGAAAGTGCAACTATTTTTGGTTGAATTTCAATCTTTTTTGTTTGAAAATCCGATCATTTGGTTGAAAATGCATCTTTGTCGGTTGAAAATTCAAATATTTTGTTAAGAATTTATTTATTTTGTATGAAATCAAACTGTTTGTTAAAGATTCGACCTTTTACATTAAAAATTCATGTTTTATGGTGAAAAAGTCATGTTTCTTTGTTGAAAATTCACATTTCTAGGTTGAAAATTAAATTTTTGGTAAAAATTCAACTGTCTTCGAAAAAATTCGTGTTTTCGGCTTAAAAATTCAACTAATTGGTTGTTAATGCAACTGTTAATTTTTTTGTTGAAAATTCATCTTTTTGGCTTGAAAATTCAACTAATTGGCTGTTAATGCAATTGTTTGGTTAACATTAATTTTTATTTGTTGAAAATTTGCTCTTTTGGATTGAAAATTTAAGTATTTGGTTGTTCATGCAACTATTTGGTTAGAAGTTAATTTTTTCTTCTTGAAAATTCCCCTATTTCTGTTGGAAATTCAGCAATTGGGTTGTTAATGCAACTGTTTGGTCAAAGCTACTTTTTTTGGAAATTAGTCTCTTTGGGTTAAAAATTCATCTCTATTGGTAGAAAATCTTTTTTGGTTACGTAGGCATATTGGTAACTGAACTCACTAAAAACGCGAAAAAACGCAGAATAAACGTGAAACCCGTGTGAGCCAACGGCTATGTTAGTTTCTAGGGGCCAAATATACTCAATTTAACGTCGCATCCATACGCATAATTTCATATTTTTTGCGAAATATAAATGTAAATAGTTGCAAAACATGTATTTTTTATTATTTACATATAAAATTCACCAATAAATATAAATATAATATTTTAAACTCATTTTGGATCTTTTTTTTTTTAAACAGAATACAAAAAAATTTGCGTTTTGAACTTCGCGCAGTTTTTCCATTTAGGTTTACGTATTAAGGCGGAGTACAAATGCGCCGATTAATTATCTCATTTGAATCGAGAAATAAAGTTGTGGTTAGCATTCGAAAGAAGTACAACAAAAATTGTTGAAATTCTTTCTTCTCTTCAGTCTTTGAAATTGAAAATTGAAAAACATTTCCCTATGGGCAAAAACGTTGCGGTGAATTTTGCGTAAGTAAATTTTTTGTGGTGAACTACTACAAAAAATTAAAAACAACATTTTTGATCAAGTTCTAATGTTTTAAAAATACGCGACAAACATACTTGTTTTAAATTTAGTTAATTATAAACTTTAAAAAAAGTTGTACATGTCAAATTTCTGCAGTTGGAATCGAAGAAACATAACATTATTTTGTTTTTATAGAAAAAAAATTTTCCGTCGTTTTTAAAGCGCTGAAATCTTTAAAAAAATACCAAATTTACGATTTGGAAACGCTCTAAAAGGTACGACAATTTTTTTGTACTAAAAAAAGACGTGTTTCTTAAATTTAAACTGAAGAAATTTGAAATTCAAAATGTAAAACTTTTATTTAAAAATGTGCAATTAACTAAATTTGAAAAACGAAATTCTTGACGTTTTCAAAAAGTTGCATCGTGCACAACAAATTTTTTATTTTTCATTGTCGTTTAATACTAAGAACTGTATCCAAAAACTATTCGTTATAATTTTTTAGCCAGCAGGTAAAATTTTATGAATTTTCAAATTCAAAAACCGAACAGAAGGCATAAGCATTTTTTTTTCTTCTTTCAAGTGCCAAACGACAATTTTTTTTGCTCGGCTCAAATGATTCGATTAATTTCTGCATTTTTACTCCACTAAATGACTTTGAATATTGATATTTTAATACTTTCTGGAGTTGAAAAGCGTATCCTATGCCTTACATTTTTTTTATTTTTACAACGCATTTTTTTTCGTCATTTTTTCGTCGCATAATTTCACATAATAATAAGTTTTTCAGCGCATAATCCAGACATTTTTAACGTCAAAAAATACTGTCTTTAGACATAACAGTTACATAACTGGAGTGATTTACCAATAATAAATTCTACCGTCCCCGAAAGTGAGACTAGAAGCCTTAAAAATGACTAGAAACGTCAAATCAAATTTAAATTCTGCCGCGGAAAATTTCGTTGCCAACATAATTTCAGGCGAGATTAAAATCTTAAATAATTCTTTTTGCAAGCAGCACTGACAACAGAGGAGCCCATGGAAAAATCTCGTTGAGGTTGACAGTTTTGTCATCTCTTGTTTTGCCAAATTCGACATGAAACTTTTCTTTCTTCAAGGAATTTGTCGGTCGTTAAATTAATATATTGAGGTTTCAAGGTCATTTGCAATTGATTTGAGGTCCGGGTGAAGATTGCAAGGGCAAGGTGAGTTTTGGATCGGATGAAATGGATATGGAAAGGGAGGAATCACAATTTTTTACGGCAATGGCGACGTTTGAAATGATTTTTTGGAAGTCGGATCGTTTATTTATTTTTCGGTGTTTCAGCTGGTGTGAGGAACTTACCTGATTTAATTTGTAGCATGCAGGACGGCCATCAAGCGAGAGGAGCATTTTTATATTTAACGCAAACGGGTACTAATGATTACCCGAATTAAAAACACTGAAATCCGAACTAGAAACGTGAACGGGAGAAAAAAGAAAATGGTGCTCTTCTTCACAGCATTGCTGATCGGGAAAAACTAAAAACAGCCGCCGCTCGTTTCCACTGGTGGAGTCGTTTAGCAATTTGAATTTGGGACTTAATAAAATTTTTGAATATATTTTTTAGTTAAATTGGAGCTAAAGATTTTATGGAAATAGTGGCTCTTTGGGAAACGTATTTTTATTTGAGATTTGAGACATTGGCTGGAAAAAATTACTGAAAATGACAATCTAAATTTTGTTTCGATTTGGTTTTGACTCGTATCGTATATCATAGGGTTTGAAATTTGACAAGAGGATTCTCTGATTTTCAGCTGTTCATCACACTGCAATTTTTCAAATTGTAATTACTAAATAATTTAAATTTGATTTTGAATTTGAAGACCTTGAAATATAAAAGAAAACAAATTCAAAAAGATGACTAAAAAATTGTAAAGTTCTTGAATTTTAAATCTACTTTTAAATTAAAAAGGGCGGTATGAATTCAGTAGTGCAAAATATAATATATTTAATTTCATTAAGAATACAATTATATTTATCACCAACAATAAACATCAAGAGAAGATGTTGAGTACAATGATTAAAATAATTGTGTACGATATTTTGAAATGTTTTGGTTTTTTTTTGTTTCTGGAGTTTTTCGAACTTACAATTTTTTAATAATATCGTGAAATCTTCAAAAGTCGATTACAGTTTTCTAATATAAGTTAAAATTTTATACTTCGTTAAATCATTCTATGAATTATAAATTATTTTTAGATTTATTAAAATTTTAAACTCGATTTTAAATCACTAAATTGAAGTCTTTGAAATGTATATTTGAGCGTGTTCTGAAATCTTTTTACATTTTCTTGAATCTTTGGAAAAATTGGCATTTTTTATATAATTTAAAATCATTAAAATTTTTCCCAATAATCTCGCGTATTTTAAGAACGATTGAAATCTTTCAACTTCTTTGTGTACCTAAATGAAGGATTCTTCGACATTTCTCAACATTTTTATATTCCTTGGAATTTTCTATAATTTCAAATTTCTTGAAAACAAGGATTAGAAGATTTATAATAAATTTCGGTATATACGAATAAAACGCTGAAAATTTGCCACATTAATATATTCATTTTCGTACTGGAGTCGTTTGGCAACTCCAATTCGGAATTTGATTACATATTTTTCATACACCTTTTAAAATTAAACTGCAGCTGAAAATTTAGAAAATGTTCAATTTTAAGAACATAGCGGCCATTTCTTTGAAAATCAAAAATTCTCATTTTCTTCCAAAAATACATGCAATGCGAAAAAAGTTTACACAGCAAAGTTATTCCTCTTTAAAAGATCTACAAGATGTTCCTTTACCACAATTTAAAAAAATTTTACAAAAACAAAGTGATATAAGATTGCAGCATCTATGTCTAATGGTATTATTACTAAAAAATCGTAAAAAACGATACTCACATGTATTTGAAGAGACAGAAAGCAAAAATAGAAAATAAAAAAATGCATATATTTCGAAAACTGTAAAATCTTGAAAAATGATACGAAAACCTTTTGTGGAGTGTTTGAAGAGAACCAGCTTCCCTGTTTAAACTTTTTTCGTATCTCGCGTATTTTTGAAAAAAAGAAAATACATATTTAATTTTCAGAGAAATCGCCGCCATTTTGTTAATTATCTACATTTTTCAAATTTCCTGACGGATTTCGAAAGAGTGTGAAGTCCCTCATCAGAGTAAAGAAGAAAAGTTAAATATCTTAATTAGTTAAAAAAATACAGCATATCAATAAAATTTTTCAAGTGGAAAAATTTCAATGAAATTTGAGAAGAATGATTCTGTAGAATCCACGTATGAATTCTAGTCCATTTTCTGTAGAATGTTTACATGCATTCAATTAAGCATTTTACAACATTTCGAAAGGCGAAAACTCAACCAAGGACTTCAGCCAGACGTCCACCAATCTTTTGACGACCTTCCATGTGGTAATTTAATTTTTCGGATCCACCAGGCCGACAAGCTACATCGATACATAGTCCAAGTATTTCTCCGTGACTTCTTTAGTATAAGCTGATCAAATTAGGCTCTATAACAAACCCCAAGGTCAATAAAGATATTCGACCCGATAATACTCTAACAATCCTCAGGATGATCCGGGATATTACCTAATATCCAGGTGTCTCTTGTACAACTTCCACGGGTATTTTATCATTATTATTATTATTATTATTATGTTCAGGGTTGAGACCAAAAGAGCCCCTGACGCTTGGGTAGTCCCGTTGCATCTCCTTGTAGGCCTATCCGTGACCCCAAAGCCCTCTAAATACGGAGAGGACCATAGCCACGCTCTTGGCCGATATGTCTGATTCACTGAATCAGTTACTGCCCGTGAGTGCCAGACACTTCCCCGCAATTACGGGGCAGTGACAAAGAATATGAATAGCTGTCTCATCATCCTTTCCGAACAGGCGACAGAGGGGGCTATCTGCTAGCCCTATCTTATGTCTGTGATAGCCGAGGTTTTCATTTAAACCCATAAGTGTTTTGGCCTATCTGCGCAGCCAGTGGCCTTATTCCACTCCTTCTGATGTTCGTCGGTCAGCCAACTGTTAATTTCTTCAGTGATAAACCTACTGGAAATACCTACGACTGGTTCGAGACCAGTGAAGTTTTCTCTTACTGCTGGTTTTGGCATAGGACCCCATCGAGATTGTGAAGTCCATTTCATTCCTCCTGCGATAGACACCGGCTCCTGCTTTCTCCTTGTTCTTGGAGCCATCTGTGAACCAGTTGTCCCCATCATTAGGCAGATATGCCACGCGGTTAGCAAATTCTTCTTTCGTGGATAGGCTGACTCGATACTTCTTGTCGAAGAGGTAGCGAATAGACGTTTTGTCCCTGAGCATGCTCAAGGTCGGCCTACTCGCGATATCGCTTGGGATCCACAGTTCTGTCGAGATCCGTCCGCCGTTTTCCATGTTTATTCTTCAGGCTGCCTTTGCAGCCATGGTCTTGATGGTAAAATGGAGAGGCTCCAACTCTGTTAGTGCCCCCAATGCCACGGCGTGTGTCGACTTCGAGGCGCCAGTGACGCCTCTTATAATCAGTCCCCTGATTTTTTCTAGTCGAGATTTCACAGTCGGCAGTTCGACCCTGCTCCACCAGACCACTGCTACATAGGTTAGCCTGGGTCGCAGGATCGCTGTATAGATTCACATCAGTGTCTCCAGTTTCTGGCCCCAGTTTTTTCCGACGGCTCTTCTGCAAAGCCTAAGGGTCCCTGTGAGCTTTTTGCACTTCTTTTCCAGATGCTCGTTCCTTAACAGCTTCTTTTCCAGGATGACACCTAGGTGTTTAGCTCGTTCAATGATTCTCAGTTATTGTCCTCCCAGTTTCAGTATACTCGTGGTCCTCCACTTGTACCGTCAGGTGAATACAACCACGTCTGTCTTACTTGGAATGTCCGATAATCCGGTCTTCTAGCACCAGGTATCCATGATCCTCAGTGCTTGCTGCATTACCCGGAAGAGCGCATCTAGGTGCTGGCCGCGCACGATGACCAGTATTCTTCTGTAAAAAGACCGGGTATTTGCCATCCGGATCAGGAGACCTGTATGGGCTGAAAGAAAGGCCCACTTGACCCTGGAAGGGGTAACAATCTCGTGGGCTAGCCGCCGTTACGGGCCCAGGTGAGCCGCAAGCGATTTAGATGCCCCCGAGGTGTCGTTTCCTTTTCCGCAGACCTTATAAAGCCCGGGAAATGTACCTTGATCAGGTGGCCAAGATCTCTTTGTCCGACACTGAGTCTCTTTCGTCAGGCAATTTTAGAGTACCGAGAATAGCATCCGGATTTCGAAAGAGCAGCTTGTCCAGTCTAGCAGCCTCTGCCCCTTTCTCGATGTCTGTGCAAAAGTTGGCCCAGCTTTCTTGTTTGGTCTTACGTATTGCACCCCTGTAGTCATCCCTCATCCTCGTGAATGAGGTCCATAGTTCTTCCGTTTTGCTTGTACTGGCACGTCTAGATTTTTCTCTTGTTTCCCTGCGAAGCACTTCGAGTTTTCCGTTCCACTAGTGCGTCTCCCCTGCCTTTCGAATTCTTGTGGGCCGGCAATTTATTTCCTAAGTAGATTTGATGGCCCCCCGTGAAAGTATTGATTACTATCTCCAGGGTGTCCACGTCTTTAATTGACTTGGGAGCCTCTGGAAGTGTACTCTCAAGTTTAGTGGGATACTGATCACAGTCCGTTCTTCTTGGATTTCTGGCCTACAAAGGGCCCAAGAGTACATAGATTCCAGCTCGAACTCTATCTGTAAGTGATCTGAGACAGTGGGTTCGTCCGAGACTCTCCACTTCTTTACCTTATCTCTAAAACTACCGGTACAGAGGGTGATGTCAATGATTTCTTCCCTGACCGAGTTGTGAAATGTCGGGGTATTCTCCTGTTGAGAATATCTAAATTAGTAGTTATTAAATATTCCAATAGATCGTTCCCTCTTGAGTTAGTGTCCGAGCTACCCCACAATGTATGATGGGAGTTAGCATCACACCCCAGCAGAAGGAGACTCCTTGCAGTATCCTACCAGTGTACGTACGTCATTTGGTGGGTTGGTTTCGCTGTCATACGAAAGTAAGCCGATCCTATGACTAGCTTCCCAATTCCTCTGAGAACTGTGGATATCATCATCAGATCACTTAAACACAATTCTAGCAGCGGAACAACGTTAACTCCTTTCGCCAGTATGCAGGCCCTTGATTTGGCCCCCTTGGAGTCTCTGTAACAAAAACCAGCCTCCCTAATCCCCTTATGGTATCTTTAACTAACCAAGGTTCTTGGATTAGTGAGATATCTGTGTGCCTCACAGCTATGCCCCTCTGCAGAAGTGCAGAGGCGCCTTTACTGTGGTTTAAGTTAATTTGAGTGATTGTTAGACCGGGCGCAGCCATTTATGTCTGCCCCTGATCTTCCTCTGTCCCAACAGGCTCCTCCTGTCCCTGGCAACGGCAACAAAAGTTGACTTGCTCAAAGTGGTAGAAGGGCCTGTTTTTGTGGACCGCAAGAGCCGGTTGTGCCTAACGATACGCCAGGACGATGTCTTTAGTGAGGGGTTAAAACCCTCCAAGCGCCGAAGGACCACAGATGGATCTTCTGTTTTACCTGGGATCCACGCCGTAGCCCTCAGCATCTTTTGGAGCAATTCAACCCCACCCACTTTAAGGTCTGCACTTTCTCAGAGCCTCGTCTCGGCCACTGTATTGTGCAGCCGAGTTTCAGCCGCTGAGTCGGCTGCGACAAATATAAAGACCACTTTCCTGCAGAAAAAGGTCTCGAAGTTTGGCCATTGACCTTGAGACACTGTTTCTAGCGCCCTCCAGGTGGCTTCACAGAAGAGCTCGAACTGCTCCACAGTGAGCATCGAGTCCGGGTAGCTCGTTGTCGCCATCACCACCGCCAGTGGGTTAGTCCTCTGAGCAACTGTCATTCCAGCCTCCGATGACTCCTCGTTCGTCAGAAGCTGGGCTGGCTTATGCCTTTTTGTAGGCTTAGCCTCCCCCTCCGCTGGGGTGTCCCCCGAGTCCTTCCTTCTCTTCAGGGCGACCGTGCTGTTTGTCGGCGTTGTTATTGCCGCTGTTCTATCACCCGCAGCCCAAGGTGCTACAGCACATCATATTGGCCTGATGTCCAGGATTTTATTTATGATCTTCTTTGGAGAATGTCTCTGGAGACTCTGTTGACCACCAGGTTGAACTAGAACGTTGGCTCGATGTTCAGGCGTCTTTTGAAGATCTTCATCAGAGAAGTTACGTCTGAGGAAACTTGGTCGACCTTCAATTTCTCCTGGATGATAGGGTCCATATCCTCGTGTATTTTCAAGATCTCCTCCAGAGAACTTAGGTCTTGGGAGACTCTGTTGGTCATCAGGTGGACCCAAATCGGTGTGTATAGAACTCGCGCGTCTATAAGAATTCATGTGGAATTACTATAAGCCGCTGAGTTAATTTCAATGAGGTTCTGGTGGTATGTTTACTTCCTTTTGGGGAATGCCTCATTAGCCCTCATAGACCCTTGAGTCTATATGGATCTATATGGAATCTACAACTGCCGCTGAGCTGTTTCCTATGGGTTTATGCTGGCATTTTCACTTCGTTTTGGGGAATGCCTCATTGGCCCTCATAGACCCCTGAGTCTATACGGATTTATATGGAATCAACAACTGCCGCTGAGCTATTTTCTGTGGGTTTATGGTGGTATTTTCACTTCGTTTTAGGGAAAGCCTTATTGGCTCTCTCAGACCCCCTGGTTTATATGGATCTATATGGAATCAACAACAGCCGCTGAGCTAGTTTCTATGGGTTTCTGGTGGTATTTTCACTCTGTTTTGGAAAGTGTCTCACTGGGCCTCACAGGCCCCTGGGTCTATATGTATCTATATGGAATTACTACCAGCAGCTGCTAATTTCTATGGACCTCACGTCTTCATTTACTTTCAAGGCCTTCTCCAGAGAGTTTGGGTCTTGGGAGACCTTCTTGACCATCAAGTCAACCCAGAATGTTTAACTGTTATCCGGAAGTCTTTTGTGGATCTTCATCAAAGAACTTAGGTTTCAGAAGGCTCCGTAGACCTCCAGGATCTCCTGGATGATAGGCCCCATGTCCGCGTATATTTCTAAGATTTTCTACAGAGAACTTAAGTCTTGGGAGACTCTGTTAACTGCCAGGTTAATCCAGAACGTTTGCCTAATATCCAGGAGTCTTTTGAAGATCTTCACAAGAGAACTTTTCTCTGTAGGATCCGCAGATCTCCCCAGCTTGTCCTGGATGATGGGCCCGATGTCCGGGTGTATTCTTAAGAAATTCTAAGGGGAAGTTAGGTCTTGACCAGGTTGGCCCAGAACGTTGGTCTGATATCCAGGAGTCTTTTGTAGATCTTCACCAGGGAACTTAGGTCGCAGGAGGCTCCGCAGACCTCCAGGTTATTCTGGATGATAGGCCCGATGTCCGGGTGTATTTTCAATACCTTCTCCAGAGAAAGTAGATCTTGGGAGACTCTGTTGACCACCAGGTTCATCCAGAACGTTGGCCCGATGTCCAGGCGTCTTATGAAGATCTTCATCAGAGAACTTTGGGCTCGGGAGACTGTGTTGAATACCACTATGGGTTTCTGGTGGTTTTTTCACTTCGTTTTGAAAAATGCCTCATTGGCGCTCATAGACCCCCGGGTCTACATGTATCTGTATGGAATTACTATCAGCCGCTGCTAATTCCTATGGGCCCCATGTCCACGTGTATTTTTAAGATCTTCTCCAGAGAACTTAGGTTTTGGGAGACTATTGACCACTAGGTTAACCCAAAACGTTGGCCTTATATCCAGGAATTCTTTGAAGATCTTTATCAGAGAACTTAGGTCTCTGGAGGCTCCGCAGACTTCCAGGTTGTCCTAGATGATAAGCCAAATAACCTCGTGTATTTTTAAGATCTTCTCCAGAGAACTTGGGCCTTGGGAGACTCTGTTGACCACTAGGTTGACCCAGAACATTGGCTTGTCCAGGAGTCTTTTGAAGATCTTCACCAGAGAACTTAGGTCTCAAGAGGCTCCGCAGACCTCCAGGTTCTCCTGGATGATAGGTCCGATGTCCTCTTGTATTTTCAAGATCTTCCCCAGTTAACTTAGGTCTTGGGAGACTCTGTTGCCCACCAGTTTTACCCACAACGTTGGCCTGATATCCGGAGACTTTTAAAAATCTTCACCTGGGAACTTGGGTCTCAGGAGGCTCTGCAGACCTTCAGATTCTCCTGGATGATAGACCCGATAACCCGGTGTGTTTTTAAGATCTTGTCCAGGGAACTTAGGCCTTGGGAGACTCTGTTGACCACCAGGTTCAGCCAGAACGTTGGCCCGATGTCCAGACGTCTCTTGAAGATCTTCATCAGAGAACTTAAGTCTCAGGAGGTTTCGTCGACCTCCAGGCTCTCCTGGATGATAGGCCCCATATCTGCGTGCATTTTTGAGATCTTCTCCAGAGAACTTAGTTCTTGGGAGACTCTATTGACCACCAGTTTCATTCAGAACGTTGGCCTGATATCCAGATGTCTTTTGAAGATCTTCACCGAAGAATTCGGTCTCAGGAGACTCCATCGACTTCCAGATTCTCATGGATGATAGGTCCATGTCCAGGAGTATTTTAAAGATTTTCTCCAGAAAGCTTAGGTCTCGCGAGACTCTGTTGACCACCAAGTTGACTCAGAACGTTAGTTCGATGTCTAGGAGTCTTTTGAAGATCTTCATTGAAGAGAAATAATAAAAAAAAAGATTTCATACATAAAATAAAATTTTTTGAATACAAATTTCAGTTATTAATCTTAAGAAACATTGCCTTTTTAGATGCGGTTCAAGCTTAAACCCAGAAAAGAACTGACTTAGGGAAATTTTCAGAAAACAGCATTAAACCGTTTCTTCGATCTAAGCTGTATGAGCTGTCCGCAAAAGCAACTAAAAAATGAACATTAAGATCGGATTTAGATCTAAAGTTTTTCACGAATTCTCGATGATTCATTCAAGAATTCTTTACGAATGTTTACGTTGATTAGGAGTTTTATTATGTTTTATTATTCAATTATTAAATTATGTTTTTCCAATCGTAATTCGTATTTATTTTCTGACCAAGACATGTAATTTTGGATATAAAATGTCCAATTTTTACAGGTATATGTAACTCAATGCCCAACTCAATACAGACAGGCTAGCTCTTTGTCTTTTGAACGCCAAACAAATTATTTAGTTGTTGGGCTATTAATTAATTTAAACATTCGGCTATTCTTCTGGATCTATCTACTGGTCAACAGAGTCTCCCGAGACATAGCTTCTCGCAAAAAGATCCAAATTCTCTGATAAAGATCTTCAAAAAGGCCAACGTTCTTGGTCAACCTGGTAATTAACAAAGTCTGCCGAGACCTAAGTTCTCTGGAGAAGATCTTCAAAAGACGCCTGAACATCGGGCTTATCATCCAGGAGAATCTACAGGTCGACGGAGCCTCCTGAAACTTAAGTTTTCTGATAAAGATCTTCAAAAAAAGACTCCTGGACATCGGGCTAACATTCGGGGTTAACCTGGGGATTAACAGAGTCTTCCGAGACTTGGATTCTCCGAAGATCTTAAATAAATTCCTGAATATCAGGCCGATACGATGTGCTGTCATCTGGTCTTCGAGACGTTCTATTTTGTGGGGAGTGGGGAGTCGTTACAGATAAAACTTCTTCGTAGAAGTTGTATAAAAAACACCTGGATATTAGGCAATATCCCGGATCGTCCTGAGAATTGTTAGAGTGTTATCGAGTCGAATATCTATATTGACCTGAGGGTTTGTCATAGTGCCTAATTTGATCAAATTATAGTAAAAGAAAACACGGGGAAACACCTGGACTTCATTTCGGTGTAAGTTGTTGACCTGGTGGGTCCGAGAAATTAAATTGTGCTATGGAAGGTGTTCAAAAGATTGCTGGACGTCGGGCCGAAGTCCTAGGTTGAGTTTTTCGAAATTTTGTAGAATTCTTAATAAAATTCATGCATACATTCTATAGAAAATGGACAAGAATTCATGTGTGGATTTCATATAATTGTCGAATTTTGTAGGATTATAATTTTAGCAATTGTAGGATTTTATAGAATTATAGAATGCACCTGGGTTGCCATCATACAAAAAAAATGTTGGAATGCAGTCTAAAAAGTCTTTTAATGACAAAGTAACATTCACACCAAATTTCATGCTTTTGTAACCATTAGAGCAAATTTTCAGTATCTCTAGTGTACTCCTTGGAGTAATAAATTAAAAACAACTTTTTTTATAGTCGATCACTGTGATTCGTGATATTATCCAATGTCAGACTTTGCCGAAAAATGACCGGCAGGGTGAGATTGGAAAGGAAAATCGGCCGTGGAAAAAGATTTAAATCGGCCCATACGCAGTTAAAAAAAAAAGCTTAAAAATGTTAGAGCGGCCCAACCTATAAAGTCCAACGGTCCAAATCACTTAAAATGATACTGGCGCCCCACGTTGGGCTACAAAATTTTTCAACTAATTTTATTTATTGAAAGTACACAATTTTGGAAACGTTCCATTAAAATATGAAAGCAAGATAGGACTGGAGCCTTTTTCAGTGAAACTGCATTCTTTTAAAAGAAAGTAGAGAAAATAGCAGAATTTAGATACCCCTTTCTCACTAGAAGAACGTGAGAAAGTAGGAAAAAATAGTAGATAAAAGAAACTCCATTCCTACGAGAGGGACTTCTAAAGTAATGAAAAAATTTATAATTTGTGAAATCCTTTTATGATTTCTGAAATATTTTTGGAATTATTAGAATTTTAAACCACTAAACTGAAGCTTTTGAAATGTATATCTAGGACGCATCTTTTTGTCTTATGTTTTTAATATTCTAATTCGAATACATTTTAATTTAAGTATTCTGAAATCTTTTTAAAATTTCTTGAATCTTTGAAAACACCTCTACTTTTTATTTAAAATAAATCATATTATTCCCAATATTCTCCCAAATTTTAAAAATCATTGAAATCTTTCAACTTCTTTGTGTACCTAAATGACGTACTCTTTGAAATTTCTTAAATTTTTGTATTCCTTGAAATTTTCTATGATATTTTTAAATATCTTGAAGAAAAGGATTGAAAGGTTTATAATCTAGATATACGAATGAAACACTGACAATTTTCTACATCAATATATTTACTTCATTTCGAGAATTTCTGAAAAATGTCTTTTTATATCTATAAATTATACGCCTTAAGACACGCTTCCACTGCATTTCAATTTCGCAGCCTATGTACATTGTACAAATATATAATATCATCATAAATATCTTCTAAAAAAATAGTGATTTTGAACTTTCGAGAAATCGAGCAGTCCTATTGATACCTAAAGTTTAATAAAAACAATTTCGAAAATGTAGAACCAAATTAAACAGTGCTGTCATTTTATGCAATTATGTAAAAATTAAGATTAACTGGTAGCAAAACCAAATATTTCACTTAATACTTCTTAGTTACCGAACTAATATTGTTGAAAATAAAAATATTATTATCTTATTAATATAACTACTAAGCATACAAAAATACTTTCCTGCGTTACACAGCACCTTATATGAGGAGAAAATTATATTATAAAATGCGTAGATACCGTAAAACGGGGTAAAGTGGTTCATGTAAGGTAAAGTCGCTCACCCCCAATTTTATATTTCAACATTCAATATCAAATTTTCTAGGAAAAGAAAAAATTCTGAATGTTTTAAGGAGTACAGCTTTCAAAATTTATTTTGGAATTTATTTGGTTGCAAATTTATTGGTGAGCGACTTTACCCCGTTTTACGGTACTAATGAATGCAGAAAAGATGCGTGTCATTGATTAATTTTTTATCACAAGAAGATATTTAAAAAAAATTAATTTCACTAGAAAGATTTTTTTACCAACAAAAATCGCAGATATTAATACTTATTCATTAACATATTGAGGCGTAAATGTACTAAATATTTACAATTAATAATACATAAAAACTTAAGCAAGAACGCAATTTTATCAGCTTTATTTAATCACAAATAATCAAAAAGCAATCCAAAATTTCTGTACAAGAAATTTGGAAATGTTCGATGTTTTCATTAATTGAATTGATAATTAATATTCAGCTTTTCTCCTCTATTGTTCTCAACTGAACAAAAAGAAAAATCTAATATTCTGCTCGCATATTTTAATAATTTTATCACTATATTTATGCCTTAAATACTTAAAATATCGAATATCTTTAATGAGTATTGAAAATAGAGTATGTAGCAAATTCCATGTCGAATTTGCAGCAAAATATGCACTTAACAGAGTCTTTTTATTCAAATGTATTCCATGAATCACCCATAGGAAATAAATTAATATAACGGTGAATCAAAATTCTTATTTTCAGATATAAGGTGAACATTATTTGCATAGAATCCCCCACATATTGCGAATATTGAACTGCTTTCTGCAGAAATCAATATCGATCTGCCACATACTGGAAGCACATTACAAGAAGCACAAAACTTTAGAATTCAGACTGAAATCTCTCCCTTTCTTTAGCAGTGTGACTTCAAATAATTATGAACTTGGTGGATCGAATGAAAGAAAAATTAGAAATAAAATAAAGTCTGGCACGGAAAAATTTCATTTTGAGTCCCTTGTTACATGTGTAAAATTTGAAAAAGATCGATCAATATACTAAGGTTCCGCGGGGCAAAAATTAGTTCAAAAAAAATCGTAATTCTCAGATTTTCGCGAATTTGCCAATATTATTTTTTTTCGTAATCTTCATAGTATGTCCAATTTTTTAAAATCTTGTAAGATTTCAAAATTTTCAGAGTTTTGAGGACAAACTCTAATTTCTATAAACCTTAAAAAACTCAAATAATATTTTAATGGTTTGCAAACTATCCTAAATTTTGTTTGAGCCTATATAAACATTCTCGTACTCAGAATTTACTTTAAGAAATTGAGAAGAATTCAGAAATTAATTCTGGGCGTGACCATTTTAATTGCTAAAATCTTCAGATTTTTTTCCAAAGTAAATTTCGAGTGCGATAAAGTTTCTACATGCTTAAAAAAATTGTAGGACAGTCTGTAAAGCTTTTAAACATTATTTTAGTTATTTAGGGTTTACAAAAATGAGATTTTGTCCTAACAAAACTAAAAATATTTAAATCTTACAAGATTTTAAAGAATTGAAAATATTATACGTAGATTACGAAAAAAATTAATATTAGCGATTTTTGCAAAATTCTGAGAATTACGAATGAATGTAAAAAGAATTTGTTTGAAAAACTGGGTAGTGTATTTTTTTAAATGATCTTTTTCCAGCTGACTCTAAAATATATTTATAACATCTGAGGGCTTTTTACTGATAAAAGTACAATGGGGAAAAATTTTGGTACATATTTTTTTCGATCTGGCTTTAAAAAATCTTTTCTACGTACGAGAGCTTTTTACTGGTAAACATACCATTTTCCCTTTTTTGATCCTTTAGACTTGCCAATTATTTTTCTAGTGTATGTTTACCAGTAAAAAGCCCTCAGATACTATAAATATATTTTATAGTAAGCTGAAAAAAGATAATTAAAAAAAAACACACAAAACTCAGTTTTTCAGAAAAAATTTGTGTTTACACTTATGATTTTCCACCTGCAAAAATTCTTTCCTCATTCCTGTAAATCTTAAAATTACTGTTCAAAAATAGGGGTGCATTAAATATAAATTATCGCTCAGAGAACGTTAATTAAAAAACTGTAACCATTTAGAGAGACGTTTAAGATATCCAAAAACATCTTAAGAATTGGCGTACACGAAACTATAAAAATTATAGAAATAAAAATAATAAAAATAAGAATTTTTTGAGGCACATTTTGCTAACATCCAAGTTGAAGGCGTTCATCAATCAGAACCAAATTAATTATACTTTTTCAGGATCCTAATAAACTAACTTTTCCACATAGTTTTAATTTCGATTTCCATAATTTTGACTTTTCGACCGAATTTTTTTAACTTATTTTTGCCCCGCAAACCTCAGGATATTAATCGGTCTATTTCAAATTTTATACAGGTTATAATGGACCCAAAATGAAACTTTTCAGTGCTAGGCTGTTTTTGATTTCCAATTTTTTTTCAACCCCCCTCAATTTACAGACTTCGGATATAAAAATCTGAACAGCAATATACCCTCAGACCTCACAGTGTCTATGGGATATATAACAGGGTTGAAAGGGTACTAAAGCTAAAAGAATGAAAAATTATTTATTAATTATCATTTTTGAGTTCATATATTTTTAATTCTTTCAGCCTTTCTTTATTTTTTTTCTATAATATTTCAATCATTAAAAAATTCTGAGGTTTTCAACAGATTTTTTTAGACATATAGATAGAAAAATATAATTTTTAAATACACGAAAATGACTATCAGAAGAACGTTCTATTGTTCTAGTTTTGATTACTTAGGCATACCCATTTTTTCTAATGTATTCTCTCTGTAAAACGTTCTGAGGTATTCAAAAAAATTTTTCAAGTGAGATCATTTGTTTTAAATATAAAAATGAATATTTGGAAAATCTGCAGCCTTTTTGCTTTTGTTTCCTTAGGACTTAACAGTTTTTCTCGATGGTATTTTCATCCGCAAAAAGACTCAAATAACGGAAAATAGTCACTAGTCATTTTTAAAGGGATTCTCAAATTTTTCGTTAATAACAGTTGTACGAAAAATATGAAATTATCTCTTATGGATCAGTATGAGTATATAAAAATCCGTCAATATTTATAGAGACTTTTCGAACCCACAAAATCATTGTGAAGAGTTGGCATCCATGAAAATTAGAAATTATGAAAATAAGCACTTTTTCATACACATTTTGCTAACGTGCAAAATCAAGTCATTAATCAATATTCAGAATGGCCGCTTTTTAATCAAGGAAAAAAATTCCCGGTCATTTCCCGGGTTTTTCCCGGTTCGAACAAATTTTCACGGTCGCTGAAATTTATAATTCGAATTCTTAAACCTGATAATATTTTTATTTGAAGTAATCAAAACTGAACTGCAAATTAAAGCATTTAAAGTGGAACTCTTTTGAATTTCAAAGTTTCAAAATTAAAACTGAAAAAATTTTCAATTTAGAAAATTTTAATTCAAATGCTCAATAATTTGGAAGTATAAAATGGAAGCTTAATTGAACATTTTATAAATCAAAGATTTCACAAAGATTCCAAAATATTTCAGAAGATTTTAAAGATTTCGCAAAGTCTTCAAAGATTTCGATGATTTCAAAAAATTTCAAAAGATTTCAAAGATTCCAAAAGGTTTCAAAGACATCAAAATATTTCAGAATAATGCAAAGATTTCAAAGATTTCAATACATTTCAACAAAGTTAACAAAGTTTTTAAAGATTTCGCGAAGATTTCAATGATTTCAAAAGATTTCCAAGATTTCAAAATATTTCAGATATGGAAGATTTTGCAAAGATTTTTAAGATTTCATAAACATTTCAAAGATTTCAAAGATTTCAAAATAGTTTAGAAGATTTCAAAGATTCCAAAAGATTTCTAAAAAATTTTAATTGAAAATTTTTAAATTAAATGCCGTTAAGCTGCACAATTTTTAATGTTAAACTTTTATAAAATGAACAGTTCAAAGATTTCTGGTTAAAAAATATAAAATCTACGCTATCATTTTCAATGCTCTAAAATTAAGTATAAATCAATAAATCTGTAAATGTTTAAAATTATATAATTTTAAGCAATTCTAAGTTAGAAACATTAAAAATTGAACGATTTTTTTATCTAAATGGAAGAATTTAAATTGTAAGGTTCAAAGTCTAAATGTAGCACTCTGAAATTTTAACGATTCAGGGCTTTTCCATTGAAGCAATATTTCAATAAGATTCGAAATTGAAAAAAATCGTTTAATTATAAATCTGTTAATTTGAAATTATTTGAAATTTGAAAATTGTTTATGAAATTTCAATCGGACGTTTACGTTTGTTTAACTGCTAAGACTTTCAAATTGAAACAGTTCAATGTTTATCGTCAAAACCTGATAATTGTTTAATTTTGAACAGATTCAATATCGTCTTGTAAAATCATTAATTAATTTATATTTGCAGATGATCAACTTTAAAACGTTTTTCATCAAATTTTTTAAATTTAAAACACTTTTAATGTTTAATTGTTCAAGTCTTCAAAACTGCATTTTCAAATTCTTTAAACTGAAAATGTACGCTTAAAAATGAATACCCAAAAGAGGAAGTTTTTCAAGTAAAAGATTTTATAATTACGCATTGTAAACTGAATGATTTGATAATTGTAAAAGTTAACAATTGAAGGTAACATTTAAAAATATTTTAAATTGCATTATATCACGTGATATAAAATTTGGGATATTTCAAGTGATTGGATACATTTTTCTTCTAAAAATTTGTAAAATTCCCGATCAAACATAAATCCACTATTATTTTCCGGTTTTTCCGGTCCTGTGGCCACCCTGAATAAATCTATTCTAGTGATTTTGCATGTGACTTTTGCATTTATTTTGAAGCCTACACTAATTTTGTGTTCTTTTTATCAGGAATTTTAATTTTGAGACTCAATTGGCAATTGCTAATGTTTTCGTGTCTTCAATTTAAACTTGCTTATTAAGGCTGAATATTTCAATCCAAAATTATTTAATTCTTAATGTTTCCAATTCAAAAATGTTCAATTTTAAACGCTTCCAATTTCAAATTATTAAGTTTTGGCTTTTTCAAGCTTCAAATTGCCAAAAGATTAAGACTCAATTTGAAGTGGTACCTTTTTAAATGACTTAATTTCGAAATCGTCTTTTGATATTTAAATTTGAAATCGTACAATTTAAAACGATTTATAGTTGAAACCAAACAATTTTAAATAGCTACATTTTTAAATTCGTAATAGAAAAATTATTCAAGCTCAAAAGCTTTCAATTTATATTCTCAAAATTTGAAAAATTGAATCTGAAAAATTGAATCTGAAAATATTCATTTCTGAATGTTTTCAATTTGGAATTATCCACTTATGCTACTCAATGCAATTATGTTATTTGACACGTGATTTTTGCAATTATTTCGATCATTTTTATCAGAAAGAATATTATACTTTTATTCTACCAGACGAGAATTTAATCAATTTTTTTAGAGAAACATTTAGGCTTTCCGGAAAATTAAAAAAATGACTTTTGCTAGACTTAAGAGACAATCATTTTGATTTGATTTGAATATATTTATGACACCGTAAGAGTGCAACGTTTAGACGCCTCGGCTCTATTTAAAATTTCTAAAAAATGTACGGTATCGACTGAACATAAGGTACTATAGGGATTAAGTCTTGAAAATAGGGGACTTTAGGGACCACAACTGAGTATAGGGGGCAATAGGGAATATAGGGACCGGTCTGTGAGGCCTAAACCCTTCATAAAAATATATCAAAAGGATCATTCTCTACTCTTTCATCTAAATTGTGAAAATCAGTCTTCTTTTCATCAGCGACAGGATTTTAAGTGAGTATTAAGTACTGTTCTTGTAACAAAGCCTTTACCACATTTCGGACACAGATAAGGTCGTTCTCCACTGTGGTACCTTTTATGAACAACAAGTGTCGACCTCTGAGTAAAAGCTTTGCCACATTGATCACAGGAATATTTTCTTTCTCCCGTATGGGTAACACTATGGGTTCTCAATAAAGTCTCACAAGCAAAACATTTTCCACAAACTTCGCAGGTATATGGTTTTTCCCCTGTATGTGATCTTGTATGAATTTCAAGACCTTTAGCAGTTTTTAATTCTTTTCCACAAAGAGCACAGAGGTACCTCCGCCTCTCGCAGGCAACAGGGTCTGAGTGACCCTTTATTTTATGCTGTTTCAGCATAGATCGATATTTATAAGTTTTGCCACAAATTTCACATTTGTGTTCTGGTGGTCGTTCCTCGATTTCTTTTGCAGTTCCAAGATCCGCATTGTAATGATAAAGATGATTGTGTTCCCTGAGACTATAAAGATCATCGAAGGTACTCCCACAGGCGTTGCATTGATGAAATTGCATAAATTCGTGCATGGTCGTATGTGTCATCAATAATTCTTGGGTCAGGAAGACTTCACTGCAAATTTCGCAGATGTACTTCACCTCCTTGTGGGCCCTTTTTCTGTGTCGTTCTACATCCGATTTTGAGACTCCCATAAAGTCACACTGATTGCAAGGCACTATTTTAGGTGTATGGGATTTTTTAATATGGGCGTTCAACATAAATTGTTGAGGATAGGCTTTTCCACAGCTGTCGCATTTGAAGGGCCTGAGGATTCCATGAACTATGCGTAGATGTGCGACTAATCTGGTGACGAAGTGGAATTTCTCTTCACAAAATTCGCAGGATTTTCCACCACTGTTTTCGAATCTGAAACACAATTGTCAAAATTTATTATCATTTGTTGAATTCAGGTCTTAAGTGTGAAATAATTTATAATGTAAAATTGCGCTGAGAAAAATGTTTGTTCATGGGTACGCTAAACCAAATTTAATTCAAAGTTGCTTGAACATGGGTTTTCAGACCACATTTAAAATCGTCTGATTCCTTTTTAAAAAAACTCAATTTTTGTGTTCAACAAATTGTTAAATGTAGAATTTGCATATAAGCTGATGGTCAAAGTTACTTCAAAGTATTTTAAAATTTTATATTTAATTTTATAGTTTTGTACACTTTAAAGTATGATAGATACCATCATTTAAAAATTTCTTTTAAAAAACCAAGCTTATCAATATATCTACTTTGGAGTATACAAAACTATAAAATTAAAAAAAAAACTTTGAACTTTTACCGTCAACTTATATGCAAATTCTACATCTTTTAATTTTTGAAAAATAAAAATTGATTTTTTTTCAACAAGGGCTTAGGCGATGATTTTAATTTTCGTATCAAAACTTTCATGGGTTGCCAGGGAACCATAACCAGAAAATTCTTGCGAACATTTCGGAAAATACTGAATATGTCGAACCTGAAATTTCTTCAGCTTGAACCGAAGAAACATGTTATTTTGCTTCTTCGGAAAAATTGTTTTCGTGATTTAGAGATTTTTTCTTTTTTTCACGGTTTTGGAACGTGTTAAACACCCCGAAAAAAATGTTTCCCATGAAAGCAAAATAGTAACATGTTTCTTTGGTTGAAGCTGAAGAAATTTTAGGTTTGACGTATTCAACTTATTCCAAAATATGTGCATATGACTCAATCCAAAAAAAAAACATGTTTTTTGCATATTTACGGAAAACTCTAAATTGATCAAATTTTTTTTTTAATTATTGATTTTTTATTATTGTTTATTAGTAAAAACTGTACATATAAAAACTTTGTATTAACTTTTTAAACAATAGGAGTTTTTTTAATTTTCAAATAAAAAAGAAAACCGAAGATATTAACCGATTTCAATTTTTTTTAAAACTTTCACCAGACGTCAACACGCAAATTTTTTCCCTCTGCTCGAACGATTCGATTAATTATTATGGATTTCCTTTTCATTTTTTTCTGGAATTTCTTTTGATGAGTGAGTTCGATTTGAAATTCTTTAGAGTTTGAGAAATTCAATTTGTAAAATTATCAAGTTTAAGATCATTCATTTTACGATGCGTAATTCTGAAGTTCTTTATTTTTTTTTAATTTTCACTATTTTTCATTCTTCAGTTCAAAAACCGTTCAATTTCAAATTAAAAAAGTAAAATACAGTTCTAAAGGCTCGAACAGTTCAAAATTAAAAGTGATTGAAATTCAACAGTTTTTATAATAAAACGTTTCAAGTCGATTAACTGTTAATATAAATTAATTACAGATTTTGAAAATAAAACGATGCGTAATTCTAAAGTTCTTTACTTTCAAAAATTTTCATTTTTCATTCTTTATTTCTAACCGTTCATTTTCAAATTTGAAATCTTTAAAATACAGTTTTAACGACTTGAACACTTAAAAATTAAAAGCGTTTGAAAATCAAAAATTTGTATCGTAAAATGTTTTAAGTCGCTTAACTGTTAACATAAAGTAATTAGAGTTAAAAAAATTTAACTATTATATTTCAAATTGAATAATAATTGAATGTGGAAAACTTTGAGATTTTATAGATCTATTCAAAATGAAAAAAAATTGCAATCGCACAAAATTATAATTTTGAGCGACACTGTTTCAACACGAAAGCCTCAATAGTTAAATAATTGTTTCAGATTGAAGCTTCATAAATTACTTGAAATTTCCAAATAATTCAAATTTCGTAGTTTCATAATTATTAGACGGCACTGAGAAATTGAAAACGTTTCAAACTGAAGAATTTTAATTGAAGATTTCAAAAAGTTAATCTTTTAAAATTAAGTAACATTTGACTGTTCATTTAGAAAGAGGAATTTTAAATGATGTGTTCAAAATAGAACGTTCTAAAATTGAAGCGCTCAAAATTGTATGGTTTGGAATTGTTGAAAAAATACATACTGGAAGCTCCAAGAGTTAACTGGTTTGTTTAATGATTATGAATTGCTAAAATTTCCGAGTGTTGAATTTTCAATTTTTAATGTTACAATTTCGACTGTTCCATTTTGTAAAATTTTTATTTGTAACTGAAATTGTTGAATTCTGAAATGTATAAATCACAATTTGACAATTATTAATTACAAAATTTAAGCTATTTGCATTAAAATAATTCAACTTTGAAGGATTTCAGTATAGATAACGTTTTAATTTCACAATTCTAATTTAAAAAGTATTTAGTTTTAAATAAGGTTTAGAATCGATAAATTTTGAATGTTTCCAGTTTAAAATTATTCAATTATATAAGTTTGAACGTTTTTTTGAACATTTCAATTTTTAAGGCTTGCAACTGAAAATTATTCAATTTTGAACAGTAACAATGACAGCAAGGATTTATTTTTTGACCAGAAATTTGATCTTATAAAATATAAAGTATGGTATGTCCAATCACTTAAAATGTTACTTGATTTAGGTACACCAAATTATCATTTTTTAAATTATTTTTTAAAAGTCCAATAGATGGGAACTTAGACAATAATCTTAAAAACAATTCTGAACTATTTCAAAAATATTATTCTTCGACATACGACTACTTAAACCTGAAAGTTCTATATTTAATGAAAAATTTAAAACTTACTTTAGATCTGGATTTTCCTCTGTCTCTTCCAATTTGACCTTGTATTCGTCATCACTTCGAAGTTCAACATGGTTCATCCAGTTTCTGTAACACGAGATTTAAAATTGGCAAAAATTTGATTAAAAATCATAAAATGATAAATATCTCGAATACCGCATAGAAGAAAATTAACAATCTTATAAACTGTTCACCTAATTTAATAAAAAATACTTTTCTTCCAGTACTAGAAAATAAAATAAACAGAAGCTTAACCGTATAATAAAAAATCTTATTGTCACAATCATATTGTTTCATAAAAATCTATGGTTAATATAGAAAAACGATGATTTCCGAGTTTCAGAATTAAAAAACCCTGTTCCATAAAAATTAATACTAATAAACTTCAAATTCATTCATTCCATTTACCCACATTCAAGCTCCTATGTTTTTGCTCGCTTTTCGTGTGTTTTTCGTCTCGCGAATTTTTCTATCATGTCTATGTGAAAGCCTATTGAGGAAACTTTCAAAACATTTTCAAAATTGAATAAATTTCAATTTTAAACCTTCAAAATTAAACTATTCTAAAAAAAAGCATTCAAAATTAAATCATGTTAAACTGTAACCATTCCAAATTAATGAATCTTCAATTGTAAATCTTTAAAATTGAAGAATTTTTAAATGCAAATCTATAAAATTGAATCATTTTCAATTTTAAATCTTCAAAATGAAACTAGTCCAAAAAAACTTTCAAAATTAAATCATTTTAAACTGTAATCATTCCAAATTTATGAATCTTTAATTGTAAATCTTTGAAATTGAAGAATTTTCAATTGCAAATCTATAAAATTGAAGGAAATTCAATTTTAAATCTTAAAAATTAAACCATTATATTAAAAGCATTCAGAATTACATTATTTTAAAATAAAACCATCTCAAATAAGTGAGTCTTCAATTGTAAATCTTCAAAATTGAAAAATTTTAAATTGGAAATCTATAAAATTGAATCATTTTCAATTTTAAATCCTCAAAATCAAACTATTTTAAAAAAAGCATTTAGGATTACATCATTTTAAACTGTAACCATTCTAAATTAATAATTCTTCAATGGAAGGTCATAACAATTGATGAATTGTCAATTGCAAATCTATAAAATGGAATAAATTAAAATTTCAAATTTTCAAAATTAAATGATTTTCAATTTTAAATCTTCAAGCTTGAACTGGTCCAAAAAAATTATTCAAAATTACATCATTTTAAACTGTACAAATTTCAAATTAATGAGTCCTCAATTGTAAATCTTAAAAATTGAAGAATTTTGAATTGCAAATCTATAAAATTGAATCTCCAATTGAAAATCATTAAAAATTGCTAAAATAAAAACTTAAAATCTATAAAATTAAATAAATTTCCATTTGGGTGGAAAAATATGGCGAAACTGAACTGATGTGCCGTTGTCTTAGCCTTTCATTGTCGTGTTTTTGCCTTAAGGTGACTCGTTTCGTGTAAGTTTTGAGCAAGATTGGGTTGTGCTCTTTGAAAACTGTATTTTTTGCGCTTAAGTGACTTTGGTTACTGAGTGCCCTCTCGAAATAGTGACTTTTTCTCGTTCCTAACCTCAAAGTGCCCTGAGGTTCGTTGTGATTTCTGATAGCGCTATGGCTCCAAAGAACAAGCTCGCGCCTTTAGAAAAGATCTGTTTGGGATGCAAATCAACTGTTGTTGATGCAGTGCTGTGCACCGGATTTCAGAAGCCATATCACCCAGTTTATGAGCCTTCAGAAAATTTATGAGGGCTACTTCGACCTTTAAAAAGTGCTACCTGTGTACTAGTAGGGAAAATCTAAGAAAATTGACTGAGTCTGAGAATATTTAGAGAATTTCCAGAGAATTTATATCGGTAGGGTGCAAATATTTATGTGTGACAACCTATATATTTATATTTATATACAGCATTACTCTGATGGTAAATCTAAAAATGCTATCTGTTTTTACGTTTCGAATCTCTAATTGGGAAATTGAAAAAAAAATTTAGTTTTGAAGCTCTTGCATCTGGCCACTGCACTGCAACTTTACTACAAAAGAATCCTTTCCACCTGGTTCGCTACCCAGATGCTGAGTGGGGTCTCCTCTTTCAAGGCAGCGTCTGTAATTCCTTGCTATTCATGAAAATTTCGATTTTATTTACAAGAACAAGTTAACGAGCCTTTAGAAAATTCATGAGGGCTATTTGGATCTTTAAAAAGTGCTACCTGGGTACTTGTAGAGAAAATCTCAGAAACTTGACTGGGCCTGAGAATATTTAGAGAATTTGCAGTGAATTTGTATCGGTAGGGGAGAATGGTACTTTTTCTAAATGCTGCCGGCCTCCAAAACCTCGTACTCCAACAATGCTTGAACCAGCTTCGGTGCCGCTAACGCCTCAGGATATCGAGCGTATAATTAATGGAGCGCTTGCTGATGTAAAACCTAAGTTAAATGATGTTTCTACTAGTGTTAGCTCGCTTTCATCGAAATTTGACACTTTATCCACAAAAACTGACCACATTGTTTCAAGGATTGCCAAAACGGAGACCTCAACTCCAGAATGACCGTAGTCCATACAGGACAAGAGTTTACGGCAAGCTTGCCTGAACATTGCGATGCAAGATTCGGAAACTTGCATGACAAGGTACAGACAAGCTTCCCGCAAGTAAGAAAATGTCCGCCATGTGGCAACATTTTGAGGCAATATTGAGCGGACATTGCCATGGGAAGCATCCTAAAAGCTTGCCTACAATATTCAGGGAACATTGAGGGAAGGTTGCTCGGAAGGTTTTAATTCAATTTTTTTTTACTATATATTTTACACTTTTTTACACACATAAGGCGGCATTCTGAGAGTATAGAAGAAACTACTGCGCAGTCCGAGGTGCCATAAAAAACTACTGCGCAATGAATTAAGTTAAACATTGCCAAGCAATATTCTCTTAATCTTGCTTCGCAATGTTGCCACATGGCGGACGTTTTCTTAATATTGCGGAAAGCTTGCCTGAATCTTGCGATGCAAGCTGCCGAACCTTGTATTGCAAGGTTTAGGCGAGCTTGCTGCAAACTTTTGTGCTATCAGGGAGCTGAAGGTACGATTGGCAAAATCAAGACGCTTAAATTATCTATTCCTATTGTTCATAACAAAATTTCAACTCGTCGGTGCCTCGCAGAAGTTGAGCAAAGGTTTGCTCGGAAAATAACCTGATTCTTTTCGGCCTTTGTGAACACATTTCTCCTTCGAACAGCATTTCATCCATGAGCAAAGAAATCCTCATGTCTAAAAACCATAAAATATTTTCAGGGATTATCCCAGAAAATGTTTACGTCAAAGTTAGAGCTTATAGACTGGATGTTATCTTGCAGGACCTGCCGAGACCACGACCTATGAAATTGATTTGCGACTTAAAGGAGTCAGCGCATGCACTCTTACATGTAATCCTGGATGGAAAAAGAGTTCTGTGAGCAAAGACCTATTAAGTTCGATCTGGATTTCTCTCGATCGAACCAAGGTCTAGATAGAAGAAATAGCAACTCTACAGAAGGAGCTTGCCACACGTCGCCTGAAAGGGGAAGAGGATCTCATACTGTCATTCAGAGGTACGATACCCGCAATAACAAAAGTGCGCAAGCGCACGAATGTCTCGTTGCCGCTTCAGTCGTCTAGCCAGGTGCAGACCGTTGACCTAGTATAATATTATGGTTTTTTCCGAGACCTAGTTATAAAATAAAATCAACTCCGAAGAATTAGGTTTCATTGGTTATGATATCTTTCGTTGTGACGGAAGTTATTTGACGAGTGGCTGTTCTCATTGGGTTGGTGTCTTAATCGCTTCTTTATCAAGTCTAGGGTGTATTTAGGTTCCCACGAGTATTGAGACGGTGGAACATTTGTTTGTGAGATTTTCCATCTCCTCTATCACTCACATCATTGGTGCTTTCTAAATACCAACCAATTCAATTTTTATGAAGTACTTTGATATGTGTACCTATGCTTCCTGGAATGTAAACCCTGGTCAGTGTCCCAGTTGCACCCATAAACCTGGTTCACTGCAAATGCAGATTGATATTTTAAATTAAATCTCTGGTTATCTTGAATTTTTGAATTTACTGCAAATCAATAACATCAGGAATACGCATGGTTCCCTTTTAGACCTAGTTCTCACTAATGTTAATAGTTTTAAATTAATAATAGCAGCTGACCCGCTCCTACCTATTGACAGTTATCACCTTCCGCTTGCCTTCGATTTCAGTATTACAAGGGTCACTGATGAAATGTATAAGCGCAATGATTGTATTATTACATGTTATGATTTTAAGTCTGGTAACATTGCTGCGATCAACTTCCTATGCGAGGTTGATTGGAAAAATCCATTTGACAACACTGAAGTTGATGCTGCGCTCGACATTTTTTATACGTACCTGTATACTGACTTTGATTACTTTGTTCCTTTAGAAATAATAAAACCTTCCAGCTACTCACCGTGGTTTACTAGTGACCTTAAGTATCTTGTCATAGCGAAGAAAGAGGCACACTTGGTGTATAAAAGGTCTCTTAGTCTGGCGATGACTATTTGTGATTCTCACAACTTAGAGCTCAACGAAAAACACTGTCCAACACGTGTTACCTGAACTTCATAACTAGGAGCGAAAATTTCATTGTCGAGAATCCTAAGTCTTTTTGGAAATTTGTCATTTCGATGCGTGGTACTAACAGTTTGCCCAACAACATGTTTGTTGGTAACGAACAGGCTGATACTAATGTTGGGAGGGCTGAACTTTTTGCTAAACACTTAAAGTCTGTTTAGAGTGCGCCGTCCACGAATGATGTCCAGTTTCCGTTAAATGATACAGGTACAATCGACTTGCCTAGCATCAAAATTAGCCGGGATGAAACAGAGTTTAAATTATTAAAACTTGATGTCAATACTGGTGCCGGTCCAGATGGTGTACCTCTCTACCTCATTAAGTCGTGTTGCTCATCACTGGTTCTTCCAATGTATCTCATATTCAATATGTCCATCTCGAATGGTTGTTTTCCTCAAGAGTGAAAAAAATTACAGTTACTCCGATTCAGAAATCAGGAAATCGCAGTAGTTTTTGAAAGCATCATTTATGATCAATTGTACTTGGCTTTAACCAACACCTTCATTGATGAGCAGCATGGCTTCTTGCGTGGGAGATCCACCATGACTAATTTATGCTCTTTTACGCAGTTTGTATTACAGTCTGTCGAATCCGGCAACCAAGTGAATGCGATTTGTACAGATTTCTCGAAGGCTTTTGATACAGTCGATCACAACATTCTGGTGGCGAAGCTCAGATTCCTGGGACTCGGGTCTCATTTTCTATCTTGGATCTTAAGTTACTTGAGCGGCAGATTTCAATGTGTCCGAGTTGAGGATACTTCAACGTATTCCACGCAACATCTGGAGTACCGCAGGGGTCGCATCTCGGCCTGCTCTTTTTATCCTTCTTGTCAACGATGTTGGAGCCGTTTTAAAATTTTGTTCATTTTCATTCTATGATGATGACTTGAAAATGTTTAGAATAATTCGCTCCCTTTTGGACTGCAGTGAACTACAAAATGGTCCTTACAGATTGCAGGATTGGTGTTCTTTGAATGGGTTGCGGCTAAACACTAAAAAAAGCTCAATAATATCTTTTGCGCGAAAAAAGTAAAGATAAGGCATGAGTACACGATTGCTAAGTCTCTACTCAGAGTGGGGCGGATGCAGGACCTGGGGCTCCTCTTGGATGAATAGCTTTCCTACAATTACCAGGTTTCTGATGCTGTACATAAAACACTCAGATCTCTGGGCTTCGTCATTAGAAATTCTTCGATGTTAAAGAACCCGCTAGCGCTTAAGACATTATTCTTTGCTCTTGTTCGGAATAATGGAAAAAATGGAATAAGAAAGTTGTTAAACGTCCCAAAGGTAGAGTCAAGATTTGTATTCTCTGATGTATGCTTTCTGTTCAAGCTACTCAACAACAAAATTGAATGTTCTGCAATACTCGTACAAATTACAGGGTTTGATTGAAAAGTAATGAGCCTTCCCGCGCGGAGCGTCTGCCAAGCGATCAACCGAATCGGCTGGTG
>JAUMHM010000005.1:10964059-10982311 GCA_032362435.1 Melikaiella ostensackeni | reverse complement strand
AAATTTAACAACAGATAAGCGTAGATAAATTCTTTCTGAAAAAATTAATGTATATAAAAAAATTATTGCTTTTAAATGAATCTGAAGAAAACGCGCCAACGAAAAGCATTTTTGACGTAAATTTAAGGCATGAAACTAGCGATCCTGGCGGCTAAATATTAGGGAGACCCTTGGGCACGCACACGCTATTGTACTCACTGCAAACTCTTTACCTCACCCCGCCAAGCTTTATGTCTACTATCCTAAGTTCACAATGCCAATGCTAACTGTAATTCACATCTGGCACTACTCTCAAGAAAACCATAAGAAAACCCTCTCAGGTTGATTTCTGAATTTTCTCTTTAGCCACCAAAGAAATCTACGAAATTTTAAAGTTCCCAAAAATTTGTCGAAAATACTTCTCTGAAATTCAACATATTTGCACGTTTCTTGAAATATTTGCTTTTTCTTTCATATTTATCGAAAAAAAATTTTCTTAGTAATATACATTCATTTGTAGAAAAAGAATCCATCTACGACTGTCATTTCTTAAATTTGTGAAATAATCATTACAAGCCGAGAAATTATTCTTCAAAAAAGGGTAATTTTGACCAAGCATATTTTCAATATCATCAATATTTATTGAAATTTGAAAAATATCCGTCCTACCCTTTCTTTTTACAAATCCAAGCATACCACATAAGTAATAATTGTTAACAATACTTCCAGATAAAATAGTCGCGAGAAGTAGAAATAAAGTTTGAAATGTTAAAAATGCTCTATTTGAATTTTCGTCTCATCGAAACATTTCATTGGCATAGTTTCGAAATAGACTTGATATCTAGTAGAAATTTCAATTGAAATTTCTCGAGATAGTAGAAGAATAGTGTTTTTTACAGCAGTGTTACTTTTTAATTGTGAAATAATCGTTACAGACCGGGAAATTAGTCTTCAAAAGTAGGGTAACTTTGAGCGAGCATATTTTTAATATCATCAATATTTATTGGAATTTGAAAAATATATCTACGCTAATGGATAAAGTTAGTAATGAGTGAATGTAATGAAAGCAAAAGAGGTATGTAAGGATAGGGACGTATGGAGAGCAATTGTTTATAAGAAGAAGAGTGATGCCTGAAACGAAAGATTTTGGATACTAATTGCCCCACGTGAAGAGATTTTCTTAGTGGATTGTTAAAATTATTCCCGTTATTATAATGGCCTTGCGTAGCTCTTCACCTGGGTTGATTGCTAGAGAGATTGATCAAGCGACTAGTGTCGGAGCGACATTGTGATATTGATCTAAAGCCTATTCCTTCTCCTCCTAAACATCCCGTACCCAAATTTACCATACAAATTCCTTAATTCCAAGTAGTAAAACGAGACCAGAAGTGAATGAGTTACGCTTACTCGGAAAGGGATTTGGCTTAATGGTACGATAATAATAATAATATTGGATCCGACATCTTGAATTTTGCAAATCTGAGCTCAAATTTGGATTCAGCCAACCTAGTCCGGTCTTTGGGTACAAATTTTGTTGGCCTTTGTATTATAATAATATATAATGCATATAATATATACACACACACACACAAAATAAATATAATTAAATAAAATTAATTGTATAGGTACCATATTGAATTCTGTATGAATCACTTAAGATTTTCAGTCAAAATATATTGCATTTTAAACACAATAGTTGTATTTTCTACCAAAAGAGATGAATTTTCAACTAAAAAGAATGATTTTTCAACCGAATAGTTGAATTATCAACAAACAAAAAAAGGACCTTTCAACAAAATGTTTGAATTTTTTAACCAAACAGTTGAATTTTCAACTCAGAAAGATGAATTTTCAATCAAGTGGGACGAGTTTTCAGTTAAAAAAAATCAATTCTCAACGTTTTCAATCAAGAAAATTAATTTTCTACAAAAAAGACGAATTCACGACAAAATGCATAAATTTTCTACCAAGCAGTTGAATTTTCATCTAAAAAGAATAGTTTTTTTATTTCATTTAATTCAAAATGGAATAATTAAATTCTCAGTTAAAAAAAATTAATTTTTAAACAAAAAAAAACGAATTTTCAACAAAATAGTTGAATATTCAACTAATAAAATTAATTTTTAACAAAGTAGTTTAACTTTCAACCAAGTAGTTGAATTTTCAACGAAAAAAATATGAATTTTCAATGAAAAATTTAATAGTTGGGTTTTGAACTGAAAAAGATCAATTTTCAGCCAAAAATTTTCAAAAAATAGTTAAAATCTTCAACCAAATGGTAGATTTTTCAGCCAAAAGAGATGAATTCTAAACCAAAAATATAATAGTAGACTTTTCAGTTAAAAATAATTTCCTTTCAACAAAAAATAGTTGGATTTTCTTATTGGGTTCTATTAATTCAGTTCGCATTTAAACGAGAAAACGAAATAAAAGGGAAGTTTCTTGAAAAGAGGAATTCTTCAAAAAAGGGAAGACAGGGGAATAGGAGAAAGAGTGTGAAGTCTGTATTTAGATGCTTTACTTGTAAAATAAAATCACTAATTTTCATTTTTTCAAGCAAGGCAGTGTGACGTAGTCTTTGAACGGCCCCTTATGTTTTGGTTTCATATATTTGATCAATGTTGTAAAATGGGCAATAATTTTCATATAATTCGATGTATTTTCGAATATAATAAGAACATACATTTTATCGTCTTAAAAATTAAAGTAAAATACATCGTTTTCATTAGAAGAAAGATTCCAATCCCTTGCTGACAATAACTTCACGTTTACTCAAAGTGATTAATTAAATTACATCTTTTTTAAAAAATCTGGAAAAATTGTCTGAAGTAATTCTGATGATCAACATAAATCTTACTTTTATAATGAAAGGATTAAAATGTAACTGTATCAATAGGTTGAACAATAAAATGGCAAAAAGTAAATGAAAAGAGAATAAAAAATATTGAAATTTGCTTAATTAGATAGAATCTGATTTTTAATCAAATCTGCCTTATTCCATTAATAAACACTTTCATGTAAGCTTATTTATTTCTGTAATATTCAACATTGAGAAGCACCAATGTAACTTCTCATTTAATAACATTCTTATGCACTTTATTTAAAAAAAGATAATAAAACAAGAATAAGGCAAATTTCAATCATTAGAGCTTACTAAAGAATTCGCAAAAAAGTGATGTGTTATGTTTAAGTAACGCTATTTCTGACATGTTTCGAAAATTTTTCGCTTCATTTACGTACATTGTGCGTTAATTACGAGCAATGTACTATATTATTAAATTTTAAGGAAAAACGATCGACTAGTGGTTTACAAATATAGATAATTTACAATGGTACAATATAGCTAATCAGTTTCGAATTTTTGAGTGGAAATACTCTCGACTCAAATTTTGCCTCAAAAATTAATTTTAATCTTCTTACATATATCATACTCTACACATACGAATATTTTATGAATAAGGAAAGAAAACGATCGATGCACTTTAAATAGTTGAGAACTTATATTTTTAAACATTAACTTAGGAATTTTTTTTATATTTCTGGACTTTATCACTGATGAGTGAAGTAATTATAATTAGTTAAATGTATTTCTTTTAAGTTTTATTATATTGAAATTCAGGGTCTGCGAACTGCACAAACAAATGCATTCCTTTCACTTTGTTCTACAACCTCTTCAGATTTCTTGATTTTATATTATTCATATAGAATTTAGTTTCATTTGAATAAAGCAGAAAATAAAAGTAGAATTATACCTGTATATCTTTTATAGAAATTTATCGTTTCTTATTATTAGAAATCGGGTTATTATTTTAAACAAAAAATTCAATAAGGATATAATCCGAGCAACCGAAAATGATCAAATTAAATAAGAATAGTTGAGAGAATACTAATATTATATTTACCACAAAAAAATGAACCTGATGGTCTGATGATTGTAGCCTAAAAAAAGTTTTAGGCTCCGGTGCGAAACAATAAAAAATTTTTTTTTTTGGAATTCCTGTATTTTTCAAAATAACTGAAATAATTTTGTTCGATCCTGATGAGGGGGTTTCTCATTATTTAGAAATCCGCAAAAACAGAATTCAAAAGTTGAACATTAACAAAATGGCGACCGTTTTTCTGAAACTAAATTTTTTTATATAAGCGAGAGAAGGGGAAAAAGTCTAAAAGCAAAATTGTACTTTTCGAAGAGTTCCACAAAAAGCTCCTTTCCTATTTTTTCATATTTTACACCAAAAAATTTGTTGAAAAAATGTATATTTTTGAAAATACTCAAAAAACTATACAAAATATCGAAAATTGGAGAGAAACTTTATGTAGAAATCTTCGAAAGGAACAATTTTGCTTTTAGACTTTTTTCCGTATCTCGGTCATCAAAAAAAAAATTATTTTCAGAAGGACGATTGCCTTTTACTTAATTTCCAACTTCAAAATATTTTTTTACAAATTTTAAAATAATTTTAAATCCCCCATCAGAATGAAAAAGAATAATTTAATTACCTAAAAAATTTTGAAGAACAGCAAATGTTTAAAAGAATGGTGCCTTTTTTTAATTTTGACAAATTGAACAGAATATTAGTATTAAATTTACCACAAAAATGAACGTGATGGCTTGATGATTGTGACCTAAAATAAATTTTAGGATCCGGTGCTAAACATTTTATTACCAATTTTTTGTTTGGAATTCTGGTATTTTTCAAAATAACTGAAATAATTTAGTTCGATCCTGATGAGGGGGTTTCTCATTCTTTAGAAGTCCGTTAAAACAATACTAAAAAGTTTAAAATTAACAAAATGGCGACAGTTTTTCTCAAGCTCAATAATTTTGTACAAGCGAGATACGAAAAAAAGTCTAAAAGCAAAATTATTCTTTTCAAAGAGTTCCACAAAAAACTCCTTTTCCATTTTTTGATATTTTAAACCAACAACAATTTTGGAAAAATGTATATTTTTGAAGATACTAAAAGAACGATTTAAAATGTCGAAGAATTGAAGAGAAACTTTTTGTAGAAATCTTCGAAGGAACAATGTTGCTTGTAGACTTAATTCCGTATCATGGTCATTAAAAAAAATATATTTTCAATAGAACGATCGGCTTTTACTTGAATTTCAACTTAAATTTTTGTCACGGATTTTGAGACAATTAGAAACTTCCCATCAGAATCAAAAAGAAAAATTTAATTACTTTCAATAATTTGAAAAATAGAAAACGTTCAAAAAAATTGTGCATTTTTTAATTTTGAGAAAATGGAGAGAATATTGATATTTAATTTACCACAAAAATGAACCTGATGACTGGATGATTGAGACCTAAAAAAAATTTTAGGATCCGGTGCTAAACATTTTTTTTCAAATTTTTTGACGAAAAATTCTGGTATTTTTCAAAATAACGGAAATAATTTTGTGCGATCGTGATGAGGGGGTTTTTTATTCTTTAGAAATCGACAAAAACAGTATTCAAAAGTTGAACATTAACAAAATAGCGACCGTTTTCCTGGAACTCAATAATTTTATATAAGCGAGATAAGGGGAAAAAGTCTAAAAGAAAAATTTATTTTTCGAAGAGTTCCACAAAAAGCTCCTTTCCTATTTTTTGATATTTTACACCAAAAAAATTTTTGAAAAAATGTATATTCTTAAAAATACTCAAGAAACGATACAAAATATAGAAAATTGAAGAGAAACTTTTTGTAGAAATCTTCGAAAGGAACAATTTCGCTTTTAGACTTTTTTCCGTATCTCGGTCATTAAAAAAAATTATTTTCAAAAGGACGATCGCCTTTTACACAATTTTCAACTTTAAAACATTTTTTTTACGAATTTTTAAACAATTATGAATCCCCCATAAGAATGAAAAAGAATAATTTAATTACTTTCAATATTTTGAAAAATTGCAAATGTTTAAAAGAATGGTGCCTTTTTTCAATTTTTTTCAAATTAAAAAGAATATTAGTATTGAATTTACCAGAAGAATTAACCTGATGGCTTCATGATTAAGACCTAAAAAAAATGTAAGGATACGGTGCTTAACATTTTTTTTCCAATTTTTTTCTGGAATTCTGGTATTTTTCAAAATAACTGAAATAATTTTGTTCGATCCTGATGAGGGGGTTTCTCATTCTTTAGAAATCCGTAAAAACAATATTAAAATGTTTAAAATTAACAAAATGGCGACCGTTTTTCTGAAACTTTTTTTTTATGTAAACGAGATACGGAAAAAAGTCTCAAAGCAAAATTATTCCTTTCGAAGAGTTTTACAAAAAAACTCCTTTTTCATTTCTTGATATTATAAGCCAAGAATAATTTTGAAAGAATGTATACTTTTGAAAATACTAAAAAAAAAGACACAAAATATCGAAAAATGGGAGAAATTTTTTGTAGAACTCTTCGAAGGGTGCAATTTCGCTTTTAGACTTTCTTCCATATTTCGCTCATTAGAAAAAAAAAATAATTTTCAGAAAAAACGGTCGCCATTCTGTTAATTTTCAACTTTTGCTTATTTTTTTGCGAATTTCGAAATAATTAGAAACGCCCGATTAGAATCAGGAAGAAAAAATTAATTATCTTTATTATTTTAAAAAATAGCAGATATTAGAAAAAAAGTTTTTTTTTTAATTTTGAAAAAATTGTTGGCACCCGATCTTAAAACTTGCTTAGCTCAAGTTAATATCCAAAAAGTCGAAAAACAATTTGAGTTGTAACAATTTTAAGTATTTTTTTTTAATGCCTCTGCTACTAATAAGTTTCAGGAAACAATTTTTTAGAACCAATATTTTCCAAAAGTTTTAACTTGTATTATTAGCACCACAATCTTTAGAATTTGATCATATTTTTCTGCACTATTTCTATTCAATTTGATCAATAGTCTCATTGACCTAAACCTAAGAAAAAAAAACAATTCCTCAAGGCAGTTCGGTATCCAAAGTCCACTCATCTGTATCATTTTTCTTCCCCTTCTTCCCCTTCTTTCCCTTCTGATGTTTACCCTTTACTTTTCGCTTGGACCCTTTTTTTTCATCATTTTTCTTCTCCTTTTCTCCCTCAGTGTTTTTTTCGTCGAACGTGCCTTCATTTTCATTTCCTTCCGTATTTACAGTCTCAGCCGTTTTTGTTTTCTCGGTACTAACGTTTGGCTTTGGTCCCAAATTTTGGAAAGCATCCTCCGGAAGATCTTTCAAAATTTCATCAATGAAGAGACTCGGCATTGGTGGAAGATCTCCAGGATGCGATTTTCTATGACCAGTGAGTCCTGGTTTCTGAGTAAAGGATTTCCCACAGATATCACAAACATAAGGTCTGACTCCAGTATGAATGAGAAGATGTTGTCTCAAAGTAGTTCTTTTAGCAAAAGCTTTACTACAAATGCTGCATTGGTACGGCTTCTCACCAGTGTGTTGTCTCATGTGAACATGAAGATCAGACGGCGTAATGAATGACTTTCCACATAGTTCACAAACTATTTTTTCCTTATTAGCATGCCACCTCATATGCCGGGCCAATGTGGCCCTAGAAGGAAGGATCTTGTCACATTCTTTGCAAGGGAATTGAATGTTCTCGTGGGTACTTTCAATATGACGTTGGAGCGTGTAGTAATTCTTAAACGCTTTACCACACATCTCACAAAGAAGATTCGATGAAGAAGAAGGAGATTCATGTACTAGTTTGACATGTTGTTCCAAAACTTCAGGATTTTTGAAAACCTTATCACACTCTTCACAAGGATTCAAGTACTCCTGGCAGTGATCCCTCGACTGATGAAGTTTCAGATCCCACACGCTGGTACCAAAGTAGCTGCAATGGGAGCACTTGTATCCTTTTATTTTATGGACTCTCTTCAAATGCATTTTCAACTCTGGAATTGACTTGAAGACTTCTTCACAAGAATGGCACTGAAGTTTGAGTAGTCGTAAATGTTCAGCAAGAGCTAATTGAGTCGGAAATTCCAACTTACAATGAGCACATATGAAGAATGATGAAGACGATGAAGAGGATGATTCTCTGAAGTTTATTGGTGCCGCCTCTTTTAACGAAAGTTCTTTTATCGAGGATTGCATTTTCAAAACCTGTAGCTTTGCCGAAATTGTTGGCTCTTTGGAAACCTGCTGTTGTTTTGAAATTTGTTGCATTTTTAAAAGATGTTTTTCTGGAACTGGTTCCTTTATTGCTTGCGTTACTAAAGTTGGTTTCGTTGAAGGTGCATTCTTCACCACGAAAAATCTCTTTCCTACTTGACTTTGAAGTCCAGGATTTATAGGAGTTAAATATTTGACCCCTGCCGAACTTGTATTCAATATAAACCTTTTGCCAGCATTTTGAGTTAAGTTTGATTTTACGAGATTAACTAAATGTCTTTGTACGTGAGGAATTGGCACCAAAGTGGACTTTTGTGAAACGGATGGATCTCCTAATTCTGCAAGTGATCTTACACGTAAAACTTGTGGTGGAGGTTCATTCTGCCCGAGAGAGTTTTTCGTTTTAATAGAACTGAAACTATTTCCTTCGGAAGACATCTCTGAGGCGTTCAATTGATTTTCTTCTGTTTTCTTCTGTTTTAAAGGCTGTTTTTTTGGTTCAGACTTTGTCTGGTATTTTCTATGGCTCAATCTATTTCTAAATGCCGGCTTTTTAATTTTTCGACGAAGATAGTCTGGTACCGGTTTTTTTTCAACTTTTTCACTGTTGAGAGTAGGAGGACCTTCCAGTGGATCATGCAGCGTTATCCTAAAACATAAAAAAAATAGTATCACGATTAATGGAATTTGCTCTTTATTCAAAAAATCGCTCGAGTTTAATACTTACTTGAATTCTAATACGAATTCGTTGTGTCTAAAAACATTTTATATTTCATGACTAATTTAGGGGAAATGTAGGATGGGCGACTAATTTTCGAGATGGCTAATAGTGTTTAAAATGTTTTTTTTCCAGTAAGTACTTCACAGTAAAAAGTTTCGCAATTTGTTATAGAATTTAGGAAATAATTCAGTCGTTGGTTAAAAATGTCAAATTCTCTTTATTCAAAATTATGACTAAATATAAAAGGGTCCCAGTTTCATATAAAAAATTTATATTTTTAATATTGAGATTGATTTTTAAGTTGATTATTTATATTTATAAACGTCGCATTCCCAGAAATAGCACTTCAAGCTTACTAAATTTAAATTTAATTTAAAGAATCAAGTGAAATCTTAAGACGATGGCACCAAATTTTGTAGAGTTGACATTCTTTCATTTTTATCTTCCTTTTACCGTCCAAATTGTCCAAATGTTATTGGTATTAAAACAATAAATCATTCATTCTCGAGGTATCTGAAAAAAATTTAAACAAGATTAGTAAAATAAAGTAGAAGAAATTAGAAAGTGTTCAATTTGATTTACTTACTTTGAAGAATAACGTACACTTTCATAAAGTAGTTTGGTTAATCAGTCTTTAGGACAAATTACTATCATTTCTAGTCATTAAAAAAAACTTAAACAAGCCTTAATTGGCTTTTTTCATTTTCTGAAAAAATTGAGAAAAAAAAGATTATGAAGCCTATTTTTGAAACGCAATATCACATAGAAAATTCGTCTTTATTTTCTTCTTAAAGAATACAAATATAACAGAAGGAATCTCTAATACGATAAAAACATGATTCAAGAGAATAAAACTTTTTTTTCACAAAAGAAAATGAAACTAACGACGCTTTAGTTATAACACTGACTTGTCTGTGCGCAACTTTTTTTTTGAAAATCTAAGCTAAATAAATCTATGACTATTTTATAACTTAGAATAGAACGCAGATAGAAAAAGTTTTATGAAAACCTATTTTATGCTTTTCAGAAAAACGCATATTTTTTATAAATCACAATGTGTATAAATTTTTTATAATTTCATACGAAATATTTAGGCTTCAAAAGATTAAATTTCTGAAAAATTCGAAAAATCTTTTACAATTTTTTTTCAAATACTTAGTATTTGGCACTATCACACTCTGCAATAAATTTTGATTCAGAAAATAAACAAAGGATTACATTTTTGATTATCTCGAAAAGTGTTGCACTCTCAAGATTTAAATCAATTCTTATATAACCCAAATAAATGTAATAGGCTAAGAAAAAAATAAACTTTAGTTTGAATGTAAATTTTTTGATATAACTGACTAACTTAATCCCTTGGATCAATGTATACTAGAAATTATGCTAACAAATTGATATCGACTTAGAAAAATAAACAAATGCTTCGCATAAACCAGTTAACTTAATTGTTTTAGAAACAATAAAAAACGTATTGAAAAGTAGGGCGCAGTGAAAATGCTAAAATTAATCGAATACTTTGAGCTGAGCAAAAAAAGTTGTGGTTTGACATCCGAATGTACGAACAATATTTTTAAAACTCAAAGGGACTTTCCTGTGGGCGAATTTTTTCTGAGTACATTTTTTGTGGTGAACAACTATGAATAATTGGAAATACACTACCAGCGAAAATTAACTGCATGCCTGTTTTTTGAGCATTTGATGAATTCCCTTAGTTTATATAATATTAACATGCAATTTTGTTGCTTCTCAAACTGCGAAAGGTAATAAAATTCTGTGTCTAATAGACCCAAGTTGAGGGCAAAATGTCAATTTCATAAAAAGATTCTGACCTTGGGTAAAACTTGATGCAAAAAAATCGCGAAATTCAAAAAATGTGTAAATACTTAAAAAATTTATTTTAAAATCACTTTTTATCATTTTAATCAATTTGAGTAATATTTAAAAATTATTGTTTTGAATTTTTTAAATCATGGGGTGAGTACAATCAATATTTCAAATTTTTCGACTTTTTTGTACTAAGTTTTACCCTAAGATATAATCTACGGTATAATCTACAGTAGAGTTGTAGGAAATGTTTTCCGCGAAAAGATGAGCCATGATTTAATAAAATTCAACAATTTTTAAAAAATTGATAAGCCACAGTAAGAATAAATTCAATTACAAAAAATATTGTTAAAATAATTATTTTTCGTAAACTTTTAACATTTTTCATAAAAAATAATGTTTTTTTCTTTCGTAAGACATGACTGATAATATCATTTCAATTCTTAAAATTATAGTACTTTTTTCCACAGACCTGATTTTTGGCACAACTATCTTAAAATGAGCCCAAGAACTTTGAAAAATTTAAATTATTTCCAGTTATTCAAATTCTTCGAAAACATCGAAATTTGAAGTTTTTTTTGCAATAGCTTTTTCTCAAATTGACATTTTGCCTTAAACTTAGGCTTAATAGTCGCAGAATTTTATTCCCTTTCGTACTATTATGAGGAAAAAAAATCATGTTAATATTATACAAATTAGGGCACTTTAGAAACAGCTCAAAAAATAGGCGTTTTGATCATTTCCGCCGGTAGTCTGAGAAAAATAATTTTTTGTGCAAATTACAATTTTTTTTAAACGTGCAAAACACGTTTCTTTCAAAATTTAATTAATAGGACATTTTTTTTAAAAACTTGTACATGATGAATTTGAAATTTCTTCAGTTTGAATCAAAGAAATATTCCATATTAGATATAATTTTCAAAATTTTCAATTTTCAAATTTAAAAATCAAAATAGAGGACCCCTTTTTTAAAAAAATTTTGTTACTTCTCTCAGATGCCAAACTACAACTTTTTTTGCTACTACTACTACTACTACTACTACTACTACTACTACTACTACTACTATTTAATTATTTAAATTAATTCAGCATTTTCACTTCACCCTTTTGGATATGCCTATATTTCAAAAGCCAATAATCTAATAAATATTTTAATCACCAAATTATCTCACGTAAGATATTTTTACTGTTTTAATACATGTCCTTTCGTTTTAGGTTCATCTTATGACTTTTGGGTTCTTCTGACTGTAGTTTTCCAGCTTTATTTTCAGATTTCTTTCTTAATTCTTATTATTAATTCTTCACGAAGTTCCTCATTATCCAGCTTCTTTTCCTCGGATTTTTCCTCATCTTGGATCTTCTCTCTTTTTTCCTCGCTTTCCTCCTTCGTTTCTTTCAAATTAACTTTAATCTCACTGATCTTCACAGACTCCACTTCTATTTCCTTTTCATCATCTCTGCCTACATCTCTTGGAATTGGATCTTCATCAATCTTTATCTCATTACTCCTTTTTTTCTTGTCCTTCCCCAGTTTTCGACGTTTGTACTCCAACAACTGAGTAAATTTTCTGATAATATGAGCTATAGACGTTGGCTGAACAGGAGGAAGTGGGCCAGGATGGCTCTTCCTATGAAAGTTGAGATTAGATTTCTGAATATATGTTTCTCCACAAATATCACAAGCATACGGTCGTTTTCCTGTATGCAGGAGTAAATGTTGATGCATCCCTTGTTTAGTCGTAAAAGGTCTATTACAAGCAGGACAAGGATAGGGTCTCAAATCGTGGTAAATTCTCATGTGGGAGGTGACTTTCTGGTTATCTGGAAAAACCTTCTTACAGAAAAGACAGTGATACTTTTTGTGCTTGATACGAATGTGGGATTCGAGATTCTCTTTTTTGTCGAAGTTTTTACCACACTTTTTGCACTCAAAGGCAGACTTCATATGCTGAGTTCTTATATGACGAGCCAAGGAAAATTTGGTGCATTTAGCTCCGCAAATGGAACATTCTACCAAAGCTGTGTCGGTATGACAGCGTCTCATGTGTTCCCGCATACCTCTTTTGTATTTAAAAACCTTATCACAAATTTCACATGGAAAAGTTGTCTGTTTTTCTTCAAGTAAAACACATTCGAGAGGAAGAGGTGGACCATCACCAATTGGATTGGTTTCGTTATAGATGTTTCTTTCATACTGGATGGATGAATGGTTTATAAAATCAGAAAGATTTAGTGGATTCTTTTCTAAAAGTTGAGAAGTTAAGAGCCCATTTGAATAGTAGAAAGCAGCTTGGTTTCTATCGTGGATGTAGAGTCTGTTTTCTTGATTTTTGAAGAAATCGTTTTCGTGATATGCCAAGGAGCTGACCAAACTTGTTTGTTCCATTAATTTATCCTCGTCTTCACTCACTTCCAGACATTCTTCCTTACATTCGACACTAAACTCGTTGTTTTTATCCGAAAACTTTTCAGTTGTCCAAGGCTTGCAGGCGATCGTGAAACTAAAAAAAAAAGAAAATTTGTTAGTAAAGTGTATTTGGGTACAAACCTGATCGAATTTAAAAGTACGCAAGCAAATCTTATAGCAAGAAGATTTTTCTAGGCTTGCTTTATTAACACACTCAATTGAAGTAAATTCAAATAAATTTAAAATTACTACACTGATTTCTAATATAAACTAGTAAACTCAAATCAATCCAAATACCATTCGATCAACTGAATTCAAGGAGGTGAATTCAAGAAACTTTTGAAACAGATGCAATCTGAAAACAAACACAAACTTAAAAACAATAAGGTTTAACGATATAGTTAAAAAATAATAATAATTGCAATAGAGAATATGATGATTCTTGATTTTTAGAAATTGACAGTTAATTGAAAAAAATGCAGTAAACTAAAAAAAGAACTATATTTTCAAAAAGTTGTATATATTGTTTAGAAGATTATTTTATTATTTTAAATAATAAATACAGTTACAAATAAAATAATTTATTTGGTTCTGATAACATGATACACATTTATTTGTCGTATCCCAGGTAACTTAAATCTGTGTAAACTTAATTATTATTCGTTTAAAACTTTGATATATAATGTAAAATTATGCTAGATTTAGAGCATTCAAACTTCCACGCTTGAGTTGTTCATTGTTTAAAATTTCGTCAAGATTAGTTCAACCTTCAAGGAGAATTCAATAGAATTCAAGATACTTTAACAGAGTAGAAAAATGAATTCGAGACAATTCAAAATTAATTCAAGCGCATTTTGCTTAATGTATATACATTCAAATTCACAAAAAATGAATTAACCCGTTGTTTGAGAAACATTAAATTAAGCCAAGTAAACTCAAAATAATTAAAAAAGAATTCAAAAGAATTCTAAAACAGATGACAATCTAAAATCAGGATTGGTTAGCAACTCGAGAAATTTTCTACTGCAAGCGTTTCGAAAAAAAACATAAATATTAAAAACTAGTTTATTATGTAGAATATTCTAAACTTCAATCACTAATAATCATATTTGACAAAAAGTGTAACTATGAATGTCCATGAGAAAAAAGTCCTTATGGCCGGTATTCAAGCTTATAGGAGATATTCATGTTTTTTCGAGTTTGAAGATAAAATAGAATATAAATAAAATATAATTTTGAAGTTTCAACTTCAAAATTGCCCCAATCCAAATCAAATTTTTGCGGTTAAATTAAGCTAGTGTATACAATTCGTAATCAATTTTCATGTTTTTTTTTTCGATTCTGCATTAAATTTATAAAATCTTTTTGCGAGCCGATTTTTGAAAGAGTCTCATTTTTCGATTTAACTGACAGAATAAAGAAAAAATGCCTAATAGAGCTATTTTTAAATACATAAGCTTATTTTTATCAAATATTAAAAACTATACAATGACCTATTATAAGGATAGTTTACCAGCAGATAGTAAATATTTGTTTTTCAAACAATTTTATAAATAAATTCACTTTTTGGTTGTTTTCAAACAGGTAAACGTAGTTTTTTCAACAAAATCATTTCAAAACATTCTAAACAACGCAGAATAATTTACTAACAATTTCTTGTACAATCATTACTTAATTTAAACATAAAGGGCTTTTCGACAATTATTGAATTCTAATCAATTCTCATTAATATTTTTATACAATTTTTTAAAAGCCTGGAATTATTATAATCATATTTTTTTATTAGTAAACAAATAAATTCGTATCAATTCGAACATTAAAAATCCAGCGTAAAATACTGAAATAATTGTTGAAATAGGTGCGATTAAAAAAATTCCAGTCACTTTTCTAGGTTTTCCAGGACTTTTTCACAAGTCGATGACTTTTTCAGGTCTTCCAGTTCTTGTAGCAACCCTGTTAATGTTAATTATTTCAGATTTTGTCAATTTTCTTTTGCTTTGGAAAAAAATCTTAATTTTGATTCAATCTTCATTATTGATAGCTTATAGTGTTCTTGAAGGTATTTGTCGTGCGGGAAAACAGGTCTCGGGAAAAATGTATTTAATTATACTGTCAAGAATTGTAATATTACTATTGATGGTATTGTTGAAGAGAGGAAACATCATTTTTCACGAAAAAAAAATTTAAACATACAAAAGTTATTTATTGAAAAACTTTTATTTTTGACAACTTTTTTTTCTTATCGCTTCTTACCCAATTCATAAAAATGATGGGATTTTATTGAATAAAAGCTTATTTTTTCGAGGAAAAGATTCTATTCAACTTTGCTGCATCCCATTTTTGAAAATAAATGAATTAATGTCAAATATTATTATTCGTTTAATATTTATTTCTTTTTAAAATTATTTATTGATGATTTGAGGAATTAAAAAATCTTTTTTCAAAAATTGGATGCAGCAAAGATGTAGAGAATATTTTTCTCGAGAAAATAAGTTTCATTCAATAAATTTCCAAAATTTTTAAAAATGTGGTCAGATGCAATGCGAAAAAAAAAGTTTGGTCACAAATAAAATTTTTTCAGTGAATGATTTTTCTATATTTTAATTTTTTGCATGAAAAATAATCTTTTCGCTCTTTAACAGTAACACCAATAATAATATTACAATTCTTGAAAGTATAAATGAATAAATTTTTATGGACACTTGCTTTCCCGCATGACAACTACCTTAAAATATTATCTAGAATTCTATTTGGATGGTTCTAATTAAAAAAGTCAATTCATCGTGTAAAATTTGCATGAAACAAATTACCTATTAAATAATTTAATAAAGCCTTTCTGTACACCTAGCTAGTTTATTTCTAGCTTAATTTTAATAAAATGCATACAAATAGATGAATGTTCAATTAAAATTAAGATTTTTTTCCAAAGCGAGAAAAGTCTCAAATAAATAATGTTAATTAAACGATTGCAGATTCAAATAATTTTTTTCTACACTGCTCTTAGACTTCTCTTCTGAAATTTTCTATATTTAACAATGCGCTTATTTTTGTCGATTTTATGAGCAATTTTGAGAATTTGAGTTTAGATAGCTAGTGAACATCCACATTTTTCAACCTGGAGATTTCGTCTTTTCCTTGAAATGTCAAGATTTTATTTCGTATGTACATAATCTGTGTACGTAACTCCATAACGATGGACTTTTTCAGATTGACGTCCACAACTCCTTAACCAATAATCTCTACAACTTAACTACGTAGCTTCCTAAACCAAGTTTTTCTAATTTTCTGTCTCCTTTTCAGATTTAATAATAATTTGAAAATTATTATCATTTTGCTTTCTGACAATATAGATTGGAGGTTTTTCTAGCGATATAATAGGGCCCCGTTGTTTCAAATTCGTATCAATTTCTTCTTGTAATTGTTGCAGGTGCAGATGTAAGTTAGACTTCGTGTCATAGGCGACACCACAAACTAGGCAAACTCGAGATCTCAAATGAAGAGTGTATCTTGCCCGAGAAACTTCCATAGAGGGACATATAAGTTGTCCCGTATAGGTCGAAGGCATTTTTTGAGAGCTAGGAAGTAGAGGATTTGCAGAAAGTAGAGTATTTTGAGAAATCAGAGCATTTGGGGGAATTTGAGGAGCATCCGCCTTGGGTGCAATTGGCCTGAAATTATTCAATTGCTTCTGAGCTGAAGGTGAAAGAATATTTGAAACAACATTCTTGATATGTTTCGTTGCTGTATGTTCCCGAAGTTTTTGTTGCGAACTGAAGTAATACTTGCAGATTACACATTGATAACATGTTTTCATATGATGATTTTGCATATGATCCCACATTCTATTGCTAGAGCTTTTAAATTCACAAATTCTACAAGTCAGGGGTTTTTCACTTTCTCCAGTGATGCTTACGTGTCGAGCCCTCATGTGAAACCACATCACCCGGGGATTTCCAAATTCCTTGGCTTTAAAATCACATATACCACAAACGTAGGGCAATCTTTTGTGAGCTCGTCTTATGTGCATTGTCAAAAGATCGAAAGATTTAAAATCTTTCTCACATTTAAAACATCTTTCACAATCTCTACAAATATAATCTTGTTTGGATTCGTGCGCTTGAGAGATGTGAGTTTCCGCAATCTTTTTGTCGGAATTTGTGAAGTCACAGTGCTCACATAAATATAATGGTCGACGAAGCCCTGGGTCATTATTTGGATTTATTTCAATTGGGTTTTCGAATTTAGTCGATACGTTTTTTGGAAATTCGTAAGCTGCATGGCGATTCGGCGGAGGTATAAATAAAGGGTCTGGTGGTGATTGGCTGAAACAAATAGAAAAAAATGGTTAGTCAGAATTTAGTGACTTACTTTAGTGAAAAAAGAGTAGTTCCTTAAAAAGTACAAGTATCAATTACTTGGTAATTCTACAAAATATTGTTTCAATTTTGAGATTAAAAACTTGCTTGAATTATATTCTCAAAAAATTTCACAATTATTTTTAGTACTTTTAGGAGAATCCACGCCCAAAAATATGAAGAAAGCACTGTGGAAAAAAACATTAAAAGGTTTTTTTCAGAAAATTAAGAAGTACCTATTATATCATTTTTTTTGTAAAGTTCAGATTGAAAGGCTTCGATTTTTAATAGAATTTTATTTCTAATAGAAAATACATAAATTTATGTATATAAAGGTAGTGAAAAAATATAATTGTGCGATTTTTCCATATGTTCTTTTTTGTATATTTTCATAAAAAAGTCACTTTTGTCGCTTTATCACAGTATGCGTTTCTAAGAATGCACTTAATAAATAATTCAATGATAAATAAATACATATTTTTAATAGAACATTGCACTAATAAAAACACTGTATACAGACGAATAAGAAAGAAACCACGGTTGGGCGGAAACCAACAACTGCAAGTTCCTTGTATATGGGATTTTCCGACTGATTACGATATTCTATAATACCATGGACATTTTAGGATCAAAAACAAAAAAATCCATCATCCCCTTTTTAAGAGAGTCAACTTTTATGTTCAAAGTATTTAAAAATAACAAAATTCTAAAAATTTAATTGTAAGGTCCTTGCGTATGGGATTTTCCAAATGATTATGGTAGTCTGTAGTCCTACGGACATTTTGTGATAAGGAACAAAAAAATCCATAGGGCCGTTTTTAAAAAGACACTTTCTAAATATTTATAACTCAAAAAATACCTAAAAATTCAATTGTATGGTCCTTGCATATG
>JAUMHM010000005.1:10913628-10956448 GCA_032362435.1 Melikaiella ostensackeni | reverse complement strand
GGACTGTCAAGAAATTAAAACTGTTTGTGAACCATCATTAAACGAATAATTATTTTACGTACTTGGATTTTCCTGTAACTGTGTTTGCGATTGTACGTAAGATATTTGGTGGTTTAATCAACTCTTTGAGAATATTAGACTCTGTAGCCAATGGAAATCCATTATCTAACATTTCATCCAATAATTCATACACAACTACATTGTTTTCCTTGATGATAGTTTCTGTACATTCGTTAAAATAATCTTCAAAAGTATCCACTACTCTGTGTAGAAATTCTATTACAAATAGAGGAGGAACTGCAAATATAAAATATATTAGCAATTATATTTGGACATTTTAGGATACTTCTTATTAACGTGATGTTTTAAAATAAAATACATCAAATATTTACCTTCTGTCATACAAACTGCAACAAAGAACATATTGCAACGATAAATACTGATCAAATAGTGATGAGGTGTTGCTATTACAGGAGGAGTGTCTTCGGGTGACAAAACTCTTCGCTGTTGATCAAAGAAGTAGTCGCATAATGAGCGTGCGACTGCGCTTTTCCAATGTTTTTCCATAAAAACATCTCTGAAAATGAGAAAATAAGGTTTAGAATTTATCTTATAATAGAAGGTAGGAAATGCCAATAGCACTTTTTGTTGGGTATGGATGCACTTGCCAAGTCTACATGAGGATTACGCGAACAAAGGATGATAAATTAATTTTTTTTTAATGACGTAACACATGGTTTAGCATTTTCAGTACTCGAGGCATATGATTATTGACCGTGTTCACAAAAAAATTCTATCCAAATCAAATACCGCTCAGGATGTCTACTCAAAGTCTGAAGAAAAAAGTTCCCTGACAATTCCAGGGGTTTTTCAGGTCTCTCTAGATTTTTCCAGGTATAATTTTTCTTAATACGAAGCCATTTGAGTATTAAGTATCGCATTTTTAAAGCAATTCTGACCCTACTCCCCTTGAAAGCATTACAAGATATTTGAATAGCCCCTTTAATTATTCACATGTGATGTTCTTTAAATTATGAAAGTATCTTTATAAAAGGACAAGTAATTTCTTTATGGTACAAGCTTTTAGGAATTTTATCATTACAGGATATTTTTAAATATACTCCTTTTATCACTATCGAGTAATTAAAGAAATGAATAATATTAAAATCATGACTAATAAATTTTTTAATTCGTTGCCAAAGCCCATGAATTTGATGAATAATTAAAACAAATTTTTTTATTAATTTCATAGGTACTTAAAATTGAGCGCATATTCAACATATTAATAATTTCCATAAAATATATTTTCCTGGGATTAGTTCTGATGATAGAAAGAAGCTTGATTTAATTAAGTAAAAATTCAGTAATATAAATTCACCTTTACAAATGAAAAACATCCTTATTCAATTTAGTATTACAATTTTTCAAACAAACTTAAGCACGCTTGAAAAAATTCCCTGATCTTTTCCCTGACTTTCCCTGGACAAAAAAATTTCCTTCTAGGTTTTCCAGGCGAGTAGATACAGTGTCGCTTTAAAAATTGTGTAGCTTCCAAACTACATGAATTAAAATTTGTGTATTTTGCATGAAAATCTTTAATATGATATAAAAACTACAAAAATCAGGCTACTAGGTTCAAAGAATACGATAATATTGGATATAACCAGTTAGATGGATTCCTCTAAACTATATGATACTATTTAAATTTTTCTTCTATCTCTGGTGTCTTTGAGATATAGCATTTCTCTATATAATTATTAAGGAATCATCTCGAATGGGTTTATCATCATTTATCATGTTTCGTTCGCTTACTCCTCATCTCATACTTTTTAATCAATATATGTACATCTTACTCCCTCTCACACATTCAGAATTACCGTTTTTGGATAACAAAGATTATTATTGACTTTTAATTTATACAAACAACAATGTCCTCAAACACTCGATCGTAGAGACAACCTTTTATTAATTGATGTCTACTGTCAGACGTCTAATATTCAGTCAAAAATTAAGTTAATTAAGCTACGTGGTCAACAAAATAAACTCACCCGGATGAATTAATAATGAATAGACTATTAATCATTTTCCAAATAATTAGTTGATTCTTCAGAGGAGACTATAACTAAAATCTTTGAGTTTTAAACTGGTATAATCCTAACACTGCCTAAAATTCTCAATAATTATTGATAAATATCTGGAGAAAGAAAGTTAACACAGCTGTGACAGCGATAATGAAAACAAATGATAAGCACGAAAAAAATATCAATATAGATTGGAATTCTGCATTGTAGGGTATTTACCACGGTAGTGATTTTACCTTTGGAAATCAGTGAGAAGCTCTCGCCACTCCTGGGATTTTTTATGAACTTTGGTAAAGTAGCATGCATCTATGACCTAACTTCACTCTCTTTCACTTTCCAATTTTCCAGTCTCCCAGACTTTCGAAGACGCTGTCCTGGCTGGCTGCTGAGAGTTTTCGGAGCAAAAATTAATATTATTTTGCATTGTTTACAATTTCCTGACATTAATTAAGACTTTGACACTACAACATTAGTAGAATTTAAAATATAAACCATAAAATCCGGTATAACATCTCATTTGAAGCTTAAAAGGCTTACTAGGTAAGTTTTTAGGTTAGAATTTTTGTTAAAAATTGTAAATTATATTTGAGAAGCATATGAAAAAGAAAACTTAAAAAATTTAAATAAGCAAAGTAATGAACATTATTATAAAGTGTTTTTAAGTTTATAATTGCATAGAATCAGTGGCCACTAGACCGTGAATTTTTTGAGACCGGGAAATGACAAAAAATATATAGTTTAACCGGGAATTTTTTAAATTGTAGTAGAAAACTGTATCCAATAACTTTGCATGTAACTAAATATCACATGAAATTATACAATTTTGCACAAGTTGGATTGAAAAAAAAATCTTCAAAAAAAAAAGTACTACTATTCCAATTGGAAAGAATAAAATTTAATTGTGAATGTTTAATTTTCAACACTTTATTTTTAAATACTTTATAGTTTTGAAAGCCTTCAAAATTGAAATCCTGTAATATACATATTTTCTGGAAAAATTACCTTTTTTAATATTGTACTATTTTAGTATGTCTGAAAAACACGAACTTCCTTCTGACTCTGATGAGGATGACGAGGACTATGTTCCTGAAGGACATGAAAGTGTATCTGAAGTGGAATCTGACGGAGATGCAGAAAACTCGCCAGATGATGATAATCAGGATATTAAAAAAGGTACGGATGTCAGTAAAAGGCGGAAACGGTGTAAAAGCACGAAGAGTAAGGATGCTAAACGTAAAAAGAAGCAAAGGAAATCTGTACTTGAGGAAAAAAAAGTAAAAGAATGTGCAGAGGAGAACAATAAAGCAAAGTTACTCAGTGAGGAAGAAGAAAAGAAAAGAGCTGATTCTTTATGGGCAGATTTTATGAAAGACACGGGTGAGCAAAAAATTCAAAATTTTCTAAATTCAAGGATGTTTGTGTACATTAATTACTAATTAGAAACAAACTGTATTTTTGTTCTTGTAGGTGTTGTATCTAAACTAAAATCCGGAAATTCCATAGCAAATAGATCTCGAGAAAAGTCTGATAGTTCTGTTAAAAAACCAAAAGTAGAAGAAAAAGTTAAAATAACAAAAATCTTTGAATTTGCTGGTGAAAAAGTTAAGGTAGAGAAAGAGGTTCCTGCAGATTCTGCTGAAGCTAGACTTTCAGCATCCACAACAGAAAACCTTGTAAAGAATTTTGACGTTTCTCCAGCTGACGAAAAGAAAGAACCAAAAGGCGGAAGAACCCGAAAAGCTGGTTTAGGTGGCATCTCATCTATTATAGGCCAGCTAGGAAAAAAATCGAAAATAAGTACTTTAGAAAAATCTAAGTTGGACTGGGATAATTTCAAGAAACAAGAGAACATAGAGGAAGAAATTAGTACTCACAACAAAGGAAAGGATGGTTATTTAGAAAAACAAGACTTTCTTCAGAGGGCTGACTTACGTCAGTTTGAAATTGAGAAGCAATTGAGAACCACTTCTCGACGTAGCAATCGATAATTCTTCAGAAATTTCCAGGTAGGCTATTCATCTAATATTTTACTTGAGTATGTTAGTTAAATAACTTTTCTTTTTTCAGTATAAAGTGTTGATTAAACAAATAATTTTTGCTCCTTTATTCTCTTTGAAAATGCATGATTATAATAATGGAAAGATAATTGAAGGAGACTATTATTTTTAGTTGTTTAATAAGTTTAACAAACTAGAATATAACTTTTCAGATCCAAAGTAATGAGAAAATAAACTTGGACGCGGAGAAGTCAAATGCATCAGTGAACAATTGAATAATTTTTATTCTCATGAAATATGATCAAATTTGAAGGCAAAAGAGTCTAATGGAAAATGACTATACATTTCATTCAATGTTCCCTTCGTCACTTGATTTTTTTACTTCCAATGTGAGAAGTCACAATAGTATAAGGAATGCCAATGCAGCTGTTACATGCAATTTAAATAATTGTTTAATATTACAAATAAACGCTCTCAATTATATATTGAGTAATTCGTACATGAGAGTTATTACTGCACTGTAAAAAAAGTATGCTGAAAATCACAATCGACTGTAATTTAACCTATCGGACTGTCAAGATAACTGTGATCAAAGTAGTAAATTAACGAGATCGGAATGCTATCTTTACGTCGTTTTGTAATTTAACTCGAATGAACCCTGTGATAAAATTGTAACTGCCGTGCATTGACGGTCGATCTGTAAAATTGCTGCGTATTAAGGTGGAAATTATTTAACCCATATAATACTCGTAAATGTACGTAGAGGATTAAATTTACACGAGACTGTGAATTTATAAATAACAGCGTATTTACATTTTTTTTATTTGAACAGACGAATTGTGAAAGTACTTTGAATAGGTTCGTGAAATTACATGCTGTATGTTACTCCCACTGGGCGACACGAAGATAAGTCACGAAAACGGCGGAAGCCCCCGAAGTCGAGACGCAAACGGGAGAGAGACATAACATAAGCGCGAGCATAAACGTGGAACAAAATGATCTATATTGGCAAAATAATACATCCAGGGGTTTCAGGTCTTCAAATTAAATAAACTATATGTGCCAATTCAACACCAGTATGTATAGTTTATGCAATTTTTGAACTTTGGTACGTGCGAAACCAAGAATGATAAAATTTGCAAGATTTAGGTTAGGAACCTCCCCTAGGGCCTGTAGCACCTTGTAGTTGGTGGGGAAGCTTCCCGGTAAGAAGGCTTGCATTAAAAGGTATTGGAAAATTTCATGCATCCAATGATAACGTGAAAAATAATGAATTCTTTTCGATCCCTTTTTTGTCCCCGCGTTCGAATCTCTACAGCATTAAAGGTTATCTCTTAAATTGAATCCTTTTCTGTACCCAGCGGCAACTTTATTTTTCTGAATACTTTTGGATACCACAAAGCAACCGTGAAATAGAAAAATGTTAATCCCTTTTAATTTAGCACATCACGCTTCTTTTATTTATTGCTTTTCGAAAAATAATGAGGTAAAAAGCTTTTGAAAGCACAGTATTGGTCATCTTACATTGGCAGGATTAATTTCCACACAGATGGATGCGGTGAAAACAAAATTTTTTGAATTTTTTATCATGATTTTATACTTTTGTAATTGATAATATTTGAATAAATCGAATATTTTACGATAAAAAGATGTATTGTCTACCATCCTACTAGATTTTGCAAATTTCGTGCTTTTGGAGCGCTTTCCAATGCGTGAGACGAAAATTGTGTTTTTAATTTATTTGGGGTTACGTTTGGTAGCTCCGATCGGCTTTGAAAGGGATTGGAATCTTAATATTTTCACTGCCTAATGAGGATTAAAATGGGAGGACAGAAAAGGCATTATTAGGGATTGCAAATTTTTAATACCTTTTAATGCAAGCTTTCTTACCGGGAAAGTTCGATCAAGTTTGATTTTCTGATCCTTCAGGTGATGCTTATCAATAGACGTAATTAGACAACTTCACCAAAAGATTTTACTCACGCATTTTGTGCAGGGTCCTTCGATTTTTTGAAATTAAAAATGGATTTCTTCAAAAACGGCATCGTCAAAGATTTTTTTAATCGGAAAATAGTTGTAAGATATCCCAGATACAAAATCAAGAAAAAATTTCTTGGTGTTTACACTTTTGGGTTGAAGTCACTTCAACTGAATCGTGGCAACCTTCATAAATGTCTTAAAATAAATGAAGATCTGAAAAAAACTCAAAAACGGAGAAGAGTAGACCGCTACACCTAATCAGTCGCACAAAATGGGCCTCATCAGTTTCTTCACAATATCAGTAACAGGCAAAGTCTGCAAACGTGGAAGAGGACCTTTGTGCCATTTTCTGTGACAAGTCAATCCAGATCTCTGAGTAAAACTCTTTTTACAAATGTCACATTCGTAAACTCTTGCTCCTGTATGTAAAAGAAGATGCTGAGTAAGACTACTCGTGCGTGCAAAAGATTTTTGGCAAACTGAACATGAATAAGGCTTGTCACCCGAATGAGTCCTCGCATGATTTCGAAGATCAAAAACTGCAGAGAAGGTTTTTCCACACTCTTCACAAACCAATTTTTCCTTCTTGATATGTTGGGTCAGCACATGCCGCTCGAGATTTTCTTGACTTGTTAAACGTTTATTGCACTGAGTACATTTGAATTTTGGCTTATAATGATTGTGCTTCAGATGCATGTATAATGAGTGTCTATTTCTCAATTCTTTCCCACAAATATGACAATTTACAGGTAATTCTCGATGAAGGAGTCTCGTGTGAGTTGTAAGGTCACCTCGTAGCTTAAATTGTTTTCCACATTCTCTGCAAAGAAAATCACTTTGTTTGGTGTGTTTTCGGATAAGATGGGCACTCAATGCTTCTATTCTAGTGCATTTGTCCCCACAGAGAGTGCAGGAAAAATCTCCGGTTTTCAAAGCAGTTCGTCTTATCTCCTTCAGTATTTTTTTCTTTTCACTTTTATCTTCTTCAGTCGTTGGCTCCTGCGAGATTTGTTTGGCATCTTTTTTGCTGTATAGTTTGATGCTTTTGACTTGCTTTTTGTTTTTGGCATCTTGTTTCCTGTCTTCCGTGGTAACTTCCATGGCATCTTCATTGACATCTTCATTGATACTTACATCTTTGATGTGTTCATCTATACCAAAAGGGTCACTAGAAAGAGACATCATATTGGCCTCAGTTGTTGACCAGGAGTCAGATCTTATTTCCTTCAACCAATAAGGCATACTCATGTAGTTGTGATCGCCATCAGAGTTCCGGTCATACTTGTCAATTTGCTGCCTCTGCATTCCGTTGAGGCAGTTCGTTTTTACTTTTGCTTGGAGAGCCTCTTCTTGATTCTTTAATGGTATAAGTTTGTTGGGGAACTTTAGTATCACAAACTTCGGCTTCTTAGGAATACCAAAGTTGATTAGTCCACCGTTGACAATTGCCCTAAAACAGGAAATATAAAAATTTATTAAAGCTCGATGATTCAGATGGGATATATTGAGAATTACTTACATGAGACAATAAAACATAATAGACACAGACAAATTGGATTAAGTCTCTTTAGCTTGTTTTTCATTGAAATCTAAGAGTTGCTTATCTAATTTGCATAGTCTTTTAAGGCACAAGGGAAACAATATTTGTATAGGTCATTTTCAGAAGAGAAAATACAGTGATGAATTAATCATAAAGAATTATTCTTATTATCTAGGCTTTAGTTTTTATCTGAGAAAGACAATTTTTCGACAGGAAATTAGTTGAATATTTTTTTTATTGTGCCTTGGTATTTTTACAAAAGAGATTACATACATCTATATTAGGTATAGGTTTAGTGGTACAGGTCGTTGAATTTAGTACAAGCAGTACACTTTAATTTTGTTCTAATTTTTACAAAAGTATTACGCTGTATTATTTATGATGATGTGATTTCCTTTTGGGATTAGAAAACTTTTCAGACAGAGTGCCAAAAACTTTTTCAAAGTTTGATTTGAAAAATTATATTTTTTAAACTAATTTAAATATATTCAATCTTTTTTTTTCTGATTCTGATCAGAGATTTCACATTCTTTCAAAATCCGCAGAAAAATTTGAAGAATGTTGAAAATTAACATAATAGCGTCGATTTTTCTGAAAATCAAAAATTCTCATTTTCCTTGAACATGCGCGATACGAAAAAAGTTTGCACAGCAAAGTTATTCCTCTTTAAAAGATCTACAGAAAATTCCTTTACCGCTTTTAAAGAACAACTTTTCTTTGTAAACTTTTTTCGTACCTCGCGTATTTTTTAAAGATATTTGAAGATACTTCCTTGAAGAGTTTTTGATTTTGTAGAAGTAAACCTTTTGTTTTCAACTGCGAATTCCCAGAACAGTAATTTTTTTCCTTCTTCAATATTATTCTAATCAATATTAATGTTTCCAATTCCACCGGATGACCTGCAATATAAAATATTAACATGTTAGTAAGTTTATATTTAATTCAATATATATTAAGAAATAATACTTACGTGAGAAGTAAATCTTCCATCCTCCAAAGTTTCGGAATAGAAATCTAATTAAGAGAAAATAAATAAAAATATCTGAACTTTTTAGAATTTTGAATACCAAGAAAAAATTAATTTATGACTTATAAAATAAATTAACCCCATTAATATAAATGGAGTTCGTTTATTCAATGAACAGCATAAATACACTTTTTTTCACAAATGGGTGTGTATTAAATAATTGTTATATATTTCTTTGCCCCTATCCTTATTTTTAAACCTTATGATGAAATAAAGGGAAATTTAATAACGTAATTACAAACATACTCTGTATATACGTAGAATTTCTTAAAGAAAAACCTACTATTATCGGAAATTAATATACAGAAACAATATACTGCAACCCAATCACATTTTGAAAAGTTCAACTCTCTCTAAAAATTCAAAATAGAGACATTTTTGAAAAATGATTCTGTAATTACTTTATTGAATAAACTAATCTGACTCTTATATAAAAAAATATATTTATTATTTCAACCAAAGTTGAACCAAGTTTCAACTTAACTAAACAAAAAAACTAAAATAATTCAGTATTCGTTGCAAATGGAAATCCAGAAAGTCTACTTGCCCACTTGCCCATACGCCATAAATATATATGTTTCCTAAACGCAGATTAACAAAATATTCATTTTTACGCATCATTATGTGTCAAGTGTCATTCATTCGAATAATTTTTGCTTTTCACAATTATTGATTGACCTACTTTCTATCTGTTCAAATTAAACTGACGATAATTTTCATATATCCAAATTGTCATTTATCTTAGTGACTTTTACTTTTGGGAATTATTGATTGACCTACTTTCTATCAGTCCAAATTACAATTGACGATCATTTACATGTGACAAAATTATCATTTGACCCATAATTTTCATTTTTCGAAATTAAAACTTGAAATAACATTAATTTGCACGGGTTGTCAATTGAAATAATCTTTTCTTTTCCATTTGACCTAAATTCAGTTGTGTAAATTACCATTTGCCACAATCAATTTTTAATCGTAACTCCAAAATTAAATAAAAAATGTGCTACATGACAATTCGGTCATATAAAAATTAGATCAAACGACAATTGCAAATGAAAATGGTGACAAGTGATAATGTGAACAAATGAAAGTTAGGTCAAATCTCAGCTCGGGAAATACGTTAATTCTCTCAAATGAAACCTAGATTAAATAATGACTTGAACCAATGAAATTTATGGTACGTGGAATCCAGGCAAACGATTTTTCCCGCTCCTTGTAAAAAATATCTCTCACGAAAACAGTTCAACTCTGACCAACTTTATTTCTGGATGAATTCGCTAAGGACATTATCCAATCGAATAATAGGCAGCGGTGGGTGTTCACCAGGATGCTTTTTTTTTCTGTGACTAATCAAGCTAGGTTTCTGCTTAAATTGTTTCCCACATATTTCACAAATACAAAGTCGTTTGCCCGAATGAGTGATTAGATGCTTCCTCAATCGAGAATACGAAGGGAACAATTTTCCGCAAACCTGGCAAGAAAACGCCTTCTCCTGAGCATGCACACATCGAATGTGATTCACCAAAGTAGTTTTGCTCGCAAAAGTATTGCTACATTCTGAGCAAGTAAGTCTTTCCTTATTTTCATGGGACATAAGATGATGGTCGAGATTTTTTTGAGAAGCATAACATCTGGTGCAATAGGGACACCGGAATTTAGTTTGGAAATGGCTATATTTTTGATGAACATAAAGGGAATGTTTGTTCTTGCAAGTCTTGCCGCAAACTTCACAAATTGCTGGTGGTTCCAAATGACGAAGCCTCGTATGAGTAGTGAGATCTCCTTGAACCTTGAAGTTTTTGCCGCACACTTTACAAGAAAATTTAAACTGATGAGTGTGCTTACGAAGATGATGGATCGTTAGTGTACCTTTACGCAAAACTTTGATGCCACAAATGTTACAAACAAATTCACCCGTTTTTTCTCGTCCTCCAGTTCCTTGTTGATGTATTCGCCTCAAGTGTGCACAGAGGTCTTTCTTGATCCTAAATTCTTTTCCACATTCCGCACAAGTATAATTACATTCTTGCGTGTGCGTACGATTAAAATGCATCTGCAAACTCGCCTTGCGCACAAATTCCCTACCACAAGCTTCACAAATAAATAATTCTCTTTTTTTTGGGACCTTTTCAACTTTACTAGATGAAGAAGTTTCAGCTCCAGTTTCTGTAAACTCTTGTTCTTCTTTAATCTTTCGTTTTCCTTTTTCCGAATTCGGTTGGGTATCTCTTGAGCTCTCGTTTAGATGGAATAGTTTTATGTGCTTTTGGAGATCTTTAAGAATCTTGAATTGTTTGAAACACAATTCGCAGGTATGTTCAAATCCTTCTGTGTGAAAACGAACATTATGGTTTTTCAGAGCATGTAATCTCTGGAACTTCTTATCACAAATATGACAAGTCAGGTCCTGAAATAATTTCTCACCTCTTTGTGTTTCTTTCTTCTGTGATGGTAAAGCTTCTACTGAATTCTCATCTTCCGTAGCCACGGAGTGTTCTACGATTTCGATTGAATCCTCTTTAATTAATACAACGTCTTTAGTAATTTCTCTAGATTCTTGTACTCTTTTAATCCAATTTTCTTGAGTTTCTGTTAATGTTTCCTTTGGATGAACTCGCCTTCTGTGATCGCTGAAATCTTTACGAAGCTTAAACTGTTTAGGACATATTCCGCAGGGATATATAAAATCCTTTGTGTGCATTCGAATATGATGGTACTTTCGGGAAGAAGGATTGGGGAATTCTTTATTACAAATTTTACAAATTCGGTCACTCGGATCAAAAGTCTTTAATCTTAGTCTTTTTTTCTTCTCCGTTGTTAACTCTTTACTTGAAGTTTTTCCAGAAGACGAAGTTTCTGCTGGGTTTTCTTCTGGATGACACAGCCTTTTGTGTTGATTGAGATGGTAAAAGAACTTAAATTTCTCGCCACATTTTTCACAAGGAAACCGATAAATATCTGTGTGTAAACGAATGTAATGCGCCTTTAATATATCTTTGCGCTTAAAGAACTTACCGCAACCTTTACACTTGTACATGGTCGATATCTCTACACCCATATTTTCTATAGACAGTCGGTCCGATTTTTCATTTTTCATTTGTGTTTTCATCTCGTTTTGTGAAGATTCACTGCTTTGAATGATGTTAAGTGGTTCTACTTTAATAGAATTTTCAGCATGGACGGGCTCTTCCAAATGATTGATTGAGAGCGGATCCGGTTCCGGAACTTTTTTCTTCGGATTGTTTGTTTCTCTTGATAATTGGTTTGGATGAACTCGCCTTCTGTGATCGTTGAAATCTTTACAAAGCTTAAACTTTTTAGGACACATATCGCAGGGATATTTGAATTCCTTTGTGTGCATTCGAATATGATGGTTCCTTAGGGCAGAAGGACTGGGGAATTCCTTATTACAAATTTTACAAACTCGGTCACTCGCATCAAAATCCTTATAGCTCAGTTTTATTTTCTTCTGCGTTGGTGTATCTGTATTTGAAGTTATGCCAGAAGATGAAGTTTCTGCTGATTTTTCTTTTGGATGACATAGCCTTTTGTGTTGACTGAGATAGTAAAAAAACTTGAACTTCTCACCACATTCTTCACAAGGAAATTGATAAATATCTGTATGTAAACGAATGTAATGAGCCCTCAACATCTCCTTGCGCTTAAATAATTTACCGCAACCTTTACACTTGTACATGCTTGATATCAGTACCCCCATATTTTCTACCGAGAGCCGGTTGGATTTTTCACTTTTTATGTGTGTTCTTATCTCGTTTTCTGAAGATTTACTGCTTCCAATGATGCTGAGTGGTTCCGCTTTAATAGAAATTCTACTATTGATGGGCTGTTCCAAAGTTTTGAGTAAAAGAGGATCCGATTCTTCAACTTGTTTAGTCGTATTGCTCATTATAATTTTTGGAGACTCGTTCGGATTAATATTCGCAAGTACGAAATTTGGAATCACTTTTGACGTTTGAACTAAAGTAGAGACAATACTAAATGTAGTTGTAGATGCCTGATGAACGTTCGTTGAAGATTTTGCCAAGTTTGATTTTCTGTTTTTTCTTGCTTGTGCTACAGTGTTTCCGAGAGGCCGTGTAAGAAATTTCTCCAGTATGCTAAGAGGTGGCGGATCTCTGTTTGGTTCTCCTCTTGAAAATTTCCTAAAACATGAAAGATGAGCATGTCATTAGCAATATATTATTCAGGTTAATTCTAGTAAATATTACTTACATCGGATATTAACTGCTGGGTAATATTATTGGTAAAATTAGACATAGATTTATAACTTGTATAAACATTCCTAAATGAAATTAAAAAATTGAGAGAAACATAAAATAAAACTTTTTTATGGAAATATATCACTTTATTTAGTAATATAATAAACACATTAGGCAACGTTGTCAAGGTATTATGCATCAATGAAAATTTATCAATGGACATTTATTCTGAAATTTTCAATCATTATAAATATCGACTTAAATCATATACATTTAAATAAAAAAAATTAATTAAAAATTTCATGCTTTTAAAACTGAATTAATTTTTCATTTCAAGTATTTAAACATTTAACTGTAAATTAAAGCATTTGGAATACATGAACGAATTTCGAAACCTTCTAATTAGAATAAGTTTAATTCTAAAAGAATTTCAAAACAAAATATAATAGAATTCAAGCCTCAAAATAAAACAAAACCTCTAAATAAAGATCACTTCAAATTTTCCTTTCAAGCGATGAAAATTAAATAATTTTTTATTTGAGGGGGATAAAATTGTATAATATCAAATCATAAGTCTTTAATATTATGCAATTTAATATTTGAAATCATTTAATTTTGTTGATTTCCTTTAAAATTGTTATTATTTGCCTTGAACAACTTATAAAACTTCAATCAGAATTTATTCCATTTTTATAGTTTTAAACTTATAATTATTTAACTATTGAAGCGCTCAATTTAAAATAGTTCAATTTTTAAAAACGTAAATTTTATAATTTATTATTAATAAAGTATTCGAAATGGAACGTTTTTAAAAATGCAATTAATTTGAAATAATTGTCTAAGCATTTGAAACAGTATTTTTTTCTTTCATAATATGAAAATGAAGAGACTTAATCCAAAATTGTTCAATTAAAGCTTCCAAATTTGAAAAATGAAAATTGAATTTGAAGACAATTCTTTCTTTCCTGGAAACTCTTACAATTGTATTAAAGAATATTCCCGATATTCTATAAAAAAATTAATCTTTTGAGGTATTTACTGGCCTCGAAACATGAAAAAAACAATAAGTTTAAAAAACTAGTAAGTAGGAAATAACTTTTTCATCAAAAAGAAAATTGAGGTGTCGCGATAAAATTGTCATGTTTAAAATCATTTAGTTTGCAGTGCCTTATCTAAAGAAAACTTTACTTTCAGACATCAAATAAAAAATTTAATTTTTGAAGCTTTAATGTAACAATTGTCATTTTCAAATTAAAAAAGTAAAAAATACAGTTCCGAATGCTTAGACAATTATTTTAAATTAAAAGCATTTTTGAAAACCTTGCCAACTGAAAAATGACTTTTAAATGAAAATTAGAACGCGCATCAAGAATCAAAATTTTGTCATTTTTTAATCGGGACACCTCAATTTTCTTCTTTTTGACGAAATTCTATTTTCAACAAAAGGAAGAACATTGAGAGGTACAGTTTCAAAAATTCAAAAATGTTGATTTTCAAGAATCCCTCAAATGATAATGTTATAAATTGAACATTTCAAACAAAATTTCAAAGTTTCGAAATTTGAAGTGCTTAAAATTGTGCAATTTTATATCGAACTGGATAAAAAATTAGAAAATATCACAGTTATATCCAGGTTTTCCCGGTTCAGAGGCCAACCTCTATAGATGTTAACGATACTAGGTTTGAAAATTGGTTTTGTGATTTTTCTATCACAAAAATCTGAATTTTTTCGGGTTATAAATATATAAATTAGGATGGTCCAAAAAATGAACTTTTTGTCTCAAATGGCACCCCTACAAAGTGTTTCTTTTGGTTTCAAAATGACCTCTGATTTTTGGCAGAATTAAAAAAAATACTCATGGATCCCCCCAACCCGATTTTTGAAAGTAAATGCTTATTTTATTTAAATAATTGCTTTGGGAGCCCATAAATATTTCTTTGAAATTCTGCCAAAAATTAGGTGTCATTTTGGCACCAAAAGAAACACTTTGTAGGGGTGCCATTTGTGAAAACAGCCTTTTTTTGACCACCCTAATATAAATATATAACGGAATCTACTTTTTCGTAAATTCACTCAGGGCATAATCTAATCGAACCGTTGGTAATCGAGGATGTTCGCCAGGATGGCGTTTTCGGTGACTGACTAATCCTGATTTTTGGGTAAATTGTTGACCACAAATGTCACACATGAAGAGACGCTTTCCAGTGCGAATAAGTAAATGTTGTCTTAATTCACACTTTCGAGAAAAAAATTTATTGCAAATCTCACACGAGAATGATCTGACTTTGAAATGTACAAATTTAACGTGTCGTCGAAGAGTATCATTCGTCGAAAAACTTTTACCACACTCATCACAAATCACTCTCTCCTTCTGACCATGTTGCTGTCTTATGTGTTGATCGAGATTTACTTGAGTAGCCATAAATCGTTTGCAAAGATGGCAAAGAAATGCAGTTTTGTAAGGAGCATATCTTTGATGCAAATAAAGATAGCGACTGTTCAAGTAAGTTTTTCCACAAGCATCACAAACTATCGGTGGCTCTTGATGGAATCGCATGTGAATTGTGAAATCGCATGTGAATTGTGAAATCGCCTTTGACTTTGAACTTTTTACCGCATTCTTTACAACGAAAATTGTAACTTTCAGAGTGTTTGCGAGCAATGTGAGTTTGTAGAATTACTTTTCGAAGGAATATAGCACTACAGGCTGAACAAATAAATTCAGGTGGTGGTGGTCGTTGTACATGTTGTGGAGGCTTTAGATTATTTTCAGGCTCTTTTCTATCGATTACAGCAGTTGTAGGATAAGAAGCTGCTGATGACGGATGATTAAGGGAGAAAACTTTAAAATTTTCTGCTGCTCTTCTTGACTTCTCGTTCTGTTTTTCTAAAGCCTTCACGAAGTTTATATCTTTGATTATTCTCGGCTCTACATTGAGACTGCCAATCGATTTAAAGGTGATCTTCTTCAGCTTTAGGCGAGATCTTGACTTGGAAGTCTTTCGATGCTTTGTTTTTTCTCTTTAACGAGATTTCCTAAAACAGGGAATAGATTTTGATAAGTCATCCATTTGATAAGTATTGTTTACAAAATTACTTACATTTGGTATCAAGCCACTGGACAAGTGCAATCTTGAAATATTAAGCTTAACATAAGAAGTAAAATAGCAGAATCCCAAAGAGAATAGAAAAATAGGAGTTAGATGAATAGAAATCTTATTTGGTTTCTATTATCCAAAGAAAACTTAATTCAACTTAATCTAGACCGAATCCATTTCAAATCAGGCAGGAAGTGCAGTTTCAAGTCACAGAATCATTCGTCTTTCAAATATGTTGTTTTTCAAAGAAAATAAGACGATGTTTATTTTACCGTTAAAAAAAATCATTTTCGCGAAGTTATGAGTATTTATAATTTTAGCGTTGTTCTTAAAAAAAAACACACAGTTTTTTTAAACCTTTAGATCTTTTAACCTAATTGAGATATTCATGTTTTATTTCCTGACTCTGTGAGGTTTAAGCTCGTCTTTCGAAGTCCACCGGAAAATGAATGAAATATTGAATATTATCAAAATGCCGCCAGTTTTTCTGAAAATATTAAAAGTTGATTTTCTCCAAAACGTTACCTTTTTTTTTTGCTCAAATTTTTTTGCTAAATTGGTACTCGAATGAGGAAGAAAACTTGTGAGTTTCAAGTGGGCCAAACTATTTTTCTAGTCAAAATAAATTTTTTTTCGAAAAATTAAATTTTCGAATTTTTCTTACAATTAACGACAGCTTCGACAAAATGCTAAGAAGAAAGTTTGGTCACTTTAAAAACTTCTACAAAAAATAACCGTTAATCTTTTGATATGATGCATCGTTCGCGATAAAAATTTAAAAAATTCAATTTTTCGAAAAAAGAATTCTCGTGGCCACAAAAATTCTTTAGCCTGCATAAAACTTACCGAATGCCGTCCTTATATGAGCACGAATTCTTAAAGAGTATTGCATAAAATAAAGAAAGTGACTTTTTCTATTAAATATGACTTGATCTTGATCAATATGACTGAGAATTAATTCTAGAAGGATTTCAAAAGTAAATGTAACAGAATTTAAGTCTAAAAAAACCTCCACATAAAGATAACTTCAAATGTTCTTTCAAGCGATGAGAATCAAATAATTTTTTATTTGAGGAGGTTAAAATTCTACAATACCAAATCAGAAGTCTTTAATATTGTGCAAATTAATATTTGAAATTATTTAATTTTTATACTCTCATTTAAAATTGTTAAAATTTTTATCAATAAATTTTGTTGGTTTTTAATAATAAATTATTCGATTTGGAACGTTATTCAAAATGCTTTTAATTTGAAATAATTGTCTAAGCCTTCGAAACTGTATTTTTCACATTCTTAATTTGAAAATGAAGACTTAAAAATGAAAATTGTTTAAGCTCAGCTTCCAAAATTAAATAACTTTTATTTGATGTCTTTAAATGCAAAAATTTTTTGGAATAGGCACTGCAAACTGAATGATTTTGAAAAGGAAGTTAAGAATGCCCACTAGGAAACATCATTTTTGAACATCTTAATCGCGACACCTAAATTTTCTTTTCGATAAAAAAATTATTTCCTACTTCATATATATTTTCAAATTATAATTTTTTTGCTTCGATACCAATAAAGACCTTAAAATAATTATTTATAGAATATCGGGCATATTCAGTAAAATTGTAACAATTTCAATGAATGGAAGAATTGCCTTCAAAATAATTTTTTTTTTTAATAAAGTAAAAAGTAGGAAATAATTTTTCCACCAAAGGGAAGAAAACTGAGGGAGTCAGCTTCAAAAATGTTGATTTCTAATGAGCACCCTAATGCTAATGTTATCAATTTAATACTTAAAAAAAAGTTTTAAAGCTTCAAAATTTGAAGCACTTAAAATTGTGGACGATTAGTTCCTCATTTTTTCAGACACTCAGCCGCTAAATGCCGTGCCATTTGTGAAAACAGCCTTGTTTTTGACCACCTTTTTTTTGAATTGTTGTCCTTGGATTTTATTATAAAACACGAAATAGAAAAGAGAGTTATGAAAAAACACGCAGTTTTCATTCAAAGATACTTCCTTAAAAAAATTTTAAGGACATGATCTAATCGGAAAACAGGTAAAAAATTTCGAAGACTTATAATTGGAATAACTTTAATTCTAAAAAAACTTAAAAATTAAATATAATAGAATTCGAGCTTAAAAAAACCTCCAAATAAGGAACACTTCACATGTTCCTTTCAAGCGATGAAAATTAAATAATTTGTTACTTGACGGGGTTAAATTTGTACAATACCAAGTCAGAAATCTTTAATATTGTGCAATTTAATATTTTAAATATTTGATTTTGATGCTTTCATTTAAAATTGTTATTTTTTTAAGCCTTCAGCAATCTATAAAACTTTCATCAGATTTTCTTCCATTATTAACGTTATAAACCTCTAATGATAATAACAAAATACACCTATAATATTCAAGTATTAAACCGTACGATTTAAAAAAATTCAATTTTTACAAACAAATTTAAAATTGCTTAAATTTGTATTCATAATTTTGTTTTCTTTTAAAAATAAGATATTCAATTTAGAACGTTTTAAAAATAAATTATTCAATTTGTAACTTTTTAAAAAATGCTTTCGATTTGAATTAATTTTATAAGCATTTAAAACTGTATTTCTTACTTCCTTAATTTGAAAATGAAAACTTAAAAATGAATGACACCTCAATTTTCTTTCTGCTGAAAAAATTATTTTCTACTTTATATATATTTTTTAATTATTGTTTTTTCATGTCTCGAGGTCAATGAAGTCATCAAAAGAATCTTTTTATAGAATATCGGGCATATTCAATAAAACTAAAACCATTTCAAGGAACGAAAGAATTATCTTTAAATGATGTTTCTGGCCTAAAACGGACCAGCGGTGACCTTAAATAATTTTTTAAGAATAAAGTAAAAGGAAATTATTTTTTTCACCAGAAGAAAGAAAACTGAGGGGTTCGGTATCAAAACTTCAAAAATGTTGTCTTTTAATGAGCACCGTAATAAAAATGTTATAAATTGAACACTTCAAACAAAGTTTTAAAACTTCAAAATTTGAGGTGCTTAAAATTGTGAAATTTTAATTGGAATATTAAAATTTAGGGAAAGGACCTCGCACAAACTACATGGAAAGTGGCTTTCGGTGAATAATACTGACACTCATTTATTTGGTAGATTATGAAACTAGAAGAAATTTCCCAAAGGGACTTGGACCAACTATGACTATTTATTTTTTCCTGTGAGATCCTTTTAAATCCAACTGGATCAAAAGTTAGGAAAAGTCAGTCTTATTCGAGTTTTCCCGGTTCAGGAGCCATCCTCTATAGATATTAACGATACGAGGTTTGAAAATTGGCTTTTTGATTTTTTTATCACAAGATTCCGAATGATCTCGTTTTACAATCAGAAATAATTTTCAAATGGGCATAAAAAGACTAATATTATAACAGTCTTGTATTTATCAATGCCTAAATATATATAACAGAATCTACATTCATTTGGGTTTTCTAGTTCAGGGGCCACCCTCTACAAATATTAAAGATACTGCCTAGGAAAACAGAATCGATTGAATGGAAATTTATCTGAATCGGACAATTTAAGAATGCCGATTCAAATCATTTCAACCGGCCACCATACAGCCACCACCGATTCAGGCAAATCTCGTTGAATTATTTTTCAGTTTTTATGAATCGGAACATTTACCGGCTGAGTGTCCGAAAGATGATCTAATTGTCCGATTAAATAAAGTGAAAAATAATTCAACGAGATTTGCATGAATCGGTGGTGGCTATATGGCGGCCGATTGAAATGATATGAGTCGGCATTCGTAAATTTTCCGATTCAAATAAATTTCCATTCAATCGATTGATTTTGTTATTTTTTTATCACAAGATTCCAAACTTTTTCGGCTTACAATCTGATACAATGGAGGATGTTAGTCAGGATGGCTTTTTCGGTGATTGATAAGATTTGATTTATAAGTATATTGTTGATCAAAAACGTCACAGTTGAAAAGACGCTTTCCAGCGTGAGTATATGAATGTCGCCTTAAATCACACTTTCGAGAAAACGATTTATTGTAAATCTCACAGGAGTATGATTTGACTTTGCAATGTACAAGTTTAACGTGTTGCCGAAGAGTGTAATTCGTCAAAAAACTTGTACCACGCTCATCAAAAACCAGTCTTTCCCTATGTTGCTTTTTGATGTGTTGAACGAAATTTTCGTTAGTATGATTCGACTCTGCAATGTACAAGTTTAACGTGTTGCCGAAGATTGTAATCCGTCAAAAAATTTGTACCACACTAATCACAAATCAGAATCTCCTTCTGACCATGTTGCTTTTTTTTAACGTGCCAATCAAGATTTTCCTTAGTATGATTCGTCTTTGCAATATACAAGTTTAACGTGTTGCCGAAGAGTGTCATTCGTCAAAAAAACTTTTACCACACTCAGGAGTCAGTCTCTCCTCCTGAGCAAATAGCTTTTTGATGCGTTGATTGAGATTTTTTTTGAGTAGCCAGAAATCGTTTAAAAAGATGGCAAGAAAATGCATTTTTGTAATGAGCACTTCTTTCATGCAAATAAAAGCAGCGTAAGTTTGTCCACAAGCACCACAAAGCAGACTATTTTTCTGAGTATGTTGCTTTTTGTTGTGTTGATTGAGATTTTCTCGAGTAGCCAGAAATAGTTCGCAAATATTGCAGGAAAAACTACTTTTGTTATATTTTTGGATTTGATGTGAAAAAAGAGACTGACTTTTTAAGAATGCTCTTCCACACTTATGACAAACTAAAGAACAATATTAATGTAATAACCTCATATGAGCTGATAATGAAGGATGATTGCGGGATAAAAATTTTAAATTTTCTACTGGTTTTCTTGACTTCTTCAGGTTAAGGCGAGATCGTGACTCAGAAACATTGGGATTCTTCGCTTGCTTCCTTAACGAGATTTCCTAAAACAGGAAACAGAAACATGTTAGGGGAATTCCATAAATCACGTGGTTTGTTTAGGGGGGTCAAAAATCGCCGCAAAATGGGCCACCTGGTTTATGGAAGCTCCCTTATTAGAGTTGTCCTTTGGCTTGGTGTTGATTACAAAATTACTTAAATATGGCATCAAACCACTGGACAAATGCGATGTTGAAATATTAAACTTGACATAAAGTGTGAAACAGTAGAATCCTAAAGGGACTAGAAAAATAGGAGTTACATGAATAAAAATCTTTATTCAATGAAAATTATAAATGCATTGATGTGGTTCTCGTGATTTCTATTACACAAAATAGACTTAGTTCAACTGAATCTAGAAAAATTTTTAATCATCTAATTTGCAAAGCGATGGATCAGAATTATTATGCAGAACACTTTTTCTTGAGGATCATACTATCGAAATTAAGAAATAGAAAAGAGAGGCATGAACACATTTCTCATAAAAGTTACTTCTTTAAGAAGTCTTTAAGAACATGATCTAATCGAATAACAGGTAACGGAGGGAGTACACCCGGATGAACTTTTCTGTGGCTCAAAAGTCCCGGTTTTTGTGCGAATTCTTTTCCACATATGTCACAAACGAAGAGGCGCTTGCCTGTGTGCAAAAGCAGATGTTGTCTCATGTGATAAGTTTGAGCAAAAGCTTTATTACACACTGGGCAAACATATGACCTAATATTAGCATGTACATTCATAACATGTCTTCGAAGACTGACTTTTTTGGAAAAAATTTTTCCGCACTCTTGGCACTCTAACTTGTGTAGCTGCATGTGAATCGCTGAAATGTGTTGATCAAGATTTTCTTGGCTAACCAAACATCGTTTACAAAATTGGCACTCAAATCTTGCTTTATAGTGAGCGTACTTCTGATGAACGTAAAGGGAAAGACTGTTTTTGTAGGTTTTACCACAAACATCACAAACAGTAGATGGTTCTACATGATGAAGCCTAATGTGAGTTGTGAGATCACCCTTGAGTTTGAACTGTTTTCCACAGTCATCGCAAGTAAAATTGTACCCCTCGGTGTGTTTTCGAACAAAGTGAGCGTGAAGTATTTCCTTTTTCGCAAATATCGTGCCGCAGACTGAACAAATGTATTCAAATTTCTCTTTAGGGGCACTCTCTGATCCTGATGTCCCATTATCATTCTTTTTTCCTCTTCGTTTAAGAGCTGGTTTATCAGGATCAGAGTATTTAATTTTAGACATAGCTTTTGCTCTTCGTTTTTGTCTTGGTTTATCTGCTTTGCTAATTTTGGTTTCAACAGATGGAGTTTTTGGTAATGAGGAAGAAGTTGTGGTTTTGTTGGATTCGGCTTTCTCTTGAGTTCTTGGTGATGGAGAAGAAACTATAATTTTGTTCGTTTTGACCACTTTTATTCCAGTTTTTGGTGATGAAGAAACTGTGGTTTTTTTAGTTTTGGCTATTTTCTCTTGAGTGTCCAGCTTCAGAGCATCCATAAAGTTTATTTTCGTTAATGAGTTGAAGATATCCTTTCTTAGTTGCAGACGAGATTTAGGTTTCGTAGGAAACTTTTCTGATTGGATGATCAATCTAAAACAAGAAATGGTTGTATGTTATTGAAGGTTTAAATTTCTCTCGTATTATAATGAAATTTACTTACATGAGATAATAAAGAACACTGAATTAATACCGTAACGATTCCGTAAATACGAACTAGTTTCCTATTCAACAGGGAAAAGAATTGACATATTTTTTTTTTCAAAAGGGTCTTCCTTAGAAAAGAATTTTTTTTATTTAATGAAAGTTATTAGATAATTACAAGACTCATTAATCACAAATGAATTTAGGGATACTCTCTGCCTGAATAATTCTTCGCTAAAACTTGTTACAGTAATTGCTGTAATTATTTGTCTTTTTCCGTCGTGGAACAAGATATCACATTCGCTAAAAATTTAAACGAAATATATAAATTTATAAATGTCGAATAGTAAGAAGCGCATACAATTGTCAGTTTATTTTTGTTGTTTCTTGGAAATCGGTGAGAAAAAACTTGTCAAATAAAAACACTTTCAAAATACGAGACAATAATTCCATGTCTTTTCCAGGTTAACTTTTGAAAAAATTCAATTAATTTTATTCAATTTCAACACATTCTACTGGTCGTAGACCTAATATAACAAAAATTTTTGTACAATTAATTAGCAATGAAAAATGTAAAGGGCTTTTCAATATTATTATAAAATTTTTAAAAATTCTGGAATTCCAATCATATTATTTTTCTTGGTAACAAAAATCAATCTGTATCAATTCAAAAATTTAAAATTTGCCATAAACTACTGAAATAATTATTGAGACTTTGAAGTAGGTGCAAATAAAAAAATTCCAGTATTTTTTTCAAAATTGTATGACTTGCCCAGGTCTTGTAGCAACCTTAGTAACGATTGGAAATATTAATTTGAAAAGGAAAAAATTTATATTCCTACAATAACATTTTCTTCTAATTTGTAGAGTTTAATAAAGAATGTTATCACTTAACTCAAAGTCATATTATAGAAAAGACACCTGACACGTGCTTTAAAAAACAAAAAAGAAAAAAATCGTAATTTCTAAAAATAAAATTTATACTTACAGAAAAGTTTGAAAAGAAATAATTAAAATGCGAAAAAAGTTCAAAATTAGAATGCAATTAATGATGTACGCTCCATCTCAAAAATTAGAAATTTGTATGACTTATAAAATTGCGGAAAATATAATTATTGGTAATTGTAATTAATTTTGAAAGAGAAATCGATGCGTCCTTTAGAAGAAAATGCTTCGGGATAAAACAATTTATTTTACATTAGTTACTTGGACTTTTGTGTTTTTGATTACGTTATTTTATTCCCTAAAAGACTCTGTACAATACTATTCGTTTTGTTGTTGTTAAAAATAAAATAATACAAGATGATTTTTGTTTACAAGAATAATAACAATTTCTATTATAATAATTTGAATACAAACGAACCAGAGTTGTACAGAAGCTTTCAGGAAATAGAATCAGCTACTGATGATTAGGATTCAAGAATTACTCCGTTTGCCTATAACGTAACAAAACCCACAAAAGTGCAAATAATTATCAAATAAACAATTTTAACTAATAATATTTTTATCTTTAGCATGACCTTCTAAAATTCGCAACAATTACAAAGGATATATTTAAGTCGCTTTTATGGATGATGCTAAAAATCTTTTCTTCTACCGTCAACTGGGGTAATTATGTGTCATCCGGGGTAAATATGGAGCAACTTTTATGCTCTATAATTTAGTGAATTATTATTATTTTGTAATGACACTTTCTGTTTATCTTATAAGCAATATTCTTAGGATATACAGTTTAAGAAAAGAAATATTAAGAAAAGACAATTTTCTACGGAGTATTACCTTGATCCATATTTACCCCAGTGATCCATGAATACCCCCGTTGACGGTACCGTAATTTTCTCTTATAACAATTTTTCCTAAAAACCAAGATAAAAATAGTTCGCAAAATATAAAAAGCTGGTCCCAACATTTCTCTGGCTCAAATGAGTTACTTTTTGATAAGTTCACTCAGGGCGTGATCCAATCGAACGGTAGGCAGTGGAGGATGTTCACCAGGGTGAATTTTTCTGTGACTGATAAGTCCTGGTTTTTGTGTAAACTGATGACCACAAATGTCACAAATGAAAAGACGTTTTCCTGTATGAATTAGTAAATGTTGCCTCAATTGAGATTGACGAGCGAATGACCTGTTGCAAATGTGGCACGAGTGCAACTTTAATTTCTTGTGTACAGCTGTAATGTGCAACCGAAGAGCTGTTTTTTTAGAAAACGATTTTCCACATTCTTCGCAAACAGCCTTTTCCTTCTGTTCGTGTTGCGTCAACAAATGTTGATCAAGATTTTCTTGAGTAACGACGCGAACAGTGCAAATTGGGCACTCAAATTTTGGTTTATTGTGTATTCGTTTTTGATGAGTGTATAAAGAATTAGCATTAGAGCAAGTCTTCCCACAAATTTCACAAACTATAACTTTCGATTCGTGATAGAATCTTATATGATTCCTCAAATCGCTTCGAATTTTTTACATTTTGCCACACTGATTACAAGTATATTTTCTTTCGGTTGAATGTTTACGGAGGTAGTGTGTATTAAATTTGTACTTGTAATCGAAGGTAAGTTCGCAAACATTGCATTTATAAATATTACTTCCTTTCTGGAGTCTTTGTCTAGGCTTTTTTGGTGGTAAGCCTTTGTTTTTTACGGGGGCCGTTGATTCTTGTTTTAAGGCATGAAGAAAGTTTATATTCGTTAATGAGTTGAAGATGTCCCTTCTTACTTGAATGATAGATTTTTTTTTGGACCTACCAGCAACTTTTCGTTCAGTCCTGAAACAAAAAAATGTTGCATGTTATTGACAGTTTCGATTCTTATTAAACTATAGTGAAAAATTACTTACATGAGATACTAAACAGCTCTGGCACAATTTTGGACAATTTATCAGAGGAATTTTAAAGAATTTTGCAAAGAAAGTATTAATCGAGCTTATAGAAAATTATTTTATTTAAATCATAGATAATACAATTTTCTTGATCCGCAGATACATTTTCAAAATTTGGTAACTTATCCTAATTTTTATTAATGAAAGAAAAATCTGTAACATTATTACCCCAGGGATGACTGGGGGCTTTAAAAATTGAACACAAGTATTCTTCAAGAATAATTCAGAAAGTCTAGAATATTCTAAAACATTGTAAAGCATTTCAGAATGTTTACAAGACTCTAGAATAGGTATTCTACATAAATATAAAATATTCAGATAAAAAATAACAGAATATTCTAGAAAAGTCCAGAATCTTCATTCAAGGCACCTGGTAGTAGCCGGATTTGCATCCCTAGTTTTTCAATATTTCATTATTTATGTGTAGTAAGAATAATCATCAATTTTTACGACATTCCGAGGCTGCATAAAGACAGATTTATTTCCGATTGTAAATTTTGCTTTCCAGGGAGTCTCTTTACTTGTCAATCTGAAAAAATTGGTTATTAATGTATAACGAGCTTAAGAAACAGTTTTTATGGAGCCAAATACTACTTACATTTTTCGAAATCTTTAGGCAGCTTGCAATAATTAAATCTAAAACAGAAATGTTCTTCGTGCCTACTCGATTAATAAAAAAAGAACAATCAATTATTATATTTTGTTGAAGTGGCAATTTCAAATTGTGGATAAATAAAAGAAAAGCCGTCATTTTACAAATCTATTTTTTTTATTAATTACTATGATTAATTACACAAATGTGCATTTTCAACAGTTGGTGAATATTGAAATACTGAGATTCTCAATAATTGTAAGATGAGCGGTGATAAACAGACATATACAAGAATTTCAAATAATTTGCAGTGAAATAACATACTCAAAATGATTCGTACAATGTGATGATAAAAACATAATTAATTTCCCAGACAATATTTGGGATGAGATTTGTGAATATCGACTCGTATTTGTAGAAAATTCTTATTTAACTCATTTAATTATTGTTTAATAGATTGATCAAGAATCGACTCCTACAGAAATATGAAAAATATAGGCTTTTTAAAAATGAGTTACGAATATCAAAAATATCCTTCTGTCAAAAGTAATAAAAAAATTGTATTCCAAGTTTTTAATTAATAAAAACTGTATATTGAAAATTCTTAACTCCAACCCTAATGACCAACTACACAAAATTTGGTAATGATAAAAAGAAGGAATATGAAGCAACAGCCTTTCTCAAATTATAATCGTAGATTTTGGACACTTTTTGAAGATAAGTTTTAAAAATCGTTCAAAGATTTTTAAACGAAGAAATTGTATCTATATCAAAAAAATTCAGAATTCTATTTTGTTTTAAATGAGCTGCAGTAGAATATTTTTCTTGATTTCGAACGGACCTTAGTTAAAGGGGCACTATACCACCAAAATTTAACACATTTTGGTGCTGAAATTTTGACGATGTTTGTCTTTTAATTACAAATTTCGAAAATTCGAAACTTTTACGATTCGTCCAGACAAATAATTTTTTTTTAAAACGAGAAAAAATCTGCTTCAGTCCATGTATAGTGGTGTTCCCGGTTCAAATCCGGGCTAAGACAGATTTTTTCTCGTTCTTCAAAAAATTATTTGTCTAAACGAATCATATTCGAAACTTATAATTAAAATTTAAAACTCCCACACTTAAATATGGAAATAACACCTTTTAAAAATTATTAGATTTTTGTCTTAACAATGTTTTCGACTAAATTAAAAATTTTATTCGGAATAAACTTTGGCTTATACAAATTTGAAAATATTTTTTACTAATTTAAAGGAGTCCCGCGAAAAAAAGTTGGATTCTTTTGTCAAAAACAGGTACTACTATATATCGAATAAAGTGAAAAAGTAAGTTCACCATTATCATATCTTACAACAGCTTGTTGAAAATTTATGTAACTGAAGTTTGCAACGTTTATAAATGAAATTATAATTTTTTTAAATTATTGAAGTAATTTTGTTAGCAATAAAAGAAAATAATACATTATTTTATACGACAATCAAGCTATTACAACTATGTTTTATCCATCCATGCACTCTGAAGTACAATTTTTAAGTCTGTCGATAGGGATATTGGGATGAAATTTTGTTTGCTTTTGTCCAACATCAAATACAAGTAATTTGTGAGATAAAACACGAGAATTAGAGAATAATTAGAATTTTAATTTCATAAATTTGTCTGAAAGGCAGTCTTCCGATGGAGATATGGGACGTAACTTTTTTGTCTCTTTTCCGACATCAAATACAAGTAATTTGTAAAATTCCGGTAGAGATATCAGGATTCAACTTCATTTGGTGTGTTTCGTGGCATCAAATACAATTAATTTGTGAAATACAATCTGAGAACCGAGCGTTTAGGGAAAAATAAGAATTTAAAACAATTTTTTTAAAATATTAGAGTGCATGGGTGGACAAAACGTAGTTGACGTAGCGTGATTATCGTCTAAAATAATTTATTACTTTATTTTATTGCTCCAAAATTTGTTTCCGTAATTTAAAAAAATATATATATTTTTGTTTATAAACGTTGTGCACTTCATTTACATGAAAATTTGAATACCCTCGTGCTATGTACAATATCAACTTTTCTCACTATAGACAACTCGATCATTCTTTTTTCATAAAGTCGTTAAGAATATGTTCAATATGTACCACCGGTAGAGGAGGATGCACACCTGGATGGGATTTCCTATGACAAATTAATCCAGGCTTCTGAGTGAAGGCTTTGCCACAAATGTCACAAATATAAGGACGTTTTCCGGTATGAATCAGAAGATGTTGTCTATACGAAGTCCTTCGAGCAAAAGCTTTTCCACAAATATGACAATCAAAGGGTCTATCTCCAGTGTGTGTCATCATGTGTTGTTTTAGCCGGTGGTTCTCCGAGAAAGATTTCCCACACTCTTCACAGACAAAGCTTTCCCGTCTCTCGTGCTGTAACAAAATATGCTGATCCAAATTTTCCTGCGTGACCATTCGTCTATGACAAATCTCACACTCGAATTTTGGTTTATAGTGAGCCCATTTTTGATGAACGTAGAGAGAATTACTATTGGAACAAGTTTTTCCACAAACATCGCAAACTATTGGTCCTTCCTTGTGCTTAAACCTCACATGGAGTCTCATGTCGCCCTTCACTTTGAATTTCTTCCCACAATAATCGCACTCATATTTGAATTCCACGGCGTGTTTTCGCTCCAGGTGTTCCTTCAGTCTTCTTTTATTCAGACACTTAAAATCACAAGCATCACAAGCCAGTTCTTCACCTATAGTAATCCTCTTACCACTGAATTGAGCATTTTTGGGTCTCAAATGCTTCCTACTCACGTGGGAGTTCAAAGTGGACCTGTTAGTGCTTGTGTAAGGGCAGTAAGTACAATTGTAAGTTAAAGTCTCTAGGTTCTCTGCTTCTCCATCTTTATGTTCGGTTTCCACGTGGACTTTGAAAGATCTGAGATTTTTGCAAACCTTGTAACAAATTTTGCACTTAAAGCGCTGAGATTGCTCGTGTAATTGGCTCATGTGTTTGTTGTAATCTTCAAGGTGTGTAAAATAGTATTCACATTTGAGACAGACGTAGAATTTTATACCTTCGTTGTATTGTACTACTACATCCTCTGGCAGATCATCCGTTGACATTTCCTCATTTTTCAACTCCACTTCGTATATCTCTTCTGGAGAATAAATCTCTTTTGCGATAATTCCACAATTTTCACTTTCCACTTCTCCCTGCATTAATACAACTTCATCGTAGTTTAAATCCAGGTGATTTTCACTTTCCATCTCGAAGTCTTCATTCTCCATCGCGGCTAATTCGTTTTCTATCTTATCTTCTACTTCATCTACTTCATTTTCATTTTCGGGGTTTACTTCATTCTCTGCCTCATTCTCTATTTCGTCTTTTATCCGCCCTTCTAAATCATCTTCTGCGTCATGTAGTTCGTTCCCTATTATATTTTCAACGTAAACTTGGCTCAAATTTTCTTCACCTTTAGCATTTTCTGTGATGCTTTTCGAACTTTTCATTGCCGGTGGAGATTCTGGATCAAGAATTTCGTCTTTCACTAGCTTGGATAAATGTTTAGATGGTAGAAAAGCATAGTACAAGCAACCCTCGAAATCCACAATCTGCCAAGGCTGCATTTCAATCGACTCTTTCCCGTAAATAAAACGTCCGTCGGCGATGGACTCTCTGAAATTACAAAAAATATAATCAGTGGAATTCTTAACTTGTTCCGTGTACAACTTTCATCCGCTCTACCGAATTGAACTTTCTGCGTGCTAAGAAGTGGTTCGATAGTTTTAGGTTTTATAAAAATGAATTTCAATCATAATAGTGTATTTTACTTGTGATTTAATAGTGATTCATTTGCTAGGAAAGATTCATTTTAACTATTCTTTAGGCTAAGAAAAGCCTTAAGATCAAGGTTATTCTTACATATTGTCTCAAAGAATTTTTAAATTGATAATAAAGGACTTTTCCATAAATGGTTTGTAAGAATTTAATTACATTGTTAATTTAAATAATGAAAAAATTATTACGCATGTGGTTGTACATATTAAATTTTATTTTAGACAAGCAGATAGTTTTGTATGCCATCCTTTGTAAAATTTTACATTCGACCTGTTTATAACAGGAAAACGATGGATGGCGGTAATATAATTTTAATATGGCATTACTGTCGTGCAAAACAAGAAAACCCGTAACTTACATTTGGGATTTGACATCTGATTCGCAATTGTTTATAGTATATTTCAGTGGAAAACAAAATTGTGATTAAGGTGCCAAATCCCAGAAGTAAGTTACGGCTTTTCTTGTTTTGCACGTCAGATTACAGAAATTTGAAACATTAAATATTATAATTTAGTGTCAGCAGATTTTATGAAAACTTTAATGCCCAGAAATATTGAAAAAGAAAGCACAGAAGAAAACAAAATAAAAAATGAACTTTACAAGTATTAAAAATAATCATTAACTCTCAAACCAACACTCTGTAAACATTATTTAAAAATAAAATATGCCAATGGGATATATAATCGATTATAAATATAAACAACAAAATATCATACAATGGAGTCCAGTTAAAAATGATGTTTTTCCTGATTAGCAGAACAAATTAATTATTTTTTTCATGCTTCCCTCCAAGATAAAAAGGTTTGAATTGGAAATTTCATTTTACGTAAATAATTTTTGTTTCAAGAAAATAATGAGTGTTGCAATTCAAGAAAATGTTTTTAACTCACTCTAATATATAGCCTAATTGTAAGTTATTTACATTTAATTGTAAGCTTACCGCTCTGTATATTTAAGTAATTACACGTTCTTTAAAGTCACAAATTCACTGGCTTATCTTGTTTGTATTGTACTTGCTCATTTATAAAATTTATTTGTATCTTTGAACATCGAAGATCTGACGTAACAAAACACACTCAAGCTCAAGTCATTTTTACGATGAAAAAGTTATTCATCTAATTTCAGAAAAACTGAAAAAGCTATTTGAGCGACGCCTGCAATCTACGAAATTCAATGTCAAAAGCATACACAATATTATGCGATAAAAATAATTACACAATTTTCTATTTGAAGTGTCTGAAAATAACTGATTTTAAATTCTAGCACTTGAAATAGAGTAATTTTTGCGCTCAAACATTTAAAATGGCATAATTGTTTCAAGATTTAAGCATTCAAAATTATAAGTCTTGAAAAATGAACAATTTCTCAAAATTGAAAAATATCAAACTTTATGTTCTTAAAATAAAATATGCAACATGAACCGTCCATGTTCTTAAATATTGACAAGTTCAATATTGAAGCATTTTAAGCTAAAACTTACAGTTTGATAAGTGTTCACTGTAAGCAACAAAAATCCAAGTAATATTAGATTAAATATTATAAAATTAAAAATACAAAATTCAAGCACATGAAATTAAACAATATCAATTAGAAAACGTTCAAAATATTTTAGCTGAATTAAATTCAATCTGAAGAATTTAAAATGTGAAAAATCGAAGTTTGAAGCATTCAAAATTCAACAGTTAATAATCAGAAACTTTCCAAAATGAGAAATTAGAAATTGAAAGCTCTTAAAGCACAAAAAAAAAACGATGAAGACTTTTCTCCAAAATTTAAAATTCAGTTCTTTAAAATATTCTATGCGGCATACAGAGACAATCAAGACCAAAATTTTCAACGCTTTGAAACTTGGACAGTTTTTGTTTCAGAACAAAATAATTAAATGTTTCATCGATTCAAACTGAAGAAATTGGAAGATAGACATAAAAAAAAATTACTTATAAAAAAATCGCCATATTTTGGTCCTTAGGGAAATCTTTTTGAATTTTAAATTACAAAAGCCGAACAGAAGGCTAACCGATTTCAAAACCTTATATGATATAAAATCATTACACAATTTTTAATTTTAGGTGCTTGAAAATAACTAATTTTAAATCGTAGCGCTTGATATTAATTTTAACACTCAAACATTTAGAATGGCACATTTATTTTAAGATTGGATCATTCAAAATTGTAAGCCTTGAAAAATGAACAATTCTTAAAAATGAACAATATGAAACTGTATGCTCTTGAAAGAAAAATTGCAAAATAAACAGTTGTTTTTAAATATTGAAAATTTCAATAATGGAGCATTTTAAGCTTAAACTTTCAAGTTAAAAATTGTTCACTGTAAGCAACAAAAACCAAAGTAATATTAGAAAAAATATTATACTAAAATGAAAAATACCAAATTCAACAATTAATAACTAGAAACCTTTAAAGCCAAAACAATTTGAAATTAAAATGCTCCTAAAATGCAGATAAAAAATGTTCAATCGAAAGTCTTGCAAAGTGAACAACTTCAAATTCGAGACTGAAGATTCAGAATTTTCCAATTTTAAATATTCGGAATTGAACAATTTTAGACTAAGACACTCAAAATTATACAATTGTAAAACAGCAATTCTCTTAGAATTCAAAATTCAACAATTTCGTACTATACAAGTATTAAACACTAAAAATAAAAAAATTTCAAAGTTTAAAATGTTCAAGCGTTCAAAGTTGATCTATTTCTTAATTACAATCGTGAAAATATAGATAATTCTAAATTAATATGTCAATGATGATACAATGTTGAACTGTAATCGTTAAAAATTTAATAATTTAAAATTTGAGAGGGTTCAAAATTCGAAATATTGAAACCTCTTAAAATTGTACCTATGGTCTAAACAATTATGAGGAATTTTTTGTAGGCATGATATTTAATAGTGAACGACAATAAAAAAGATTTTTTCAATTCAGATAATTGCACATGTTTAAAAAAATTTGTACATGCCGAACTTGAAATTACTTCAGTTAAAAAAAACGTGCGTACAACTAAACTAAAAAAACCCTGTTTTTTGCCATAAAAAAGGCCATGTCTAGGTTCACCGATATTCGTTGAGCGTAGAAAAAATATTTTTGGTGAGTTCAGGGAAACTGGAAAGGGCGGCTAGGTCCACCGAAATTCGGTGAGCGTAGACCAGATATTTTCGTTTGCAAAGATACTTCGTTAAAAAAAAAACACAAAAAACTTTACTCACAAAAAATTCACCATATTTTGGCCAATAGGGAAATCTTTTTAAACTTTGAATTTCAAAAGCCAAACAGAAGACTGATTTCGAAATTTTTTGTTTCCACTTCTTTCGGATGCGAAATCAATTTTTTTTTTGCTCAGCTCAAATGATTCGATTAATTTTAAATCGCCCTGGATCAATTTCTCGCACGTTATTCACGACCAATCAGCTATTTTTAATCAAAAAAGAGTCCCAATAATCACACTTGAGTATTTTCGTTAGCTGTCCATGACATCATTCAGGATATGGTCAATCAAAACTCTAGGCAAAGGCGGATGAGAACCAGGATGAGATTTCCGATGACTAATCAGTCCAGGTTTCTGGGTGAAAGCTTTTCCACATATATCACAAACGTAAGGTCTGACTCCAGTATGAATGAGTAGATGTTGTTTAAGCGCTGTCCGACGAGCAAACGATCTCTTACAAATCGTGCAAGAATATGGTTTATCTCCCGTGTGGATCCTCATGTGAATCTTCAATCTGCTATTCCTCGAAAAAGTTTTTCCACATTCCTCACAAACAGCACTCTCCCGTTTTTCATGTTGTCTTAGCATATGTTCATTCAGATTCTCCTGAGTGACCATTCGTCTTTTGCAAATCTGACACTCATATTTAGCTTTGTAGTGAGCAAACTTCTGGTGCACGTACAGAGAATTGCTATTCATACAAGTTTTTCCACAAACGTCGCAAATCACAGGTTGTTCTCGATGTGTAAAACGTGTGTGGTTTGTCAAATCACCCTTGACCTTGAACTTCTTGCCACAGGTTTCGCAGGAGAATTTAAAATCATCAGTGTGCTTCCTGGCCACATGGACCTTCAATTCGTACTTGTTTTTATTCTTATAATCACACTGACTGCAGAAGAATAACTTAAGTTGATCCTGACCACTTTCCGAAGTAGTACTCTTGTGTTTCCTCTTGATGTGAGAATAAATTGAAGTCTTCTTCTTTGCTTTAAAGCCACAAACATCGCAAGTGTAGTCATCACCTACATCCCTGATCCGATGATAACGTCTATGGGCGTAAAGAGTGCTCTTTTTTTTGCAAGAAAAATCGCAGAGATTGCAACGTTGAGAGCCGTCGTTAGGTTTCGGTTGGTGTTTTCTGTAGACGTGACCAGACATGATGCTCTTTCTCTTACACTGGAAATCACATTGAGAACAAGATAATACTTGCTCTTCTAGAACTGTTTGGAAATCTTCATTAGCTACCTGGATCTTTACTTCTGAATCACAGGATAAAATCTTTTCTTTCAATGTATGTTTCCAAGCATGTGCTTCCAAAGTCTTTTGTTTTAGACAAGTGAAGTTACACAATCTACAAGAGCATTTTTTTGAAGATTTTGTGTAATGTTGATTCTGCAAATGAGAGAAAAGAGTTTCTTTATCACCACATTGGTATTTACAAAAGTTGCAGAGAAATACTGATGAAATTCTTTCAGTTTCTTTTTGATCTGAGGTGATTTCTAGTCTCTTCAATTTCGTATTCCTTTTTCGTTGATAAGAAGCAACATGAATTAAATTGTGATTAAGCAACAAATTTTCACTGCGAAAGGTCATATTGCACTTGTCACAAGAAAAAGTTTCAAACAAGGTAATGTTTTCTTCATCAACTTCAAGCTTTATTTTATCACTTGATATTCTCTCAGGTTTCTTAGTCGTGGAGATTTCATTTTTTATGACTGGTAACAAGGAATAACGAGATTTCCCATCGAAATCCACAGATTGACTGACTCGCATAGGAATAGTATTTTTCTTTAAGATGAATCTTCCTGATGATTCCGTCTTCAAGTTTCTGTTGCAGATTTTGCCTCCCCTTAAACAAATCAAGAATAAAGAATTAGTCGGCATATATGTCAAAGATGTTCTCCATCTGACGCAAAACGCTACTTACTCTTATTTTTTATTCCAATTTTGTTAGACATTTAGGGATTTGGTTAGATACATGAAATTTTTTATTTTCAATTTTGTTTATTCGTTACAATTATTAATATGAATCATTCGTTGTTTTCGAAAACATGAACCAATTATGTTTAACTTTGAGCAATTTACTGTTATTGTTGCAAAACAAAATATTTTATAAATGGTTACAAGTTTGTGCGACTAGGATGTATTTCTAAAGTTTTCATTACGAGAACTAACTATTTGACTTAACTATGAATTCTGAGAAGTAGGTTAATTTTCATATAAATTTTTAATGGTTCATAAAGTATAATATTTACATAATGGCAGCATTAGCAAGTTCCAAAATTATATTAGGTTTTTATATACAGTAGAAATAATGATATAGTTTTAAATAAAAAATATAAATTATTGAAGATTCTAAACAATTTTCACTTAAGCTTAGCAATTTTACTGGATTTATAATGGCAATTTTTACTGTAGGATACTAACGTTGTAATTAACGTTTTTACATGTTCGATAGGATTGAGTCTAGTTTTTTAAGTTTATTTAACAGCCATTTGAGAGAATTCGTTAGCAGAACCACAAATATAATAAAAAGACAATATAAACTCATTTTTAGTTGCAATGAATAGGCACGTGATATTAACTATATTATTTAAAAGAGATTTAATTTTGAAATGTTAACAAAATAGTATAGACTTTTTTTACCCATCAAGGTAGAAATAAAGATTTAAAACTCATAAACATAGCAACATGTTTTTTTTGTTGGCTTGCCAAATAATTGTTCACAATCTTATCTTGAAATTCACAAGGAAAATCAAGAACAAGATTAAAAAACGAATCGCAGATTTCGTCAAAATTGAAAATTCAGTTTTTTTAACACTCTATGCAACATATGAAGACAATCAAGAAAATCAAATTTTTTCAGGGAAAAAATATAATTTCCAATACTTTTTCAAAAATGCCTAAAAATTGTAAGTTTACTTTTTTAAAAACTTAAAAATAGTACAAGATATCCAAAAAGGGTAAGGAAATTCATATACATTATTTTAAAAGGAAAAATTCGACTGCAATTTTCGATTATTGAAGAAAAAATATATTGATGTAAAAATTCAAACTTTTTGGAAATTTTAATCGAGACATGTGCTCGATATTTTTATTAGAGAAAAATACGGGATACAGAAAAGGGGGAATTTTTCGTTCTACACGTCTTTTCTGAAAAGGGGGAATTTTTTGTTCTACACGTCTTTTCTGATGAAGAAAAATCATAGAGAGGACTCAATTTTAAATTTCGGTTTATTGAGGAAAAAATATATTGATATAAAAATTGAAACTTTATGGAAATTGTGATCGGGACATAAGACGTTTTCACAATTTTTGCTAAAAAAATGCAGGGTATAGAAATGGGGGAATTTTTTGTTCTTAACATCCTTTTTGAAGGAAAAAAACAGAGAGGGCTGAATTTCAAAATGTAGTATTTTTTTACACTTTTATATGCATTTTAAAAACCTTGCGAGATATCGGCAAGAGAAACAGAAAAACTAGAACTTTTTTGAAGGAACAATTATGGTTCCTTGATTTGTTTGTCATTATGTTGTATAAGAAAAAATGTTGACTTTGTTATAATTCTGAACTTTATGTTAATTTTCTTGTCAATTTCGATAAAAGACAAAAACAAATTAGTTAAAAAATGTCATATTGAAGAAGAGAATGGTGTGAATTTTTATTGATAAACAAAAAATAAAATAAGTGTTTGGCATACACATGCCGAATTTCATTTTTTTTCAAAAAATTTGAACAAAACTTACGCGTACGGTTTGCAATAAAATATAAAATTTGAAATTGCTTTATCGGAGAATTTAGAGAACACTTTCATCCCTTAATTTGTATAGTATGGTAAATTTTAACAATTTCAAACATGTGGCTGTACAATCAGGTGACCTAAAAAAACCCAATATTTTTGTTTATCAAGCACCCCCTAAACTTGTTTCATTTTGTGAAAAAATAAATGCGTATTTTTGTTTTATTTAAAAAAATAGTTCACACCGTAGTTCTGGGACCATAAACAACACCAAAATTATTAAAACTATAAATTAACGTTAATTTCCGTAAAAATAAGAAGTGTTTGCTAGGAAATACTACTGATGGTACCAGACGCTTAAAAAAATTGTTCAAATTATACCACAAATACTACCCCTTATCATGAAAAACTGCCCTTTAGGGGTTAAATTTTAAAATATATTTTCAGCGTTTGATACCATCAGCTGTATTTCCTGCAAAAGACTTACTATTTTTGCAGAAATGAAAGTTAATTAGTAGTTTTAATCATTTTGGGCCTGTTTACGGTCCCACGACCACAGCTTTAACTTATTCTTAAATAAAACAAAAATAGACAATTATTAATTCACCAAATAGAACAACTTTAGGAGGTGTGTGATTAAAAAAACATAGGGGTTTTTGAAGACACCCTACTGTACAAACTTTTTATTTTTCTTTAATTATTTCTGTGCAAGATCAGGGTCGAAAACAGAGAAACTGAGATACAATCGAATGAAATAAAGTTTTTCATACCACATTTTTTTTGTACAGATAACTGCTTAACTTTCTTAAAATCATTCGAAGATACACAAAATTTGAATTCATCTCTCATCTCTCGTCCCCCAATATTTACAAAAATTGATTAAACTATTTAAATATTTCAAAAGAAACTTTTGTCCAGTCAAAGGAACCGGAGGTTTCAGATAACTGCACGTGTTTTTAAAAAAAGTTGTACATTTCGAACTTGAAATTTTTTCAGTTTGAATCGAAAATTAACTTTAACGCTTTAAAAACGAGGAAATTTTTTGTTTCTTGACAACAAAATAATAAAATGTTTCATCGATTCAAACCGAAGAAATTGTAAGTTCGACTTTTAAAAAAACGTGCAATTAATAAAACTAAAAAAATATGTTTTTTGCTGTTGAGCAGATAACTGCTCCTTAAGATTCTTAAAATCATTCAAAGATACACAAAATCTAACTCCCCCAATATTTACAAAAATGAATTTAAATATTCATAGATTCCAAAAGACAGTTTTGCCTAGTTAAAGGAATAGGAGGTGAAGAGAGATGAGCATCCGGGTGTCTTTTCCTGTGTTCAATCATGTAATATCGTCTCTTAAAAGCTTGTCCACACAAATCACAAACATGAGGTCGTTCCGCCGAATGAGACAAGAGATGAGTATTCCGCATATGAGAAGTCCTAAAGGTTTTCTCACAAACATGGCAAGTGTAAGGTTTAATTCCCGTGTGTGTTGTCGCGTGAGTCGCAAGATATCTTTTCGATGCAAAAGTCTTCCCACATTCCATACACGCGTAGGTTCTATTATGTTGCAGCATGTGATTATCCAAATTCTCTTTTGTCAGAAGTCTTTTATTGCAAACCGAGCATTGAAATTTGTAATCATTTAGATGAGCCACTTTCCGATGCTTATTGAGGGAATAATTACTCCTATAAAATCTTCCACAGACGTCGCACATGTGCTGGGAGTTTCCATGGGTCCCAATATGAAATTTGAGGTCCCATTCCATTTTGAATCGTTTTCCACAATGTTCGCAAGAAAACTTGTACTCTGCTGTGTGCTTTCGAATATAATGAGTCTTGAGATTGTTTTTTGTCTTTGTTCGGTATTCACATTTGTCACAGTAATGAAGCAAACTAGCATCCATTTCCTGGTGAATTCGGCAATGAGCTTTTAAGTCACATTTGTATTTGAAAGCTTTTATACAAGAGGAACATTTGAAAGGCCGATAAGAACTGTGCTTGCCAGTGATATGACGCAAAATCTTACATTTCTGTTCAAAGGTCATCTGACAAATATCACAAGTATAATGACCGTCGTTTAATCTTTTGTAAAGAACGACTTGCTTATTTTCTTCTTCGCTTTCTTTTTTATTTTCACTAAGCCTCAGATCAAGATTTTGAACCTTTTCGCCATTTAAAGGAAGATTTAAAATGACTTTTTGATCTTTTTTAACTGTAATGGTAGAAGAATTCTGTAAAATTTTTGGTTGAGATCCTTTGGTTGAGTTTCCTTTTTTCCTTTTCATGTTTCGGGGAACTTTATTGTCAACTTCTAATGCTGATTTTGAAATTTCTTCTTCGAGACTGGACGTTCTTTCACTGCTTTCCGATTTTAAACTGCTGCTTTGAATTCTTAGAACTGTGCTGACACGATTGTTGCTCAATAATTTCGGCTTGTCTCTGGCTTTCCTAAAACATTAATGACATATGTTAGTACAAGATACTTTCATTTTGTTCGCAAACTATTATGACACTGAATTGGGAAATATAATAGTCCGGAAATTTTTTACGAAACTGGTGACATATTATGTATCTGGAAAAAGAACAAATTCAGTGAGAACTCCATTAAAATTTAAGTGATCGATTTCTGAATGATCTGTAAATAAAGATAATCAAAAATAAAAAGAAGTGAGCATTAAAAGAAAATATGTGTGGTTTTGCATATTTATTAAATTGTGTTACAGAAGGTATTTTTATTTTATGATTAAATAAATATAACATTTTGTGCAGTTTCACTTTTTTGCCAAGCAAGCAATCTCAAAAATATTTACAGTCACTATTCGGTACCTTCGATTGTAAGTGGTGGTATCCTAAACAATGAAATAAATAATTTTGAGGATAATGCTTATAAATCCAAATACTTTTCCTCCTGTCTAAATTAATGCAAATTATCAATTATATCAAAAACTAAAAACTTGTTACGACAGCTTTTAGATTCGACGACAGCTCTTAGATTCAAGTTCTCAAACATTCAAAAATTCTTCCAGTCATCGAATCACTTGAAAAAAATATACAGACCTAAAGGTAATAATATCAATCAGTCTAAATTCTCCTATGCAATTGAATATAAAAAATCATAAAGTTATACCTGAATTGAAGAAGGAATATTTCAGAATTTCTGGAAAAATTATGAAAAGATGAAACTTATTTCGAAAAAGATGCAACAGTTTAAAAAATGAAGACTTCAGTATTATATTGAAGATATTTTATTCTATGAATCAATCTCTACATTATCATAATGTGCTACTTCTCTAGCTTTCAAAAAACATTTCCTGGGTCCTATATATAAGCTCTGATGATTTTAAATCAACAAAAAATCATTAAAAATTATATTAAGATTTTCCTTTAATAATGATTTAAGAATCTAACAATGGTTATAACAATTATCAAAGCATATTTGTAAAAAAAAAAGGAATCTTCTAATATCTACATCATTATTCGAATAATTTCGGCAGGATTCCATCATTTTTTATTAACTCGTTGAAATAATTGATTAAATTAATTCCTCACAGAACAAATTTTCTTGCAACATTACAAAATATCACTAAAATTTATTGCACTATACAATGATACGATCACCAGATTTTTTTGGATTATCATATTACGCTCCTTCGCTGAAAATGTATATCTTAATAGCGTTAAAAAATATTATTGAAATTTCTCTTCCATAATTATTATAAGTACAATAAAATCACATTTTTTGCATCTTCTTGCAAGTATTATAAAATCATTTCTCTTAATAGATATGGGTGGATCAAAATTAAAATCTCTCTTCACAATCATGCATAGTTAAAAAATAGTATTAATTTTTAAAAAATGACATCATTCAACAATGTTTAAGTGGATTTACGAACATTATTTAACAATAGCACCAATTTAAAATGTTGATTTTCATTGAATTATTTTATACAATAAATAATAAACCCGAAATAACACTTTTTAACAAAACCTTTCAGGTTTCTAAAATTTATTCCACCCTAATATCTACATATTTTAGGAAATTAAAATTTCAAATCTGTAATATTGACTTTTATAATATCAAAAGTCTACTGAATTTTGAAAAGGTTTATTTTCTTCGTCACCTAATTTGAAATTTTCACTTCGTACCGGTTTCATTAGCGAATGTATATAAATTTTAACAGGTTATGGTCTCAGAATACAAAAAAGCTTTTTTTTAAAGTCAAATAAAATCAACTTGAATATGCTGGGCCCATAACCTATTCGACTTAAAAATTCAGGATGCAGAGCTTTAAATCAAAGATATTTTTATTCCATAAAGATGATATAAAAATAAATATTGCAAGACCTCCCAAAGATATAAAATAAAAATGATCAACAATACTCTTCGAACTTCATTTCCCACTTTTGTTAACAATAATCTTATCTTGGACACCGTGAAGTAAATTTGTAATTTTAATAGGCGGTGGAGCTGGATGTGTACCAGGATGTTTTCTCCTATGCAACATCATCGGCGATCTTTGAGTGAAGCTCTGGCCGCAAATATCGCAAACATAAGGCCTTTCGCCCACGTGAGTTAACAAATGAATTTTCTGCGAACTCAAACATCCAAAAGTCTTACCACAAATCGCACACAAATAAGACTTCTCTCCAGAATGAGTTCTCAGATGTTTCGTCAGTCCATACTTGAATTTGAACTCCATTCCACACTGTTCACAGACGTATTTCATCTTGTGAAGTTCTGTATGATTGTTCAAATTATTTTGACTCTTGAACCTCTTCCTGCAAATTTCACACTCGAATTCCTTAACCTTCGTCTTATGCTTATAATGTTTATGAAAATAGAGAGAACTTTTACTCGGATAGGAACTACCACAAATATCGCAGACGCATGATTCAGTTTCGTGATCCTTCATGTGGGTCGTGTAATCCGATTGTACTTTGAACATTTTACCACAATGGTCACAACTGAAATTGTACTCTTCTGTGTGTTTCCTAATGTAGTGAATTTTCAAATAGGGTTTCGTCTTGGCCTTGAAATCACAGAGATTGCAAGCATATAAATGTACTGGTTCATCGTGGATCTCCATGTGTCTCGCTAAATAAGAACTGGTCTTAAAAGCTTTCAAACAAATTGTACATTTATGGGGTCTGGAATTGCTGTGTTTGAACATGTGACTAACTAGCTTGCTTTTTCGATCAAAGGAATGGGAACAAATCTCACAGGTGTGAAATATTTTTCTAGACTTGGTACTCTTGTTCTTGTTCTTGAATGATGATCTACATTTTCTCCTTCTTCTTCTATCCAAAGGGGTGTCGTCCAAATCCTCTTCTTTATCTGACGATTTCTGGACCTTGATATCATTCTCCTCCATAGGTCGATTTTCATTATTGTCTTGGTTCTCTTTCTCTTGGGATTTCACGGTCTCCTCCGGTCTGGTTTCCTTCGTCATGAATACTTTTAAGGACTTTGGTATCCTAAAGTAATCGTCTCCTAGTTTTACTTTCAGAAAAGATGAATCTAGCAGATTGTACCTAAAATAAAAAAAAAAAAACCATAAAATCGTCAATCCTCGATACTGAGAGAAAAAAACTCGCGAGAATATACTGTTAACAAGGCATGCGCCATGTACAATCAAATTTAGCATCTAAAATGCTTTCCATAAAAAAAATTCTTTTAAAATCTACTAGCAGAGCACATATCACAGATTTCTACTCTTTTAATTGTCGGGAAGGTACAGAAAGAAAGACATACTAAAAGTTGATTTTCCTCCTTTCAACTTTTATTGGAAGTGAAAATGTTTTTAAAAAATATTCTATACTGATTCTCCTTCCGGGCAAATATGCTTAATATACATCAGCCAAGTTCACTAATTAAGCATTCACCTTAACACTAGGTGATAAACAGAATTAATTAATATTTTGATGTTCTTGTATCGATTACTGGTCAACTTGATTTTTGGAAGGCAATCTACTGTGGCCTCGGTGGCGTAATTGGTTAACGCTCCACTCATGTAAAGTCGGCGTTCCCGGTTCAAATCCGGGC
>JAUMHM010000005.1:10853018-10913528 GCA_032362435.1 Melikaiella ostensackeni | reverse complement strand
CGATACAAGAACATCAAAATATTAATTAATTAATTACCCTGGTCGATGAAATAACATCAATATTTTAAATTATTCAAGATAAACAGAATATTATTTTGTAATTAGAAGAATTTTCATTCGATGAAAATTTTAAGTATACCTTTGGAGCAATTCCTAAATTATTAAATCATATAGGTATGGCTTATCATCTATTTTCGACCCTAGTAAGTAAAAATAGTGCATCCTTTTTTGAAACTTATCAATCACGCCTAAAACTAAATAAAAAAAATAATACTTACAATTTTTAAACCTTCAAATTTCTTTGACCTTAAATTCAGAGATGATCTTAAAATAAAAAAAAATTGTTTGAAATTAAGAGGTCAATATCTGAATTTCAGAATTTAATCATTTTCAAGTATTCTTTTTTACTGTGTTTTTCGTAATGGAAATTTAAAAATTAAAGCTTTAAAGATTAAACAATTTAAAATTAGAGGCTTTAAAAAAACTAAACCTTTTAAAATTAGATCACCAAAACTGTATAAAATTTGAAAATTGTCGAGACTAAAAGTTTAAAATTTAAGGCTTTTAAAATTCCATAAATGGAATTATATAAATTTTTCTACCAAAATGTAGAAAAATTACTAGTCAAAAAATAAATTCACTATTATTTCCTAGAGTTTCCCAGCCTTGAAAAGTCTGTTTCCCAGACCAATAACCACCCTCGAAAAAATCTGATAATGCTTATAACAGCATGACAATATAGAATGAATGAAGTTTAGTTAAAAAGAATAATAATCTAAAGACAACTTACAGCTCGATGTCTTCATTTGTGAATAAAACAAAATTGGTCTCTTCACAATAGCTTCATGTATTCGACTTAATACCAGTATAAAAATATAAAATGGAAATACAAGAACCTACGGCGAGTCCGCATGAAAAAACAAACTTGTACTTTCTTAGACAAAATACTTAGAACTCAAAAATTGTTTTCCTTTTTTGTGTTTCAACCGATAACGATAGTTGTAAGTCGCTAATTTCTTAAAATTCTTGTTACATAAATTACATGTCCATATTTTTTTAATTTTCGGGTTCTTATTCGACAATACGTTTGGATCGCCTTCTCAACCTTTTCTTGTTTATTTCATTAGGTACAGGGCGAGTTAAATAATTAGGTGGGAAAGAACGAAGTTTCAAGTCTTTGATTTGTGACTCTGGCAGCCAAATACTCTGATTGTCGATTATTACATTCATGCAAGCTGGAATGTGTAGAGGGTCCTGGCTCCTTTTCCTGAAACACGAAAATTTCTTCAGTAAGTCTTTAATTTCAAAAAAGCGGAACCCAAGGCGGAACCATTTTGTTTCTCATATTTCCTTTTCCTTCAAAAATTCCAAAAAAGTTTTTTTCTCTATTAAGATACGCATTTCTTGAAATCTTCTCAACATGTAATCCAAATTTAAGGAAATTATGGTCATTTAGAAAATTAAGATGATTTCTCAAGTAAAATAAAAATCCTAGCCAGAGAAATTGATGTGTGATGGAATACAAAATAATCCTACTAATTTAAAGAAAAAAATTATTCTCATTCAAGTTGTACAATTAATTAGCCGATTCGTTTATATTACATGTTAGGAGTTTCCACAACAATTATTAATAGTTAGTTTTTTAATTATAATTCAAACATTAATTTTTAATTAAGATGGATAGCATTAACGACAGTTGATAATATAAATTCTGATATTTTTACATAAATAATTTGATAACTATTCCCTTCCATTTCTCAACGGAACAAAACATGTAAAGTAACAGTCTGTAAATTAAAAATACTTTAGTATAGAAAATAATTGTAAAAGATTTCTAAAAATTTGTAGAAGAATAATAACTATGTTTTATTATTTACATGTCTTTACAGTACATTTTTAAAAAAAGCACAAAGGAATGTAACTTTTAGAATATAATTTTCAGAAAATTCCAAAGGTACAAAAATAAAACAAATGAAAAATAACACAATACAATCGTCCAGTTTTGGTAACTAAAAACATTGATTAAACACCAGTCGACTTACATTTACTATAGCCGTTTTTAATGTCCCTCAAGTCTTTTTTTTTTTTGCTTTAAAAATTATTCATTAGAGCTATAACAAAAGTCAATTATTGGTAGTGTTTTATTATTATAAAACACTAAAATACTTACACAGATTGAAAATTACTTTATAATTATAAAGCATAAATTTAATTATTTATCGCTGATCTTAGAAAGATGCATTTTTTTCATGTGAATTGAGAGTCCGCGTTTCGTCTTGCATATTTTTGAGCATTTAGGACATGCAATTCTGACTATCAGATCTTTGTGATTTTTTGCAATATGATTCAGCAATAAAAACTTTGTTGAAAATAGAGCTTTGCAGTCCTTACACGAAAAAGTATAAATCTTATGACCAAGTTCACGAAGTTTTAATGTTCTTTCTGAAACAAGATGTTTTTGAATATGCTTCGAGAGACGATCTCGATTCATAAAACTTTTCTTGCAGATATCACACCTTATTCTCATTTTTGATTTGCTAACGATTTCATGAATGGGTTTCATGCACTTTCTTTTGCAATTTCCTTCGCATTCTTTCATATGTTCCATAAAATCGCAGGTAAGATTAAAACGATTTCCACATTTGTGACAATGGAGGTTACACAAGATATTTTCATGAAAAATAACTGCATGATTTCTCAATCCACATTTTGTGATGAAGGAAGTTTTGCATAAATCGCATTGAAGGTTCTCGCTTTTCTCTCTTTCCGATTCTGATATTTTCGAAGATTGGTTACTTTTACAGGAGGAAAGATGAGTTTCGAAATCAGAGTTACTTTTAAAAATAAGATCACAAAAGTAGCAATCACACTCGAGATCTTCAAAGTTGTCCGACTGTAGAAAGAGTGGAGGAGTCTTTTCTGTTTCGAATTTAGAAGGAAGGTATTGATCACCATCTTTGCATTTATTTTTCTGCAATCTGATTTCTTCCTTGTAGAAATCGAAGTTTTTCTGCAGCTTTAGATCCTCAAGTCGATGTATTTTGGTCCATGGCTGAGGGTATTCTTCTTTCAGGGTATTTAAGGCAATTTTGATTGGAGTTTCATCAAATTCTGCATTTTCATTTGTTTCGCCGACATACGAATCCTCAATGTGATATTCTATCTTGATTAGGCTAGATGGCTGGTTCCTAGAAAAATAAGAATTTAGTTAGTGTAATTTATGACATTAATATTGCGACTACAATCCCAAAATCTGATTTTTCTTTTTCAATTTCAAGTTTAATTGGCGGAACGTTTTTTAAAATAAAATACGCAATGGGCTTACAGTGCTTATTATTAAATTATAATTTATATAATCCTTGATTTGAAAAGAGTTCGAAATTTTGCATTCACATATGAAGTGTCACAAACCAATTTGTCAGGACTCATACATTTAATTTTATTTCAGACTATAAACGTTATAATTCGGAAAATTTGGAATTCAAGTTTCACAGAAAAGTAACAATATAAAAATTCCACTCTTGGCATTTTCCGTACAAGCGATCAATCCATTAAAACATATATAAGTTTATGATTTTCTGATTTGATTTCTGAAATCTTTCACGAAAATTGAATCAGTGATTTGAGACTGTGGAAAATTCGTACATGCTTTGTTATATTGTTTTTTTTTTTAAATAACAGGGACAAACTCGGCTCATTGTCAGTTCTTTCAAATGCTGATCAATTCGATCCATTCGAGAGTAAATAAGAAGACAAAAAAAAGAACATTTATTGAAAGTTTAGAAAGTGGACGGAAGTTTCAGTAAGTGACCTTAAGTTTCTTTTCATCGAAAAAAGTTTTTTATTTCTTCAAAAATTTCATGAAAGCATCCCTGTTTTTTTCATCTGCTGTCATTAAATTTTGAAAACATTTATTGTCTTGCCTATGAGCACAGAATCTTCCAGGTACCTAAAAAATATAATTCGTATTTTACTTATGTTTTCATTTTTGAATTACTATTATTAATTAAATTTTACTTACATTTTGTTTAGAAAAATTTCATTAAAAGGTTCAATGACATAAGTGTGAATGAAGGTTTTCTCATAGCAGTATTCGAATTTTTCTGTACCTTTGGATCCAATTTTAAAGGCACTGAAAACAGAGAATCATTCTCCACCGACTTCATCAGAAGCAATCAACGGATTTCAAAATCTAATAATAAAATATTAATTAATTATCTAAGTGTTATAAAGTACACAAGATAATACTAAAAATAATATGAGTTTAGTTACAGACATTTAGTTATCAAAAACAAAAAAAAATTTTTAAACTTTGAACCCTGGCTAGAATTGAATAAAAATCCTTATACTAGCAGCATCTAATAACAAGGACAGATGGTTATTTAAAAAATTCTGTAAACAATAAAAATCTATCCCAGCAAGAAAATACAAAAAAACCTTCTTGTTTATCAAAAAAACGTTAATTTATTGTAGCTATGTTTCCTACCTCTATTTACAGTCTAGAAAACAATTGTGAAACATCCTACAGTTAATGACAGACGCAAATTTGTTTTGCTTTAGAAATTTTCGATGCACAAATCGCTTTCTACAATTAACAGTAGTAATAATAGTTATGAGTTATTTTACAAGCTTAGAGTACAAAGTATAAACGGCGTAAGAAAAAGTTATACAGAAAAATAAAAATCACTTCGAGTACGTAACAAATATGATAAGAATTGACGATCTATAGATAGAAAATATTTTTTCATACAAGCTGCCCGTTCAAGCTGGATATATGCTCAATTTAAAGACGATAGAATCAAAAACTTTTTGGAAATCAGAAATACCTGAATGCCGGACATGGTTTTACAATTCATATACGAAGTTTATTTAAGAGTAAAGAATTACAATGTTCGTAAGAAATTTTACTTTCCCCAAACCGTCAACCGGGGTAATTCTGGGCCATTATTTTCTGTTTCGCGTTTTGTCAAGACATAAATTGTATTATTAGATGAAACTAAAAAAAAAAAATTGTGAAAAAAGAAATTTGGAGAAGTTTGCAGAATGAGTGTGTTTAATAATTATTACAGGGTTAAAATATATTATTTTTTATTTATCAGTTTTCAAGACTCACCTCTTAAATTGATACTAATACATAGTTACCCCAGTTGTCTGAATACTATTTCTTACCAGATCCAAAGCTAAATTTTTCAATGAATTTTTTCTAATTTCTAAAAAATCAAGCAAACCTATAAATGAATTCTTCAGAAAGAATGACTGAGTCCTAACAGGCAGTACTGAGCACTAGAGTTTCTGCAAAACTAAATCCAAATCCAAAGCGAAATTTTCCAAAAAAGTCTTTTTGATTTCTAAAAAATAAAGCGAACCTTAAAATGAATTCTTCAGGAGGAATAACTGAGTCCCAACCGGAAGGACTGAGCGCTAAAGTTTCTGTAAAACATTTCTGGCGAGATCAGCGATTGGTGTAGGTGTAACTAAAGGAGGAAGAGGACCAGGATGATTCTTCCTGTGCCTAAGAAGGCTTGAACGCTGCGTGAAATCTTCATTGCATACATCACACTTGTAGGGTCTGATACCCGCATGAGTCAGAACATGTTGGTAAAAATTACTTCTGGATATGAAGACCTTCTCGCAAACAGTACATGTCATTCCTGGCTTGTGCTTCAATTTGTGGTTCATTAACTGACTCGGTCCCGGAAGTTCAAGGCCACATTCCTGACACGTGTAGCGTTCTCTATGCATCAGAAGATGATTATCAAGTTTTGTCTTGCTGCGGAATTTCTTGAAGCAGAGATGACAAGGAAAGTCGATGGACTTCCGGTTTCGCTTCTGGTGTCTCCACTCATGACCCTTCACGTCCTTGACTGCTTTTCCACAAAAACGACAAATCTGAATGTTGCACATGTGTGCTCTTCCAATATGAAGCAAAAGATCGAGTTTGAGTTTGTATCTCTTGCCACAATGGTCGCACATAAATTTTGCATCCACGCTGCTATGAACCCGGATGTGATGCTGCTTGAGTCCTTCCTCTCGTTTGTACTTCAGATGGCAAATAGAACATTCGAAGAAGAAATCACTACTGTGGGTTTTTCGATGTTCTTCAAGGACTCGCGCGGTGAAGTAGGACCTTCTGCACATGTCACATCTGTAAGGCCTTTTGTGAACAGCTCTCACATGTCTCTCCACTCTCTTCTCATCCTTGAAACGCTTCTCACAAAATGGACAAGTGTCCCGAAGTGTGTGGAGAACTTGGTCCACATCGGGTTCAATATTTGCAGGGGTTTCGTTCTCTTCTCTACCGAGGTCAGACTCGAGTTTTATGTCCATATTGCTCTCAGAATTCGAAATTTTACAGGTTTTTCTGTACAACGATATCACTGGGAGTGTCTTTTTTATTTCTCTCCGTGGTTTTCTTCTCACCTTCGTTGCGTTTGTTGTCCTTCTTCTGAAACACGGACAGACTATAGTCAGTGAATGAAATTTAATCTTTAGGCAGACTTGTCTCACAGCGATTGTACTAAGGGAAGCAGAAGACTAGCTTTGTAGAAGTCGAGGGACATGTCGGCAGAAGAAATTGGGAGCAGGTCGGAAATTATTTGAAATCGCTGTGATTATCGATTTGAGCAATTTGAAAAGATTTTTAGAAATTGAAAGCAGAAACATAGTTAAGATAATGTTCTTCACGAGGGTGAATGTCAAATTTATCACGAAAGATAATCAAATTTTGTCTTAATAAGATTAAATTGATCATTGAAATCCAATTTTTCTTTCTCTAAATTCGATGACGGTTTCCTTCATATTCGAGTTATATAAAAATCTTGAATTAAAATAGCACATCCATTTCACAACCTATTCAGAAAGTTTCATTATAAAAATAGTTACCTGGAATACAAAGGCAGTGAATTAATATGAAAAAACTGCTTTTTAAAATTATCAAATAATACAAAATTTAGGAAAATATTCTAAATAAAGGTAAGAAATTATCTTTGCATTGCAAAATTTGTAGTAAATATTTGAATTTAATTACTCAATATTCATCATTCTTAATTGAACATGGCTTGACTTAAACTAGGATTAAACTTAATTCTACATTTTTCGATGTTAAAATTAAAGGAATCACATGCAATAACTAATAAGATTCAAATACCATTACGCGAGACAAAATTTTAAAACATGTGATGTTTGAAATCGAAAAACATTTAGAATAAAAACTCTTCGTAAAATCTGAAAAATATATATTCTAAATTCTTATTTTAATCGCATTTATCTAAAATAATTTTCATACTTTCCTTTGAAATATATAACAACATCTTAATTTCTATTACTTTTCGAAATTAAATTCACTTGAAAACTTCTTAAAATTCATTTCGTTAAGGTGGCAGTGAAAAATTAACTTATAATACTTTAGTAAAATATTCTATAATTTTTTGAGATTTTTCTTGATTAAATTATAACTATTAACAAAATTTAAGTGATGAAGATCTCTACAGATTTTATTCAGATGACAAACTATAAAAATGGTTCTTTTTATAACTGTTAAATACTCTTCAGGAAAAAAACGCAATTCTAGAAAATAAAGATCTGACAAATATTTGAAAGAAGGCTTTTAAGTCTGGTAAAAAATAGTTGAATTTTCATTGCCACTTTAGGAAGCACAATACATCTTTTCATATCAATTTTTTCTTACAAATTTCGTAAAGCTGCTTTTTACTTCGGAATAAATAACAAACTTAAGATAACCGGTAAGCTGCTATAATCGTTTTTTAAATTTAATTTACTTAACAATCATTTCCTCAAGGTAGTTAAATCGGGTGGCCAAAAATGCGAGTAAAAAAGTTTATAGAGTGAAAGCTGCTATTTTTCATAGAATTACATTCCAGAATTCGAGTGTTTGCACTTGAAAAACTATTTTACCGGAATTTTCGACCATTCGATTCCAACCTTCTGAAATCTGATTTAAAATACCGCACATAATAACTAAATCTGATGCTAAAAATATACATAAGTTTAAGGATGTACACTAGTTAATTCAAGTTAAAAAATGAGTTTTTTTAAAAATGATTTATAAAATTAAAGAAAATATTCTCGTACTTAATCATAACTAACTGTGGAAGAGAACTGAAGGCGAACTTTAGAAAAAAATATTTCAGGCTAAAATTGTTTATTTAACAATAGTTATTTAAAGTTTTATGTTTATGCTTTATCTTTTAAAGTTGTAACTTTTATCTAATACTAATATTCTGGGGCTCATTTTATTCCTTGAAAGATTTACTAAAAATCTATTTGGATACATCTTTATTTAAAAATTTTGATTTAGGCATTACACAATTGTAATTTTTAAAAATAAAATTTTTCTTAAACAATATTTTTTAGACAAAAATGTACCAAATATGTAGAGAATCTCTGAAGGAATAAAATGAGCCATACAACATTATGATTAGAAAATTACATCTTTTACCTAAAGATAAAGCAAAAACTTAAAACTCTAAATAACTATTGTTGAAGAAAAGAATTTTAACTAGAAATATTTTTTTCTAAAGTTTGCCTTCAGTTCTCTTCCAAAATTAGTTACAATTAACAACGGGAATATTTTTCTCAATTTTATAAATTATTTTTAACAATGCTCATTTTTGAACTTGAGATAACAAGTGAACATTAGGGTGATTCATTTTATAAGACGAAAAAAAAATTTTTTCAAACTGAATACACACAGTAGCCTAAGTTGTACCATCTTCAAGACATTGAGAATATAAAAACAACAAAAAAGACAAAACTTCAATAGGGAACCTTTAAAATCATATCCGATTTTGAATTTTTGTTTGTTTGAAAAATTTGTTGACTAAAAAGGTACAACTTAGGCTACTGTACGCATTTAGTTTTGAAAATCATTTTTTTTTAATCACCTTAATGCTCATTTTTATATTTGAGATAAGAAGTGAACATCCTTAACATGGCTTCTCTAATCTTCTAAGGAGTAAAAGTGATTTTTCTGGTGACTTTCTATTGCAATGCTTCATAACGCGATTTATGAATTTATATTGAGCACAGAGGAATTACTCGATTGCATGATTTTGCAAATCGAAGTATATTTGATGTCTTCGTTGATTTTAAAAGTTAATTATGAATTTTCTGATGCAATATATTCTAAATGAGTTTTGTTTCCTCCTGTACTTTTTACTATTTTTTCGTTTGAGACGTTGCCTCGGAAGATCTTGAAAAACTTATAATAGAGTTCTAAAATGCTAATTAACGAAAATAAAATAAAATTTGAATGTTAAAAAAAATTAAAACTGAAATCACTTTGTTTACTAGTTCTAACCAAATCTAAAAAAATTGTAATTTTCTTTTCTGAGCTTTTCATAAAAAATATAATCGAAATTTATTTTCTGATAAACTGGCTCTTGATTATCAGAGAATATGTAAAAAAAAAAAGATCTCAACAGCATAAGAAAAAATCGTTAATGCATACAACGAAATCATCAAATATATAAAATCTATTTATTTGAAGGTCTTGCATCAAATACATAGGCATCAACGCACTCTAATCCTAATTAACGAAACTATCTCATCTCACTACTTAATCAGTGATCAACCTTAAAATCAATATCATTACGTGTAACATCACTCTCACCGATTCCGAGTCTCTCATCAACATAATCACTTGCGAACAATTCATTAATCAAAGAACTTTGCAAGAACTTGAACGAAATACTCAGGACGAAATGCGTATCAGAATATCTAACGTCTTTAGGAAAAATAATATCAATTTTAGCATAAGTTCAGCTCGTTAAACACAGGTCGACTTTTGATGAGCCGTGAGATTTCCCTGGCAGGAAAAGCCCCGATGACAGATCTGGCAAACATAGGGTCGTTCGCCAGTGTGACCACGTCTGTGAATTGTCAGGGTCGATCTTTGACTGAAGGCCTTAGGACACTGATCACACTTGTAAGGTTTTTCACCAGTATGCACTCGTCTATGCATTCTCAGGTTCTCCGAGTCCGTGAAACCCTTTCCGCAGATGTCGCAAACATAAGGTTTTTCTCCAGTGTGTATCCTCCTGTGTTTTTTGAGATGTTCCGCGCTGCTAAGACTTTTGCCACAGTAATCACAGAGATAAAGCTTTGTCGGGTTGTGGCTCTCTTTGTGTCTAAAAAGAGACCTCTTGGTCGCCAGGACACGTCCGCAGATGTCGCAGGCGGTGCTCGTCACTTTGTTGGCCTTCATTTCGGGATGCATGCGCCTACAATGAGCCGAGAGTTGCCGCCTGAGGTAGAATGCGTTCCCGCAGATTTGGCAAACGAATGGCTTGTCGCCGGAATGGATGTTGTAGTGTTCTTGAAGGTCGATTGCTTTCCGGAAGCGCTTGTCGCAATCGTTACACTTGAAGGGTAGGTCGGCCTTGTCCGTGTGCCGCAACATGTGAATACTGAGAGCTGCCAGGACAGTGGTTTCGTAGTCGCACTCCTTGCACATGTAGCTAGGATAGAAGTGAGTCTTTTCGTGTCTCGTCAGGTCCCGAAAGAGACGAAACTTCTTCGGACAGTGTTTGCAGGTCAAGTCGCCGACAGTGTGGCGTAAGAGGTGTTTCTGATAGTTGCTCTTGTGTCGAAAGACCTTGTTGCAAGTCTTGCAGAGAAACTCGACTTCTGTCTTCTCTTCTTTGACTTGCAAGGCTGGTCGACCCAGCGTCGACCCTTTTCGACCCTTGCGACCAACGTGTTTCTTCATATGCTTCCGAAGATTCATATATGTACGGAAGACCCGACCGCAGTGGGCGCATGTGTTTTTTCGCTTACCCTTGTGCTCCACTTCGTGATTGTCGAGTAGCTTCTGCGACTCAAAGAATACACCACAAATGGAGCAGTGATAGGCTAGGGGAAGATCCTCGTCGTTAAGGGTTTCTTCGCCGAACTCCTCCTTGATCTCACTACCTTGAGTCTTCTCCTTCTCGTTCTCCATCTCCTCGCTGAGACTCTCCTTCGTTTCTGATTGGACTTCCGACACCTTCGATGGCTGCATCACTTCTGGATTGGCGTCTTTCTTCGTCAGATCGATCTTCGCTAACATTGCCATCGGGTAATACTCATCAGGAAAGGTAAGGTGGCTGTATCTGAAATGTGAAAATTCAAGGACTACATCAGTCAGTGCCCCTACAAATTTCGATTGCTGTTGCAATTTTTTTTGCTTCCCATTTCTCAATCTTTGACAATCGACTCGTTATCCACAGAATTGCACTGATTTGCAGCCTGCAAAGTAATTTGACGGTCAATTTGGCAGTGCATGCACGGCTAACTTCGACTGAGCTCAACTCAAAGGTGCTGGCACTCCTGATTTTTTATTTGTTTTCGTTTCTGGTATGCCTTACGACTGTTTTAAGACTAGAAAGAAATCGCTAGACCCATTTTTAACAAAAACCTATTTTTTTTACTGTTTCCCTCTTTATTTGAGCCCAATTGAAGATATCACACTGTAACATTCGGTTTTACGCAAGAATAATACTTAATCTAATTTCAAAAATCGTTTTTTTATGAATTTTTTTTCGAAAAATGGGGCTTTCAAGAATTTCGAAGATTTTTGTGCCAGAAAAGAAGTATTTATACATTGAAATTGCTCAAAATAAGAATGAGCTTTTAATAACAGTATTTAAATCACTAAATAATTAATTTAAATATTACAGAGAGTGAACACTGTAATATTCGCATAGTGCACGCAGCAATTGTTTAGCGTAGCCTGGATGACTTTTGAATGTTTTTGAATATTTTTAGCTGATAAAGTAGTTAATGGTCCAGTTGGATTTTAAAAGTATGTGAAATAGATGCGAGGTTGTCAAAAGTCAAACAAACTACACTAAATGATTGCTGCATATTCGGTGGAAAAATAAATCAAATTGGACGTCATAGTATCATTAATTAAGCTGAAATCAAGGTATTATGGGAAAAAATGGAAAACAAACAAGACAAATCGTTTTTTCTCAAAAATGGATCTAAGGATTTTTTTCTTTCTGGTCTTAAAATAGTCGTAAGGTGTACCAAAAACGAAAACAGAAAAAAAACAGGAGTGTCAGCATCTTTGGATTGATCGCAATCGAAGCTAGCCGCAGTGAGAAATTTAGGTAGGTGAGAGTGGGTTTTTTTATGCGGTACAGAGAGAAAAATAATGGCACTGAATCGACGAATCGATGATCAAATTACAACAATCAATCTCTGTTTATTACTAGTTTAAGAAAGTTACTCTCTGTTTTTTCATAATGAAATATTCAGAAATAGTGAAGAGTAAATATTAAATCTTATAAGAGAAACATGAGCTTCAGTATTTTAATAAAAGAACAAATGGATCTTGTAGTATGTAAAAGAATAATGGCCAAGTATTTTTCTCTATGTTCAAATTTGCATAATTCGAAGTAAGTGCATGCGTCATGTTTCCTGTTTTATATTCAAATCTTTTATTTCTTATAACAGTACATGACACAGTTACAGGTCTCGTTCAAAACGAGAAATTGTAAATATCGATACAATGTGATATAAAAAAATAAGCGTTCTTCAAACTTGAAAACACCAGAGTCTTCAAACAAATCACAAGTCTTGTATTTATAAATAGTTCAAATTTTTTTAATTAATCTTTTTTTTATCAAGTCTTTTCTTCCATATATCTAGAATATTACTCTCTATATTACATTCTGGAATGTAAACATTGTGAGGAACATTGTTTAAAAAAAAGTTTAAATTCTAGTTTGGATTTAATTTCTTCAGGAAATAGAACAAATCTCTATAATTCAGTTAGAATTTGAATTGAGACATAATTTAATTGACTGTAAAATTCAGACTTAATATTCCACGGACAATATGCGAAAAAAACACTCAATTCATTCAAACAGAACAATATGAAAAACCTTTCGATCAGAGAACGTCCATAAACCATGTGGATAGTTTTTCTTTTTTTATATCGTTGTGTTCTTTTTAACTTCACGGCAATTTAACTTTCGTCTTCATTTAAACAAAAGAAAAACTGTCCACGTAGTTTACAGACGATCACTTCGTTACGTATAACATTTTAATGAAAGATACATGCACTTTGCACTGATTGTGATACATTTAGTTAATACACATAAAAAAAGGTGTATTAATTAAAAACATAGTAAGTATAATCATGCTTAAACACATCAAACTTAATGGCACGTTCGCCTAATTGAAGAAAAAAATACAAGAAAATGTATTTGTAGCACCTGATGAAGTCTTGAAAATTTCAATCAGTGCTTTACGCAAATATCAAACTCATGCAAAAAATATTACGTACCCTCTAATTTTTCAACTTAAAATCTATACTTTAAAAAAATATCTTACTCAAAATCAAAATTTAAGTCAAGAGAATAAACTTGATTTTACACTTATAGATCTTATTGGTATAAAAAGCATTTTCCATTTTCAATTTTTAAAAGTTCTTTGGTCACGGGTTCAACAATTTTTTTGAATTTACGGGGTCCTAAATTTGTAAATTAGAGTTTATTTAACTTAAACGTAGTTAATAAAATTGAATCTTTTGAGAATATGTAATTCTCTTAAACTTTGGCTAAATTTACTTAATCTTTTGACTCAACTTTTGACGTTTCAGCGAAGTTGTACTCTAGAATGATGATCTCTGATTTTTACAAATGTGTTCATTACTCAATGATCACAAGGAATCAGGGACCATAACGAAACTTTAATTTCGTTTGTGGTTTTGTGAAAAACATTCTTTATAGTTTCGATTCGTATTTAGAAGAAAAGCGAAAATATTTTCCATTTTCATTCTGAGATAGGAAATTTTTCATCAGTTTTTTCAAATGAAAATATTCAATTTCACCTTTTTTCAAAATGTGGCTTTTGAAAAAAATTTATGAATTTGAATGTCAAAGAACCATCACTGTTTTGTTAAGGATGTTCAAGAATTATCGAACCTCAGAATACAATATTTAAAATTGTTTATAAAATCGCGGTAAATAGATCCACTGTTACATATACCAAATTTTAAAAGAGTATTTCACTTTAAAAATTTGTTTTATTTAAAAATTTTTACTTTAAAAAAGAAAAAAAAAGAAATAGCAGACAACCTCCAAATCTCCTTCGACCTTTTTTTCTCTTGTCTTTTTTCATTTTTGTTTTTTTTTGTCAACACAATCAAGAATCATTTACAAAAAAATCTACTAACACTTCGGCTATTCAACACCCTTTTTCAAGGTAAAAAAAAAACAATGAATTTTTCAACAAGTTAAAACTCACGAGGAAACCAGGCTGTGAAAATGAAAAAAATGAAACGCCATGATCTCATGGGGAGAACACCCTGGTTACCTCAAGGGCTTTGATTTGTAGAAAAAATGTTTTTTTTTGCTTTGAAAAGGTCGTTGAATGAACACTGAAACGTTGGTAGATTTTTTGTAAATGGTTTTTGATTGTGTTAAAAGAAATAAAATACAAAAAAAAGAGAAGAAAAAAGAAGGAAGGTGGTTTGGAGGTTACCTTCTTTTTCTTTCCTCCTTTTTTTTTGAATTTCAATGCAGACATTTACGAGTGTGTTTTCCCAATTGGACAGTGAAATTATTTTTTTTTCAATTTCCAAGAATTTCATAGTTAAGTGGGGCTATTTCTGCCGATTTTAAAGACTATCGTGAAGATTTGAGTCTGATGACTAGTGAATGTCCTTAATTTGAAAGAATCTGAAGAAAAACTCACCTTTACCGAAATACCTTTACCGACTTGCATATAAGATTTTCTGGTGGATTATGATTCTCTGGCACCGCATGAAAGTTTTCAAACCAAATTTAAAATCATCGCCTGAGCCCTTTTTGAAAGAAGTCAATTTTTGTTTTTCAAGAACTATGAGATTTAGAATTTGCATACAAGTTGAAGTTCAATGTTTCTTCAAATTTTTAATTTAATTTGATAGTTTTATACATTAGTATAGAGATCATCATTTTAAAATTACTTTTCAAATCAAATAAAATTTTTTTAATCAATACAATTTTTTATATTAATTTATTTTAACCAATTTTTTATTTTATTCAAGTACTTAGTTGCCGAAATTTAATTAAGTCAATTTTGAGTGATGTAATAGAATGAAATAAAACATTAGTAGGCATATTGACAAGCTTGATTTTTTGAAAGAAATTTTTAAATTATGGTCTCTATCATCATTTAGAATGCACAAAACTATGAAATTAAATTAAAAATAAAAAATAACTTTGAAGCAACATTTACCATAAACTTGTATACAAATTCTACATCTTATAATTTTTGAAAAACAAAAACGGACTTCTTCAAAAAGAGCTTAGGTGATGATTTTAAATTTTCTCGAAAACTTTTCATGGGGTGCAAGGGAACCACACTGAAAAAAAATGTTTGGACAACAAAATAACTTTGTTGCTCTTCATGCAACAAAATTTTTTGGTTGGTTCAACTAAATTTTTGTTAGCATAGCGGAACGTTTTATTGATTTAACAAAAGGTTTTGTTGAACCAACAAAAATATTGTGGAGCTAATAAAACAACATTTTGTTGTGCTAATATTTTTGTCAGTGCATAATCAACCAGCAAAATCCTACATGCAAGCACCTTTCCATTGAATTTGGTTCAGCCCCATGGTGGATAAGAAAATGTTGAGTATCGTCATCAGTTTAAAAAATATCAATTTTGGAACAAAAAAAAATTTTTTTCGTAAGATTGAAGACTGGTCCAAATAGTTGGGATATTTTCAGAGGAACGCTTCCATTAAGTGGGGAAAAATTTTAATAGATGAAAAGAATATAGAAAATAAAATTACAGAGCCAGCTGTACTTTAAAGTTTGTCGTTTTCCCTAGAAACAATTGTCATTAATTATTTCTACAAATAAAAACAGATATATTTCTAATACCCAATAGTTTTCAAGGTTTCCACTTCGTAAACCGAAAATAAATAAACTGACGTTTAATTGCAATATGCAAACAAAACTTCACAAAAGTCATTTCAAATTTCATTTTCGTTAGGGTCACAGATAACTAATTAAGCTATACAACCGTGACCTCCACATTGTCTACAACATGAACTCTTTTGTGAACATTGAGTAAAGCTCTCGAGACGAAACACTTGTTGCACAGACTGCATTCATAAGGCCGCTGGCCTGTATGGTATCGCTTATGAATAACTAAAGTAGAATGTTGCGTGAAAGATTTTCCACAAGTATCACAGGTATATGGTTTTTCTCCAGTATGTGTTCGTTTGTGTACCACTAAGGTAGTCCTTTTATGAAAAGCTTTTCCGCAAACGTCGCAAACCAGAGATTTTTCTCCTCCATGTAGTCGCAGATGGTCCTGAAGAGATCCTCTCGAAGAAACAGATTTACCGCAAAGGTGGCAGTCATATTTATTTTCTCCTGTATGGGATTTCACGTGAACCACGAGAGAGTTTTTATACGCGAAAGTTTTCCCACAAAATTCACACTGATGCTTCACGGGCTTGAAGTTGGGATCGTGACTTTTTGAGTGGCGAACCAGGGTGTGATTGTTCGGAAAAGACTTGCTACAAACGTGACAAACGTGTTCCTTGGCACCGTGTTTTACATTCATGTGACCATGAAGTTCAGCATTTGTGAAGAAGCCTTTATTGCATATTCCACAATGCCTGGTGTATTTTTCAAAGTGTCTTCTGTGGTGAGTTGCTAATTGAGAAGCCTGCACGAATGCTCGGCCACAAACATCGCAGACAAAATTACGCTCTCGTGTGTGAATTCTTCTATGAACTGCTAGTGTATTTGTACGCTTGAAGCGCTTTCCACAAACTTCACATTCGAATGGACGAACGTCGCTGTGCGCCACCAAATGTCCTTCGAAAAGGTTCTTAGTTTTGAACTGCTTCATACAAATACTGCACTGGTAGACATTTTTTTGAGAGTCATAACTCTCTTGATATTCGACTCTAGATTTATTGTTCACTTGCTCACTCTGTAAAGAATCGTTTTCAAATAACATTTCCAAATCCCTTTTAATCGTCAGTTTCAGGTCGCTTTCAGGGCTTATGTCTTCGGACCAGGACTTAAATTCGAGGTCATTATCCAGCGATTTGTTATTATTATCCAGGGATTCCTCGTATTCCTGCTTGGTCGCTTGCACACTTTTATCCAACACATTCGTAATCACATGGTGCCATCTGCAAATAAAATGGAAAACCTGGTCAGTCCAATATTCTTCTTTCTCCAATCGCAGAAGATTTATAAATAGTTGGGGATTGGAACAGAACTTTACGAGTTTTTTTTTTTTTTAGTAGAAGATGCGAAATAAGAATGAATCTTTCCTTGTTAAATACAAACTTTTCTTCCAATAAGTCCTTTGAGAACACAAACTTACCTCAGTATCTCTACTAAAATATTATCGAAAAATATATTGAAATCAGAACTAATCTAATGAGAGGGGACTACCAACAATTCTAATTTAAACATGTATTTATATTTGAAAGTTTTTATTAATAATATATGATCTTATTATAATTCATGAAGCAGATATTAATCTAGTATAAATATGTGGACATTTCTGCGTCACGCACGGGCATTTGTACATAATCTATTTACGTCCTCCAACTTCAGGAGAGTATTATAGTCTCAATAAAACAATTAAATTGCAATAATCCGACTTTCACATTTCTTCCTTTTCCAATTTTATAGGCACGTGTAGCTTTTCAAATGAACTTATACAATCTTTGGATACGTAGATAAAATTCTTTCTACCAATTCTAGCTTTTCTTCTTCTTTAAGCCTCAGCTCTCTTATGTTCTTTCCAAATTTCAGGATTTTTTTTCAATGAATCTCGATGAGTTTTCATGCGTTGTCTGTGCTTATTTTTGTCCTCTTCGTCTAAACCTGCTGCTATCCGACGTTGCCTATAACGTGCTGTTCTTTCCGCACCTGTTTTGGGAATCTTAGACTTTCCTTGTATCGTTGGAGACTTCATTACGCTGTATAAAAAAAAACAAGCAATTTTAAAATAAAAGGATCACTACTATTGACTCTTGACGAGGAATAATTCACTAGAAAAAATGTGCAGAGAAACAGAGAACCAAAACGCAATTTTTGTTTCTGTTTTTATTTTCCTGTCGCTGAAGTTTTTATGTCTGTACTTTTGTAGAAATGTCCAAATATATTTAAACTTACACATTTCTGTACATTAAAATATCGATATATTTTCAATTAATTGTATTGCTCATTCTCAGAAGAACATAAATTATTTATCTGAATTTATTTATCCGTAGTCGATTTTATGCAAGATTTTGTTTATGAAGTAATCATAAATATAAATCAACGTATACGCTTTTTGAATTTTTTAAAGACTTTTAAATTTAGTTTATAATTAAATAACAATTGAGAGCATAAAAAAAATAGATTCGGTATAAGTAATTCATTTTTCTGTTTTCACAGCTTATAATATCGTTCCTTATTCGTAAAAAATTCGGACGGCACAAGCATCAAAGATGGACATTAGTAGAATTAAATAATGGCAAATATACAATAGAAGAAACTAATGAACTTCTGGATGCGATAATATAACAAGCACTGATTTCGAAAGATAATTCAAGCACTCATCTTCTAAATAAAGGAAAGTTTCATTCAGTCTGCCAGTTCGCTCCTAACTCCCGAATAATTAAAATTCCTGAATATACTAGAAAAGTTCAGAAATTTCTAGAAAATATTGGGAAATTCTGGAAAATTCTCTGTTTAATTTTTTTCTTCAGGACAATCGAATCTAGAAAATTACAAAATACTCTGGAAACATCGAGACAATTTTAGAATATGCTATAAAAGTCCAAAAATGTATAAAAAAGCTACAACATTACGAAATGGTCTAAAACTCTGTTAAAATTTTTTTCTTTGAGAGAGTCGAATCTAGACAATTACAGAATATTCTAGAAAAGTCAAGAAATTTCTAGAAAATATTGGAACATTCTGAAACTTTCTAAAACTCTCTGTTTAAATTTATTTCTTCAGGACAGTCGAACCTAAAAATTCACAGCATATTCTAGAATTACAAAATATTTTGGCAAAACCGAGAAAAATACAGAACATACTCTGTTACTTTTTTTTTCTTCGAGAGAGTCGAATCCAAAAAATTGCAGAATATTCCAGAATTATAAAATATTCTGGAAAAATCGAGAGATTTCTGGAATATTCTAGAATAATATAGAAAATGCTCGTACATTCTTAAATCTTCCACAGCATTCTAGAAAACCCCAGACATTTAAAGAATATTTTTAAAAAGTAAGGAAAATTTCAGAATTTTCCAGAAGTACAGAATAATTTAGAAAAGTTAATAATTTCTAGAATATGGCAGAGTTCTAGAATAATGTAAAAGATTCCAAAGCATACAAGGATAATTAAAAAAAAAAGTACAAAACATTCCCGAATAGTAGATTCTCAGCAGAATTTTCAGGGAATTTTTTTAAAATAAAATTTTGTTCTTAAAACCCAGAATATTACAGAATACTCCAGAACTTTTAAGGAGATTCTACAATATTATAGGGCAAAACTTCATCCTGTCATCTAGAATTGTATTTTGAAAATTGCCTAATATCCCACAATATTCCACAATTTTCTCACAGCTGTAAAAAATAAACAACTTTGTACATCTAAACGTCCTTGTAAAATATACAGATGTTGAATTCTCTCTCAAAATTTGGCGATTTCAAAGACAAAATCGACTATAAAAAAATGTAGAAGATCAAAATCCGTGCGTTATTGCATTCATCAGTTGAAATATTAACTTCAAAATATATATATGAAAGTTTTAAAAATGAAAAATAAATAACTTTTTTTACCCTTCAATTTTTTTTCTTTCTAAAACAAGAGTTTCATTCAACATATATTCTACTAATCTCCGTAGAACAGTTTTAAACCAAATTGTCATTTAGTCTCGTTATGCGACTTCATATGTGAATTAAGAGATCCTTGTTGTGTGAACCTCTTTTGACAAATTTTACATTCATAAGGACGTTCACCAGTGTGCGTTCTAAGATGAACGATTAGATACTTTCTAACGCTAAATGCTTTCCCACAAACTTCGCAGACATGTGGTTTTTCTCCAGAGTGTATTCGATTGTGAATCTGAAGATAAGTTTTGCTAGAAACCGACTTCCCACAAATTTCACATGCAATTTGATTTTCTCCAGTGTGAATCCTCAGATGAACCTTCAGGGCTGTTTTCCAGTAGCTTTCAAAGTTGCAAAGATTGCACTTGTGTTTTTGGCGTTCTCCATGAGATTTTATATGCAAATTTAAATATGCTGCACTGGCATAAGCAGTATTACAAATCTTACAAGGAAACGGTTTTTCACCCGTGTGCGTTAAAAGATGGCGTTCCAGAGTTTGATTAGTGTAAAAGCCTTTGTTACAAATCTTACAGTGTGTAACGAATTCCTGATTGTGTTTCTTCTTATGAAGCCTAAGATCGTATCCTGAAACTTTAGAAATTCCGCAAACGTCACAGATGAATCGTTTGTTGTGTTGTTTCAGGTGTGTTCTCAAAAATTCTCCGGTTTTGAAACACTTTCCACAAAGGCTGCACTGATGAGGTTTCTCATCCTGGTGAGTTTTGATATAATGTTTTCGCAATTTCTCCTCGTCAATGAAATCCTTTTCGCATTTGTCACAATGTGCAATGTCTCCGGAAAATTTCCTCTCATGGCGCAGCTTGTGTTTAATAAATAACGCCTTTTTCTTAATTCTTCTTCCGCAGAATTCGCACTCGTATATTTTACTGATGGCCTGACCATCTTCAGTTGAATTCGATTGCAACGGATCCGTTTGGATCTCTTCAGTTTCATCGAGTGTGTACTCTATAATCTGCTCGTGGGGCCCATCACGGAAGACCTCAATCGTTTCGTCTTCAATATTACATGTCTCCACCTTGAGTTCGATTCCTGATGGATCCGCTGCCACCTCGACAGACCTGTAAACGACAAATTCATCAGAGTTCTCGTTTATGGTATCATTCGACCATTTATTAGGCGTCTAAAAAGTGGAGAACATCCATTGCCTCTTCGTTCTTTTTAATTAACATTCACAAGCTACTACGCACAACTTCACGTGCACAGAAGTGCTAATTTTTAATTAAAAGTATTTTTTATGCAATTTTAATTTATTTATGACGTATTTTTAACTTTGGATTGGCAGGGTCGTAAACCATAAATTATGAGAGAGAAAGACTTCAATATACGAAGAATGCATATTGTACATAATTGTTAAAACTGTCCTATCTCTTTTATTAATCAGATTGTGTCCAAAATTTTTCAAAATCCACGTATTTCCTTGAATCACAGTATACCATTTAAAAAAAAAATTAACCAGCATTATTTATTTTTCTGAATTATCCGAAAAATAAAAACTATAGGTCAATGTTAGTTCAAATTGCATAATTTCTAGGGTAGATGCTTAAAAATAAATAAAATCGCCCCTTTTTCAAGAATTCAGGGAATAAGACCTTAATAATTTGTTTAATCAATAGTTCGAAATTACTATCTGAAATACCGCAATTTGAAATACTTAAAAACCTTACTGAATAAAGATCAATGAGTAAAATTATGCGTTTTAGTCTAACGTATACGAAAAATTTGATGCACTTACATTTATGAATGCCTAGCGTCTGAAGAGTTTCAAACAGGTTGTGATTTTTTGTCACAAAATAACTATTTTAAAAGGGGAAAAATAATAAAATAGGTGACAAGAATAATTTATATTTTGAAGGATTACCAGCACAAATTATACCTTTAAAAAAAATTGGATTCACATTTTTGCTTCTTTAGATAAAAAACATTTTTTGTTTTAAATTGAACACTTTTTCTGCAGAGAAACATGGTGGATCCCTTACATTATAACAAAAAAAAAATCAGTGCTAATTGAATTTGAATCAAATTTTGTTATATGACACACAAAATAGAATATGTTTCGATATTTGAGAAAAAATTTGTTATTTTTTATAAAAGACAATTGAGTTTACATTATTATTCACATTGCGGTTGAACCAAATCTAAATGAAAGTTGAATGCTAATGGGATTTTTTTGTTGATTATGATTGCTTGACATCTCGCGATCATTTCAAGACGAAAATTAAAATAATCCTTGCACCCTTTTTGAAAAAAGTGAAGTTTAGTATTTATTCAATACGAAATGCAAAAATTTCCCTAAAAAGATATGGTAAAAGTTACCCAATTTTTTTGTCACTGAATCTTTTACTATGTTTCTGTGACATTCCACAAATATTTCAAGATGAAAATTTAAATAATCAGATCTGTTTTGAAAAAAATCGATCTTTGTGTTTAATTTGAAATGCAAAAATTTCCCTAAAAAGATGTAGTAAATGTTGCTAAATATTCTTTTTTACCTTCTTTTATTGAATATGTTTTTCTGCCATTCTATACACATTTGAAGACGAAAATTAAAATAACCCATCGAGCTATTTTTCAACAAAGTCGATTTTTGAATTTAATTCATTCGAAATGCAAAACATTTTGAAGAAGTATTTTACACTTCGTATCTTACTTGAAATTGAATTGTAAATTACATTAAAATTGTGTGCAACCATAGAAACATTTTTTTACAAAAAATGCTTGTAGTTCGAATGAACTAAATCTAGAAATTGACTGCTTTCAAAAAGGGCCCGATCAATTATTTTAATTTTCGTCTTAAAATGTTCGCGGGATGGCAGAGAACCACAATTAATGAAAAATTCCAATGAAAAAAAAAAATGTTAGGCAACATTTACCATATCCTTTTTAGAACAATTTTTGCATATTATATTAACTAAATACTAAAATTACCTTTTTCTCAAAACGGGCCCTATTGATTTTTTTTTCATCTTCAAATCTTCGCGGATTGGCAGAGAATCACAATCAATAAAAAAATCCATTGAAAAAAATGTTGTACAATATTTACTAATCTCTTTAGGGAAATTTACGCATTTCAAATTATTTGAAATACAAAAATTGATTTTTTTCAAAAATGGCCTGATTGTTTATTTAATTTTTGTCTTAGAATATTTCTGAGATGACAGAGAACCATAAGCAATAAGAAAATCCAGTGGAGAAAAATATTAGGCAACATTTACTGTATCTTTTTAGGAAAATTTTTACCATTTCAAATTCATTAAATATGAAAATCGACTTTTTCCAAAAAGAACTAGATCGATTATTTTAAAAGTCGTCTTTGAATATTCTTAGGATGTTAAAGAAACATAATAAAAAAAATGCAGTAAAAAAATTTAGGCAACACTTACCACATCTTTTTGGACAAATTTTCACATTTCATATTAATTGAATACTAAAATCGGCTTTTTTTAAAAAAGGGCCCCAACGATATGTTAGTCGGATGGCAGACTATCATAATTAACAAAAAAATCCCATCAGCATTCAACTTTTATTTAGACTTGGTTCAGCCGCACCGTGTATTGCTACCAGAAATAACATTGCGACTATAGTTTAAAATTTGCTTTTAAATACCAAATCACTCAAGAATCAAATATTTAAAAAAATTATGAAGTGAAAACTAATCCAGTTTATAGAATAAACACTTTTAAACCTTACCTTCGCCCTACTTTTATCCCAAACTCAGAATTTCGTTCAGAATCTCCCATGTTGACTAAATACTATTCTCGACCAGATAAAAAATATGCATACTCATCTTTTATAAAAGAACATCGACAATTTTTATTATCGAAAGAACTGCTTTGAGCTTATAAGACAAATAAAAACATGTTAGCATGTTTAAAAACTTAAGTAGAAACACACCTTTACAAGAGTAACAAGATACAAATAACTTAGAACAAAGTTAGTAAAACTCTCAAGGTTCTTTTGAACTTCAACAATTTCGGAATGTTTTTACATCTTCGTCTGATGTTTTCTAGAGTGGTGCCTGACAAGATTTTTCTTGCAATTAAATCCTTTACCACAGATCGAACAATCAAACGGTTTTTCGCCAGTGTGAGTGCGAATATGAATCGGCATGTACCTCCTGTTGATCATCTTATTACATAATTCACAAGCTATCAAATTCTCTCCAGTGTGTGTTTGCTTATGAATTTTTAAGCACTTGAGCAGATGAGTTTCGAAATCGCAGATGTCGCACTTGTACCGTTTACGTTTATATTCCTCAGCCTCCACGTGTGCGATTTTTACATGCAATTTGAGATAGCAACCGGACCGATAAGAACGTCCGCAAACTTGGCAGACGAAAGGACGATTTGTTTCCCGATTGGTGTGACTGATCATGTGAAGTCTCAACTCGCTTTTGTTGTAGAATCCTTTGTTGCAAACGTCACAATGTATATAATAATCCTTATTATGTCGTCGAATATGAACCTTCATAGACGCGTCCGAATATTTCCTCGATCCGCAAATGTGACAAATAAGTGGGCCGATGTGAATTCTGAGATGCATTATGAGGTTTCGTTTCGACTTGAAAATCTTCTTACAAACATCGCATTCAACAGGTTCATGTTCATCAGTGTCTTGTTCCATGTGCTTGTAGAAAGCAACTTCAGAGTAAAATCTTTTACCGCAGACTCTACAACGTTTCACTTTTCTCGGTACCGATTCTGGAACAATATTTAATCGATGTGCTTGTCTGTGTCTACCGAGTATGAATTTCTTTAAAAATTTTTCGTCGCACAGATCACATTCGTAGAATCCTGGCTTCTCTGGACCATTAGGAAAATAGGTAGGCATGTGGTTTCTCCAATGAGCATCTAATTCTCTTCTCAAAGGGAGACTTTCATCGCACAAGTGGCATTCGAAACTGCCAGGGGTCTCACTATATCGTTCCATGTGATTTAGGTAATTGTTTTTATAGTAGGTTCTGAAATTACAAAACCGACAGCGATATTGTGTCTTTTTAACAGATTTCTCAGTAGGAAGAGAAGGTAAGAAGTCACTGTCATTGTCATCGGATGGATCCTCCGAAGTCGAATTAACTTCCTCGAATTTTCGCTGAGGTTTGACTATCTTTGGAGTTTTCTCAGCTTTTGTAACTTTATCAATTTTTGCTTTTGGATTCAATTTCACTTCACGGAATGGGGAAGATTTACGTGGTCGACCTCTCGTTCTTTTGGCAATACAGTCAGTCGCAATTGGGGGATTTTTAGGAGGACGTCCTCTCTTTCGTCTCAAGGTTGGAGTCTCTTGCTTTTTTATTTTTCTGAGGCTTTCGTCAGCTATTTGCGTTTCTAACTCTTTGATGTCAATAAATTCAGTTTTGACAGTAGACTGTACTCCATTTCCAGTTTGAGAAGACTGCTTTTTAAATTTCCCTCTGCTTTTGTTCTTTTCTCCAGTGGGACGCCCTCTCTTCCGCTTCGTTCCTTCCCTAGAAAGAAACGTTGACTTAATCGATTAATTTCTTGTTACATATATGGCATAAAAAAATGAAACAGGACGTCGATCTACTTGAAAATAATGTTATTCTGTGTCAATATGTTCAGAGTTCTAAAAAATCTTTACTTCCGAAGCACTCATTTCTAGGCTTCTTCGTTCCAATGACTTACTGCTAAAGGGGAACTCCATGCCAGATTCACAAAAGACAAAGATTCATCTAATCGATTTTTAAGAAAATAATTTTCAAAATCGAATTTCTCAAAATTGCCCTAATCGATTTTTATCGCGTATTTTTTTGATACTCTAAAGAGTCCTCTTTCAAAAATTAAATACATGGGGCATTGGCGTAATTAATGAAATTATTTTTTTTCAACTTTTCGGGAAAAATATAATTTTTTAATTGAGCATTAACATTCAGTTGAACGAGAAAAAAGCTTTCCCAAATAAATGAGTGTTAAAAGAAAATAATGAAATAAATTTTGTTATTTTTTAAGCTTATTAATGACCCGAATCAAGTTAAAAGTCTCTTCAAATAATATAGTATTTCTTGACTCGCATTTACAATTTACAATTACATTTACAATCATTTTCCACATATCCTTCAATTCATACATTTTTTTTTAAATATCCCAGTAAAGTAGTTATATCAAAGCACAATTTGGTAAAGATTTAAAATCTGAGAAGACTTCGTTTAGATATTATAAACAAAAAAGTACGCAAAATGTCCTGCCATCCAAGTGACCCAAATTAAATATGTTAAATAAAAAATTGCTAAATAATATTGAAAATATTTTTTTAATATTTGAGATTCACAGATATAACTTACATTGAGTTGAAGAAGATAATATTCAAGAAGAGGGTTCAATATTTTAAAGTTAAGAATTTCAAAAATCCCTTCAAAGTCTGTCCCACAAGCTTTTCTTATCTGAAGCTGCTATTTTGGGGGAAAACTAAAAATATAATTAATTAAACTATTCAAAATGAGCGCTAAAATTGCTAATTTTATAATTACGAAGATTTTTGTATAGTTTAAAACAGGTTTTCGAACTAAAATTTCGTTCCATTTTGTTATCGACAGAAAAAAATTATTTTTCACTAAACTTTGGTTTGCTACTTCTACATTTGGACGAAATTAGATAATATCCGAAATTAAATTACGATTCGATAGGAATGATTTTTTGTTTAACTAGCAGTAATGAAATGGAGTTTCGTTCGGATCACTGATTTGAAATTTATTCATCAACGTTGATTCCAAATAATAATAAATAATGATCACTATTTTTGCATAATATTTTTTATAAAACGTCAGGTCATCCTGCATATTAATTAATCTCACAATAAAATGAGACGATATTTTGAAATGCTGAAGACAATAAAATAAATCGTTAAAAAAACTCATTTTTTTGAAAATGTTTTGAAATATTTCTTTCTAAAATATATACCAATCACAAATACATTCCTTGATCTCTTAGTTTTCCATTTTCATACTTTCTAGGGCTACACTTACTTAAAACAAAATATATATATATATATTTTGATCGCGCTTTGAATTTTTTTTTTACTTCGAAAATTTCATTGTCTAAAATGATCAACTTTTTGACAATTACTCATAGATAGTAAAACTGATCGGTTGTTTATAATAACGGTCTTCTTGCCTTTTCAGAAGTCGCTTGTTTTTCATTTGTTCTTCATGAAGTTATGTACTGCAAAAATTAACTTTCAAAATTCCCTGACTTTTGCATTTTTTTTTCTTAAATCCCTGACTTTCCCCTGATTTCCAGGTTTTCCGTGACCTGCAGTCACTCTGTCAATTGTAAATGCGCGTCAAGAAATAAAATATTATTTAAAGAGAGATTCAACTTGATTGAAGTTATTTATAAGCTTCAAAAATAATCAAGTTATTTCATAACTTTTTTTTAACACTCACTCATTTTGGAAAAACGTTTTCTTGTGAAATTAAACATTAAGCCTCAATTTAAAAATTAAAAAGTAATGTTTTTCCTGATTAATAAAGAAAATAGTTTAGATTTGAATTTAAAAAAAAAAACAATGTAAGAAACATAAAAAATAAGCCTGAAGACTTTATTGAGAGTGATTGGGACCACGAAATTCGGATACCCTGCTAAACGGTATAACTTATTATGAAAACCTTCCATTTTTCTTTACAGAAAATATTGAAAATCGAAAAAAAATTCAAAGGGCGATGACTCATCAATAAAAAATTTTCGAGCGAAATATCTGACACACTCTTCTTTTTGTAGCTGTAACAGGTTGTGTGAGCTTAAAAAAATCGGTGAGTTTCCTTAAACCAAATAAAAGAAGATAGTATTTTTGAGATAAAGTAATGACTAAACATTTATTCAATAACATTACAGTGTACTCTAAAATATATAAGATAATCACGATACTCGACATCGCAATTCGAAGAATTGTATCGCGAGCAAATTTTTATCTACATAATGCTTTACGCATCCAGAACAATTTGTTCAGAATTATTTTTGAAGTTATTATCGTTTAGGTGTGCACTTTTTCACTTTTTAAGTTCGTGTCTTCTGAGATGTGCCGTTAGGGTACCCCGTTGAGTGAACCTCTTATCGCAAATTTTACACTGGTAAGGTTTTTCTCCTGTATGAGTACGTCGATGCTTGATTAAGTATTTCTTGGCACTGAAGGCTTTTCCGCAAAATTCACACATCTCAGGTTTCTCGCCCGTATGAATTCTTATGTGCGTTTTCATGTATTGTTTTCTCATCATCTTGCCACAAAATTCACAGGAAACTTGTCCCTCGCCAGTATGAGTCCACCTGTGTTCTTTAATGCAATAACTGTAAAAAGTTTCGAAGGGGCAAAGCTCACACTTGAACTTCTTTCTAGTAGACGGTTCCTCATGAAGCTTCATATGATTTTTCAAATAAAGCGAGTTTCCGAAAGGTTTTTCGCACACTTTGCAGACATAAGGTTTATGTTCAGAATGTACAGTCATGTGTAATTTCAAATTGGCTTTGAGATAAAACCCTTTTTGACAAACCTTGCAGAAAAACGAAAACTCTTTGTTGTGTCGTCTAATGTGGATGTTCAGGTAGTAGGAGGATGTCATTCTTCTTCCACAAATATGGCAAATGAAAGGCGAATTATGAATAGCTTCGTGTACATTGAGGTACTTTTGTTTTTTAAAGGTTTTGAAGCAAATGCTACATTTAACAGGACCGCTTTCTTGGATCGTTTTTTCCCTAGACTTTTTAACCAACCTTGAAGTTTTCTCGTATTCTGATTCTTCTTGAGGATCGTTGGTAGATTCGATGGAATTGTGTTCCTCGATTGTATCTTCTGTTTTAATTTTATTCGATTTGGGTTTAACCTTAGGTTTATAAGCCTTTTTTTGTCCCATTGTCGATTTTTGTTCAAAAAACCACTCATTGAAGGCCTTTTTTGAAGGCTTCGGTTTCTTCTTGTCTCGAAGAGCTGCACGTGTTTTGATAATTGATTGCTCTGTTTTGTGGACGATTAGAGCAGCGTTAGTGTCGAAAGACTCATCACAAGAGTCGCAAAAATAATCGCAAACTAGTATCTTATCTTTGGTCTCTTCAGGGTCTTGAGTATCTTCAGGGTCTTGAGTATCTTCAGGATCTTGAATAATTTCAGGATTTTGAAAATATTGAATATCTTCAGGATCTTGAGAGGAGTCGCAAAAATACTCAGAGATTTCTATTTCTTTAGTAGCTTCAGAATCTTGAGTATCTTCAAGATATTCAGGATCTTCACTATCTTGGGTATTGATATATTGATAATCTTGAAGTTCTTCAATATTTCCATCAATTTCCTCTTCGTACACTTCTTCTGAAGGTGCTTTCACGATAATGTAATTTTGTACGTCCAAAACTTGATTAAGTCTTGGTAAAGTTTTCCCCCCCTGGTTTATTGATATATTGTTTGGCCTATTTAATAAGAGCGATGCTGCAGATTTGAGCCTTTTCACAATCACGGCTCTTCCAGAACTATCTTGTTGCAGAATGGCAGGAACTCTTGATCTTAGACTTCTATTCCTGTAAAGATAAACACTTGTTAACACTTTTTGCTGCACTAAATACTAATATTAGCAGCATTTATGACAAATGCTTCTTTCCTTTCAGTTTACTCGTGAGAAAAATTAGAGCTTGAGCAACGCAAGCGATACTAATAAATAAAAATAAAATACTAATAACTAATACTAATTAACACAAATAAAAATTTAGCAAAAAGAATCGATATAATTAAAGAAAAAACTTGTTTGTACACTTTTCATTTATGCCCTCATTGATCGACTTAATATATCTTAATACAAAAATCGAAATAAAAATAATTAAAGTTGTATTCGAAGTTTAAAACATAATTAAGTAAACTGACTTTAACTAAATTAAAATTTCAAAGTGTTAGGTATGAAAAGGTACTCACTTATCAATTCTTTCATATGAAATGAAAATATGATTGTTTCTCATCTTAAAAAATAATTTTGCCAGAAGTTCCTTAATAAATCGCAAAAAAACAAAATAATGAAAAATTTACTTCCAAGATAAACGCAGTCTTCTATATTTTTTTCAATGATTAAAAACGCTTTACAATCCTTTTCAGCTGCAATTCTCGTGTACAATATACCTTGCAATCATTCTAATCCTGTAATCCGGTACACGATCAAATAAATAAAAAATGTTCATCAGAATAGTTTACATTTTTTTACACATTTCTGCAGTGAAGTTGCTTTTTATTTTTCGATCAAATAATTTCTCCTCTAAAGAATGTCTACGTTCTCTGCAAATATTTTTTTGAAACAATGATTGATTCTCAGTATCGATTGATCGCAAACATGCACACTTTAATCGAAAACTATAAGTAAATGCAATTAAACTAAAAACAAAATACGTTTGGGCTTTTAAAATTTGAACTATGTTAAAGAAGGATTCATTAAATAAGCTAACAGACAATTTTCAAATGTATACAAAAGCAGCTTTATTAAATAAAGGTCATCATACATACAACCAAATTATAAAATATTCGAAGATATCAAAAACGGTTCTTTCAAAAAATAGATTCAATTTTCCCCAATTTCTTTTTTCGTTAAGCGGAAAAGAAGGACTCCGAAGAACAATTTCCAATATATTTTGGGTAAGTTATGCTTCCCAAATTTCAATTATAAAGAAATGTAAAAACAATTTTTTCCATTGTCTTTTCATGAAGAATACTTGAATTGTGGATGTCACTGGATTCAAAAATATACACTTTTGTTAAATACTCTTAAGCCTATAATATCATTATTGTTTTGCGAATAAAAGATATAAGTAGTAGTTGTAAAAAACGTAAGGCCGACCAAATGTGCGTATTTGTCATAAGAAACTATCTTTTCTTAATGTTTCTCTTTTTACCTGTCCTACTTTACAATGACCAATTTTGATAAGACAAAATTGCATTCAAAGTCAATGAAAACTATTTGCGTATAAAGTCCGGATTGTTTAAATTTGTCAAATCACTGCACTGAAAAGTTTAAATCAAAAGCTATCTTGTAATAATTTTATAAAAATCTGTATTATTTCTTTTTAAATAAACTTTTATTTTCCAGACGCTATGTGAAATTTAGTTTTAAAAGTTATGAACTTAAAAATATGTGTACCTGCAGTTTAATGGAATGTTCAGTCTTGAAAACAGATTAAAATTATTTCACATCCAAAATACTGGTTACGACGAAATACAGAGAATCACGCGAACATGACAATTTATCGTTTCTGGTACGCGAAATTACATGTTCATTTTGAGTATTCTTAACCCTTGAAAATTTCAAGCTTACGCTAATTACAAGGACGTGAATTACTCTTACTGATTATATTGAAATGTTTAGAAATGTTAAAAAATGAAAAAAATGAGTAATAAATATAAAAGTTTTGTCTTATTTATGGAATGTGCGTTCGATGAATATGTCTAAACGAGTATATAAATCTTATTAGATATTCTCACATACTTTCAACTTTTGTCAGGTCCTTGAAATACACAGTACGAAATTACACATTTGAATACAACACTTTTCGTGAATGTATCGCTTGTCGCTTTGAAGTACTCTTTTGCATGATTATTACACAATAAGTTATGGCTAGTATAAAGTTTAGATTTGTTATGTGAATCGCACAATACAAACTAAGGCACAAGGTTTATTAATCTATAATGTCGAATTTCCAGAGCAAATCTTGCAAGCATAGTGAGAAAAACGCGATCAATACTTGAACAATGTCAATTAATTATAAAATACGCTAAATAGTCATTAACAAGACATTTTGTAAGCTTTGTAAAAAACGTTAAACCTAAATAAAAATTTGAATACATATCTTAATGTTCAAATTTTGCTCTCGAAGCAGATTGCAACATTAGATTATCAACACGAACTAAATGACTATACATTCTTCAAAAAGCTCAGTTATTGAAAATTATCCCTTATAGAAGCAAAAAATACTTTCAGCAAACAAAAATTCGAGGATTTTACATCCAAACCTAAGTACAATTCTTACTCCAAAAATCTGAAAGAAATTATAAACTAAAGAACATTTATGCAAATCGCTCTCGCAACAATAGAAATAAGAATTAAGTATTTAAACCAATTACGAGATGTATCAAAAATTTTAGGATGAACTTCATTTATTTAGCATCTTAATAGTATCTAAAATATTTTTAATTCAGCTCTTAGATATTATATTGAAAAAAAAGAAAAGAAATCAGTACATGTCTTTGAATGTTATTAATCCTTACTTTTATAAATATTTTGTTACGTTAACGCAATTGGTAAATATTTCATTGGCTATTTTTTGATTTTTAATTATTATAAAAAATAAATCAAAGAGATCTGCAATTCTATTGTCGAAAAATCATTTCACAGTTACATTCTCATTTTTATGGTATCTAAATGGCAGTACATAAATAATGATAATGGACGGGAAAAATTACTTATCCTAAATTTGATATAACATTTTTGTAGCATGTACCTAACTTTTCGTCGAGTGCTCAATCAGAAAATAAATAGGAGTTTATAAAAATTCTATAAAATCTCGTATAACATGTAACGTTTCATTATCATGTCGTCCCTGAGCTTTAAGCTCGAATAGGTTTTACAAAAATTTGAACTTGTGCTTTTTTCTTCTTAAATAAAATAAAGGTTTCATAACGCGCTTAACATAAATTCAAAATCGTTCCTGCTCGAGAATAAGTAGACAATTGAGCAGTGCTTATAGATTTTTTTTTCTTCAAAATGATGTTGAGTACTAAAATTTCGTATCTTCGTTCTCAACATCAATTACTTACTTTTAATTATCTTAAGAATTCATTAAGAATTCAATTAGGATTCTTTCAGACAATTTAACAATTTCAAAATTACTTTAAAATTGTCATTATTAGTCGGTGGTTTACTGATCTAAACAATGCTGTTACAAATCGATGAAAAAATCTTAAATATCCAAGTACATTTTTGTTAATTTTAAGGTGGGTAAAGTACAATTCTTGAAAATACACCTTGATAATTGAGAATTATTTTTAAGAGAAAAAGTTTCATTGCACTTTTTAAAACTGACGAGGTGTTAGAATTGCTTCATTTCAGAATCATCTGCCATATCGCACATAATACAGTATAATTTTAAGAATGAAGTAAACGGTCTGATAAAATAATCAAAACTGAAAAATTGAAGAACTTTATAAATATTTCTTATAGTTACTAAAGAGTGAATGCTACGAAATTATATTCATCGTATATTATACTCCTTAAAATGTAAACACAATTGAGTATTTCAATACTATCACGATTGGTCTAACTTAATGCTTAACCATGATTATTTCGTAAATATCTTTTCAAAAAAATCTTTGAACTTCATAATATTTTCAATAACTTTTTAAAAATTAGCCATTCTTTCATTTTATTTCGCACTCCACAAATATAGATTGAAAAGCACAAAAAGGAACACCATTAGAAATAGAAGTTTCAGAAAATTCAAACTTATTCTAAAAAATTTCAAATCATATTCCTAAAATTTACAGTATTTTATCACTCCCGTACAGTTAGGAGTGTCGTCAATATTACAAAAATCACATTGTAGTAATGATATGCCCATAGATTAATAAATCTATAAAAATAAATAAACAGTTAAAGACATTCAAATAGACTAAAACTACAAAATAAACTTCTAGATCTATGGAATCTTTTAAATAGATAATAAAAACTCTGCGAACACTCAAATTTCAGTACTTTTTAAATTTCCTGTACAAGAAATTATATAAAATTATTACTGATGTCAAAATCTGTTCACTCGATGAAAAATTTTAGTCGCTTTTTAAAAATAATGACGCCAAAAATATGAACTTTCAGTTGTTAAACCAAATGAATAGTTGGGGAAGAAAAAGATCTCATTATTTTTGTTATTAGTGTAATTTTTACTTTTTTCTCTCTTCTCGAAAGAAAAAACTTATTGTAAATGAAACATGTTTCGTTACCTCACAAAATTGTTCGGTTTGAAGTAGATTAATAAATTTTTTAGAAAATGAGATTTTTTATTTGCAAATCTAAACAAGGAAATTAAATTTACATTCAATCGAACTTCAAATTCCTCTTTAACGATCCAAATTAAACTCTGTGAACAAAATTCTTAGGAATTTAAGAAATGTAAACACCAGTATAGGCATTTTTAATTTTATGAATGCTATGTTTCAAATATTGAATATCTTTTGAACTTTTAAAATATTGTATGTCTGTAAAATCAACTTTTAAACAATTAGTGTAAGTATATCTAATTTTTGGTGTGTAGAATTATTAAAAAAATGAAACATCTTTCATCGGCAAATCTATCAAATCAATACACATTTTTTTAATTATTCTATTTGTATTCCCACCTTGTAATCCTGCCCACTTGTACTCTATAGATTAAGGAAATGTATATTGAAAATAATTAAATGGAGTTCCTTTTCAATTCCTTTAGAAGTTTCGTGAAAAATTATTTGAAATATTTGCTATCCCAAAAACAGATATATATTTAGACCGGAAAGCCATTTTAGATGGCTCTGTCTTTCTCCAGATTTCTTTTTAAACTTTTCTCACATCAAAATCGTTAAATGGCTTCTGCTTCGAATACTTTTTTAATTTGCTAGGTTTGCAAAATATTGAAATTTACCAAATCTATATCGAAGAGTTGATTCTAATTTATAAGATTATTTTTTCTGATTTTCGAAGTTGGGTTTCGAGTTTAAACAAATTATGAGAAGGCGCGAAATGTGTTTTATAAAATACAATTTAAAATCACCATATCTAAAATAAAAAATCACGTAACTTAATACGGTTGAAATGAAAGTTGAGAAAAAAAATTATGTTTCCCTTATAACATACTTTAAATTTAACTTTAGGCTGTTGCTACCCTCTTCAACTTCAGCAAATTAAAAATAATTTTTCTAAATTCTTGACCCTACTTGTGCTGCTTCATAAATTAAGATTTACAGTAAAAAAGTTTTTTTTAACATTTTATTTAAACATCTCCTGTTTTAGTTTAATTCTAGGTGGCACTTTGATCCGAATTGGTAAAACAGAATATCAGAAATTTTACCGTCTTCTAAATTTCTACCATCAGAAGGGAGCATCTAGAAAATTAAAAATCTACAAAATTGTCTCATCAGATTCAAACTATTAATTTCAATGAAAACGGTGATATCCATCACCGTAAAAGCCTAATCAAAAACTCAATCAATGACTTTTGCTTGAGAAGATATTGACAAACTATAACCATTAGAAAAGCTTTAATTTATTTGACCGGCGTTCACCCGAACAGTGGTGTGCAAAAAAATTCGACTTTTGGGCTTTAGTCGGTCGAATGTCGAATTTTCGAAACTGACCTAAGCAAAGATCGACTTTTTCGATTCGAAACAAACTAGCGCGTGTTCGGATGTCGAATTTTCGATATTCAATCCAGAATGAGATAAGAGGTTTTTCAATTCGATCCGATTCGATCCAAGCCAGCATGTCGAATGTCGAATCGAAAGTTGAATTTCGGATCGAATCAAAGAATTTAATCTCATCCGGTAAGAAGGTGTTAAGTGAAATTAATTTAAATAATTTCGAAAATGGCCAGAGACGACATTGCTTTGGATTCAAAACATTACAAATTCGACGATTTTTGAAATAATTCTAAGTAATTTTAATTTACTTTTAGTTAAACGAAATTGTTCTGGATTAAAATTTTGCTAATTAATACTTCATGAAAGAATTAAATTTACTTCCCCTTTGAAGTCGTCTCATGAACCGAGCTGCCAAAGACTAATGTACTTGAAAAAAGTGCAAAAAGTGACTAATTGAAGCTAAAAAGTGACTAAAAGTGACTACTATTTACACAAAAAATTAGATGAAATTCTATTGCTGAATTCGGGGTTGAATAATAAGGTCACAATTGCTATACTTAATTCTGCAAGTAATGTTCAGACAAATTGTATAATTAATTTTATCATATGCTAAATGTCATTCCATTTTATTTCGCCGAAGTTGGTTGTAACCTAACTTTTAAAAACTTGGATACTTACTAGTTAATACTCAATATTTTCTGAACTTAATTATCACATCAATTTAATAAATTACTTCATTTTTATTCAGGAATTTAATTTAATTAGAAACTAATCTCTGTGCAAAGGAACAGAAAAATGTCACATTTCGACTGTCCCGAAGAATAAGTCACTAACAATTTTTTCCGTAAACAGAGCATTTTAATCCAATTCCAATTCTGCAATGAAAAATTGAATTAAATCAAATAAGATGAATTCAACAGTCTTTAAATTGCAAAAGTAAATTTATTGGGGAATAATGAACGAAAATTGTGTTTTAACAACAACTGAAACATAACAATTCTGCAGCACTTTTATAGCCTTTTTAGAAACGTTACGCTAAAAAAAAGTTACTTTTTAGTTGCTGCTAAAACACGATTTTCATTCATTATTTCAAAACAAAATTACTTTTGCATATATTAAATAAAATTTTAGAGACGGCAGAATACGCCTGATTTGATTCAATTCAATTTCAATGCTTTTTAATGTGACATTATTCTGTACATTTGCATTTTGAAAATTTAATTTCTCAATGAAAATAAAGTAAATTAATACATTTATGTGAGAAATGAGTACAAAAAACAGTACGATTATACGTACGATTATAGTTGAGTATCAAATTTTTTTTTAATTGTGGCGCACCCGCAATAAATCTGAAGGTATCGTTTTTGCTGCAGAGAAAATTTATACCTTCAGATTTAATGAGATACTTTACAATAGGATCTAGAAAACGAGAAAATCATAAATTAAAATAATTTAAATTTTAATATTGAATAGCATTCTCATAATAGAGGTTACTATGTAAATTCCATACATAAATTACTTAGATTTTCTTTTTTCTTTTAGATAAAATCTAAAATGAGATGGAGAAATGTAACTAAAGTGACCTCTCCTTTAAAAAAAGTGACTAATAGTGACTTTTTCTGAAAAAAGTGACTCAAAGTGACTTAAGTAACTGTGTGGCAGCCTTGCTCATGACGTTAAACATAATTACATCGATTTCAATTCTTATCTTTCTCAAAAAAATAAAAATGTGTTCGATCATTCGGTAAAATTCAGCAGGGATTTAAATGTGACGAATTTTTTCTGGATAACATGAATTAAAATGTATGTGGTAACATTTTAAATCGAAAACAATGTCGTTTTTGACCATTTTCGAAATAATTTTAATTCGCTTCAATTTACACCTTCCTACCAGACTGCTTAAGATCGGTTTCGAGAATTCGAGATTCGGCCGACGAAAGTCCAAAAGTCGGATTTCGAGTCGAATTATTTCTGGACACCGCTGATCCCGAAGTATAACAGAATCGGATGATAAATGCATTACGAACCTTGAAAATCACATCCCACCTTCCTAGCTAGGAAGCAAAACAGTAACAGTTTCTAAGGAATGTCCCTCTTGTGGTTGTTGAATTTCCGACTGCTGCTCTTGCTGATGCAAATGTTCCTCCTGTTCCTGTTGCGCTCGTGCATTCTGCTTCGCGTGGGTTTTCAGATGAGAATTCAGCATCGTCTTCGAGGCAAAAGATTTGTGACAAAACGAGCAAGGATAAGGTCGATCACCTGTATGTCCTCGCAAATGCACAACCAGAGTCGTCCTCTGCGTGAAACGTTTATCACAATGAGTACATTTGTGCGGTCTCTCTCCCGTGTGAGTCCTTCGATGAACACTCAAATAATTCTGTGATATGAAAGCCTTCTGACAAAGGTCACAGACATGTGGTTTTTCACCAGTATGCTTCCTCACATGAACTGTAAGATAGGTCTTACTGGAAACTGCTTTTCCACAAATATGACAAACATATTCATTCTGGGGACCCACATTTCCATGAGTACGCATGTGTACGAGTAACACTTGCTTCCTGGAGAACCTTTTGTGGCAAAGTTCACAATGATGCTTCTTTTGAGGTGGTACGTAATCTGGCTGATGAAGCTTCGCGTGCAATCTCAGACCCTGACGGTATCGGAACGTGGCATTGCAAATATCACATTGGAAAGGCTTTTCCTTCGAGTGGACGAGTTGATGTTCCTGATAAGTGTTCCGGGTGTAGAAACCAGAACCGCAGATTTCGCAGTGGAATTTGTACTCGAGATTGTGCCGCCTTTGATGACTAAGAAGATTTTGTCGATGAGCACTGCTGTATCCGCAGGTTTCGCAGGTATGAACTTTCTCACCGGTGTGGAGTTGTTGATGTTTCCTGAGAATGGTATTTGTGTTGAAGCTTCGACCACACTGTTCACAGGCAAAATGGTCCTTCTGAATGTCTTCTTGTTCCTCGTGAGATTTGAGATGAATAGCGAGCTCTTGTTCGGAAATGAATCCAATTCCGCACAAGGTGCACTGAAGGATGGCCTCTGAGACGACAACTTCGCTGCCATTGGTTTCCACTTTCCCGAGTTCTTCGGAGATAAGCATTCCAGTGGCATCCGTCGAATATATTTTGATATTACTGCCATCGCAACACTGATGATTTTGCGGTGGCAGCACGTCGAGCTTTGATACAAAGTATCTGAAAAGAAGAGAGACAAATAGGGTAAATCAGAACTGTTTATCAGTAATCGTTTTAAATTGCTTTTTTCTCTATCTCTCTTTGGAATTCTACTAATATATACTTGTAAACTCATGAAAATGAGGTTATTAATAAATCGGCCAGCAGTTTCTGATACTTTTTTATTGGTCAACTTATTCCACGGAAATCGGGACACACTCTTCAGTTTGTATAATTTAGGTGCAGGGGATGGGATCCGTGGAAACTCTTCCGGATGACAGCTCATGAATTCCTTTTTAAATCAGTCGCTCATTTATACCAAAAAAATAATTTTTTTGGCACGATCTGTTGATGGTAAAAGAATGTTCTTTAGAAAATCAGGATGAATAGAGACGCAGGACTCAGTGTAAATTAAAACTGATTAGCCCCTTAATCTTAATTCATTCGTTGGTACTGACTCTATGCTAAGTCAAAGGATTAATTAACGAACGTTAAATTTGGTCACGTAAACATACGGAAAAAGATTCAACTTCATTAACATATTCAATCTTCATTTGCTGCAGTACTAAATCAGAAAAAAAGGCAGTGATTAAAATTTTTAATAACCTTTATAAAGTGTAATTTAAAAAACATCCTGGATATGTAATACCATTTTGTGGAATGTAGAGATGTATTATAACCCATTATCAAAAATAAAATAGCAGATAGTTTGAAGAATTCTCAAGTATTTTTCAAAAAATCAAAATCCAAGTATTTCGTCTCATATTAAAAACTTTCGAATAAGAACTGGATATACATATAGCAAATAAAACGAGATCGCTGTAAATCTCTAAAACATGGTACCACAGATCTAGGTAACGATTTTTGTATAAAGATTCTTTGCTCTCTTGAAGGAAAACGTGTTAAGAATTTTTTATGAAGTTTAGGTAAAATAGGCATTTAAGCACGTAATAATTTAAATACAACATAATTAACATTCAAGTGTACGTATACTAGAATGTGCATGTGTAAAGTAAGCGTCTACGTGCTTTCGTGTCACTATTACTAACAATAAGAATTTTAATTTGTTGAAGATCATTTGTAAAAATACAAAATTCCCGTTTATTTAAACAAATGACCCCAATTTTCATTGAATGATTATCTCTAAAAAAATTAATTTAGAGTATTTATACTGAAATACTTAAAACTTTTGTTTGAGAAAGTAAGGATAAGTAAATACAAGGGTCGTGTACGCAGCAAGAAGTTAATATTTGTAATTCGGATTACAAAAAAAATTTCAGATAATTTTTCGTTGTACAGCCAAAATGCACATAACGGAACTAAATAAATTTTAGAATAAGATCCTGTATAATAAAAAATAGTGAAAGACAAAATCCAAAATTGCTTTAAATTATAAGTTGCATTTACACTTTTACTTTTCTTCTCTACTGGCTTTAAATACCACACCGGTACCCACATTTCCAAGATAAAACATTTAATTGATGTGGTACTATTATTTTCGGAAGACTCAACAGAAATTATACTTTACAAGAAACAATTACAAAATTCCAGGAATTGAGTTTTCTGAACTTGAATTTATTGAATGGATTTTAATTTTGTTAACTATCAGTTGGAGATTTTTTTCTTGACGAACACGAATAAGACCACAAAAATGGAACATTATAAGGCAGGAGAAATAGCTCTTTGAAGAAAAATGTTGCGTAATTATTGATATTCATACGAAAACGTCAGGCTTTAATTAAGCGTACTTTAGGAAAAACGATCGAGTTCTATCTGATCCTTTTTTTTTATCAAAATGATTGTACTATTGTAAAATACGGCATAATTAAAATAATATCAATGAGAAAGAGTAATGAATATCAATTCGTTTATATCAAAATAATTCGACTATGATCAGAAATCGTTTATTGCTTAAATATTGTATTGACATCTCAAACTGCTGCCCAATAGTTCCATGTTAGTGGCGCTGTCGTCGCTATACTCAATTTATTATTCTTATTAACTCGGATTTTATAAATCATGATAAAAATATAAAATTCTATAAAGCTGCAGATTTGTTTTCTTAAACATTTGTAAAAATAAAAACTATTTCCTGACGTCACAAACATTTTTAAAATTTTCCGGTGTTATAATTTCTATCTGTAAAAAATTAATTATTTTCCCAAACTCATCTCCTGTCAAAATTTGTGTTTGATCACAACCCTCTTTAAAGATGTTAATTCCTTAAAAATTAGAAACTCAAAATGTCGAGAAAATTTATATAATATTTTATTTCATCAGAATATTTCTGATACAAAAAATATAAACAATTTCTAATTTAACACAATTATTAATTAAAAGAGTTCAAATTAAAATTAGGGCTCTCGTCTTAATTAATAACGCCTGTTTTTTGAGCTAAAATAACTTTTTCTTTTGCAAACTGCGGATTCGTTAAAAGGGAGCAGAAATGGATCCCACGAGTATAAAATTTCTTGTTTAAGAAAAAAATCTATTAAAGTAAGTGTATCAGTTTGTGACCCTCTAATAATTTTAACGTTCTTCAATAGTGAATAAAAGCATTTTAACGCGAACTAGACATTTTAACTAAGTTTTATAGCGTTTCTGGTGGATTCTTGTTGTTCCAATCATTCATATTTGTGACCAAAAGTAATTTCTATATTCAACTTGGATTTTTTTCATGAACCGTGTCCCTGCACCAGTTTGTGGCCCAATACTCTATTTTGCAGCCCACGACTATACTCTTGAATTTTTCTTTGCAACAACATTTTTCCATGATTTGTTGTAAAAAACATGAATATTTTTAAAAATTGAAAAAACCATATGAATTGTTGTAAATTTCCAACAAATTTCCGATTTTTGAAGATTAAGCAAGTTTAAATTATAGACATCGAGATACCGTCAAATATTTTCGAGGTTAGAAAAGCAGAAAAGATCTAAAAACCCAGCATATTATCGATAAAACGTAAGCCATAGTAGACAATATAACAAAATCGACAAAATGCTGTGAAATCAATGTTCAGATACAGAGAAATACAAATAGACGCACGCGTCTTTTTCATGTACCAGTTTGTATTCAATCGGATGTCATAAAAATATGTATATTTATCATTATTTTGAATAATGTAGATGCAAAATATAAACAATCTTTACTTATAATACGCTTTATTTCCTACTTACTTGGAGTTTTTCAGTATTTCAACAAATAATTGTAACTCAACTGTCACAGAAATGCGTAGTAAGCCCGAGCCAATTTCATAGCGATGACTGCGCTGTCGATAACAGTCGAATATAAACTCGCGGGTTAATACCCTTTTTCCATATCAACAATTCAATTATTTCGGTTCCTCATATAGGTGTTGAATATTGCATCATTTTTATTACCGGTTGCTTTAATTGATAAAAATATATCAAAGGGGCCACAAACTGGTACACTTACCTTATATGAATTCCTTAGCAAATAAAAATTGAGATTTAATAGTCCACTAAGATCGGTACTTTTTAAACTTATTTTTTACACTGGAAAAACTCGCAGCGTGAAGCTGCGTTTAATTCACTTTTTTTTTTTTAAAACAATATTTTATTAGAATAAAATACATTACGGTCCTTACCTCGTGACGTTTATGAAGATTCTTCTTACAAAATTAGTTGTCAAGATTTTTAAACAAACCAGCGCGGACCACTCCGTGCATTCCATTGTAGAAAGTACTCGCAAATGAAGAAAACGTCTTACTAGATAATAATTTGTCCTTGACAAATGTCAAATCCTAATTTAAAAAAGAGTATTATCTTTTCCCCTCTAAGCTCGACGGTGATAGTTTAATATTTATTACTGTATAATCTATAATTCATAAAATGTTCTAAAGAGTAATAAAAAAACGCTTATTTTATTTCAGATTTCTATTCTTCAGTTGTCACTCATAACTTAAGCAATTTCTTTAAACTATACGCAAATTCAAATCACCCTACGAAAAATATTTTTTCAACACGTGTAATTTGTGAGGAGTTTTAAAGTTTGCTGGAAGATCTATTTTTCACCCCCTTTAAGAAACAGATAATTATTTTTCTTCTATATTTTTTGTTCAAAACACTATTCGAAACCGACATAACAATGTTTTCCAATATTTCTTGGTCTTCGCAGTTCTTTAGTTTTTTCGAAGTATTTTTTTTAAATTCACCAATGTTCAGACGTCTAGCTGAGATTTTAAGCTTTCATTTTAAACACTTATATTCATAAAATAATTATCAATTCAATAGGTAAAATATATTCCAGTCCGATCCAATCCGAAAAAAGATTTTAATTTCGTTTAATCTAAATCGGTTGAAGCTTAATCCGACTGAATCCGAAACAATCCGAGTCAATCTGAACAAAATTTTCAATCCGAATGAATCTGAACTTGGATTGATCAAAATCGATTGATAGATTCGGATTGGAAGTTTGGATTAAATCGGGTTGAGTCGGATTAGTTTTTAACCGACTTGGATCGAACGAAACTGAGAACTTTTCGGATTGGCTCGGATACAGATTTCGGAATAATTCGGAATGAATTCCTATCCAAAACTTTTGCTAGGGAGATTCTGGCATTTCAATTTTTAACACTTTCTTGAAGAATACCGATTGAAAAAAGTTAGCGCATTGTGTGCATATCATCACAACTAAATTGTCTACGCTTATCTCAAATATTATTACAATAATATGCTTCACAAGCGAGGTCGAAGTTAATTTTTGACGGACTCTTTAGTTTCGACAATGAATTAGGCTGGACACCCAAAACTCTGAGCAGATGTCGCCACTCCTTTTGGCTCCTTAGGGCGCATGTTTTCTAGCATTTTCTATTATTCATGGCGAACAGCTATTCGCTTAAATTTCGGGTATGCGCAGTAGAGGTTATCCTTCCACGCACGCGCCCAGTTTAGCGAATAGCTGATCATCCTGATCGCCATGAACAACACAAAATTACAGAAAACAAGATGCTCTAAAGGGCTAAAAGGTGTGGCGACATCTGCTCTGAGTTTTGGGTGTCCAGCTTAATTTCTATGCACTTATGAATTTTTTTCTGCTTCAGACGAAATACACACTACTAACGTTTTATGCACTCTATAGGAGACATTAGAAACTATATTTAGGCCAGGCGCCAAATTCAAACACTTTCCATAACGATTCCAAGAATAAAAAAATTAGCGTGTACCGAAGTAGCCCCGGTTGACGGTACATTGGACAATGTTTCAAGTCTTAAGACATGGATATAAATAATAATTTCATATCAACTCTATTTATTACATTCAAATATAGTTCACAAAAATTGTTAGCATCTATTACTATTAAAAACATAGATACTACAACCTTCTTTGACATTGATATTATCCATTAAATAGAACCCACTAAGCGTCATCGTTAATTCTTAATCCAGTCTAGTCAACGCGATTAGCATTTTTGTTTGATTCAATTTGCCTCTTTACTCTTATCCTAATTTCTTCCTTCTACGCGTATAAATCATGTAAACAATTTTAGGAAGCTTTCAGGTAAAAAGTAAATAGTCACGTAATCAGACTTCAACACTGAGAAAAAATGCCACGATTTTAATGCCTTTGTCAATTACTTCATTTACCATTAATTTAGAGAACCGATCCAAAAACCATTGGGCGAATTAAATTTTGCTATAACTATAGTTTGATTGACTCAATGAAATACACGTATTTGACAAAAAAAAAAACTGTTCAAATCGATGACATTTTTCTCGCAGTGCAGAAATTATTTTTTCTTAATAGAGTTCTTAGATTATAAATATAACTAGGAACATATATTAACTTTCTAGAAGTGCGAATAAATTAAACATGGAATTTATTCAGATGATTAATGGATGTTTTACGTTATAAGATTTTTTTACATCAGAAAATAATTAGTGCAATATAAAGAAAAAAGTGAAACTAAATATTGGAATATGAAATATCCTACTTTTCACTTAAAACAAAATATAGATATCAAAACTTCGAAAAAATCAAAGTACCCTGCGCGAATGAGATTTAAAATTCTTCTAAGAAAGATGCCAAAACCATTAAAAAATAGTGAAACACAGAAAAATATTAATATCAACAAATTTACTCTAAAATGCAAAACACTTTACCACTCTCTATATAATATTAATGAGCTAAGGCAAGTTCATAAACATCCACTAATAAATTCATAACAAATTCACTAAAACAAAAATTATTCTGCCGTCGGATATAATGACACCATTTACAAACATTTTATTGAACATACGTACATATATATAGAGTTGCTTAAATTTATGCAAAATAACGATACAGAGATTAAAAAAAAAATATACGTTGGAAAGCTTCCGATATTATAGATTTAAAACTATGAAAAAAAATCCCGTGCACACCCTTATTCAATAACTTTAAATTGAAATCTAGCACTATAATATATTCTTGAGCAATTCCTTCAAGCTCACGAAACTGAAAGGTTTCTTATTTTGAGTATTCAAAAAAAAATTTGAAATTAAAGCAATTAACATAGGAACTTCTGAATTCAAAGCATTTGAAATGAAATCATTTAAAAACTAAGATCAAATGTTCAAAAATGTATAACTGAACATTGGAAGTATTCTAATTTCAGTAAGTACTTAAAAGGACTTCAAAAAACACTATTTTATACTGAAACATTTATTGTACGTGTACAAGTTCAAGGCAGTAGCCAGAAGCAAATAAATTAGAATTCGAAGGATCTTAAATGAGACAATCTCAAAATAAGAATATTCACTTAATTTTTTTCTTTCAAGCCGAACACCATTTAATAATTTTTATTTTTGTGCTCTTATACTTAAAAGATGTTAATACCAAGCAGTCGAAACCGAAAATTTTAATTTTTTTAATGGTACAAACTAAATATTTACGAACTGCAAGCCCTTGATAAAGCTTCAATTGCAAGTTATTTACTTATGAACGTTTCAAACTTATAATTATTGAACTATATTAACGATTTTGATTTGAAATAGTTCAATTTTTTAAATCTTAAATTTCGAACGCCTAAATTTCAAATTGTCTAATTATGTGAGTTTTGATTTTAAATTATTTTATAAGAAAGGTTTTGAGTCAAAATTGGGCAAGCATTTGAAAGTTACTTTTAAATTTGAAATTTACTGATTAAACAAACTGAACACGTTAAACTGAAAGCTTCAAAATTTTAAGTACTAAAATTGTCACGTTAAATTTTTTTCAAGAATTTTGAAAAGAACACATTAAAAATTGTACAATTGCATATGATATCCAGTAGCGTGCAAAGTGATTGGATAGTTTTCTTCCACTAAAAATGAGAAAAAACCTCGGTCAACAAATAAATTCACTTTCACTTGCCAGTCCTGTGACCAACCTGGAAAATCTTAAGAATAAAAAAAATTCACATTTTAGCCACGTAGTAAATAAAAACTGTGCTTGAATCTTCATTTTGTTTTTGAGAAAAAATTCTTTAAAATGTCAACAAATTTTTGGTTAGATTAAAAAGAACCGCAACTATTAAAATGAAATTTGTTTGAATGCGAATTCTTAATTTTTTTGCACATTTAAATTAATTGTTTAAAAAAATTATTTACGACAATTTCACCTATTAACCAACTATACACATAAACATTTAATTTTTGAACAAGGCTCCACTTAGATTGGAACGTTGGCACGGATCAATCTCTTAATATTATCCACTAGAATTTATCCAATATTATCATCTTATTTAAATTTTGTTTTATCTTTGTTAACTGTAGAATAACTTCACGAGAAACAGCTTTTCAGTTTTAACATGTATCTTTTTTTGTTATCTTGTAATTTTAGAAATTACCCTTGTACATTTTGATTCATATAATTTTTATACAAGATTCTCATTTTAGTCATCTTGCTCAGTCACCGATATTCTTCTTTAATTTGTTATTCCTCACTTAAGGCACTTATATAACTTTCTCTTACAAAATATGGACGCAGTAAATTTGTACTTATAAAGCGTTTCTTGTTTTTTTATTTATTTCATTTTTGAGACACTGCATAATAAACGGTAATTTATCAGCTACTCAGACAACACAAGTGCCTTTTAGTTTTTGAGAGATCCCCTATTAATGCTAACAAATTATTCGGCAAATTAATACTTTTACGTAGGAAAACCCAGTTTTCATTTAAGCTTTCAAATCATTTTTAAACTTGCAATGAAAATTTCGACTTTAAAAATTAAAAATACGAAAAATCATGCATTTAAAATTTCTATTTTCATTTTAAAAAATTTGAAGATTTTTAAAGATCATATTTTGATCTTTTCTTGTAATTTCTAATCACAGACAAATCGTATTATATTAATCAACCTATCTTCCCGGACAAATAACGATCAGCGGCGTACTAAATTTTTATCTTTCTGCGAAATACTTGCAAAATCTATCATTATCTTTGATGATCATTTGAGCTTCAATATTAGAAAATTCTTATGTATTAGCAACATCCAGCTAGAGCGAACGTCATTCGATTAAAAAATTACATGAATGATCTACAAACAAAAATTATATTCGCTATTGATTTAATTATTCTGATAATCTCCATTCGCCTCATTTGCAAATTTCGTTGGAATTTCAAATGGCATAATGCATTTCAAAAAATACTTACAGAAACATATTGCTATAATAAAATTACAGGAGGGCTGCTAAAGACTAGAATATCAGAAAAAGCTTTCGGGCCATTTAAAAGTTATTTGAATTTTTAAAGCCTTAGAAATTAAACAATTTTCCATTTTTAATTTAAACAAGAAATATTGTACGACTTTTAACGTACACCTTACAAATTTGTGGGAATAATTTAGAACTTAAGTGAAAATTTGGAACCTTCATGACTGAATAACTTTAAAGCAAACTCAAATCATATGGAAATCATTTCTAATTTTAGGTGCTTAAAATTGATCAATATATCAAATTGCAAGCACTTAATATTGCATTATTTAAAACTGAAGCCATTGAAGATCTTAACAATTTAAAGCAATATGATTTTAAACGCTTTAAAATTAAAAGTGCTCAATCTTTAATATTTCAAATGAAACATTCTGCTTCAAACTATACAATATCAAATTGGAATCATTATAATTTAAACCAAAATTTTAACAAACTTGTTCAGACATGCATAATTTAATATGATACTGAGTGAAATTTAAAGGTTGAATTAGCTGAAGGCCGTTAAATTTGCGTAAAATAAGTTTTACAATTAATAATTTTAATTCGAAATTTTTGAACGTTAAGAAACAAGAAAGTTTAAGAGACCGTCATCTACTTTTCAAGAAAAATTTCAGTTTTTCTTATTGTGATAGTGGTAACAGAAGCCGCCATTAATTTAAGAATAATCGAATAATAATAATCAAAGAATTGCAAGCATACTATAATATAACCAAAAAGTTACTTTCATGATAACAGTTTTTTACCTTTAATTTGCTTTTACGGATAAAAAAAGTGGATAAAGTCAAATCGCAAATACAATTGTCGCAAGAAAGAAAATGACAGTCTGTTTTTGAAAGGAGAATCCATAAAAGCAGTTTTTGACCCATTTACATTGCTACCGAAGAAAATCTGATTTCTATTGATTCCATAAAAGAACAAAATATTCTCAAATCTTTTCTTTAGTTGTACAATTATAGCTCTCTTATAATTTAGACACAAAATATAACCATTTTTAGGTTAATGTAATAAAAGCAAAACTGAAAAAAAATATTAAAAAGAACAAAGAGCCTAAAAACCACCAAAATTTACTTTGAATAAAAAGAAGAATAAAAACATTGAGAAAAAAATAAAATAAATATACAATATATAGATAATAAATATACATATGAAAATAAAAATATAAACAATTTTAAAAACTAGACAAGAAATAATAAATAAATATAAATAATATGTATATGTAAAATAAAACAAAGTAAAAAATGAAAAATGGTTTTCGTATTGTAAGATGAACATTTACTTCTCAAAGGGTCAATACAAATAAAATATTTTTTTTTATAAACTAAAAACCGCTAAAGATTTGTTAAAAAATAGATAAATAATGCAGTTTGAAACAAATTTTCAAACAAATATTTTCGTAATTTTGAAGATTTTTTTTCCAATATACCTAAAAACTATCATCACTTACTTTAAACAAAAATATATACAGTTACCCCCTTACCACCCTTTTGAAGTTTCTAGAATCTAGATACACTCAGAGAAATGTTTCTTGGAATCAAACCCAATTTATAGGATTCAAATACACCATTGTTTAACTCAAACAAATTTTACTTTCATCAAATAAAAAATAAAACTAGAGAAAAAAATAAAAATTACATAAAATAAAATATAAATTTTAAATATAAAAAGGTAGTGCCTATATGTACAGAAAAAATTCGACTATTTGTACCGAAACTTCAGTACGCGTAGCCGCGGCCATAAAAAATGACCGACATACCGGGCCGTAACCATCTTAAGGATGACAGAAAATTATAAATCTAAAAAAATTAATAAATAAAATCCAAATCAAAGACTCCCTTTTTTAAACAAAAAATTACGAAAAAAGGATGAATAATGCAGCTTGTATACAAACTTTTAATCTAATTCTCTCGTATCTTTTTGGGAAATAGAATTTTTAAACCTTTTTTTTATATTTTTCGGCAATTTCGTATACGCTGATTCCGAATCCGACAAAAAAAATTCTTCACCACGTCAAGTTTTTGAGAAAAACGAGGTTAAGGCCAGGTGAGCGTAACCTCAAAAATTTTTTTCTCACATTTTTTGGAAACCAACTTACGTTCACACGAAACGCAATATCGAGTTGAAATTCTCGGAAACTAAATAAAAAGCACTAAGGAACGTTTGTCTGGTCCTAAATTTTTATAATTATAAAAAAAGTTTTTTCCTTAAATTTTTTTGTTTGCTTTTTTTTTATAATTATAAAAATTGAGGACCAGAAAAAAGTTCTTTAGTGCTTTTCATATAGCTTTCGAAATTTTCAACTCGATATCGCATTTCGTGTAAATTTAAGTTGACTTAAAAAAAAAAATATTTGAGGTTACGCTCACATGGCCCTAAAATCGTCGAAAAAACGTGTCTTAGGCAATGTTTGAGGGTCTGTAAAAAATGAACGAGAGGTGATACAACCTCCTACTTAGGCTTCAATGAAAGCTTAAGCCTTCAACTATAACCTCACGTAATGTCAAGTTGGAGACTTAAATGTAGAGCCGTTGGGGACTATTGCTCATGCCGCGCGCTGTAGCCCAGGGCTGTCCAGAGGGAAAATTTGCTCAAAGGCTGACACCAGCAATTGGAGCAGTTTAAAAAAAATCCGGGAACTTCTTCTCTCTGGATAGGCCTCTTGTTTAAACATGCTTAAAGCATGGGCTACGGCGCGGGACTGAAGAAACAGTTCCCAACGACATCATACTTCAGAGTTTTCTACTTCTCATTACGTGGGATTGTGGTCGAAGATTCAAGCGTTGATTCAGAGCCAAATAGAAGGTTCTATCACCAACTGTTGATTTTTTACACACCCAAATAAGGCCAAAATACGCATTTTTCGACTCTAACCTCGTTTTTCTCAAAAACTTGACGCTATGGGGCATATTTGTTGACAGATTCGGAATCAGGATAAAAAATATACAAAAATGACCATAAATATTTAAGAGACAAAAAAAAGGGTAATTTTTGTAGGACAGTGTTATTCCTTTAATTTAAGATTATCAAAAATGAGCAAACCTTATTAATCTTGTAATTTTAAATTTGTAATCAGAATTTAAAAAACAATTACTATATATTTTTACTATATGTATTATAATATCATTTACTATTCCATGCAATTTTTTTGGAATATCATTTGTGAAATTTTTAACTGTAAATATTTTCAAAAGGTTCGCCTCAATTTTAATAACTGACTTCTACCTACCTGGTATAAAAATCTCCTCCCAAGAATGGTGGTCTGGTCTATTGCAGACAATTTATCTTCTTTTACTGGAAAGCCCGTAACTGTTCTGCTAAAATAACTTTCTTGTTTAAATTATAACCAAGATAAATTAACCAATAGGTTATTATCAGAGGCACTACTTTCTTGTGTATTATATTATCTACAGGGCAAAGGACGCAAATACTGATCCGTTTAAAAATTAAATACTTAGTTTGAATAATTGAAATCACAAATTTTCTACTATTTTGAAGAATTCCCCTTTCAAGACTTTTAAAAACATTGAGGCTCAAATGCATCGTATATTAATCTCATTTAAAATTCATCCTTCAAAGTTTTGAAACACCCAAATAGTAAATTCCACAAATTCCCTAAAAAGTATATTATCTAATCTTTCAAATTTCGCCACCGACAACAACGTAGAACGATATCACAGAGACGACATTCGATGACGTGTTACTTCGTTAATCTTTTCATTAAGGACATATATCAGGTGCCATTACTTTATATTATTTCAATTGACTTCTCTGTGGCCACATTTTTCTTATACGAAATCAGATATCGAGTTGAAAGTTTGGGAAATTAAATGAAAGGCTCGTAAGGAGGTTTATTTGTTCCTAAATAAAGGGTGTCATTCCATAACATATTAAACGCCATCTTCTACAAAACCGTTTTTATGGGCTCGAAAAGGCTCTGAATTCGAGAAACATAATAACATAAATAACAATCAGAAAATATGAAGTACAAAATTATTGAAAAATTTCCTGTGAAAAACTACCGAACCCGATGATAAAACGTACTTAAATATAAATAAAATTTAAAAAAAAACTAAATAGAAAAATAAATGAAATCGAATCACACTTGAAGAAAAAATCACTAACTCATAATCTACAGACACCTCTATATTTCTAGGGATGCTCTTAGATTACAGATAAACAAAATTTCATCACTTCAGAGCTTCAAAACTAAAAAAAATTAAAACTGCTTCAAATTCTTCAGAAAAAAAGGAACTGTAATGAGCTACAATAATTTTTATATTTAAAAGAGTGCATTCATCAATATTCTTCAAGATTAAATGAACATTTAAAAAAATATTTGAAAAAATCCAACCTCTTTTTTCCAAAAATCTGTTTATAATTAAAGGGTGGCAGTACAGAACTAGACCACCAACATCTTTATCTAAAATGGATTCATTGTATAAAAAATTAATTGTGGTAAATGAATTTTTTCGAAATATCATTTTTGATACAATAATTAAAAAAAAAAAATTAATAAAATTTTAGTAAACATTCAGTTTAAAATTTCAACGTAATGATACTTTTTTTCAACCTTTTAGCATTTTCATTTCTTGAAATTATTATCATTTAATGACAAAATATATTTCTTTTTTTTTCTGAAATTTTTATCAATGAAATGTCTGTCATTCTGTGATCTGCAATTTTTATCACAATTCGCAACTGAGACTGCTCAAATTTTATGTTAGTGTCACTTTCAGATTTTCAAATTTCGCATGCTTTTCCTCGAACCTGCTTAACTTTTTTACATGTATTTTAGTTTACCCGTATCTACAAATTCAATATTTGCGGAGCATATTTTTATTTTCTAACTGAAAATTGAATTTTCGATCACAACCCGCAGCTGGGTCTGCTCAAGTTTTAGGTTAGTGTCACTTTCAGTTGTCAACTTCCACATCCATTTCCTCGAACTGTTCAATTTTTAGGTTAGTGGCACTTTCAGCTTTTCAACTTCCGCATCCATTTTCTCGAACCTGGATACATTTTTTACATCAAAATTTCATTTACTTGTATCTACAAAATTAATATTTACGGAACATGTTTTTATCTATTTTCTAAGCTGAAAATTGAATTTTCTATTAACAACCCGCAGCTGAGCCTGCCCAAATTTTAGGTTAGTGTCACTTTCAGTTGTCAACTTCCACATCCATTTCCTCGAACATGGATAACTTTTTTACATCAAAATTTTGTTTACTCCCATTTACAAACTTAGTATTTCTTGAGCATGGTTTTATTTATTTTTTAAACTGAAAACTATATTTTATATCACAACCAGCAGCTGAGCCTGCTCAAATTTTAGACTAGTGCCACTTTCAGATGTCAAATTCCACATCCATTTCCTCGAACTTAGATAACTTTTTTTAATCAAACTTTTTTGGCCTCAATTCAGCACTACACCAGCTCAAGAGTGGTCATTTCTTTGATCTTTAAATAGTGATTTCGATTTTACAGAATGTTTTTTCGCTATTTTGAAAAATTCCCATTTTGTTGCACAGAAAGACTATGTGAGATAGTAGTGTCTTTTTTCTTTTACATCTGGGAAAACCAACGAGTGCAGAAAATCAAAAGATATATTACACTGACAACTTCCAGACCATTAAAAAGTTTCATGACACAAACATCCGGGTAAAACTTAGTGTTACGTTTCGAGACCAGCCTGGTCTCATCATCAGACCTTATTTATTAAAATAAGAAAATTATGTAGAAAATTAATTGGTGTATAGAAGACAAAGTAATGGAAAGCCAACGTGAGTGCTCAAACTTATGTTAAGAATACGTAAAAAAATGGTTCTTAGTTCTCCAAAGAAAGTAATGTGAAAAGACATTTGTAAAGATTTCAGTAAGAAATAACACTTTGGACTGGAAAAATTAAGTAATAATGTGAAAAAATGATAAGATGGACCAAATAAACCTCCCTTAGCGCCTTTTCATTAATTTCCTAAACTTTTCATTCGTTAACTCATTTTTCGTCGAAATCTGTTCAGCAAAAAGATGTCGGCAAACGTAGATATTTGCACCTGATACATGTCCTCAAACCGAAAAATCATATATTGACTTCCCTCAATGCTTCTTCATATGATTGAGCATAATAGTACGCGTGACGAAACCTTTTCCACATAAAGTGCAAGTATATGGCCGCTCACCTGTGTGATATCGTCGATGAACCGTGAGCGTTGAAGCCTGAGTAAACGACTTTCCACACATCGCACAAAGATACGGTCTTTCTCCAGTATGAATGCGCTGATGCACCACGTAATACTTCCGATGAGTAAATCCCTTACCACATACATCACAAATCAAAGGCCTCAACCTATGAACCGCCTTATGTGTACTGAGCAATTGAGGAGTCGCGAACTCCTTCGCACAAGCGTCGCAAGGAAATGACGAAGGATTCGAATTTCCCGAATTAAGGCCACCAATCCCAGCCACAGTATTCACAGGAGCAGCTTGAACAATCGCAGTTGGTGCGATGGTTCCAACAGCTCTGCAATCTGGACTGGGTTTATGTGTTTTCGCATGATGATTGTAAAGATTCCTAGTCTCAAAACGCATCAGACATCTAGGACATGAGTAGGGTTTATCCTGTCCGGATTCATGCATCTTTCTGTGTCGCTCAAGAAGAGTTCTGTAACGAAAAGTCGCTTGACACTGATCGCAGGCAAACGTTTTTTCGTTACTGACTGTTCTTGTGGGTTGAGACTGAACGTAGGACGTGGAGGAGACGGAACTAGTCGGCGCTATCGAAGTTATCGGGGAGGCATGCGTAACCTCGTGCATCCGCAGATGACTCTGAACAAGAAAAGTTCTCGAGCAGACCTGACAAGTGTACCTAGGTTGATTCCCGTTGTCGCGGTTATCAATGTCCTCTCGCTGAGGATGACTCGTTTTAATGTGATAGTTCAGCTTGAGAATGCTGCGAAACTCGAGACCGCAGCTTGGACAAGAATATGACTCGGTGAAAATCTGAACGTGCTCGTGGAGGACGGGCTGTTCTGGATAGATGACAGAGAGATGAGTCAGGGGTGGAGCCATCTGCAGAGTCGAGGGCAACATCGATGAATGACTCGTGAAGACTGAAGGCTGTAGATAACTACAACAGCCTCCTAATCCGTACTCTCCCGACTCCGGCGAGGGAGAGAGTATCTGTCGCAGCATTCCCGATAACCCGCCAAATGTGCCGCCATCTCTGAAATTGACAAAACCCAAGAACATTGCGGCGAGAGACCGAATACACACATAATAAGAGCAGGGATCACAGTCGCTAAGCAGTTCAATTGTAGGGAAAGTATGGGAATTTTTCTTCGTAAAAACTTTTTTCTTTTAAAAATACCAGCGTAATAAACAAAATTAAATGATGTTTGGGTTTGTTGATCGGATGAGAATATGGTATTAACGAAAAAAATCTTAGTTTTGTTGGGATACTGGTCCTATTTTTATTTACGAAACGTTCAACGTTTCGCCTTCCGACTGAGGGCATCTTTAGGCGTAGAACTAAACAAAAGCATATTATGGATTATTAGACATATCAACTTAAAAAGTTGATTTTTCCATGGCGTGCTGGCATTATGAGCGATTTTATCAAAAACATTGGTAGGCTAACACACTGTCCCGCCAATTAGTAAATGCAACACTTTTATGAGCATATGTCTAGAACCTTTTCCTTTTTATGTCCCTCAAAGATATCTAAGTAATAGTAATAAATTGAAAAAGAGTTTTTGTTTCGAGCTAAATATTATAGTGTGAAGTATACCGTAAAAATGGTTTTAAATGAATTAATACTCTACATCAAAAGTAACTAAGTTTGAATGTTCGACCTGTAATGAAATCAGCTTGTTTCAATACACCTTTTCTTATGCTTTTTATACCCAAAAACTACGGCGATACAAGATAAGGTTATTGAACGCAGTATGCATTTGAAGTTAATTGAATCAGAATCATGTTTATTTAACAAAAAGTGAATTTCATTCAATCCAAACAAAGTTATAGGCATTAAAATTATGCCCTCAATTTGGACATTTTTGACCGCTATGGTTATATTTACATAATTTATTTAGAGAAGCAAGCTGGCACACGTTAAAAAAAATAAAATTGAAAGTTAAAATTCAAGTAAGAAAGGGGTAAAACCAACCTAAACTAATGTGCACATTTGCTTCTTAAGGGAATAGTATTTCGAAAAAATGGTCTGCGTACAAAATTTAAAAACGATCTTACACCATGATACTTCTTGAAATATAATTTACAGTTTTGAAAAGTTTATAAATACCCTCTCGCGGTTCTTATTCAGCCTTCTGTTGTTGTACTTACCGAACAAAGACGTGTTTAATAACTTGTAGCAAAAACATTTTGTTTACAACGGTCGACCGTTATTAAAGTTAATAAAAAATCTCAATACTTCATTTCCTTTCAGAATTTTATTTTCATTTTCAAATTTTCGTCCGACTACAGTCAAATGTTGTTAAATAAAAATGAGATCCGATAAATCGTTTTCTTTCACAAAATTAAATATTGTATTATTATACAAAAGGATCTTAAATAAGTGAGATATAAATTTTTTTCTTTTTCGCAACACTGATGATTCAATCATGTCAAATTTTCATTTTTCTATTTTTTGATCAGAAGAACGAATGTATCGCTGGATTTTTTATATCAAATATTTTTCAAACATTTTTCAAAGTATTAAGGAAAAGGTGAATTTTTTTAGGGCATTGCACTTTGTGTATGGTTTACACAATACACACTAGGGTGGTGCTATCAAAATTAAAAGTTCAATTTTCCAAAACGGTACCCCTCCAAATTTCTTCTCTCAGTGAAAGAAACTCATTGAAACTTTTTTATATTTAGAAAAAAGTGTTGATGTTTTACCTCAAAGTTATTTAGTTTAAATCAGAGTAACATGCCATCATTTTATATAAAAAAAATATATATTATTTTACTTATAATTTCCGTAAATTTCGCCATTTTTATCGAATTTCAAACTGCACAAACTAATCACAGAAATTTTGTTTACAAAAATCATGTCTTGTTATTCTAAATTAAACTGAGTAGGTTTCAGGTAAAAAAAAGTTCAACTTTTGCACCTACAACATAAATTTCAAAAATTTCGAAAGTTTTAAAAACTTCCCGGCACCACTAAAACTTTTTTTTTAATTTGAAAAAATTTCAGTGTTTTTGTCACTAACAGAAAAAAATGGAGGGGCACTGTTTTGGAAAATTGAACTTGTAATTTTTAAGCGTGACCCTAATAAGTACAGGAACATAGGTAATCAGGAGTATCCTCAATAATTACATTTAGAATGAGAAAGGAATAAAAAATTTCAGAGTTTTTCTGACCGCATCTAGCGGACAGAAATCATCCCGCTTCCATAATTTCTTTTTTTTGCAAAAGACCTAACATTTAGATAGACTGAACTAATTTAGTGCTGCATTCTTTAAATCAAATATTTTTGGAAAATTTTGGAAGCATTAAAGAAATTATTTTTTAAACCAATTTTATAGTTAATCGAACTTTGTTGTTTAAAAAATCAAAATTAAAAGACCTACCCCGCATATCCTACATAATTATCTTCAGAATCTCCAGAAATACAAAACTTTAAAAAGTCTAAAAATAATTTAAAAAATTTTTCCCACAGTACGTCGGACCTTGATGATTGTATAAAATTAAATATAAAAAAGTATGAAATCACAAATGATTTTAGGGTCAGATTGTGGCGCGTATTTTTGAATATTACAGTTTCTATTTGAAAAATTAATCGCAATTTAAAAAAAAAAAAAGGAAAAAAAGGCCAACATTTTTGAGTATAGGAATTATAGGGGATTTTGAGAAAAATAGGGAACAGGGGACTGACTGTGATCCCTGTAAGAGTCGATCTTGATATTTATTACTGTTTCTTTCGACTTTTTGCAGACGTATAACACGAGCAGCAGGCGGTGATATACATTTATAATATTGAACTTTGCTTGTGTGTTTTCTGCATAGTGGTCGTGCAAGGTGCTTGGGCATTGCGATTTTGACTAGAACATAGATTCGAGTACTAAACACCTCGGTGTCGAGCTTAGAGAGACCCAGGTAAAGTTATGATCAATAATGAAAAACTGAGTCGTCACTTATAAATACTTTACCTTGTACGTAATTTTTCTTAGGCGAATAAGATTTTTCATTAAACTGTAAAACTCTAACTGTAATCTCTTTACCGTAAAAATTCACTTCCAACATGAAAATTGACGTTCACCTTCGGAAGAAAGGAAATGACAGAATGATATTTAAATATTAGTAATAAATGTAATAGAACATCTCACCTTCAAAATTTATCCAGTACATGTCTTCTATTCCATGATGACTTCCCAGGCTCAGAAGACGTCCTCCAAAGTTCACATTTGTGACAATATTTAGAGTAAATACTGCTGGATTTTACACATCCATAAAAATATTTTGCCTGATGAGCACAAATCAATCCGTACTTGCGACTTCTCTAAACATCATTTTTTCCAACACTGATAAAACGCGATCAAACTTTCGGTCCGAGTTGATTCAGATGCTCATTAAAATCGTATAAAAGCAACGAAGTAATGAGCAAAAAATAGAATATGCAAAAGGATAAATACAATCGCAGCCAAAAATGTGGCGCTGATTGTGATAACGATCTTCATACAAAAGGCATGAAAATTGTTCGCAAAAATCTTACGAAAATGTGGGGTCTAAAAACAGGATATTTTAACTCAAAATTGGAGATAGCACGTAAAAGAAGACAACGAAAAAACATTTCAACCAAGAAACTGAAAAATTGGTGCTTAAGTTTTGTATTAGGCACCTTCAAATTTCTACTTTAGGTGAAATGAATTTCAAGTCACCAAAAAACAGTTCACAATATCAAATAATTATATAACATTGTATAGATGAAGAGAAAATAATTAAATAAAATAAAATACTCGCCTTTCAATAAAATTTTGAAGACTGTCTTCTTAGAAATGCATCCGCCAAATGTGATTGTAATTTTGCAACTGCTGATCTTGAATATCTGTCCTCTTGAAAATCTTGCAATCTTCTTTTCTTTTCATTTATGAGACACTTTTCTTTAAGATCCATTTCGTACAAATGTTTATGTCACGAATCCAATGATTTAAGGCAAGATATGTTTTGTTGAATTAACCCGAACTTATCTCCTTAGGAGACATTTTTGCAAAACTTAATCTTGGCGCAACGACACAGTTCCATTGTAACCGAAAAAATGACAGCGACCCTGACTTAATGAAGCGCTATTTGCGAAAAAAATGTAAAAAACTGGACAGAAGTTATCACTGAAAATATACGGGTGTGATTCTCTGGCCTAGCTTAGAAATGTAAACGAGAGTAATTGTGGAAGTTACGGTTTATCGATCGTCAAGTGATTATTTCGACCAATGTTTGGCGAAGTGCGGCCTTAGTGCCTTTACGTAAGCGTGGGAATAATATTGAAACATTTATACATCTTTCTGTTTTGTGGACAGAGAGAATTCATAACATTCCTTAAAAGGAACGCGTTAAAATCGTGCATGGAATTCAAGAGTAACGATAGAGGTTATGACCGACCAATGGAATTCTTTTCAAATACCCCTCTGTCCATTTATACACGTAATTTCTAACTTGGCGTTCGAATCAATGAAACAATTTTTAGACTTTTCATATTTAGAAAAATAATTAGAGGTTGAAAGAAAAACAGGTTCATTAAATGGAACGCCGTGTACATGCTAATATTGCTGCGTACACATAAATGTAAATATAAGATATTTAGCAATTTGAAAAATCAAACTAAGATTAAGTTACGAAGATTCTGAGTTTCGAGGAACATTAAAAAAAATAATTCAGTATTTTTTCAATGCATTTTACATGTTACCAAATTGCTAAATATCAAGAGCCAAAGATGGTTGTGGGGTGTGTGCGCACTTACCTTTTAGTTTGCACCCCTATTATTTCTAGAGAAGGTGACTAACTCTTTAAAAAACACTTGATACAGTGTAAACAAAAGTATACAATTTGATTCGTCTGTTTCTTAGTATTACTTTTCAAGTGAAGATTTTTAATGTAGCTCACAGTTTAAGGTTCCGTGTCCTAAACAATAATGCGTAAACTGATATTTAGTATTGACAAAAAAAGCAAATCTTTGAGCAACTGTAATAAATAAAAATCGATGAGACCGAAGAATTTCTCCTAATTGAATCAGAAGGTTGATAATCGCAAAAGCGCCTTGCAAAATTTGCAAGTATTTATGAAGTATGTGAAGATAATACATTAAATAACTAAAATTATCTAATAAATTCTTGATGAAATGCATACACCGGTACATTTTAACTAAATATAAGAAATTCATCATTCAAATAAAGGTTCAGATACGCGAAAGAAATAAAAACTGCCGTGATAACCCAACGTGCCGTGAAAATTAATTCCGGCACTGATCATTGGTGCTAGTACAAATGTTTGTGTTCGCCACAACAAATTACATCTTTGGCTCTGTAACTTTTTGACGTATAAAAGATCGAAAACTTACCCAGTCTTGTTGTCGGCGCTGGCTACCTGCGGCATCGCCATTTCAGGCATCTCTGTGATCTTCTGTTGTTGAAGTCCAGATGGACCAGCTTCGTCACACGCTAACGACACATTAACAAAGGTGGTGGGTTCTACAGTTCTATTACTAGGATCTACGTCGCCCTCTTCTTTTACAGGCAGGCCTGTTGAAAAAAATAATAATAAGTCACCTGGAAAATTTAAAAAGGTGCAACTTTTCAAATATACACCACAAAGTCACTTCTGTTAGCAACAGTTTCAAACTACTACAGCGATTCTTGAAATATGCAGAATTCCAAAGAAAAAAAATGTCTATTACCCACAACCCGACCTAGAATTACTCAGATGATTAATGGTAAGCCATTTAAAGAATTTGTTGAATACTAAGGATTTTAAATACAATCCTTTAATGATACCAGTACTTTTTATAAATAAGGAATTTCAGGAATCACAACGGTTCAATAGTTCGATTTTTTATATATAAAAAAGGGGGGATTTCATTTATCATTGAAAACTTTTTATATCTATTTCGTAAATTGTACGTAACTGCCCTCTAACGGTTACGCCTTTTCTTAGCATTTTTTCCACATACTATATAATCATTTTTGTTACAAATTTTTTTTTAGCTAGGTTCGAAAAATCTTTTGAACACCTTGTAGCGTAGTTTAATTTAAAATATTGTTACTTTGAAAATAGGAAGATAGTAGATAGAAGGCAATACACTAGGAGCTAGGTGTAATTCTGTGTGCCGTTCTAGGCCCGCCGGATTTTTTTTCTGAATATTACGTAAAAGGTTGTGCTGATGGCGAAAAAGTAGGGTGGGGCG